>JAJJWX010002341.1:0-600000 GCA_023529315.1 Papaver bracteatum
GAACTTAACAATGGACACAAAGATATACGTGGTTCGGTATGATTACCTACGTCCACAGGGGTGAAAGGATGAATCTTATTACTCCAAGATATTACAATGTTGTCACTCCCCAAGTTGAAATCTCTTCCTTACAAGATGAACTAGTTCCTCACTCCCTTTCTCTAGTGCGATTCCAAGTCTCTCTCTCTTTCCCCAATTACAACCTACCTCTCTTGGATACAAGTTCTTCTATTTATAAGGGAGACTATATACAACCAAATTATGGTGTTGGTCACAATATATCTATCTTGGAATCCTATGTCGGGCCCGTTCGTATCGTCTCTCCATCTGTAAATATGGCCAATGCAATTTGGTTCCTTAGTTGTCTCTTGTCCGAGCCGATCCTTTTATGTGTTCTCTTGGTGCGATGTCGCCCTTCCAATCATGTCTCCCTTTCAGTTGGCCGATATGGCACGTATCTTCTTATCCCTTTGAATAACGCTCCTTGTTTGACCGAATGCGTCTCATCTGTCATCTTTGTCAGAAGTCTGGAGTCAAGTCTTGTCCGACAGCTGTAGAGTGGTCATGTCTGACCCACGTGGTTCCTTAATCCTCGTGCCTTCCAGCCTCTATCCCATGCTTATTGCTTCTTCGTCCTTGGGTACATCATAGCTTAGGATGTTTCCACCTAGCCCTGTGGATAATCTACACCTACATTTATGCCCCTTCATTTGCTCGTGTGATAGACATGAGTGGAATAAAATCGTTCTATATTCCCATGTCCTCGTCCATTCAGCCCCCCATTAACTCCCCTTTATGACTTGCAACCGTCGGTACCGGTCACACTTCTTTTTTCCTTTAAATACTCCATTTCTCTGTTCTCTTTCTTCTACTTCACCATTTTCTCAATTTCCTGCCGCTGCGATTTTTCTCCATCACTTTCTGCTTTTGCGAACCCTTATTTTTATGATTCTCTTCCTTCACATCCTCATCACCGAGTGCTATAGCGGCTGTGGTTGCCTTTCCGTCGTCCCGATCTTCTTCACCAGCTTCTGAGTTTTGCAGTATTCACGTCCATGGCTTCTTCTCCCTCAATGACTGAGAAAAGGTGTGTTGATGATGTTTTTTCCGAGATTGATGCTTTTCCCCTTGCTTCCCTATTTTCGTTTGATAGCCCTTCTAAGTACGATGATCGTTCCATAAAATCTATCTTTCTTGACGATTCTCCTTCTATTTCGTGTAGGTCCGAGAAAAGGGTGAAAGATCTCTCTGATGAAGAATTCATTGAGTAGTTGAAAGAGAAGTACCATCTTTAATATTACGAAGTTACCCTAATCTCGGGCCAAAACAGCTCCTTGAGGAAGTCCGACATGGAGAAGTACGAGCAGTCGGCTGAGTGCGTGGTTATCACTCTTGGCCAGCTGGAGCTAGGTCTCCGTCTCCCTTTGTACAATCCTGATAGCCCTTTCTACTATGAGATTCTCTCCCAGATCAAGCCTTATCATGCTCTGGCTCAATGGACTGGCAACACTTTTCGGATTATGGATGAATGGAGAGATCGCCGAGATGGTCGTGGCTCCACAGCCGACTGGTCGACCTATAATCCCGAGGACGCTCTAGAATATACCGCTGCCAATTTTTTTGCCAACTATCGAGCCGGTACTTCAACCAACGGTGACCTTTCCGGTTTTGTTGCTAGTCCTCATCGTCACAGAACTATGCCTAAGAATTTTGAAAGGATGATGCTAGATGACGATCCCATCGGCCAAGGTTCTAACAGGAAACCCCGTCATACCAATGACCCAATTTATCCTCGATTTCCACTTCTTATCCGAGGGCCCATTTTACATGGTATCTTCTCGTCGCCTCCATTTCCCACCGAGCCCTATCCTTTCTGGGTGGTTAATGACGACAAGGCTGATAAGGTATGTGTCTCCTTCTGCCTTTCTCAATTTCTAGCTTTTTAGTTTTGACACCAATTGGTTATTTGTTTTCATCAAAGTCTCTGGGCGATTCCACCAAGGCCGCCGCATCGTCGAGAAAAAGGGGTGATGGCACAAGGGTTGAGGAAGACCAGGGGAAGGTAACAAACACAGTGATTTTATTATAAGTACATGTACTTGCCCCTGTTTTTTTTCTTCACATGTTCTGATGAGAAGTCTTGTGCGGGAACTTCCTAGGTACGATGATAACGAAGTCGGTGGGTCCAATGTTCATGAAGTTGATGCCCAACCTCTTAGGCAAAATCCTACTAGAGGCAAGAATGTTGTTGCTAAGTCGCATCCGAAGAGGAAGCCAATCATCGAGATTCCTGATGAAGATGATATATTCGGCGAGGATTTCTCGGATGACAAGGGCGATGGGAAGGAGGTGGGCGAGAAGGGTGGTCCTGGGGTGGTCGTGTCAGCTGACTTGGTAGGAGACAAACAAGAGCCTCTGAAGATGCCCGAGTTGGAAAGGGTTGTTAATGCTGGACCGGGAAGGCTGCCTCGTCTGCCCCTGATCACTGATGGGTCTACGTCTAGTGTTGAAACCTACTTTACCATCTCAGGCCCCATACTGAACTCCCTTGGAGCGCTCACTTCCCCTGATTTTGGAGCGTATACTGATGAACAAATTCTCGGTGCAGTGCCCCTTTATAACGACATGGCTCAGACTCTTGATATGGTGGTGAGTGACTCTGTATGCCTGGGTGATGCCCCACTCCTTAATATCTTCCTAATTGTCGCTTGCCATTCTAACTTGCGTACTTGTATCAGATCCTTAATCGGGTACGGATGGATGCCGCCAATCATCGTAGGGAAAGGCAGTTGGTGGAATCTCTCCAACTTCAATTGCAGAATGAGAAGAGTCGTGCGCGTGAGCTAGAAATTAAACTCGCAGATGCTCAAGGTGTGTTATAATTCTACAAACCTTAACTTGTGTTGATTGAGTTTATCATGCCAGTATCCTGAGTTGGGTGTCCTTATGCTAGCCGAGATAACTATTATAGGTTTAGATGCTTCTTCGGAGTTTAGGATCATGAAGAGGAAGTGGGATATTGAAAAGGATTTAGTGGAGAATCTTCGTCGGAGAATGGAAAACAAGGATGGTAAAATAGATCACCAAGCTGATGAGATCTAAGAACTTCAAGGTGAATTAGACCGATATCGACAGTTTGAGTATGCCCCTGAAGAAATAGACAATTTTCGAGCTCATTTGGGTTCTTCTCAACGCCTTGCTGCTGATAAAACTGATTTGGACACGGACCTCGGACAGCAGGTAGACTCTTTACAATTGCAAAACCGAGACCTTCACGAGGATCGCCGACGAATTTTGAGGGATAAAGATGAAGTGGAGCGAGCTAATAGGGATTTGTTGGGCAAAGTGGGTGAATTTGACAAAATGGTGCGTGAACTAGAATGGAGTAGGTCACAACTTTTAGTGCTCCAAGTGTCGCGCAATCGTTTAATGGCCGAGTGGAGTAAACATAAAAAGTACTGCCCCAGTAATGAATTTAATGAGCAACGCTATAACGAGCTAACCATGAAATTATCCAAGGCTGAGGATGAGATGTCCAAGTCGGTAGAATCGCTTTAGTCAGTGTTACCAGCCCTTGCAGGTCTCATAGGCGATGTGTTGAGGCTGTTCCTTAGGATTAGATTATTTTCTGTTACTTGTGAAATTGCTAAACCATATTCAATGAATAATCCCGTGTTGTTGTGATCTTGTAGCCGAGCAAAAACGTTCTCAGGAATTGGATCTAGAGGTCCGACGGTTGAAGCGGGTCAAGGCCGATCTGGGTACCAAGTTGACCGATGCTGAGGTAGCAAATTTGTAGCTTATCCAACAGGTTGAGGATGAACGTGTCGCCCATGAAGAGGATATAGACGAGAAGGTCCAGGAGGGTATTACTGAGTATGTGGAGAATAAGCGGCGCGAGATCGCGCAAAGGAGGGCCGGCTGTGTTCCCCCCAAGGATTGAATTCTCCTTTTGTAGTGTTGCGCCACTAAATTTCCATTTGTCCTGGGTTGTAAATCTCTTTGAACACATCTTCCCTTTTTACTTCTAATACACTGCTTGTTTGTTTAAAGGGGGTGATGCGTCGCCGATACTGTTCTTTTTATTCCTGTTATAATTTTTACTTCGTGGAGTTTCATGACTCTTTTCGCATTTCTTTAATTGGTGTATGACGCTGTCGCTTTAACTTTTGTTTCTTATGTTACTCCTGCAATAATTTAAAATGTATGTTAGTATTTTACCCTTTTCTGTCGAACACACCCAACAAGGAGGGTCATCGGGCCCAATGCCATGCCCTTATTGGGGTATCTCATCACTATCTCTTGGATTCAGTGGAAGGGTACTAGTCAACCTAATTCTAGGTTCGATTGCCCCGAGCGGTTATCGATCAACCAATCTCGGGAAAGTGGTCATGGCCACTTGCGATGGGGGCGACCTTTCAAATGTAATTAGGCCACCTAGCTGAGAAGACCTAGTGTCTTATCAGCATGTGGAAATGGTTTCCAACCACCAGAACCCTTAGGATACCTCGGAACTTGCACACTACCACTGCCCCGAGTATGAATAGCCAGGCGACTGTAAGGCACCTCGGCACTTCCACACTGGCTTTTCCCCAAGTATGAATGCCCATTCGAGTGTAAGTCACCTCAGAACTTCCACACTGGCTTTGCCCCGAGTACGAATGACCATTCGAGTGTAAGTCACCTCAGCACTTCCTCACTGGAGTTGCCCCGAGTACGAATGACCATTAGTCGCTCATACCCCTCACTGTTTTAAAGAGATAGAAGACAAGTATGCTCACCTTTTCTCCGCACCTCCCTTCAGGGGTGGTAGAGTTTCAGATACTTGATGTTCCAAGGTTTTGGATCTTTTTTTCCATCGAGTCTCAGTAGTCGATACGATCCCTCGCCTGACTTAGACGCAATTATATACGGCCCACCCCACTTTGGTGCTAGCTTTCCGCCCTTTTTGTCTCGCTCCAAGTCGGCCAAAAACTTCAGCACTTGCTGCCCTGGTTGGAATTCTCTTCGGTGAACACGCTTGTGTAGTCTCGCTGTAACCTCCTTTGATAATTTTCCATTTTTTGTAGCGCCATCTCCCTTGTTTCTTCCAAATCGTAGAGTTTTGCCAATATTAGATCGGACGAGACGTTCCACCTCCAAGCTTCTGTCCTGGTAGTAGGGATCATTCCTTCTGTTGGTAGAATCGTATCGGTTCCATAAGTAAGCATGAACGGTGATAACCATGTAGCTTCCCTCCGTGTGGTTTTGTATGCCCATAAAACGTTGTATAGCTCCTCGCACTAGTTACCATATTCCCCATCCAATTTCTTCTTCATGTTGTCGGGGATTGTTTTGTTGGTGATATCGGCCTGCCCATTACTCTGGGGGTAAATGGGGGTAGATTTACTCTTCCTAATGTTGTATGTGTTGAACAAAAGATCAATATTTTCCCCTTAGAGTTGTTTTCCATTATCGGAGACGATAGCTGATGGGACCCCAAAGCGGCAAATGATATGATCTCAGATGAACTTGAATACATCTTTGTCTCGGATGTGCCTTAGTGGTGCTGCCTCTACCCATTTGGTAAAGTAATCCGTGGCCATGATCAAGTATTTCCTCTGCCCTGTTCCTATATGTAACGGTCCGATAATGTCTATCCCCCATTTGGAAAAGGGCCATGGGCTTATAAAAGAGTTTAAAGGCACTCCTGGTGCCTGCATCTTCTTGCCAAATCATTGATATTATTCACAAGCTTTCGCCATTTCCATTGCATCTTCGTTCATGTATATCCAAAAATAGCACATTGTATTTGCCTTGGCCGATAAGCTTCTCCCCGAGATGTGGTTTCCGGCGGTTCCATAGTGTAATTCATGCAAGATTGTGTGGCCTTCCTCTCTACTTAGGCATCGTAAAAAGTGGCCCTAAGTATGACTTCCTATATAAGATTCCTTCCCTTATCTCGTAGGCGCCCGACTTACTTTTGATTTTATTTATCTCGGGCCGACCCTTGGGTAGCTCGCCTGTTTCCAGGTATTGGTGTATCGGCTTTCTCCAATCGCCCTCTTTATATCGATCGGCTGTGTTAATATCCACATCGATCCGTACGTCTGGTATTTCTGGGATTGAGTGAGTAAGGAGCCTCATAACACGAATTCCCTATATGCTCGGGTCTACCAGCTGTGAGGCGATGTAAGATAGGGCGTCCGAGTGCCTGTTATCTTTTCTACAAATGTGACGGAACTTAATGCTTGGTATTTGGTTGATGTAAAATTGGGCGAGCTCCCAATACTTTTGCAACACGGGGTCGTGTGTCGCTGATGCATGTCGTAACCACAACAAATTAATAAATATATTTCCCACTAATTAAATAATAATATAGCGGTAGTAAGAGATCGTTCCCACGAAGAGCAGTGTTATTGGTATGTTATTTAGTTCATCAAAATAATAAAGTACAAGGGGGATTGGATTAAAGTAAAATAAAAAGAATAACAAATAAAAAAAAAGATGATCAAGGAATCATTCGCCGTTACCAAGCGATAACTGGATTAGTATACTAATCTATCTTCGTTAGAACCATTATTCACCAACCGTAGAATAGCAGCTAGCTCAGTGCTATCCCCAAAACTCCTTTTACCACGGATACGGAAGCTCTCCAATATCATATTCTATCCAACCGAACCACCAAGTAGTAGCTCACTCAAGGTGTAATTCAACTGAACGCTTTAGGATTTATGAATTAGGTTTATCCCAGTAGTTAAACTCTTAGCTCAAGGTCCACTTGCTGGTGTTATTTTCACTCGCAATTGCTCCATAGAATCCTTCTGCAAGGTCTCGCAATTTCTACTTGTGTATGAATTATTCGACGATTACTTATCTCCTATCCCAATACTAGCAATAGAAAAATTAATAGATCAATCTAGCGTGCACTCCAAATCAATCCAATAATCACTCATAAAGATCAAATATGGTAAAGACAAACGATAAGATGATTAAAACTCCGAACAACTTGTATAATAATAGAGCTTCACGCTAGAACATTGAATTCATCCTTAATCAACAAAATTTAGCCTCTCATGAATACACAATTACCCGGTTTCCTCCTAAAGGGGTAAACCCTAGAATATTTTATGAAGAACAAAAGTATAATATGAGATCTAGAGATATCTTTTTTGGTTGAGAAGTTTCTCTTAAATAGTCTCCAAGTTGTAGAAGTACCCGTGATCCAAATCCCGTGTAAAGTTGGTTGCCAAAACTAGCCAAAACTCCTCCAAAACTTAGCCAAATTCATGTAAACTAACCAAACCCACGTCCAACAGCTTCATGGGATCGGTCATGACCAGTGAAGCCCATCCCAAATCCAAAATTTTCAGTTTCATTTGGCCTGTCAGTTTTCCGAAACGGACATCCTATTTTGTTTCTTTCATTACGTCCAGGACTTCCCATACGAAAGTTCTACTAGATGTTTTTACTCTTTTCTTCTCTTAAACACGGATGGATTTACTGAACCGTAACTTCTCTGCCCTTTTTCATGCTCTAACTCGAATTCCAGCTTCATCGACAGAATACCTCAAACCCATTCAGCTTCATTATTTACCTGTATAGCTCGTTACTCTCCTTTGTTGCCATATATCACCAGCTACGTAACTTCCAAGATCAAACACGAGCTTCTTATTCTCTGCCCTGACTTCCATCATCATTAATGGTAGCAAACTTATACATTGCTCCTTGAACTCTATACACTATCCCAGAAGATCACGGAACCATCTTTCTCGATATCAAGTCCATTAAATTAACCGCAGTGACCATGATCAACATCATTCCTTTGCTCGAGCTTCCATCAACTATCAACATCTTCATCTGTCGTAGCCTCATCAACAACTATTGGAAGAGAGCTTCATAATCAGCTTAAACCTGAGCACATTACTTAATCCATCGACAGCCACATTCTCGATGGCATCAACAGCTTCCTGCTTATCTCCTCCATTGTTGATATACTCTCTCACTGGCAGCACCACAATTTCTCCGTTATCTTCTCATCCAACTCCATGATCACTCGAGAAGCAACTTATTAAATCACCACATCATCCTGGATATATATAAAAAAAATATATAACATGTATGGAGGAAGACAATATATAACATGTATATATGGATAAAATATATTACTATATGGAGGAAGACATACCCGTTTTACCGATCTTGGATAAAATATATAACATGGATAAAATATATTAATATATTAAGCACAATCTCTTGAGATCTTGTCAACAAATCTCCATATATTGTCATAAAATATACAATCCAGGTAGAACTCTGCAAAATCTCAAGAGATTGTACGTCTTCATATGGAGGAAGACAATCAGGAACGTAAGTCGATTCAGGAGTTGGCTCTAAAGAAGATGTTTGAAAGAAAGGATCAAAACTCATGGATTGATGATTCTGTCAAGGATTTAACTTGTTTTCAGAACGATTCAAGGGTCGAGTTTTCAAACCTTCAATTGAAAATAAACCAACTTTTAGATGGTCAGGAGAGAATTATTGCTAATCAGAACATTCTGATACGGAATCAAAAGAAGCTCATCATGGACTGTGCCAAAGATAGACAACTTGCTCGGGTGGTTGATCGCAAAGTTAGTGTTCTAACTCACGAACATGGTGTGTCTATGGTCAAAAGAATAAAGGAGACCAGTGATACATTCTTTGATGGATTCATTGAAGGATGTGAAGTTCTTAATGAACTCTGATTCCCATATGCCTAGTAAATCTTCTATTTTTTTCTCTCTTTTTTAGAAGAATAACTAGTGTTTTGAAATAGCCATTATTCTGATTACACATAGTTATATCCAATGTTTTCATCTTCTTGTTTTTAGATTTATTGATTTAAATTCTAAACTTGTTTGGAAGATGATGGTTGCAGTATTAATCCTTTGATTTCATATATTGCAATATTTTGATGGGATATGTGTGTTTACGTCCGTGAACTTGATTATCCCATATTTTGTCAAAAGTAAAGTCGTTCGTGAATTGATATGCAAATATTGATAAAAGGATGAATAGACTTTTTACATACACAAAAGTTAAGCCTATATTTTCAATTATTGATGTAAGATAGGTTAAAATATTTTGTGATTCAAGGATTATATCTATTGTGTGTCATTGTGCAAATGGTGATGGAAACATAGAATGAATCCTTATGAATTCCGCAGTAAATGAGCTTCCATGATTCATATTTTGTGTATTACCTTGAGACTTCGTATTATGACTTATGTTGAGCATTAGACAACCAAAGTTGATTATTTTTGTGATTAGCTTAGTTGTGTTCCGTAAGGTACTTTACGTTGAGTATTTTGGACTAAATCAATCATATTGTGTGATTATTTAGTTAGCACTCCATAAGTTTTCTTATGTTTGAGCATTTTTTTGACTGGGTTGGTTATTCATGATTCACGAACTTCAACTTTTAAGTATAAAGACTTGATAGTTTTATCTCAATTAACTTCTGCATACGAACTGAACTGGTCAGGACTAGTTAATTTTGAGATAATATTGAGCACTATTTAATTTAAAGGTACACAAATTTTTTTGGCAGTTCACAGATTAGATGATTTTGAATGTTTCCCGTATACCTTTTTTTCCAAATACACAAATTGTTTTGACAGTTTATGAAATTTCATAAATCTAAAGGTTCCTGAGTTACGAGACGACTTTGAGTTCACAAATTATTTTTACAGTTCATGAACCGATTCGGTCTTGTGATAATTACTCTACTTATGCTTTGTGGTTCCAGAACCACTTATCCATGACTCTCTGGCACACCAGCACACGTCTTATTTGTGATTTTCAATGAAAACCTCTCACATGCTTTCATGTACAATTTATATGGATAATTTTAGATTGATTAAACCACTTATCCATGACTCTTTGGGGTGAACCTAGTGGGACTATAAATCTTGTTCGTGAGATTTTAAAGCTGCCGGCAACAGTTAGTGTTAGAGATGATTACACAGAGAAAGACAACAAAGATGATGACACGGGGAAAGACAATAAGGCTCGGTACTCAATATCTCTACTTGTTTGCGCAAGGTGGCGGATGGGCACTTCACAGCGGCGTTAAAGCCATCAGTTCGTCCGGGGTGGCGCCATACAACGAGAACACAAGGAAAGCACTTGAGGATAAGCATCCGACGATGCCGCCTCCAAGGAAACCAACATGTACGTTGCAGGAGACACCGCTAGTGGCCGAAGAAGGTACCATTCTTAGTTGTATTAAATCTTTCCCTAAGGGAACTTCGTGTGGAAGGGATGGCCTTCGGGCACAACATTTGTTGGATGCTTTACGTGGGGAAGGCTCAGCGGGTGGATGCCGATATGGTCACGACCATAACTAGGGTTGTTAATCTTTGGCTTGGAGGGAGATTCCCTCTTAACCTAGCGGAGTTCATTGCATAGGCTCCCCTAACACCCCTCCTTAAACCGGATAAGAGCATTCGTCCCATTGCTGTTGGGACAATTTGGCGTCGACTGGTGTCCAAAGCGGCGATGGAAGGGGTTGGTAAGGACATGGCATCGTATCTACAGGATTTCCAGTTTGGTGTAGGTGTTTCAGGTGGTGCTTTGAGGCAATCCTACATGCTTTGTGAATAGGTTTGTCGGTAAACATCATGTAGACGCTAGCCTCTCTATGCTAATGGTTGACTTTACCAATGCTTTTAACCTAGTTGACCGAACGGCTATGCTTTACGAGGTACGTAAGCTTTGTCCATCTATATCGCCTTGGGTAGAATACTTGTATGGTCAACCTGCACGGCTCTATGTGGGGGACTCCTTTATCTACTCATCCACAGAGTACAACAAGGTGACCCTTTAGGGCCTTTGTTATTTGCTCACAGTACTTCATCAACATAGCTAAGATAAATGAGCACCTGCATATTATCCCTACATGCCTGGTATCTTGATGATGGCACTTGTTATTGGCGACAGAAGAAGTGGCAAAAGCACTCACTATTATCAAAACAGAAGGGCTGTTGGCTGGGGCTTATCTGAATATTAAGAAAAGGAAATATTTTGGCCCTCTTGTGATGGACGAAGGATAAGTGATGGGATGGATTAAATACAAAGAAATTTGTAAACTTTGTAATTTATTAATTAATAGATTGAGATTAACAAATATATAGAGATAAAATAATGATTATGATTAAAACTAGTTCATGAACCTCGAAACTAGTTCATGAACCTCATTTGTTATCATTAAGCATCAATATAAATAGAGGACTCCCTGCAAACTGGAAACTCTACCCTGGCACTTTATCATCCTCTAAAAATCTAGGTTTCCTCTAGAGAAACTGTATTAGATTACGACTTTGAAAGATTTCACTTAGGGATTCGTGAAGCCTTTGGTCAGATTATCTTTTACCTAATAATTTTTGTTATCTGAATCTTGTTCGTATAGATCTTCTGATTTTATAAACTTTATATCAGGAACTTGATCGATAGAAATCACAAGATACTCTTCGTCTCAAATTCTGTGATTTCACAAGATAAATATCTAAATCACTTCTGGTTTGATTTGTTTAAATTGTTCTTATAAAGTAGAACTGATTAGGAATATTATAACTTTTGAAGAGATCAAGTTCAACCTAATCTTGTGTTTTCTTAATATATATTTTTCATGAATATCCCTCATAACATATAGATTTCCATACCTTGATTGAATATCTTTGTGTATAGGAAATCAAATAGGTTTTATGTAATGACCCGTCCCTCCACCGATATTGTCCCCACTTAGCCACTGCGGACATTCGGCAGTGTGGGGTTTCAACGGGCATCGCTGCGGTAATCCAACATCAACTTACCAAGAGGTTACCCATCCCTGGATTGCTCCCGCCCAAGAACGCTTAACTGCAGAGTTTTCTGCCAACTCTGGAACCAATTGTGTTGAAAAGGCCTCGGTATAATGTAGACGTTCCTTACCTCTTATGAGACCAGTATCTGGCATAACCTCCCAGCATACTCTCCCACCCGAGCACCAGCGAACCGTCCCTTGTTGTATCACAACTAACACCGATATTTTTCTCACTTACCCACTTCGGATATCCAGCAGTGTGGGATTTTTAACGGCACTGCTACGGTTATCCAGCAACAGCTTCCCGAGAGGTCACCCATCATGTGACTACTCTTGGCCGAGCACGCTTAACTGAGAAGTTTTTCCCACAACTCAATCAAGTGTACTCATCAAGCCTCGGTGATAGGAAAGGACAAACCATTACTTATATTCCATTCGGCCAACCACTGACGAATATCGAGGTATTACAATACCACCACCTTAAATTGGAGCCGTCTTCGGCTCCAGAATATATTCGTAAGCCCATATATTCGTCATTCCCTGCCCCTCATGAGAAGCACCTGGACTAACCCCGTACAACGTACATTCCAAACCTCGGCAGGTAACCCTTCGTCAGCTCTGATACCATTTGTAATAACCCATTGATCGGTTGTCAGTCGACACAAAAATAATTCACTTTCTTACTCAACAAAATATGAATGAAGTATAAAGTAAGGAAGAGTTCGTATCCACAGAGAGGAGATTGTAGTTATCAATTTCTAGTTTCTTAGTAACCAAGATGGGGGATTTCTGATTTTTGTAAAATAAAAGTAAAATAAAAGCAAAGTAAATAGTTGGAAGTAATCAATAGAGAAAGATATTGGTCAAGGAATTCATCTTCAATCTTAAACATGTGCTTGCATATATGATTAGAATTACGATTTAATCTCTTTTATTATCAAAAGCTTAGAAAATCAAGAGAGAAAGATAATCTGAAAATTTCCTAAGTTCATCAACATACACATTAAAGCTGCGTATGTGAATTCTACCTAAAGAATAACCTAACGCCTTGCGCTAATCAAGTTCAATTCCCAGGAGCATTAAGTTTTGGAAATAGGCTAATCAATGAAATTGTCATACATTGCGCATAA
This sequence comes from Papaver bracteatum, assembly GCA_023529315.1. Lineage (NCBI taxonomy): Eukaryota > Viridiplantae > Streptophyta > Magnoliopsida > Ranunculales > Papaveraceae > Papaver > Papaver bracteatum. The sequence goes on from JAJJWX010002341.1 coordinate 12,955, forward strand.
CAATTCGGACAATGGTCAAACTCTACATATGATTATAAGAGTGTATCACTACAAACTATAATCATATCATGCTACTTGTATTTGGGGTTATCGCTCGATGAAAAACCCTAAAATAGCTATGGACAAGATGCAAGTTCAATTAATTTGCCACTTAACTAAATAAACATCAAAACCCTATCACAATACATCAATCATGTGATAATAAAAACAGTAGAGATATGAACGATAATCAAGAGAGAAAACTAATACATTAATCAAGCACAAGTTATAGATATAAGACTACATCCTTAACCAATAATATAAGGTTTAGCTACACATATTCATGGAGTTCATCATAATCAATAATAAATCAAGGAATATGAAACAAAAGCAAACCCTAGAAGCGTAAGTTTCAGGGGCTCTCTCCTCTGCTCCAAGAATAATAAAACGTGTGTTCCCAAAAAGAAGTAAAACTTTGCCTTTTGTAGCTTTTCTCCAAATTCTAAAATTAGGTCTTCAAAGCCCAAAGTCCATGAAAAATCCACCAAGCCCATGTGTATGAGAAACCCAAGTAGAAAATATGTCCCAAAAAATGTCGTTGTAATTATGCCGGAATTCGGCATCGGAAATTACCTCAGGTGACCGGTCAATCGAGTCAATCTGTCGAATCAACTGAGTCAGGTGAGTTGATACCGATTTAGAACAGTGACATTAGCTAAGTTAGATCTGAGTCAGTGCTAACTTAGCTGACTTAGCTCTGGCCAAAGTCATTGCGAATACCTAAACTACTGCTGCATAAACATTGTTCTTCACTGCTTCTCCCAGCCAAGATGGCTGCTCATTATTACACATGCACGACCAATTCAGTTCTCCACCTCCAGTTTCTCTGATTCCAGCTGCAACTCTCGACTGCATCAACATCATCCTCTTCTCAAAGCCACTGACCTGCAATTTCAGTTCATAATTCCATCACTGCAACTACAACCAACCACAACTCCAGCTGATTAGCTCAAACTCTTGGTCTAATAGCACCCCAGAACTCCAATGATCTTCTCCTTGCCCTGAACCACCAACTATGACTGTGATACAAATATGTAGCAGCACCAGTCCATCATTCAACTGCGACTGCCATATCTCCTTCCACCACATTTCCCAGCCCCTTGACACAGCATCACCAGTAACGCTTCCATCTCATCGCAACGTACACAATCAACAGCTAACTCTGTCTTGAGCAAATCCACAGCTCCATGCACTCTTCACAGCCTTGTATCAACAACATCAACTCAATGCATTCCTTTTGCTTCAGTTCAGCTGCAACTCCACAGCACCAGTACCTGCAATTTCAGCAGCTTCATGGAATTACATCTTTCCCATTCCAAATTCATTATCTCTCAGCAAGAACCATCACCTGTACCTATCATACATCTAACTTCTCAGCTGCACAAGCATCATTCATGACCTCAAGCCACCAGTTGAGTTACACCCACCTTCAGTCCATCCATTACTATACTGACTCAGCTGCAACAATACCAACACTTGAACTGCATCACTAGTAGCTATGCCATCTTCCATACCCTGTAACTTCTCATTCATACATTCTCTGCATGTCTTACCAAAGTATGAGCCAACACCAGCCACAACCATTCCTACTGCAATTGCCACATGCAGTTCCAAAAGCTATTGTCACCTCAAGACCATGTCACTTCTGCCTAGCCAGTTACCAACACCAAATCCACTCCAGCTTTAATCCCATTTTGTAGCTTTAACCGCTTCACAACTAATTCAGTAGCATCAATTTTTTACAATGTAGACAAGCTACATCTCCTTAATCCATGGCAGCAACATCTCCACCTGCAATTCTTCTGAACCCCCAGATTTGCATTGCAACAACCTGTTCACCACCTGTTAAACCAATGCCATCAGTTCCATTTCTCCAATTTTTTTCAATATTGCATCTCTTCCTTGCTTTCAACCCTTTCAGACCACCAACACACAACAATACCAGACAAACCTTAATTCAGTCCCAGTGCTAACCATTATAGCTATCACTGCACCACACTTGCACCTGAATCTCCCCATTCTCAGTTCTCTTGAATAGTTCATAGCACCTCTCACACATCACCATTTGCAGTAATAGATTAGTCTTATAGTTTCTCAACCACAGATTCACCAAAGACTTCATAAACTCAAAACCACGATTTCGGCTCCAGTTCAATCTCCTTACCAAATTCGACCATTACCCATTTCTTCACTCGGACAGAGCAACAACATCTGTATCAATCACAGATCGGACCCAATTCAATTTCCCCAATTTCATCTCAAATTCTTCTTGATTCACAAATTCATCTCACCAAAACGCATATGAAACCATAACTTCTCTTCATCTCATCACTAAGATCTCAGATTCAACTGTAATAATTTCTCACAGAGACCCCATCACTAATTTCTCCTTCCAAATTCTTGGAAGTGTGGCTGCGTTCTCTAGTTTTCAGTTTCAGGGGAAAGAAAGAATGAAGTGAATGAGAGACGGATCTCGAAATTATGTTGGAAATGATTGGGGTGGTTATTGACATCCCAGTATATAGGCTAGGGGATAACCCAATAGATACCCTATAACAGGTGACCACCCCTTAACATTTGTTGGCTGTTTCTGAGAGAGTTTCCCCTTAACCTTGGCCCTCTTAGCCTCCTTCTTGATCAACCGCAGCTAGCCTTGATCGCCTGTGAATTGGTCTTTTGTGCTCCTTTTCGCTCCAAATGAACGCTTTTTTCCTTGAATTCTTTCACCAACAGCATCCATCTTTAACTTCTCAAATTCACTTCTTCCCTTCAATATCTTTTCATCACTAAAGTTGTCATGCTTTTCAGACAAAATTCGCATCACTAAAGCCGACATAATTTTCAGATAGAGATGAAGAAATAAAAACAAACAATGAGAAATAATCCGCCTCCAACACTTTTGCACTTGAGATGACACTTTCGCTTTGTTTCTTCTTCTTTTGTTCCACATGACTCCAAAGTACCTAAATACTTAAAAACAAAACATAAGATACATAATTTACAAGAAAACTAGCAGATAAAGCATAAACAATAGATAAATAATAAGGTGTTTTAGACACCTATCAGATTCCCCCACACTTAGACTTTGCTAGTCCTCGAGCAAATCAAACAAAATAATTATAAAACATACATACAACTCCGTCTCGTCGAGCCTACGGTTACTCTAAGAATAAATAACAAGCCTTTGAACCCCTAGGTTCCCTAGTGGACGAGTTTTAGTATCGTGAAGGTTTACAAGAGGTCTTCCTACAAAACCTATATTTCCAACTCCGTCTATTTGTGAAAAATCAATGAATGAATCTATAATGACTACAGGAGGAGGTACCTTGCAATTCAATTCATATATTAGTAAATAAACTCTAATTAGATAGTCGAACAAGCCACAATACTCGGAAACTAACAAACCACAATCACAATGAAAAGATTAAGAAGATGGATATAGATGTAGATGTTGGCGAATGTTCACAAGTGATCGATGTTTCCCATATCTGTCTGAAGGTCACTGCCAAGATGAACCTATTCCTATTGTATTGAGCTACTTGGTTTGAATTATACATCAACTCACTGGCATATACAAGGGAACCAGAAGTGACTTTATTCAACCAATATAAAACTTTCTTTTCTTTTTCTTTTTCACATTTTTTTATTTTTTAGATAGCATGATTCAATCTTTTGGATTCAAGCGCATGCTTCTTGTCAGCAAGTACATGATAGTTTCCTTGGATACTGTATTCCACGCTTGTTTAGGCGATGGAGACAGGGACAACGTTTCATACATACTGATATTCCCAAGTGTCATTTTTATTCCGTTTTGGTCTAATTGGTCGGTCTCTTTTGTTTTTTTTTTGTTTTTTTCTTTTTCTAGTAACTCAATCACTCTATTTCATCCTAGCTGTAATAACACGTCGATGTTTAGTGACCCACCAAAACACTTAGAGAACAATAGATAAAAATGGAAAAATAAAAATAGAATGCGATATGGTGATATTCCGAGATATGGTAACAACTATCATGTTATTTGTGATTTATGAGCTATGTTCGTCCCTTTTAGTTAATTGGTTCCTCAACTCCTGCAATCAAAATGGTTCCATCCACTAATGGTGTCATCCTAAAGGCACAAGTTTCTAGATTTCGGAGTTCAAAAAGTACAAATTTTTTCTTGGTTTTTCTATTTTTCTATTTTTCTGATTTTTTTTTTAAAGTATAAAACAAACTTAAAAGAAACTATGCAAACATATAAATGCTCCCCCACACTTAAACTTTACATTGTCCTCAATGTAAAGTTGAATCGTCCAAAGAAAGTTCAAGGTGGGAAATTCCGCAAATGATATGCAAAAACAAGAAAATAAAGATAAAATGCTTAAAGAATAAAAAGATAAAGGTAAAGATACAAAACCGGTGGGTTGCCTCCCACTTAGCGCTTGGTTTAAAGTCGTCAGACCGACGTTCTCCTTGTTTGCTAAGACTCCTCCAGAGGGAGTACTTCCACAAGGTTAACTCCTTCCACAACTTCCGAAGAGAAGTTCTCATAATATGGTTTCAACCGGTGCCCATTCACTTTAAGTTCATTACCTGTAGCTAAACTACGAATTTCCACTGCACCATAAGAAAACACATTAGTCACAATAAAAGGTCCAATCCAACGTGACCTTAATTTACCCGGAAATAATTGCAAGCGAGAATCAAACAAAAACACTTTCTGCCCAAAGCAAAATTGTTTCTTTGTAATCATATTATCATGAAATGCCTTCGTCTTTTTCTTGTAAATCCTTGAGCTTTCAAATGCATCATTGCGAATATCTTCCAACTCTTGGAGTTGCAACTTCCTTTGCTTTCCAGCACCATCCAACTCCATATTGCATTGCTTAATATCCCAAAACGCCTTATGCTCAATTTCAACGGGTAAGTGACAAGGTTTACCGTAAACAAGCCTAAAGGGAGACATCCCAATAGGTGTCTTGTATGCGGTTCTATATGCCCACAAAGCATCATTGAGTCTCAAACTCCAATCTTTCCTTGTTGGATTCACCGTCTTCTCGAGAATGGATTTCACCTCTCGGTTGGAAACCTCGGCTTGTCCATTTGTTTGTGGATGGTATGGTGTTGCAATCCTATGCGACACATTGTACTTCCTTAACAAGCCTTGCAAAAACCTGTTTTTGAAATGTGAACCTCCATCGCTAATTATAGCCTTTGGAATTCCAAACCTTGCAAAAATATTTTCTTGCACAAAATCTAAAATAACTTTAGAATCATTAGTTGGGGTGGCCTTAGCTTCCACCCATTTCGAGACATAATCAACAGCAAGCAAGATATAATAATTACCATTAGAATTGACAAAAGGACCCATAAAATCAATTCCCCATACATCAAAGACTTCAACAAATTGAATAATAGTTTGTGGCATTTGATTTCGGGCTCCTAGATTGCCTGTTCTTTGGCACCTATCACATATGATACAAAATGCATGCACATCCTTAAACAAAGTTGGCCAATAGAAACCACATTCTAGTACCTTGAGAGAGGTTATATTTCTCCCAAAGTGTCCTCCACATGCATAAGAGTGGCAAAAAGACAAGATATAGTTAAACTCAGATTCGGGAACGCACCTTCGCATTACTTGGTCACTACAATATTTCCATAAGTATGGATCATCCCATATGTATTGGTTTCCTAACTTCTTAAGTTTGTCCCTCTCAGCACGAGACAAGTTCTTTGGGATTTGTTTAGACACTAAGTAATTGACAATATCAGCGTACCATGGTTCTCCAAAAGCAATTGAGAATAGTTGCTCATCCGGGAAACTTTCACGCAATGGGATAGCTTCCTTGTCCACGGGAAGACGGCTCAAATGATCCGCAACGGTGTTCTCGATTCCTTTCTTGTCTTTGATTTCAATATCAAACTCTTGTAAGAGTAGAATCCATCGTATAAGCCTCGGTTTCGCCTCTTTCTTTGTAAACAAGTACCTAAGTGCTGCATGATCAGAAAAGACAACAACTTTTGTACCAATTAGATAAGAGCGAAACTTTTCTAAAGCAAAAAAATAGCTAATAACTCTTTTTCAGTGGTTGTGTAGTTTTGTTGGGCCTCATTTAACGTTCTAGAAGCATAATAAATAGCATGAGGTATCTTCCCCACACGCTGCCCAAGCACCGCACAAACCGCATAATCACTTGCATCACACATGAGATCAAAAGGATTGCTCCAATCCGGTGGTTTAATGATAGGGGATGAAATCAAAAGTTCTTTCAAACGATTGAATGCCGCCACATACTTCTCATCAAAGTTAAAAACCACATATTTTTGCAATAAGTTGCAAAGTGGTGATGCTATCTTGGAAAAATCCTTGATGAATCTACGATAAAAACCTGCATGACCAAGGAAAGAATGTATCTCCCTCACCGTAGTGGGAGGGGTTAGAGCACGAATAAGGTCTATCTTAGATTTATCAACTTCCAAGCCTTTAGAAGATATAATATGGCCTAAAACTATGCCATGAGTTACCATGAAATGGCACTTCTCCCAATTCAGCACAAGGTTTGTTTCAACACATCGTTCAAGGATTAGTGACAAATTGTTCAAGAAAAGGTCAAATGAATCACCAAAGACACTAAAGTCGTCCATGAACACTTCGATTATGTTTTTAACATATTCTGAAAAGATACTTACCATACACCTTTGAAAGGTAGATGGAGCATTGCATAAGCCAAAAGGCATCCTTCTATAAGCAAAAGTACCAAAAGGACAAGTGAAAGTGGTTTTCTCTTGGTCCTCCGGTGCTATCACAATCTGATTATAACCTGAATAGCCATCAAGAAAGCAATAGTAAACGTGTCCAGCTAAACGTTCAAGCATTTGATCAATAAAAGTCAATGGAAAATGATCCTTCCTAGTGGTGGAATTCAATTTTTTATAATCTATACAAACCCTCCAACCGGTTTTCACACGAGTTGGGACAAGTTCATTCTTATCATTCTCCACCACCGTCACACCTGATTTCTTTAGTACAACTTGTACCGGGCTCACCCACTTGCTGTCGGATATGGGGTAGATAACACCCACTTCCAAAAGCTTGAGTATCTCCTTTTTCATAACTTCCATCATGGGAGGGTTCAAACGACGTTGCGCTTCCCTTGTAGGCTTTGCATCGTCATCCAAACGGATCTTGTGCATACAAACGGCAGGGCTTATACCCTTGATATCGGCAATTGTCCATTCTATGTCCGTCTTGTGCTTCCTTAGCACCCTTAGAAGTTTTTTCTCCTATAATTCACTAAGATCGTTAGAAACAATCACAGGCAACTCTTCATTGTCACCCAAGTACAAGTACTTTAAGTGACTTGGAAGAGGTTTCAATTCTAGCTTTGGAGATTTAATAATTGAAGGTACAAGTTTTTCATCATTGCGAGGTAAAGAAACATATGAAACATTCTTAAGTGCAGATTTTTATGGTAATGAGTTAAGAGAACCAATGGTTTCCTTAATCTCATCACCGTACTCCAAACCGTTATCAATAGGTGTAATGAGCACGGTTTCCAAAGAATCAACGCCATTCTACTCAAACATTTGTTGCGCCAATGTGTCCAACACATCAATGAAGAAACAAGAGTGGACATCACTAGGATATCTCATCATCTCGAAAATGTTGAAACGTATTATTTCTCCATCAAACTCCATAGTTAGCGTTCCCTTGTCAACATCAATAATGGTTTTAGCCGTTTTCATGAAGGGACGCCTAAGTATCAATGGAAGAGATGAGTCCGGTGAACCTTCATCCATCTCCAAGACACAAAATTCAGCTAGAAATACTAGTTGATTAACCTGAACAAGAACATCCTCAACGATACCCATTGGGTAAACATTAGAGCGATCGGCTAATTGCAACACAATTCCAGCCTTTTTAAGAGGACCAAGATCAAGTTAATTGTACATAGATACATGCATAATATTTACGGAAGCACCTAAATCCAACATAGCTTTATTAAATGTAGTGGTACCAATTGTGACGGGAATGTCAAAGCTACCCGGGTCCTTGCATTTCAGTGGGAGTTTGTGTTGTAAGATTGCCGAAGCATTCTCCCCCACACTTAAAACTTCATTACCTTTGAGCCTTTGCTTATTGGTACAAAAGTCCTTCAACACCTTTGCATACTTTGGAAATTTCTTTATAGCATCAATGAGTGGTATGTTCACATGAATCTTCTTGAGAACGTCTAAAATCTCCTTTTCTAGTGCCTCCTTTTTGGAACTTGCAAATCTGCGAGGAAAATGTAAAGGAGGAACATAAGTAGAAACCGGAGTTTTAGAGTTAGGAATAGGTACCTCAGAAGTTTGGGGAGAATCCTCATTCTTCTTCTCCAAAACAGGTTCCTTTGGTATTTCCACCTTGCCCGAATCAGTAACTTCGGGTTGCACAAGTGTTGTACCACTTCTCAACGTGATTGCATTGGCACCCTCTTTTTGGTTGATAGGTTGAGAAGGGAGTTTCCCAACAATTTGTTCCTTCACTTGGTTCAACTCAGTAGACATGGAACCCATTTGTGTCTGCAAATCCTTTATCGCACTCTTAGTCTCTTGTTGGCTGTCTTTAAACATACAAGAAATGCCTTGCATCATTGTTTGAAGCTTTGAGTCGATATCGGAACCTTGATTTTGCATAGATTGTTGTGGTTGTTGAAATTGTTGTCGCGGTTGGAATTGTTGTTGTTGAGGTTGAAATCCACTCGAATGGTTGAAGCTAGGTTGTTGAACCGCTCCTTGCTTGTTGGCATAGCTAAAGTTGGGGTGATCTCTCCATCCCGGATTGTAAGTATTTGAATATGGATCATACCGTCTCTACTGACTTGGAAAGACCACGTTAGCTTGTTCATTGGCTTCTTCATACCCTTGATGAGAACTTGGGATCACCGCAGCTGAAACTTGTTGCAGCATTGCTGTTATGTTACCCATTTGTTGACGAAGTTCCTCGACCTCGCTCACTTCATTTACTCTCCTAAGAAGCACATCCGATCCACGATTCAAAAACTGTTGGGATTTTGCTGCCATGTTATAAATCAACTCTCTAGATTGTGCCACCATCTTGCTCACTAGTGCACCACCACCCGCAGTATCAATAAGGTTCCTATCGCTTGATTGGAGTCCTTCATAGAAGTATTGGATAATCATAGCGTCGCTGAATTGGTGATGAGGACAGATTTCCACCATCCTCTTGTATCATTCCCAACAATCATAATAGGATTCTCCCACATTTTGCTTCATTCCGCAAATCTCCTTGCGAATTTGAGTAGCCTTAGATGCAGGAAAATATCTCTCTAAAAAGAGTTTCTTCAACCCATTCCACGTTGTGACACTTCCGGGAGGCAAATAGTATATCCAATCCTTAGCATTATCCATCAAAGAGAATCGAAACACTTTCAACATAGCACCATCCGCCTCAACATCAGCTGGAAGCATGGCCGTGACAATGGTGTGGAAGTCCATAAGAGGCTTGTTCGGATCTTCATTCACCATGCCATGAAACTTTGGCAATTCCCTAAGAAACCCCGGCTTGATCTCAAAGGTAGAGTTTGTTTGAATACAACCCTGTTGTGTATCCAGCTTGTGAGAAGCCAAGTCCTTGAGTGTACGATTTGCAGTGTCACCCATTGCTTCTTTTTCTTCTTCAAAAGGTGGTTCTTGTTCAACCTGAACCTCTTGTTCTACAACTTCTTATTATACTTGATGGAAGGTACCGTGTTCTACTTCCAAGTTTTCTTCTTCCGTTGTGCCTTTCCTTGGTTGGAGTATTGTGCCTTTTCGAGTAGATATCCCGCACCTTGGATAATTCCAATCTTTAGAAGCCAGGGATTAGGTACCTGAAACACAATTCTCGCAAACAATTGAGAAACAAGACAAGAAACGAAAAGCAAGTATGCAAGCAGAAAAATAAAAAAAAACTAAAAAAAAAAACTTAATAACTAGCCGAATGCCTCGCCGGCAACGGCGCCAAAATTTGATCGTTTGTCAGTCGACACAAAAATAATTCACTTTCTTACTCAACAAAATATGAATGAAGTATAAAGTAAGGAAGAGTTCGTATCCACAGAGAGGCGATTGTAGTTATCAATTTCTAGTTTCTTAGTAACCAAAATGGGGGATTTATGATTTTTGTAAAATAAAAGTAAAATAAAAGCAAAGTAAATAGTTGGAAGTAATCAATAGAGAAAGATATTGGTCAAGGAATTCATCTTCAATCTTAAACATGTGCTTGCATATATGATTATAATTACGATTTAATCTCTTTTATTATCAAAAGCCTAGAAAATCAAGAGAGCAAGATAATCTGAAAATTTCCTAAGTTCATCAACATACACATTAAAGCTGCGTATGTGAATTCTACCTAAAGAATAACCTAACGCCTTGCGCTAATCAAGTTCAATTCCCAAGAGCATTAAGTTTTGGAAATAGGCTAATCAATGCAATTGTCATACATTGCGCATAATAATTCGGACAATGGTCAAACTCTACATATGATTATAAGAGTGTATCACTACAAACTATAATCATATCATGCTACTTGTATTTGGGGTTATCGCTCGATGAAAAACCCTAAAATAGCTATGGACAAGATGCAAGTTCAATTAATTGGCCACTTAACTAAACAAACATCAAAACCCTATCACAATACATCAATCATGTGATAATAAAAATAGTAGAGATATGAACGATAATCAAGAGAGAAAACTAATGCATTAATCAAGCACAAGTTATAGATATAAGACTACATCCTTAACCAATAATATAAGGTTTAGCTACACATATTCATGGAGTTCATCATAATCAATTAAGGAAGATGAAACAAAAGCAAACCCTAGAAGCGTAAGTTTCAGCGGCTCTCTCCTCTTCTCCAAGAATAATAAAACGTGTGTTCCCAAAAAGAAGTAAAACTTTGCCTTTTGTAGCTTTTCTCCAACTTCTAAAATTAGGTCTTCAAAGCCCAAAGTCCATGAAAAATCCACCAAGCCCATGTGTATGAGAAACCCAAGTAGAAAATATGTCAAAAAAAATTTCGCCGGAATTATGCCGGCATCGGAAATTACCTCAGGTGACCGGTCAATCGACTCAATCCGTCGAGTCAACTGAGTCAGGTGAGTTGATACCGATTTAGAACAGTGACATCATCTAAGTTAGATCTGAGTCAGTGCTAACTTAGCTGACTTAGCTCTGGCCAAAGCCTAGTTAGCAATTCGGCGAATTATTCGCGAATCATTCCCGAATCCGTACGAACTGTCCGAATCCGATGCATTCGGCCGAATTAATCAAACACCGTCCCTAGTACGCGAATTATATGGATATGCCGGACATTTCGTGAATTATTCGAAAAATTTTAGAATTCGTCGTATCAGTTCGGCAAATCTGGGGATCAATTTTTTATTAAAAAAAAACATATAATATCTTCGTGAAACCCAAAATGATAGAATTTCACCAACATAATCGAATCAGTTCACTTCAAGTTCAACCAAAGTAGTCTTCAAACGCCTCAAACTCAGACGAATAGAGGATGAGTGATCTAATCGATCCCAAATCCTGAACCTGAACTGCTTCGTCTTCCGATAGTAAGCATGACTGCCTGAGAAAGAAGAATCTAATCGCAAAGGTAAAGTTGGTATCTCTCCATTCCTTCGCTTCAAAATCCCCCTTTTCTTTTAATTTTCCTCAATCAATCTCTGTAACATGTATAAATGTTATGTGTTGATTTAGATTCTCAGCATTTCATGTGTGTTTGAGATGAATTAGGGATTTTAATCTCATTTGGTGTCTGTTTTTAATTCTTAGATTATGGCTAGGGTTTTTATTTTGATATGAGAAATTGAAATTAAACATGGGGAATTATCTCTTACAGAGCAGCTTAGTTAAGCATGGGGAATTATTTCTTATTTGGTGGTCTTAATGTTGTTTAATTTAATTTGTCCAATTAGTTAAGCATGGTGAAGACGTTAGACAAATTTTGGGAATATGCAGAGAAAATGGGTCAGCGTTTCAAGTGTAAGTTCTGCAAAAAGGATTTCTCTGGAGGAGCAACAAGGGTCAAATCCCATTTATCTGGTTTGAAAGGCCGTGATATTTCTTCTTGTGTGTCAGTACCAGAAGATGTACAAGCTGCAGCTGTTCTTGTGATTGCGATTGCAGAGGGTAATTCTGGTAGTAGTGAGAACAAAAGGCCGAGAACTCAATCATCTACTGGGAGCGTTGTCTTTGAAGGGGAAATAACTAGTGTTCGTGAAAATTCAACCTTACAACAAACTTCAATACCTAGAATGATGGACAGAAAGGATAAAGATGCAGTGGATATGAAAGTAGCCTTATGTTTCTTCCAAAATAACATTGCTTTTAATGTCATACAGACACCAGGTTTTATTGATATGGTTAAGGAAATTTCAGACTATGGTATTGGATATATGTTACCCAGTTATTCTACTCTTCGAACTAAGTTGGTGGTGAATTCTAGAGCAGCAGTTGAACTCTATGTAAATGTAGTTAAAGTGTCTTGGAGTGTAACTGGATGCACACTAATGTCATACATTTGGACAGATATGAAAAGAAGATCATTCATAAATATAATTGCTTATTCACCAAAAGGGGCAGTATTCTTAAAATCGGTTGAAAGGTCTGGGGAGTCTAACACGGGTTTGTTCATAAAGGAGATACTTGATTCAGTTATTGAGGAGGTTGGTGCTGAAAATGTAGTGCAAATTGTCACCGATAATGCTTCAAACTATGGACTTTCTTATAATTTGATCATGGAGGAGCATCCTCACATAATCAAAACTAAATGTTATGCTCATGGGGTTCAATTGTTGTTCGACGATATATATGAAGCTGTTGATTGGGTCAAGGATGTATTTATCAAAGCAAGAAAGATATATGACTATATGTAAAAGCATATCATTGTTCTGGACTTGATGAGAGTGCATACAAAAAAAGATTTGAGAAAGTATTCTAAAACTAGGTTTGCTTCTCATTTTCTGATGCTCCAATCTATTATAGATGTTGAAGATGGTTTTAGACTCTTGGTCGCGTCTGCTGAATGGAGAAACATGGCATATAGCAAAGGAGCTACTGCTGTAATTGTCAAAGATACTATACAAGGGGAAGACTTTTGGGAGTATGGGAGAGAGCTAATTTTAGGCATGGAACCTTTGGTAAAAGTATTACGATTATTCGATGGTGATGGGTCAACATCAGGCTACATTTATGAAGCAGTTGATAGAGCACGGAAGTTTTTACAGAAACGGTGCATGGATGATCCTGTTAGGTATTATACGATATGGGAGTGCTTTGAAAGAAGAGTAAAATCTAATCTACTTCATGATGTTCATACTGCTACCATGTATATGAACCCTAGTTTCATGTTTGATGGAGTTATTTTGTATGATTGTGAAGATGTGCAAACAACTTTGATGTATTTTGGGGAAAAAAATGCTAGACATCACCGAAAGAAACAAGTTTGCGGAGGAACTTTTAGACTATGATGGAAAGCATCCAAGGATTTTTACATTTCTCTCCATAGCACAAATGAGAAGCGTTCATCCAAGTAAGTTGTTCATCCAAATTTTCTTTTTCTCTTATCTGTCTTGAGATATATTGTTGGTATTGCCCCATGATCATGTCTCCAGTTTGGATTAGTGAAAATATAGCAACAATGACAAAATGTTTTAAGAGTTTCTACTAGATTATTTTAGACAAGTATTGTAATTTAATATGAATGACTGTGGAATGTTTCTGCTGTTGCTGAATGTTTCTGAAAGCAATCAATGACTAGAATGAAAAACACCATATTAAGTCTAATTGTACAAAGTAATCGATTTTCATCTAGGAGTTCATCCTGAAATATTGTCTACACGGACTTGCTAATAATCCATCTCTTTTGTTTGTGGTTCTAGTTATGCTATCAGCTGAAGAGAATGTCCTTGGACTAGTCATTTAGCAGTTGGTTTTTATGCCTATCAGTTTTTATTGCTAGTGGTTGGTTAGGCTACTGGGGAGACTATTCTTCTGATTGCTAATACTATCGTGTATGCTAAAGAATCTTGTCGATGTTGCAACATTTTACATTTTTATTGGATTTACCTTAATTTGCTCTAGTTTGATAATGATCATCTTTTTACTTGTGCTTCGATTGCTTTTATCCATGCTGCCGTTTTAACTTGTGTTTCGATTGCTTTTATCCTTCTGCCGTTTTATCTTATCTGAATTGTTTTTCTGTACTAGTAACTTGTGCTTCGATTGCTTGCTAAGTGTGATATTGTTATGGCCTAATTGCAGGGGTGTGGTAGGAAGCCAATGGAAGCTTTTTTCCTTTACTGAAAAGGGTTGTTGTTCGTTTATTAAGTCATCCATGCAGTGCTTCTCCATGTGAGCGTAACTGGAGCGCTTTTGATGCCGCTCAGATAAAAAAGAGAAACAGATTATCTCCGGGAATGTTAGATGATCTTGTGTATATACGGGTAAACTCATTAATGCTTAAAAATTCTGTCAACTTTGAGTTACAAGATAGAAAACCAATCAGTCTGGAAAACCTTGCGGAATTGAACCCTGAAGCTGCTGATGAAAATCGTGATGAAGCTATAGATGAAGGTTTTGTAGAGGCCGTCGATATTCTACATGACACGAATATATCTTGGCTGGATAGACGAAGTGGCATTGGTGCATCTTCTTCAAGATCCAGTTATGCTCGTCAGTAGGTATATATATGTAAACCAAGAACGCACTATTAACTAACACTTATTTTGTTCTTGCCTTTTAATCTTTTTGTGGAGTCATACATTACTCCGGTAACTTATCTTTTGATGGAGTTATATATTACTCCACTTTTAATCTTTTTGTGGAGTCATACATTACTCCGGTAACTTATCTTTTGGTGGAGTTATATATTACTCCAGTAAATATATATATGTATGTATTACAAGCTTACAACTTATGTAATTGTAGGATTATAAATTATGATATCTATTATTATATGTATGCCGAATTTTCAGTACCGAACTCACATATCTGAAACGAATTATACACGTACGTATACCGTTCCGAACTACTGCCGAATAACGAATCATTGACCGGCTTTTTGACCGAATCCGATCTATCCGAATTTGTATAATTCCCATACGTATGCCGTTCCTAACTACTATCCGTACCCAGAATTGCTAACTAGGGGCCAAAGTCATTGCGAATACCTAAACTGCTGTTGCACAAACATTGTTCTTCACTTCTTCTCCCAGCAAAGATGGCTGCTCATTCTTACACATGCACGGCCAATTCAGTTCTCCACCTCCAGTTTCTCTGATTCCATCTGCAACTCTCGACTGCATCAACATCATCCTCTTCTCAAAGCCACTGACCTGCAATTTCAGTTCATAATTCCATCACTACAACTACAACCAACCACAACTCCAGCTGATTAGTGATGAGTGCCAAATATTGCATATTCATACACATTTTCATTGTCACTTAAGTCATCTTTCGCGCTTCAAAGTCATATATTATCCCAAATTCTGCATTCTTACCATCTTCAAGAATAAATATTTGTATTAATTAATTTTGTGTTTTTAAGTACTAAATAAAGCTTGGAAGAATTGAGAAGACAAAGAGAAGAAAGTTGGAAGCGTTGCAACCCGCTCGCGCATCAGTGGCAACTCTGTTTACAAATTCATGGGATTAAACAACCCATGATCCAAAACCCAAGACCCAAATCCATATCCACCTCACCCCCATTGGATTCTTTCCAAAACATCCACCTCACCCCCATTGGATTCTTTCCAAAACATCCACCTCACCCCCATTGTATTCCATTCTATCCATCAATTAAGAAAACATGTTTTGTTTAATTGTTGAGTGGTTGCTACAGTGAAATTCGGATCCTAAGTGTGAGAGAATTTTTGTGTATAAATAGAGAGGGTTGTTGTGTTGAAAACTCATCCAAGAATAGCTTGTTCATGTTAGTTTATCAAATTTCAATTTTGTTGTAATGTTCTTCATGTTCTAATTTCATTTACTAGGGTTTAGATGAAGCCCTAATCTCATTGGTATGTATTCATATCTTGTATCTTGTTCTTGAAAGTTTAGAATTGTTTAAAGATATAATTTAATCCAAGTTTTTCAACATCTTGCTCTCACAATGTATGCCATGTATCCATTGTAGTTAGAATATCTCTATGTTGATTATGCTACAACTCATGCTTAACCAAATATTGATCTTTAGATTAGTTGTGCTTAATTAGACAATTAATGCTTTGGAGAAATACTTTAGTTGTGATTAAATTATCCATTGGAGAAACACCTTAGTTATACGGTAGACTTGAATCTACTATAAGGACAAGAATAATATTACAAGTTGAATGCATATCATAGGTTATTGGTGGATTTGAATACCCTAGTATCCATATTATCATTGTTTACATATCTTGTTATTTGCATCTTTTACTTTTATTATTTCAGTCACTTGAAAATCATATCGTCGTATCGACAAAATCAAACCCCTTTTGGTTACTCTCTGAATCAGGATTTAGAATCAACTTCTACACTCTCCAAGTCTCTGTGGTTCGACCTGTGCTTGCCCTGTGTTGCTTGTCGACACTTTGCACTTGCAGTTTATACATAGAAGTAGGTATCTTTACGAGCCTACCAATTAGCTAAAACTCTTGGTCTAATAGCACCCTAGAACTCCAATAATCTTATCCTTGCCCTGAACCACACACTATGACTGTGATACAAATCTGCAGCTGTACCAGTCTATCATTCAACTGCGACTACCATATCTCCTTCCACCACATTTCTCAGCCCCTTGACGCAGCATAACAACATCACCAGTAACGCTTCCATCTCCTCGCAATGTACACAATTAACAGATAACTCTGTCTTGAGCAAATCCACATCTTCATGAACTCTTCACATCCTTGTATCGACAACAACAACTCAATGCATTCCTTTCGCTTCAGTTCAGCTGCAACTCCACAGCACCAGTACCTGCAATTTCAGCAGCTTCATGGAATTCCAGCTTTCCCATTCTAAATTCATTATCTCTCAGCAAGAACCATCACCTGTACCTATCATACATCTAACTTCTCAGCTGCACAAGCATCATTCATGACCTCAAGACACCAGTTGAGTTACACCCACCTTCAGTCCATCCATTACTATACAGCTCCAGCTGCAACAATACCAACACTTGAACTGCATAACTAGTAGCTATGCCATCTTCCATACCCTGTAACTTCTCATTCATACATTCTCTGCCTGTCTTAACAAAGTATGAGCCAACACCAGCCACAACCATTCCTACTGCAATTGCCACCTGCAGTTCCAAAAGCTATTGTCACCTCAAGACCATGTCACTTCTGCCTAGCCAGTTACCAACACCAAATCCACTCCAGCTTCAATCCCATTTTATAGCTTTAACCGCTTCACAACTAATTCAGTAGCATCAATTTTTTACAATGTAGACAAGCTACATCTCCTTAATCCAGGGCAGCAACATCTCCACCTGCAATTCTTCTGAACCCCCCATTTGCATTGCAACAACTTTGTTCACCAATTGTTAAACCAATGCCATCAGTTCCATTTCTCCAATTTCTTTCAATATTGCATCTCTTCCTTGCTTTCAACCCTTTCAGACCACCAACACACAACAATACCAGACAACCCTTAATTCAGTCCCAGTGCTAACCATTATAGCTATCACTGCACCACACTTGCACCTAAATCTCCCCATTCTCAGTTCTCTTGAATAGTTCATAGCACCTCTCACACATCACCATTTGCAGTAACAGATTAGTCTTATAGTTTCTCAACCACAGATTCACCAACTGACTTCATAAACTCAAAACCACGATTTCGGCTCCAGTTCAATCTCCTTACCAAATTCGACCATTACCCATTTCTTCACTTGGACAGAGCAACAGCATCTGTATCTATCACAGATCGGACCCAATTCAATTTCCCCAATTTCATCTCAAATTCTTCTTGATTCACAAATTCATCTCACCAAAACGCATATGAAACCCTAACTTCTCTTCATCTCATCACTAAGATCTTAGATTCAACTGTAAGAATTTCTCACAGAGACCCCATCACTAATTTCTCCTTCCAAATTATTGGAAGTGTGGCTGCATTCTATAGTTTTCAGTTTCAGGGGAAAGAAAGAATGAAGTGAATGAGAGACGGATCTCGAAATTATGTTGGAAATGATTGGGGTGGTTATTGACATCCCAGTATATAGGCTAGGGGATAACCCAATAGATACCCTATAACAGGTGACCACCCCTTAACATTTGTTGGCTGTTTCTGAGAGAGTTGCCCCTTAACCTTGGCCCTCTTAGCCTCCTTATTGATCAACCGCAGCTAGCCTTGATCGCCTGTGAATTGGTCTTTTGTGCTCCTTTTCGCTCCAAATGAACGCTTTTTTCCTTGAATTCTTTCACCAACAGCATCCATCTTTAACTTCTCAAATTCACTTCTTCCCTTCAATATCTTTTCATCACTAAAGTTGTCATGATTTTCAGAAAAAATTCGCATCACTAAAGCCGACATAATTTTCAGATAGAGATGAAGAAATAAAAACAAACAATGAGAAATAATCCGCCTCCAACACTTTTGCACTTGAGATGACACTTTCGCTTTGTTTCTTCTTCTTTTGTTCCACATGACTCCAAAGTACCTAAATACTTAAAAACAAAAACATAAGATACATAATTTACAAGAAAACTAGCAGAGAAAGCATAAAAAATAGATAAATAATAAGGTCTTTTAGACACCTATCACCCATCCCTCCACCGATACTGTCCCCTCTTAGCCACTGCGGATATCCGACAGTGTGGGGTTTTCAACACGAATCGCTGCGGTAATCCAGTAGCAACTACTCGAGAGGTCACCCATCTCAGGATTGCTCCTTCCCGAGCATGCTTAACTGCAAAGTTTTTTGCCAACTATGGAGCCAATTGTGCTGAAAATGCCTCGGTGATAGGAAAGGACAAACCATTACTTATATTCCATTCGACTAACCAACTACTGCCGAATATCGAGGTATTACATTTTCTTTTAGAGGCAGAATAGTCATAAAAGTCTTGTACTTAGGTTGAAGAAACTCATATTCCCTGGAAAAGAAACCAGCTAGGCGAATCGTGTTGTGCAAGGTCTTTCGATATCTAAGATGCATAAAGGAGAGCAATTGGAGCTAAATTTCACGTAGATTCGATTCGGCCTCAACTACACTCCAGTCTGAATCCTGATAGTAAGATAATGTTTGTAGCGGCTTAATACAGTATTGTGCTTGAGTTTTGGACTAGCTCCTACGGTTTTTCAACTATGCAGTTTTTCTCGTTTGTGTGTGTATGCTTTCACTTTTCCGTATTAAAAGTTCCGTATTATTTTATTTGTTAAAAGTACTACACATGTACACAATCCTATCGATTAAAAAATTTGGTGGTTTACTTGGTATATTCCCATTTTCAATTGGTGTCAGAGAAAGTTCATGAATTCCGATGTTGGGTAAAGTTGTTGGTACTCTATGTCATGAGAAATTTCGATTGAAAAGGAAAATTGACGGACCTTTTTTGAAAATTTTAATTGATAAGGAAAATTGACAGACTTTTTTGTGGAATCTATGTCAGGGATTCTGATATCTAAGAAGGATTTTAAAGAGAGAAAATTGTTTAAGAGAAACCAGATGTTCAAATCCAATTAAATAAGTATGATTTTGTAAAAATGGTTGAATCTAAGTCTTCTCTTGTAGAATTTTGTTTGGAATTAAAACCTGAAAAGGAAAAAATCCATGTCTCTTGAAGATTCTAGAAAAATATTTGTAGATTCTTGTCTAAAGAATTGTCAATCATGAGGTGAAAAATTGAAAATGTATGCCAACAAACAAGCTTTTGAACCAATCTTCTTATGTTTGTTTTGTTCCTCGAATGGTCATTATCATTACAAATCTGAATCTTTATAAGAATGTTCAAAATCTTTTGTTTAAAATTAAAAGGTTTACAAAAAATCTGATAAAACACAATACATCCAATATTATCAGTTTAAGTGCATTTTCTTTTAAATTCACTTCACCATTCCAATGGTTTCTCGATAGTGGATGATGTAGACACATGACAAGAGATCTCCCTTAGTTCGTGAACATTGATGACTACGAAGGAGGACCTGTAATTTTCGGAGACGGGAGTTGTTGTTATATCATCAACAATGGTACGATCAAATTACAAGGAGTACATGAAATTAATGATGTCGTTTAAGTCAAAGGCACGACCGCTAATCTTCTTTATATTAGTCAACTTTGTGAAAAAGGCCACAAAGTTCGCAAACTTCGGTATCGAAGAATTTGATATTGAAGACTCGTCATTTTTTTTCTTCATGGAATGCATGAAGAAAACAATGGTTATCTTTTAGATATTCTGTATAATCTTTGTTTCAATTTGACTTAGGTGGAATCGGCTCATCTATGGCATGTACATTTTGGTCACATCAATTATCTATTACTTGGAAATATTATTAATAAGGAACCTATCAGGGGAGTACCCAAAATTAATGCTAAATTCGATGGTGTCAAAATAGTAAATAAGTTAGAACTCCACATAATCATTATGAGACATTGCCACCAAAGATCCACTTGATTTCATTCATATGGATATCTTTGGATCCATCCAACAAGAAACATTTGGAGGGAAGAAATATGCTTTGGTATTGGTTGATGATTACACCAGATTCACCTGGGTTTCCTTCTTAGGATATAAGAATGACACATTAGAGGAAATTAATATTATTGTGAATATAATCCAGAATGAACAAGATCGCAAACTTAAAAAATTCATTGAACATAATTCAAGGACACTAAAGTTTTTAATTTTGTGATAAACTTGGTATAATTAATTAATTCTATCCACCTATTACTCCACAACCTAATGAAATAGCAGAAACAAAGAAAATGAATATTCAAGAAATGGATAGGTTAATGCTCCATGGTAAAAACTTGGCTCCAATTTTGGTGAAGAGATGTTTCACAACATGCTACTTAATCAATCATGTCTATCTAACATCGTGAACCCTAAATACTCCATATGAACTTGGAATGGAAAAATTCCTAATCTATGTTGTCTCTATGCTCGGGAGGAGGTTTCCTAATCTAGGTTGTCAAAGTTATATTTGTCACAAATTTAACTAACAGAAAGGATATTAGCATTCATACCTTTAACATATACGACATCATGGATTTCAGGAACGCCGGGTAGTTTGATCGTCCCCTTCTTGCTTATGTAACAACAACTACCATCTCCTAATGTTACTGGACCTCCTTCAAAATTGTTCAAATTAACAAACCACGAAAGATCTCTAGTCATATGTCGGATACATCCACTATCAAGGAACCATTGAAATGGTGATGTTGATTTTAGATCAAAATCTCCCATACTAACATTACTATCCTATTTGGGTTTTCTTGTTAAATTTGTACACCTTTTTAGAGAAGAAAATAGTTGTTCAGCTTTCTTGTGAAGATTACTAGAAACCTTTAAGATTTTCTTGAAAGGTGTACATCTATGTTAAAAATGATCATGAGAACCACAAAACACACATGTACCAATATTTTTAAACTCATCTAAGAAAATATGAGTCACATCAGGTTTCACAAAGTCTAAACCTCGCTTATCTCCTGACTTACGATAATTCTTCAGGGACGAATTAAAGGAGTTTCTCAAATCCATTAAAGATACTTTGACAGACTTCAAATCCTTACTTTTCGCAATTTCCGCAACAAGATCAGAATTGATCTAGATTTGTTCATCCAACTTCTTCTGGAGATTAACTACCTCTTCAAAATGTTCTCGAAAATCATTTTTTTTATATACATTTTGCAATGAAGGCCATCAATTTTCCTTATCAATCGTTGTTTCTTTCGACAAAGATTTTTGATAATTTTTTCTAGATCAAGATACTCAACATCATCGATGGTTTCTAGAACATACTCGGAGTTGAGATGACCTAAATCTGGTGAAGCGTTTATATAGACTTTACTATTCATAGACTTAGATTGCTACAAACACAAATTTATGAGGCCTTAGCGTGTTTGCCTGCTTTGATACCAATTGAAAAAGTGGGGGGTCTAACAACCACACCCAATATTTCTTTCGGAAATATATATAGACTAACTCCAATATTATTCCAAGAGAATCAACTAGACAGTCAGAATCAATCAAGGAAAGATATCCAAGAGTTATATCTCTTTCTCAAATCAATAAGAAAATCAACAGTATGGAATCCGTGAATTGATTGGTATGAGAATAACTTGAATGATACCAAAGACCAATGTTCAAGTGTCATTCAATTTATATCAACAACCAAAGGTCGGATTTACCAATTGATTGAACTACGCATAACTTGTGATATTTCAATTATATAAATAAATATAATGCGGAAAATAAATTACACAGACACCAGAAGTTTTGTTAATGAAGAAACCGTAAATGCAGAAAAACCCTGGGACCTAGTCCATATTTGAACACCACATTGTATTAAGCCGTTACAGACACTAGTATACTACAAATTAACTTCAGACTGGAATGTAGTTGAGCCTTAACCAAGTATCACACCGATTAAGGTACATTCATATTCCTTACATCTCTGAATCCTAGCAGGACTCTACGCACTTGATTCCCTTAGCTGATCTCACCCACAACTAGGAGTTGCTACTACCGAAAGTCTAAAACTTATAAACAAATCCGTATCCCATAGATAAGTCTATTCTAATAGATAAATTTATCTCCCACAGAAGTACCTATGAAGTTTTGTTCCGTCTTTTGATAAAACAAGGTGAACAAGAACCAATTAATAATCTGGTATTATATTCCCGAAGAATAACCTAGAAATATCAATCACCTTACAATGAGTTAATTATATGGTATTAGAAGAAGTTATTGTGGTATTACAAATAATGAGACGAAGAGCTTTGTGATAAGTCTCGAGAAAATCTTAGAGAAGATAGTACTCAATACGATAGAACAAGTAAGTTAAGAACACACAACTACAAAGAAAATAGTTGGGTCTGGCTTCAAAATTCCAATGAAGTCTTTAAGTCGTTAACCTATAATGGTTTTAGGAAAAACCTAGGTGAAAGGAGAATCGACTCTAGCCCAACTAGTATCACACAGAAGTGTGGAGATTAGGTTTTCTAGTTGCAAGAGTTATCCCTTATATATTCTTTCAAATCAGGGTTGCTTACAATCAAAGTTAGGTTAGCTTAGAAACAAAGCATTCAATATTTACTGTTAGATGAAAATTTGATTTAAGATTTAAGCTAATTTTGCTTTTAACCAAAGCAATATCTCTCTAATGTTAGTTGGTCTTAGCTGGTTGCACACAAATAAAATATACGCTCATTTAGATATGGGTAACCGTACCTAAACATATATATTGAGTTAGCTCAACAATAGGTAGCCGAAGTTAGCCATATGAACACTTTTTTCTTAACCACATTCATCTAACAATTCTAGATCAAGTATGATAATCAATCAACCATGAAATATAATCAAATGAATCTAATTGTGTTACTCATAGAGTTGTTCAATTGTATATATCTCATAGAAGTATACAAGAAACAATTGAAGAAAAATAGGTTTGATTCATGAGAATCAATTCATGAACATTAAGACATGGTTTCCAAAGATTGTATTCCTTAATATATAAATGTATTTTTTACATGCGTATGAAAACATACTTAACCGATTTTAGAACTTTAACCTCTAAGTTTGCAAACGGCTACGCAAACTTAAGTTCCGAACTTTGGTCTTTTCCAGCAGTTTGCAAACCGGTATGCATACTGCCGTCCCGGACCGTAACTCGCATACTGGTATGCAAACTTGGTTTCCAGACCTGAATCAAACCACAATAATTTGAATACTGGTATGCATACTTTTATGTATCCAGACAAAGGTTAATTGTTGTAAACTCCCATTTCAATCATTGAAACATCCTTAAAAGATGACAATAGCTTTCCCACATAAACTATTAGCTTATAAGTAATTTTCAAGTGATCGAATGATCAATACGAAACATTCTGAGACTATATCAAATGGTTGTCTCACACAAATCATGTAAGATGTTCCAAGGAAATTTCCACATGATCATCTTTTGACTTATTATCTAGTTTCCAACAAATAAATTGTTTCCAACTAAACTCGTCAAGAATAATGATGAACGTAGCTAAAGAAAAAAGCTTCCAACATATATTTCGGGAAATATATAAGCGAGTTAAACTCAACACAAAATATCAAATGTGTATAATGTAAAAGTCTATATAGATATACGACTTAGTCTCAATAGGAGATAAAATAGAATAAACTTCTGAATGATAGATAAATTTTAGTCTCCACATACCTTTTGTTGATGAAGTTCCTCCAAGCTATCCTCAATATATATTCGTCTTCAATATATGAACACTGTGAAGTCTAAATCTCAACTACACATTATATCCTAATCCGAGACATAGTTATAAGTAGACTAGAAATCAAGACTTATAGTTTTAATCACCTAAACTTGAAAAACAAGCTTGAGATAGCAACACTTGCGAGTTTGACCGAGCGAGGCTCTAACAAAATCAACTTCGTACCCAACTCCATATATAAATGTGACTTTTTACATTTATGGCATGTAGGAAGCTCAAAAGGAAGAAGAATTAATCCTAAATTTGACTAGTATCAATATCGAAAAAATAAGGAATCATTTGCAAATTGTAAATGACTTATAACTATGCCAAAAAATTTAGCTTGAAAACCAGAAACCAATCCTTGATCTTAAAATTGACTAATCGTGTAAGTAAGAGCTTCCGAACAAGAAAAAAAGAAAAAGGTGATAGAGGATCACATTATCTTATCCCTTAATGCTTTTGAAGTATCATGTTGCACTTCCATCAACTAAAACAAAGAATGTAACATACTATACACTCGAGTCATTTCTTTAATATCATCTATTGGACTTTCACCTATTAGATCATTAGATGAAGTTATAAAATTCTTCAGGGGAGTGATTTGCAAGATTCAGCATGACCTGATTTATGAAAAATAATAAATATCAACTATATTGGAAGTAAATTATTTTCGATAGTGAAGTAATTCATATGGACGATAATTATAATTAATAACTAGGTATCATCTCAGACTACGCCGAGGCTCAACTTCTTTGTTGGATTTGTGTTGTATGGATTTTTGTTTGTTTGGCTTGTAGGTTTTATTTATATAAAACAAATTAAACATCATGACTTTTAATTTTTCCCCTATGGTGTATGAAAATTAGTATGGTGTATTTTGTTTAGATAAACCAGATTAAACATCTCGACTTTTGATTTTTCTGATATGGTGTGTGAAAATTAGTACATTTGGGTAGAAACTATTGTAGTTGCAGGAAATCCCACAACACACCCCTTATCATATCTTGATAACAATTTCTAGACCTATATATAAAAATGTACATTTGGGTAGAAACTATTGTATCTTGTGACATAAATTATATATATTTATCTTTTATTTTCCTAAAATCAATTGCGAGTGAGGAAATCCCACAACACACCCCTTATCATATCTTGATAACAATTTCTAGACCTATATATAAAAATGGTGATAAGAATACTAAAATCATAAATGGACACAAATATTTTTACATGGTTCGATCAATTTGATCTACATCCATGATTCTTCACTATGATTGTTTAAATTTACATTTGATAATCTCCATTAATGGGTAAAGTTCTAGATCTAGTTTTTGGGGAAGAAGATGATAAAGAAAAATACATTTTCTCTCTAAAAATATCTCTCTCTTACAAAATTGTCTGTCCCATTTTCTCTCTCCTTCCTTTCCATTTATATAGGTGTTTACATAGTGGATGATAGCTCACATGTAGTGGTGTATAGCTCATAAACTCTCGAGCTCTGCTATGTTCTCTCGAGATCCTGCCTTATTCTCGCGAGCTCCCGCCTTATTCTCTCGAGCTTTCTCTATAACAACCATAAAATCTTCACATCTTTCTCGTGTTTTATGCTGTCATTGTCTATTACGTCATTTCTATAATTAATTTACAACATTTTCCATGTGGGGCATAATTTTTCGCAAGAGCGTTGTTGTTGCGAGATTCAGATCCTACATATTGCCTCTTTTTTCTTGAATATTGCTTGAAGAGCGAATTTTAAGAAAAAATCTGTTGTTGTAGTAGTCTTTGATCTTTATTGATGAAGGAACGAGCGAAAGAATATTGGACTTGCAAAGTACGTACTTGCCTCTATTCTTTTGTGAAGTTCCGAAGCTTTGCGAAGTAAATAAGAAGTATCAACTCTTGAAGTATGTGAAGTATGAAGTATCCTTTAAGAAATATAAGAAGTACTCAATCCTCAAAATATAAGAAGTATCTGTCCTTGAATGAAAGTCATAAGTATTGCCTCTATTCATCCGAAATTATCACTTCATTTTTGGTGAGAATTCTTGTCCATTTTGGAAATGATTCTTGCTGAAAAGATAAAGAACATAAAATGTTTTCTTGGTAATCCATAGTTGCCTCTGTTCTTTATCTATAAAGGTAGAATCATTGAGAAAATGTTGAATGAGCTAATTGTTTCTTTATTCTTATCTTGCCTCTGTCTTATGTTCTGTTTTCTTCAAGATGCTTCAAATTTTGCGAAATAAACGAGCTGAATAACCACATTCTGCGAAATTCTGACACATTCTGTGAAATTTTGAATAATCTACGAAATTATGAATAACCCTGCGAAATTCTGAATAGTGTTCCAGAAATAGTGCTGCGAATAGTGCTCCTGAGAGATTCTGAATAATGTTTGGGATTATTCTTATTGGTCTTATTTTTCCTTCCTAGTTAAAGGTCTTATTTTTCCAATTTTTTGTTTTGGGGACAAAATCGCAGGACGTCCTTACATTCGCATGCAAAGACCCATTGATCTTGCCTTATCCACGCTTTGTCAATTTCTCTGCGACAATATGACAGGCCTAAGTTTTCTTGCGAGAACAAAGCCCCATGACATTGCCGTCTTGCGATGAAATCGCAGGACGTCTTTACACTTTCATGTAAAAACCCATTGATCTCATCTTATCTTTTTCTCATGGATTTTTGCCTCTGTATAATTGTTGCACAAATATGACAAGCCTAAATATTCTTGCGAATATAAATCCTCATGACATTTGCGTCTTAAGACACTGATCAACTCCCTAATGTAGGGTATCGCCCTTATCTTCCCCCTGGTTTCCCCTTCAAGGAGACGTACATCGGTCATACAAGACTAGCTCCTCCCATCCAGTTTTACCAACAACCAGTTGTTTTCGCAGCCTCTTATCCTTTTTTCCTATATGGCTTTTATTTACGAGACTTCAACCTAAGTGGGGTTTTCTTCGGGCCGAGTGCATCATATCCAAGACTTGTCAAGAATGGACGAGACGCTTCAAATGCCCCAGGCACTCTTGGCTCAACCGTGTACCTCGGCACCTTGGTCATACTCTGCACTCCTTAGAAGAGACCCTCGGTCGTCCAAATTTTAATATATATATAGTTGGAAATCCAAGGTATCTCTCCTGGATAGGTATCTCTCATGGAGATGGACCCCACCTCTCCATGACTCAGGTTCCAGCAGCGGTATAACCTTATCCCTGAGCCATGCAAACATATACCCCCTTATATGATGCACTTTAGGTCTTACATTTGCCTCTTGCGAAATTTTATTCGCGAACTAGGGTATACGCCATAAAGGTTCGTCCCATTCTTATGTCTCTGCGAAATTTTATTCGCGTTTCTGCGAAATTTTCGCGTTTCTTTATTCTTTCATTTCTGTCAATTCTTTAAATCATTCTTTGCGAAATAATCATTCTTTTCTTCATTCTTTGTGAGATAATAATCAACTCTCTTCTTTGCGAAATAATCAAAGACCAAATCTGCAAAATGAATATCTGCGAAGCAAAAAGTATTTGGTAGCAGGGAAAATTGAACCTATACCCTCTAGATCGCAACACTCTTTCTCTGACCATCTGTATCACTTGTTGTTTGCGAAATAAATCCATAATGCCGCAACTGTATTCCGTTTCATCTCCTTTGAAAGTTAAAAAAATATTTGAAATTTTTTGTGCGGCTGCGAATTCGAACCCATGATCTCAGGTCTATTTGCTCCAACTCTAACCATCCCAGATGGCTTTTGTTTGTGTCAGAATGGCGAAATTCGCATATATTATTCTTATTTTAATGTCCTTTGTATACTCTTCCTTTTCTTCTTTTCTTTCTTCTTAGCATGCTGCGAGGTTCGCAGATTTTCAGAAATTATTCTTTTGACAAAATTTCCCAAGATATCTCTACGTTCTTTTTCTTTCTTTTCTTAACTGTAGTGATCATCCTTGTTAATTGTTTGTTGTTGCTTGGTTCTTCGCTGGAATCATCATATGTGCATTCTTTGCTTGTACTTCTTTCTTTGTTTGCACTGATGGCTGCGAGATCCTCTTGGTTACTGCCCTAGGTGAAGTAAATTTCGCAAAACTTCTACTTTTGTTGATGGATGCTATTAGCTGGATTTGTTTTCTGTGTGATGAAGTAACATTATTATCTACGATATTTTGAAGTTATCTTTGTTCTATTCGTCTTTATTTGCTTTTCTTCTTCTTGTAATACACTTCTTCTCATTTCTTTTCTCTTGGTATTCTTCACGTATATAAACAGATTAGTTTTGGTCTTGGTTTGCTGTAAATTTTCTTCACAAGGGTAATATTACATTTTACGAAGTTCATGAACTCATGGGGTTCCTCTCAAGACAACTTGTGTTCGCTGGTGTTCTCTTTTTATTAATTGACGTTGATTTCTTCGCCAATCCAAGAGAGTTTCTCTACTTTCGAAAGTGAACTTCATTGGCCCTTTTAATTGTTCTGCTCTCAGTTAATGAAACATTCAGTGAATTTATCTTTTATCCTCTTGGAGGCTTTTCATTGCTTGCTCATCTATTCCTTCATTTGTTGATAGTAAGAGTTTCATCGAATTGTAGTTATTCCTGCTGTGGTCCTCAGAAAGATTCGTATGGATCCCTCTCTGAAGTACAGTCCTTTGCCGGTAGCTCAAGTTTACTGTTTCAACATCGTTTGTGTACCTGTGACTTAGAATTCAAGTGTTTAAACGATTAGAAGAGATCACAGCAGGCCGTAATTTTTAATATGGTTGTTCAAATGTTCCTAGTGTATAATTTTTAGTAATTAGAAAAAGTAGAGTAAGAATACATCCCCTTCCAGTTGTATTATTGTCAGTGGGTGGTATTATAGTTGTTGATGTTAATGATGAAGTTGGTTCTTGGTGATGACTTAAGCTTGAATTAATTTTCCTTAAACTGTGTTACTTCGTTGGAAATAATAACATCTTGCCTTTGCTGGAACTGTTGAGAAAATATATTTCGTCTCTCTTCTTCCTTAACTAACCCTCATTGGAACTATCATCAATGCTCTGAGAAACTCATTCTTTCTTCACAGATAGCAATGATTTCTGATCGTGTCTTGCCAGGTTGTGGATTCGTAGCTTACTTATGAGGTCTTGGCAAAGTGATCTATTGCTTTGTTATACTCGTATTCCTGACAAAGCCTGACTGTGTTGGCGAAGTAATCTATTGCTTCGTTGTGTTGGTTTTTGGCTGATGATAATCAATGTAGTCATGAGAGAGTTAACTGGATGATGATATACGTAGAAATTCCTTTACTCATTCGCTGCTACTCGTGTTGCTGGTGGTCTTGAGTTACACAAAGTCTCCTTGGTTTCCCTCTTCGCCTGTATATCTTTTCCTTGATGATTTGGCTGTGTAGATTAATGGCCACAAGCTTAATATCTTCTTTGTATGCTGAAGTTCGTTGATCCTCAGCGAACTTCGCAGAATTTTTCTTCCTTTTTCCTTGATATTTCTTACTAAGAGAACCAAATTTCCCCTCCTTTATTCATTCGTTGCTTGCCGATAAGATGTGCAGATTTCAAGAACGGAAGTTGTACTGTAAATTACCTGTGTGGTATTAACCTTCCCTTAGGTTTGTTGAGAACTCTTCATGTTGAAAACGACCTCTTCATGCTATAACAATATATTTTCCTTCACCTGCGAGAGAGCTTGCGAGCTTCATATTACTGATGAAGTTCTTCACTAACTTTTATCAATGGTTCTTTGTAGCTGAGGTCCATTAATTATTTATTTTCTCTTAGTGAATGTGTTGTTTTCTTCTGATATATTCTTCGCAAAACTGAGGTTCCCTCTCATCATTTGTCTTTGTTAGAGTTGTTATCTTCCTTGGAGTTGGGGACGAATGGAATTATTAGAGATTACTTCGCAGGTGATAAAAATGTTTGCAAATAAAATGTCTGCGTAGAGAAATGTTACTGCCCCTCACGAAGTGAATTAATATACTGTAAACCATTACTTCACAGAACTTATTCTTCCCTAGTTTTATGTCATAAAACTATGTTCACAAAATATTTACTACAGTGTACTATTCTTTCTTCTTTCGCAATCAAAGTTGTTCTCTCCATGCAGACTTGTCTAACCATTGTTTGGTTTCATAGTGAGAATTTCTTTCTCTTAGGTTGTTATCGCCTTGTATTTATATTCGTCCCATATTGGGATTTTTCGATATTTTTCTTGTTGTCAAGTACTCTCTGCTGTTGTTGATAGGCTTGGCCTTTGAATTTCATCTTGTATACTTCTCCGTGAGCAACATCACTTCTCTTGCATACATTCCTTTGGGTCTTTTTCTTCGCTGGCAACCAAAATCTACTATTTTGACCTCATTTTCGTACCTGCGAAATTAATTGCAAATAGATGTAGAATTTCGCAGTGACGACCGTTTTGATATCTTTCTTACTGTCATCATTTCATTTTCTTGCAAAAAATTAAACTCCAATTTTCATTGTGCTGCTATTGTCCTCTGATATGCACCTAATTTCTTTGATTTTTCTTCTTCGCATGTGACTAGGTTTTAAGCTCCTGCGAAGTTTCTTCGTGTATTGCTAATAGGAGTTTGTTGTCTTATGAAATTACGTTAATGACTTTTCATGCCGTGATGCTTTTAGTCCACCTCCACATGACTGTGATGTATTTTGTTCATCCTGCAATTGTTTCTGGACTTGTTACTGCGAACTTTAACTCATCGTTCCCCTCCTTCAGCGAAGTTATCGCACCTAGTAATTTATCCGTGGAGATATCTTGACCTGTTTTATGAGATTATTTTCAATCGTTTGCTGTAACATCAAACCATTAAAAGAGAAATTATTGTTTGTCAGTTGAATCTTCAAATTAAATCGAAATTTCGACATTTTAACGTTTTCAAAGTTAATTGATTGGTTTGTGGTAAACAAATGTTTTTGGATTTTTAAAACATTCATGAAATTTTGATGAATAACAAAATCGAATATTCCTGAAATTTCTTGTCTAAAACATTTTAAAATCACAAGATCTGTATTCTTGAGAGAAAAATTAAAGAGATTGAGTTAGAATTGGTCTTCATGGATCAATTGTTGGTGAATATTTCGACCAATTTCCCTTTGCTGACTATCTTCCCCACTGATTTTTCACGAGTACATTTTATACTTTGTATTTCTCTTTCATTTAATTTCACCAAACTTCTAACATCACTTGTTGTCTGTTTATCGAATTTTTCCTTCGGAATTTTCTCTTTAATCCACCCCTAACAGTTGACAACTTCTCTTTATTGTCTTCAATCTAATCAACAGCAGGTCCCTGTTTCTAGCGCCAAAATGTAGTTGCAGGAAATCCCACAACACACCCCTTATCATATCTTGATAACAATTTCTAGACCTAAATATAAAAATGGTGATAAGAATACTAAAATCATAAATGGACACAAAGATTTGTACATGGTTCGATCAATTTTATCTACATCCATGATTCTTCACTATGACTGTTTAAATTTACATTTCATTTACATTGATAATCTCCATTAATGGGTAAAGTTATAGATCTAGTTTTTGGGGAAGAAGATGATAAAGAAAATACATTTTCTCTCTTAAAATATCTCTCTGTAAAATATCTCTCTCTCTTACAAAATTGTCTGTCCCCTTTTCTCTTTCCTGCCTTTCCCTTTATATATGTGTTTACATAGTGGATGACATCTCACATGTAGTGGAGTACAGCTCATAAACTCTCGAGCTCTGCTATGTTCTCTCAATCTCCCGCCTTATTCTCGCGAGCTCCCGCCTTATTCTCTCGATCTTTCTCTATAACAACCATAAAATCTTCACAGTTTTCTCGTGTTTTATGCTGTCGTTGTCTATTACGTCATTTCTGTAATTAATTTACAATATTTTCCATGTGCGGCAGATGTTTTCGCAAGAGCGTTGTTGTTGCGAGATTCAGATCCTACAACTATCATTAGAGCCCATACAAATAAGAACATATAAAGTTTCACTTGGAAAAATAACAGTTAGTTTTAATACATTTCGGTAAAGAAAACACATGCAAATAATATGATAAACAAATATTTATGTGGAAGTGTTCATAGTATCCATAAGATTTCTACTTTTTTTTTATTATGTATGTAAAAGTTAAGGCATGTTTAGTACAGTTTTTAAAAACAACTTTCAAAAATCATTTTATATTATTTTTAAAATATTTTATTTTTCTCTGTTTTCATTCTCCGTCAGATTTGAAAATGGTTTTTGCCGTAAAAATTCAAAAACCGTTTTGGAAAATTCATACTTTCCAACTCTATAAAATACTTCAAATTGTAAATTTTTCATCCCAACTTCGTGTGAACTGGAAAGAGATATAATATGTAAATGCTAAAGCTGATGATTGTGCAATGGCAGTAATACAAACAAGTTGTACTATGTGAAGTCTCATGTAAAGAGGGGCAATGTTACATGAAATCGTCCCAGATGGGTAAAGGATGAAAGTTCTGTTTTTCATTGAATTTTGAAGTTTTATGTTGGTCCATCTTCACCTAAAAATCTATTGTTTGCAGTGTACCATGTGATAAATGGGACCATCACACAATTAGGCATGAAATCCCTTAAACTAAAGCCGAAGGCTTGGAAAGAGATGATAGAATGGGTTGCAAAGGCATGTCAGAGCATAAATTTTCATTACTTAATTCTACATTAGAAAAATTAATTAATTTTTATACCTATTAGGGGTTCTGTAGATGAAATCTTTTATAATTATTAATCTTTAATATCACTTTCAACTATTTTACCAAACTGTTCATACGCATTACAAATCTTCCATTTATTTAATCAGAAAAGTGAATGTTATAGTATTATGATCAAAATATCTCTTAAAAACCTCACAAAACAAATAAAACTCATAATCAATTTGACTTAATTCGCAACAAAAACTGATCAATATGTTATAGGTAGCGATACTAGGTTATTCCCTTATCAGTTTCATCCTCTTATACAACATGAAAACAAAGAAACAATATCTTATTTTGGAAATTGAAATGAATAGAAGATTGAATGTTTGAATAGAGAAACTAACCATGCAAGAGAGTTTTGAAGATATCATACTTCCATCTCTTTTACCATAGCTCATACCCTTCATTTGAAAATAAGAAGAAAAAAAATCAGAGAAAAGTATGTTGTTTTCATTTCTTTCGTTTTTAAAAACCGAAAACAACGGAGAACGTTTTTAGGAAACATGTTTACCAACGTGTTTAATTCTATTTTCCATTTTAAAAATAGAAAAGGATATCTAAAAACCATACCAAACATGGCCTTAGGTTTGTTTGTCACATTTCTTATAAATCGTGTTAGTCATAAATGTTGAATAATTTTGACATACCATGAACTCCATGATGTGATGAAAAATATTCATTAAAAGTGAAAATGTGGGGGTACCAAAATACAACACCAACTTTTTCTTAGTCAATCTTTATGGACAAACTCAATATTCAATTCCGAGAGTTCAACTTTATAAATCTCAATCGAGAAAGAATATCTAGAGTTATATCTCTAACTCTCAAATCAGAACGTTTACAGACACTAATCCGTGAACCTGATTTCCAGGTGAGAGTAGTTGGGTGATTCAAAAGATCAATTTCCCAAGTAATCATTCAAGTCTTATCCAAAAAACAAGGTCGGATATATCTACTATGATTTAGTTACGTACAACCTGTGATATTTCAATTATAAGTATAAACAATATAATGCTGGAAAAGAAATAACACAGACACCAGAAGTTTTGTAAACAAGGAAACTGCAAATGCAAAAAAAAACCGGGACCTAGTCCAGATTGAACACCAAACTATATTAAGCCGCTACAGACACTAGCATACTACCAATTAACTTCGTATTGGAATGTAGTTGGGACGGAATTAATACCTCCCAAAAATTCGGTTACAGTCGCGTTCTTTATGCCTCTTGAATCCCAGTAGGATTCCACTCTATTGATTTCCTTAGCTGATGTCACGCAAACTAAGAGTTTCTTTAACTCAATTGAAAACTTTAAGCCAATCTTCATCACACAAATTAAGACTATATATGATTTCCTTAACGGTCAAAAAGATTTTGATCAAGGTGATCGGAAATCGATAGAAATAGACAAAGTCTAGCTAACCTAAAAATCCGGATTTATTATGTAACCTGAAGTGCATCCTAGATTATTATTCACCTCACAAGTATAAATCTTGTGGAATCAACAAAGTTTGAGACGAAAAGAACTTTGATGATTTCTATTTATCTTTTTGATGGAGTGAAACTCAACAATCAAACAAGATAAGGATACTCGAGCTCTCAAGATAAACAATAACTGGACCTGGCTTCACGAATCCCAACGAAGTCTTTGTAGTCGCTGAAACCCTAAAAGGGTTTTAGGAAGAGGGCGACTTTAGTTACAACTAGGACACACAAAAATTAGAGTTGGGATTCAAAGATCCTAGTTGCTCCAAGTTTACCTTATATAGACATTCAAATCATACGTTGCTTTAGGTTTAAGCTAAGATAGCCTTGGAACCAAGCAATCAATGTTCACCGTTAAATGAATCTTTGAAATCTATTTTACATTAATGCGATATAAACTATGGTTAGGCAAAACCATAACCTAACCATGTACAAGGACTATGTTCAAGGTGGTCAGCTGAAACAAGCCTATTTGAACTTATAAGCTTAATACTCATTTTCATAAATACTTAAGACTTAACTCGAAGCACAATCAAGTGATCCAATATGTATATGGTGTTTATAAAGATTATTCTAATGAAAATTATCTCAGAGAAATAATTTATCTGCATAATAATTTAATCGACATGGAAAGTATGTATACAAAGTAAAAATATCAAAGCCGTTCACGAGTCAGTTGAGTTACAGTATGTGTACCCATTTGCATATAACAAACACTACCGAGTTTCAGAGTTAACACAAAATAATTTGGGTATGTGTACTGCTTTGCATACCATAACCACTTACCGAGTTCCGTAGTTAACAGAACAATTCAGGTATGTGTACCGGTTTGCATACCTTAAGATTTTAACTGTTTCCGAAGTCCACATAACCGATATGTGTACCAAACCGGTTCCGTGACCATAGTTTTTTACAGTTTGCATACGGGTATGAATACCGATCCGGGTCACGAGTTGACAAATTTTATTCAAGGTCTGCATAAGAATATGCGTACCAAAAATCCATTCATCGACATATAGCTACTCAGTGTGTAAGACTGATAACACTATTTTGTAAGACTGATAACACTATTTTATATCAGAATATAGTAGTTATATATTTTGTAAGACTGATAACACTATTTTATATTAGAATATAGTAGTTCTATATTTTCTCTCAGTTTGTAAGACTGATAACACTATTTTATATCAGAATATAGTAGTTCTATATTTTTGTCTAAATCGATCTAAAACATTCCCGAATAACATCAATGACACATATCATTGTTCCAGACTATTTCTGAATGATAAAATTCGAATCACAATTTTGATTCCGAACAAAAAAATTGTCGTTAATTGAAATTCATCAAGTATGAACAAATGTTCATTAAGCTTAGTCATTATATTTCAAGAACTAATTACCAAAATAAACTTGACTCGAAATTCTTGTCTATGCATAATAGTCTAGTTAGTTATGCAACATCATCTCGTAGATAGAAAGATGAATATAACTTGAGAAATAGGTGGTTCAGTCTTCACTTACCTTTTGTCAAAGAAGTTCTCCAAAATCTTCGGTTGATATTTTCCTTCAAACAATAGAACGCAATGATGACTGCCGCGATGTCCGTTTCTCAACTACACTTATATCCTAATCAGAGACTTAACTAATTATAAACTAGAAATCAAGATATAATTTTGAAAACTAAATTTGATAACAAGCTTGAGATAACAACACTTTTAAGTTCGACCGAGCAATGCTCTAACAAAAAGCGAATTCATTCAGTTGGAAATTTCTATTTTGCATGTAAAGAAAGTTTAGTAGAATATTTTAACATGGATTGATTACAAATATAATAAACAAAGTTCAACATGAAAAACCTTTGGTTCTCAGTTTGATAAATATTTGAAAAATTTGTATCAACTTTATTAAAACAACTTGCACCACTATACGTTGATGCATGTCGTTTACATAACAAATTAATTCATTCTTTCCACATAATTAACTTGTAATATAATGGTAAGGATTTTGTTCCCACTAAGAGCATGGAGTTTTAGATTGTAGTTTAAAATAGGTAATAAAACGAAATAATAAATATTGATTTAAAACAATAAGAAGAAATAGGGCCATGGAATCCTTCGCCGTCACTGTACCGAAACTTAATGAAACACAAATTTATTAATTGTTTAATTTATATTTTTACCAACAGTATAATAAGAACCCCAAATTGGGGGATATGGGAATTAATTGTGGGATATGAATTACTTCCCCCAACCCATGGTGTGTGCTAAGGGGTGACTTTTGGGGGCGAAAATACTAAAACACCCTTCCCTCAAAATAAAATTTAAAAACTTAAAATAAAAAAACAAAATCATATTCCCATATCCCCCACTTCCATCATTTCC
Source organism: Papaver bracteatum (assembly GCA_023529315.1). NCBI lineage: Eukaryota > Viridiplantae > Streptophyta > Magnoliopsida > Ranunculales > Papaveraceae > Papaver > Papaver bracteatum. Next base: position 50,032 of record JAJJWX010002341.1, read on the forward strand.
ATTTCCACTTCTTATTAATCTTTTTAGGGTTAAAACTTTGAAACCCAAATGTTCCCCATTCTCTTTCAAATTCTAAATTTTCCCCACTTCCTTTCAAATTCTCTTTTCCTTCTCTGCTGAAAGTGACGATGACCATGCCGGAAGTGATGAAGAACATGTCGGAAATGATGAAGTTCACGCCGGAAATGATGAAGAACATGCCGGAATTGATGTAATTCAATGTCGGAACTAAATTCCGGAATTCTAGATATAAATCTACTAATGCCGGTAGTCAAGTGAAAAAAAATCAATTTTCTGAATACTTTTCATCATGTGCCGGCATAGAAATTTAGGATGAAGACCACATCGGAAGTGAGTTCCGTCATAGTTATTTAGGATGAAGACCACGCCGGAAGTGATGAAGAACATTTCGGAAATGATGAATATCATGCCGGAAGTGATGAAATTTAATGCCGGAACTAAATGCCGGCATGCTCGATATAAATCTATCAATTCCGGTAGTATAGTGAAAAAAAATCAATCTTCTGGATACTTTTCATCATTTTCCGGCATAGAACTAACACGGACACCAGAAGTTCTGTTAATGAGAAATCCGCAAATACAGAAAAACCACGGGACACAGTCCAGATTGAACACCAAATTGTATTAAGTCACTATAGACACTGGCCTATAATTCGTTCTGGAATGTATTTGAGACCGAATTAAAACCTCCCAGCAATTCAGTTACAGTCGCATTCTTTGTGCCTCCTAAATCCCAGCAGAACTCCACGCAATTGATTCTTTAGTTGACGCTACACCAACTAAGAGTTGCTTCAACTCAATTGAAGACTTTAAACCAATCTGCCGCCCACAGATAAGCTTATATGTGTGATTTTCTTTTTTTTATCGTAGACCAAGGTGAGATTAGAAATCAATAACAATAGACAAAGTCTAGCTAACCTCAAAATACAGACTTATGCTACCCGAAGTGCAGCCTATATTAGTATTCACCTTACAAGTATGAAACTTGTGGAATCAACAAAGTTTGAGACGAAGAAAATTGTGATGATTTCTATCTATCTTGATGATGGAGTAAGACTCAACAATCAAATAAGATCATGATACTCAAGTTATCAATATAAACAATAATAGATCCTGGCTTCACGAATCCCTATAAAGTCTTCTTATTCGCTAAAAGCTAAAAGGATTTTAGGAAGAGGACGAATCTAGTTACAACTAGGACAAACCAAGAAAAGTAGTGTCGGGATTCAAAGATCCAGTTGTTTGAGGTTCCCATTTTATAGACTTTCAAAAAATAATTTGCTTCAGGTTTAAGCTAAGATAGATTAGGAACCAAGCAATATTCATCGTTAGTTGAATCTTTGAAATCTAATTTACATAAACAAGATATAAATTCTGGTTAGGTGAAACCGTAACTGAACAGTGTATAGAGACTATGTTCAAGATGGTTAGCCGAAACTAGCCGATTTGAACTTATAAGCTTAATATTCATTTTCATAAACACTTAAGATTTAAGTCGAAGCAGAATCAAGTTATCAAATATTTCTGTGGTGTTTTTGAGATTATTCAAACGCAAATTATTTCGGAAAAATAAATTATGTGCATAAGTGTTGAGATTATTAGTCCCACATTGTTGGGTTATCTAATATCCTACATTTTGTAATCCCTGAGTGCCTCTCCACTCATTGCCAATTGGTTTTGAGTTGGATGCCCAAATTCTAACATGGTATCAGAGCAGGATATTAGCGACGAGTCATTTGACCGTGCCATTACTCCGCATCACCTGATTTATTGTCCATGTGTTAGACACAATGAGGCTACATGTGAGGGGGCGTGTTGAGATTATTAGTCCTACATCATTTGGGTAATCTAAGATCATGCGGTTTATAATCCTTAGGGACTCTCAATTCATTGAAAATTGGTTTTGAGTTGGATGCACGTATTCTAACTTGCTATCAAAGCAGGCTATGAGTTGGATTCCCATATTTTAACATGGTATCAGAGAAGGCTATTTTTGTCGAGTCACTTGACCGCACCTTTACTCCATGTCACCCGATTTATTGTCCACGTGTTAGACCAAACGAGGCTACACGTGAGGGGGCTTGTTGAGATTATTAGTACTATATTGTTGGGTTATCTTAGATCCTGCACTTTATAATCCCTCAAAGGCTGAAGTAGTAAACTTCTCTCCCCAACAGGGAGAGGGATGATGAATAAGCATGTGGTTGACTCTCTGGAAACATACCAGATGTCTTGCTTTGTTATCCCAAAGGAATTAACAAAAAAATGGATTCCCTTAACATGGCCTTCTGGTGGGGCCATTCTGCCAAAAATACTAGGGGATGGTGCCCAACGGCTTGGACGTCTATATGTATAGCAATTGATTATGATGGTCTAGGATTCAAACAGTTTGATTTGTTCAACAAATCCATGCTAACAAAAACGACATGGCGTATTATTCAAAACCCAGATTCTCTAACATCCAAAGTTCTAAGAGAAAAATATTTTAAAAATTCTTCCCCATTGAGTATCTCCAAGCCAAAAACCAATTGCTCTTGGTTCTGGAAGGGCATCTGGAATGGTATACAAATCATTCAAGAGGAAGCTACCTGGAAAATAGGAAATGGAAAAGACATTCAACTGTGGACGCACAACTAGATCCCCCAAAACTCTCCTAATCATATATCTAGAAGCGATATAAAACCCATTATAGAGAATAGAATAGTAAAAGTTAGTGATGTTTTGAATGACGACGCGTCCGAATGGAATGTCAATTTCCTCCAACAAATTCTCCCTACTCGAATAGCCCAAAATATCCTGACCATAAATCTCCAACATGGTCGCTCATCCCAGGACACCCTTACCTGGCTTCTTACTCATCAAAAACACCTCACTGTGAAATTGGTGTATGATCACCTCATAAAAAAAAATCGCATATCAATGCTCAAACTTTGATCCTAAATCCTTTTTGGAAGAAGATTTTGAACTTGAATATCCTTCCCCGTATTCGAGTATTTGTGTGGAAATGTTACTATGGTATTTTACCGATTAGTGGTTTGGTGGGTAAATGGGTATCGACAATTAACACTACTTGCAATATGTGCAACAACTTAGTTGAAATAAACGAACATACTCTCATGAGGTTCTCTTTTAGCAAGGTTGTTTGCCTAGGAATGAACTATACAATAGACTACTCTCTTGGTGTCATAAATTGGATAGAAAATTGGATAAATAATAAACAACCTACCCAGTTCCAACATATCAAAGGAAACCAGCTCTTTGGTATAGTGTGATGGCATATGTGGAAAGCTAGATGTCTTAAATGTTTTCAAAATAAACAACAGTCTCCTGAAACCACCATCGCTCTCATAAAAACTCATCTCAAAGCCTGTTTCAACCTCCCAACCCACCTAACCCTCAATAGAAACCCAAATAATGTTTAATTATCCCAAGCACACACCCAAATTGAAAAACAAACACAAACTATGCTATGCTTCAGTTGGTGGTACCGCATGTTATCTATTGCAATTGTGGTCATAATCATTACAGATGAGGGAGGAGTCTGCAGGGGTCAAAGGGATTTCCATTGCTAAGTGAGCTCTCTAGAAGAAAGCAACACTCGGGGAGTGATTGCATCCATGAGCAAAGTAGTTAATATCGTGTATCAGTATCGTATCGGTCGGGTCTGATACACTTATACAAAAGATATATCGGTTTTTAACACTGATACATCATCAAGACTAAATTTTTTAATTATTCATAAATGTTTAAATTTAAAAAAGTGGTGCCATATGATGCATTAATTCTCACGATCAAAAGCTTCACAATATAAATTTAATCTCATTCCACTTTTTATCCTATATTTACTACATCTATTTTAGATGACCATGTCGTTGCTACCAACCTGAATTAATGATGTAAAAGATAAAAGCATCAACAATAATTATTTGTCATTTAATAAATAAGAATCTCATTAAAAAATTAAATAGTTGAAAATTTCTTTACTGAATGGATTGAGTTTTCAATGGTACAAAATAAGGAGATTAATAGGAGAAAGAATTTATTCTACCAAATTATCCTTACCAATATTACCATTGTATAGGTGAACCCGATATATCGGTTTGTACCGGCCGATATGAGCGTTTTTATCGTTCGCACATTGTATCGCCGATATTTTAGATATCGTAAAGTTTTTACCCGATACACGATAAAAACCTATAATATCGGCCGATACAACTGATATTGACTACCTTGGCCATGAGGTGGCATCAACAACAACGGAACAGGATTTGCAACTTGGAGATCGATGACAAAAAGTTGATAAAGAATCTTAACCAAAAGTGGAGAAACCCGCAACAAACAACAAACTCTGAACACATGGACGATAATGTGGATTTATTTTGTTACTTTAGACGTTTTAATTGTATTTCTCTAAGGAAAATGTGTCTTTCAAAAGAGTTAATTAGTGTTTGGGTCGTAGATTTTGGTATCCTTTAGAATTTGGGTCGTATGTTTGTCCGTTATAGTATTTGGGTCGTAGACCGTTAGTCAAAATAGTCAAACTGTTAACTACCTGTGTCTAAATAATTTAGATGTTTTCCATCTGTGTGGGGACTTCTGTCGAACAATTGATGGGCAGGATCCGGTAATTGCGTAGTCCATCTTCTGGTGCTCTCAAAATCCCTGCAATTCATATCCAAAACAAACAAGACATATTTAATCATTCACAAGCCTCTAAGAGACATTAATCCCACCAAAGATTCCCCAAATCATTACCAGCAAATGTATTTTAATGGCTTCAAACTTGTTTAATGGCCGCAAATAATGGCAGAAAAACCTCTCCTGATATTTACTGATTTTTTGCGATAACTCTTAAACAATTGTTTAGCTAGAACTACGTAACCTACGTTGATGGTTAACTCGTGACGTTCAAGACCTCCAGGTAAACATAACTTCATATAGGGAAGAATCACCAATTTTTAGTTGATATTCGTAAGACTTGCATCGGTTGATATAGAACGGGGTTGTGTTTTGATAAGCTAGTGAAATCCACATTTATTTTGGTAATTAAAATGCATCGCACATTATTGATTGGACACAAAGACAGAAACTAGTCTTTTCATACTTCCTGGAAGAAGATATCTTCATTGCAGTCCTGTTAGATTCCCGTCATGGTGGCTCGTTTGATGCTTCCTGGAAGAAGATATCTTCATTGCTGTCCCGCTAGATTCTTGTGATGATCAAGTGAACTGCTGTGACCGCTCTTTGAGATTCGGCTTAGACGGGTAAATATAAAAACTAACAGACGTGAACTGAACTAACAGTTTGACTACAAAATGTGATTGACTAACGGGTTAACAACCCAAACACTAAATTGGAAAAATTAACCACCCAAACACTAATACATACCTAAATCTACGACCCAAATGCTAATTAGCTCCTTCCAAAACTTATTTCAATTGCAAAGTCATATGTCCCATCCTATGGAGATGGTGGCTCGTATCTATCTTTTCTTAATTGTAATATGCTAAGGCAAAACATTGCTACTCATACCCCAAATATGAGCAGCTAGTCTTCTTTTGAATCTTATTTCCAAGAAAAAAAAAATACAAGGACGTGTCACAGTATTGGATAAATTTGATTAAGCCGATATACGCGTAATCTAGTTTTTAGCTTCCTCGCTGATTCCAGAGGAACTGCGACAGAAAATACCGTATAAAACGGGACCTGTTTTTCCAGGATTAGTAGGGGTTCACATTCAGATCTTAGAAAAACGTTTTTCTCTCTCCCCTTTCTCTCCAAAATAAAGAAGGAAAAAAACACTACTTACTTCAAAATTCAGATCCTTGATCGGTTTAATTTTTCAGATCAACGGACGGATCGAGTTTGTTTCCTTGTATATATTTATCTTTCAATAAAAAAAAATTGTTTCTAAACAATTTTTATGGTTTTCTGATCTGTCTGATGGTTTCAAAATACTATCAGGACTTGTTTTCTTATTCTATTATTAGGGTTTTTTGGTGGATTTGGATTGGCATTGTTATCAAGCATGTGATGGATGAAAACGATCTACTTCTCCGGATACGGAGATCGTTTGTGAAGAATCTAATTTGGGCATATTACTTCCCTTTTATGGAAGCATCTAATATTTAATGGCCAAGAAACAAAATGGTTTGAAACCATTATTTCAACAAGCTGCGGAAGTTTAATACGATTTTCTTTAAGTTTCGATTGTAAATCTTATATTATTTGTATTGTCCTGTTTATTGATGTAATTGATCAGTTTAATACGATTTTCCTATCTCGTTTATTTAAGTTTCGATTGTAAATCTTGTATTATGTGTATTGTCCTGTTTATTGATGTAATTGATCAATGTAATCCTTCAAACCTCAATTTGAATGAGGTAATCATAAATAAAATTTAGGGGCGCCATAAAAAAAATAAAATAAAATTGGAGCCCAGCATGTCGTCGGGCTTCCATCCAATACTTGTAAACTCCATTCCGTTATTGTTTTTTCTTTTTCCCGATTGGTCAAAAGATTCTGAGATATATCTACTAAATTTTCTCGAAAATGCCTCACCGTCTATAAGAGCATCTCCAACAGTGGGTGCTAAAAATCATACGTGGAGTTTTTATTTAGATCCTTATTTATGGGTCATATGTATAGGGTAAAAATAACAATGCTTTTCTCATGGACTATCTCCAACAGTGAGGGTCTTATTTTGAAGATTTGTTTTTCAGGATAATGATAAAATTGATTCTCTTTTTCCTATTGGTTAAGAAAAAATTATTTAAAAGTAAAAATCCAAAATATGGTTAATATGATGACGTGGAGGTCATTCCCAAGGTCTAAATAAGACTTTCTCCAAGACCTTCATATTTAGTTTGACACCCTTTCTAATTAATATGACCCACTATTGGAGATGAATTTAATGTAAATGAGGGTCTAAAATCCTATGTGTTATATAAAAAATAAAACATTCACCCTCTATTGGAGACGCTCTAAAGCGACTAAACAGGTGCAAAGGAATCTTATAGCTGTTCAAGCTGGTGTCATCACTCTATGCGCCCACGAGATATACACGAGTGAGTGGCGGTAGTTCGGACTCATAAGTTCATAACTGCCTATGACGCGTATATTTTCTTGATCGTATCATCGGAATTCTACCTATGACGCAAATCAAGAATCGGATTTCTATTATTACTCGGAAAGGATCGCATATACCATATAAATAGTTACTATCGACATGTTCATGAAACTAAAAAGTTAAATTATAATGGATCTGCAGGAGGGAAACGTGAGAGACCTGTTAGAAAAAACAATGTTTTGTTTTAATCAAAAAATGCATGGACCATGTTTTGATCCCAAGACCTATTGCTCCCTAGATGTTTTTTCATGTGAATGAATAAAACATTAGTCCCATATAGACTAAAACACTAAGAGTTTTAGACTTAAATAGCATTGGTTTAGCCTTAAGGGCATGGCCCTTTGGGTCTTTAGACCTTTGTGTATGGGGAAATCCCTAGACTATGGCAAGGTTGCCTAAACCTTATTGCATTTCTTATTGCCTTTCCCGTTCGCGCGGTGCTTCGCACAGAAGCACGCTCGCTCGGCTCGGCTCGGCGTGGGTGTGGGTGTGGGTGTGGGTTTATCCGACCCTTTCTTTTTACTGAAAATTTCCACTCGTTTCTCCCACACATGTAAATAATTTTATTCTTTGCCTTCTCGGTTTTGGATATCCCGATGACCTCGAGAAGCATCTTTTTCCACGCGTGTCACACGGTGTTCTAGACACCTGTACATCTGTTTTCCTCGAGAAGAATCTCGAAAATTTTGAACGCGTTTGCACTTTGTTCTTTTAACGCGATTTTTTACCTTACCTTTTGTAACGTTCGAGACGCGTGTTTCACGGATCTTGTCGTGCATTGGATTCAATTGTTTTCGAACGTTTCAAATATTCTTTTCTTGTGCTATAAATACGAGATGAATTTTTCGTTCGAACTTGCATCGGAACAAACATTTTTTTTGTTCTCTTTCTTCTTCTTCTCTCTTGCTTTCGAAATAATTAAGTTCTTATTTTACGTTTCTTTTATATCACGGAAAAGTTGAGTTCTTCACTAAAACAAGTTGTAGTTTGAAACATAATTTTGTAACACTATTTCTTTGTTTACGAAACAATCATAGTTTACGTAAAACATAAATTAGATTTACATTTCTCTGAAAACTGTTTGAGTTTCGACTTGTATTTTTGTTTTTCATTTTGCTGCCAAGTTCTAAGGGTTCTCTCTGTGTATGCTACACATAGAGGAGAACTAACGATGAGTTGTATCCGGAGGTAATTTGTTAATTGCTATAGCATCTCAGAGGAGTAGCAGGCAATATTACCTTTAGCTCAGCGTATCTCATACGTGCCTCTACTAAGTTTATTGAGTTATTTGTTACTACTATCAGTGTAATCTAAGTATTATTTCCCATTTGCATTCGATTATTGTAATTAATTCCAACAAGAAGAAAGAGGGTTAGAACTGAAACAAGTTTTGGCCCAGGTTGTTTGACTCTTACGGTAGAGTCTGAACCCCAAACCTACAAGGAAGCTATGACTTCTCCGTAAGCTCCTTTCGGGAAGAAGCTTCATTAAATGAATGGGAGTCCATTCAGAAAACGAAACTTGGGAGCTTGTAGACTTGCCTCCTGGAAGTAAATCCATAGGTTGCAAATGGGTGTTCAAAAGGAAACTTAGAACAGATGGAACTATAGATAAATATAAAGCTAGGTTGGTATCTAAAGGCTATAGACAACAGGAAGGAGTAGATTTCTTTGATACCTATTCACCAGTCTCTAGAATCACATCGATTAGAATGTTGATTGCTATTGCTTCAATTTATGATTTGCATATACATCAGATGGATGTTAAAACTACTTTTCTATATGGTGAATTGAATGAAGAAATTTATATGGATCAACTGAAGGCTTTATAGTAAAAGGTTATGAAAATCGGAAAGATGTATGATGGATATAGTCTTAGTCAATCTCATTATCTTTGAAACCGTACTAAAGAGATTTAATTATGAAAATGCTAAACCTGCATCTACTTCTTTTGATCCCACTTGTAAATTGAAAAAGAACAAGGGTAAGGGTATTGATCAACTTGAGTATTCTCGCATTATTGGTAGTCTTATGTATTTGATGAACTGTACAAGACTTGATATTGCTTACTCGTGAGTAGATTAAGCAGGTATACTTGCAACCCAGGGAAGGATCACTGGAATGCTCTCTTCGAGTTTTACGTTACCCGAGAGGGACCTCAAACTATTGCTTAAGTTTTGGGAAGTATCTGCTTTGTCTTTGGAAGGGTATTGTGATGCCAACTGGATATCGGACTCGAAGAGTGCAAATCTACTAGTGGGTACATCTTCTTGCTTGGAGGTGCGTCTGTCTCATGGAAGTTTACCAAACAGACATGTATAGCTAAATCCACTATGGAGTCTGAGTTTATAGCCTTGGAAAAAGTTGGAGAGGAAGCTGAATGGAAGCGATGTTTCCGGGAGGAATTCCACACGGCCCAAGCTTTGTGTCTTCAATCGCCATCCATTTGTGTGAAGGTAAAGCTGCTCTTGGTTGCGTAAAGAACAATGTATACAACGGAAAGTCTATACATATACGTAGAAGACACAAGACGGTGAAACAACTACTCTCTCTGGTATTATCTCGATAGACTTTGTAAAATCCAAAGATAATCTTGCAGATCCTTTGACGAAAGGTTTACCGAGAGAGGAAGTTAAATCCACATCGAAGGGGATGGGACTTAAGCTCATAGAATAAATCACCATGAAGGATACTCAACCTTGTGATTGGATTTCCAAGATCAAGGTTCAATGAGACAACTAATTTATGGTGATATTGGTAAAGCACTATCTTTGTCCCTCCCTATGGCGTAATCATGTGATAGTGTAGCCTGCAGATTTACGGGAGGATGATCTTTTGAGATCTTAATGGGTTCCATGGCTTTGATTAAAGCGGGGTGTGGCAGGACACTCTTTATGGACCCACCTTTGTGGATGTTGGAAGTGTGGCCGCTTCCTATGAGAATTTGAGCTGATTCTCTAGAGACATTCATTATGTCCGGGATTTTAGCCCACGGCCAAAATGGGCACAACCGCAAGAGCTTGGCATTTGTTTTCTTCGGTTGAGGCATCAAGTGTGGCTGTTATTTCGAATTTCATTCATTGTTGGCGGTTCAAGACATTGCGTTCACAGTATCAACAAGCAGTTCAGGTAACCTCTCACTAAGTTAAGGTTCAATCTTTGGGACACCTTAGCCTATTTTGTTGCCTTATGTTTTATCGTGTTTTATCGACATGTTTTATTATTCATGTGGGGGATTGTTAGAAAAAACAATGTTTTGTTTTAATCAAAAAATGCATGGACCATGTTTTGATCCCAAGACCTATTGCTCCCTAGATGTTTTTTCATGTGAATGAATAAAACATTAGTCCCATATAGACTAAAACACTAAGAGTTTTAGACTTAAATAGCATTGGTTTAGCCTTAAGGGCATGGCCCTTTGGTTCTTTAGACCTTTGTGTATGGGGAAATCCCTAGACTATGGCAAGGTTGCCTAAACCTTATTTCATTTCTTATTGCCTTTCCCGTTCGCGCTCGGGTCGCGTGCTTGCAGCACGCACGCTGCGTGGGCGTCGGCGTGGGCGTGGGAGTGGGTGTGGGTGTGGGTGTGGGTGTGGGTTTATCCGACCCTTTCTTTTTACTGAAAATTTCCACTCGTTTCTCCCACACATGGAAATAATTTTATTCTTTGCCTTCTCGGTTTTGGATATCCGACAGCCTCGAGAAGCATCTTTTTTCCACGCGTGTCACACGGTGTTCTAGACACCTGTACATACTGTTTTCCTCGAGAAGAATCTCGAAAATTTTGATCGCGTTTACACTTTGTTCTTTTAACGCGATTTTTTACCTTACCTTTTGTAACGTTCGAGACGCGTGTTTCACGGATCTTGTCGTGCATTGGATTCGAATTGTTTTCGAACGTTTCAAATATTCTTTTCTTGTGCTATAAATACGAGATGAATTTTTCGTTCTGAACTTGCATCAGAACAAACATTTTTTTTGTTCTCTTTCTTCTTCTTCTCTACTGCTTTCAGAAATAATTAAGTTCTTATTTTACGTTTCTTTTATATCAGAAAAGTTGAGTTCTTCACTAAAACAAGTTGTAGTTTACAGAAACATAATTTTGTAACACTATTTCTTTGTTTACGAAACAATCATAGTTTACGAAACATAAATTAGATTTACATTTCTCGAAATTGTTTGAGTTTCGACTTGTATTTTTGTTTTTCATTTCTGCTGCCAAGTTCTAAGGGTTCTCTCTGTGTATGCTACACATAGAGGAGAACTAACAGTAGTTGTATCCTGGAGGTAATTTGTTAATTGCTATAGCATCTCAGAGGAGTAGCAGGAAATATTACCTTTAGCTCGGCGTATCTCATACGTGCCTCTACTAAGTTTATTGAGTTATTTGTTACTACTATCAGTGTAATCTAAGTATTATTTCCCATTTGCATTCGATTATTGTAATTAATTCCAACAAGAAGAAAGAGGGTTAGAACTGAAACAAGTTTTGGCCCAGGTTGTTTGACTCTTACGGTAGAGTCTGAACCCCAAACCTACAAGGAAGCTATGACTTCTCCAGAAGCTCCTTTCTGGGAAGAAGCTTCATTAAATGAATGGGAGTCCATTCAGAAAAAACGAAACTTGGGAGCTTGTAGACTTGCCTCCTGGAAGTAAATCCATAGGTTGCAAATGGGTGTTCAAAAGGAAACTTAGAACATATGGAACTATAGATAAATATAAAGCTAGGTTGGTATCTAAAGGCTATAGACAACAGGAAGGAGTAGATTTCTTTGATACCTATTCACCAGTCTCTAGAATCACATCGATTAGAATGTTGATTGCTATTGCTTCAATTTATGATTTGCATATACATCAGATGGATGTTAAAACTACTTTTTTATATGGTGAATTGAATGAAGAAATTTATATGGATCAACTTTGAAGGCTTTATAGTAAAAGGTTATGAAAATCAGAAAGATGTCTGATGGATATAGTCTTAGTCAATCTCATTATGCTGAAACCGTACTAAAGAGATTTAATTATGAAAATGCTAAACCTGCATCTACTTCTTTTGATCCCACTTGTAAATTGAAAAAGAACAAGGGTAAGGGTATTGATCAACTTGAGTATTCTCGCATTATTGGTAGTCTTATGTATTTGATGAACTGTACAAGACCTGATATTGCTTACTCTGTGAGTAGATTAAGCAGGTATACTTGCAACCCAGGGCAGGATCACTGGAATGCTCTCTTCAGAGTTTTACGTTACCTGAGAGGGACCTCAAACTATTGCTTAAGTTTTGGGAAGTATCCTGCTGTACTGGAAGGGTATTGTGATGCCAACTGGATATCAGACTCAGAAGAGTGCAAATCTACTAGTGGGTACATCTTCTTGCTTGGAGGTGCGTCTGTCTCATGGAAGTTTACCAAACAGACATGTATAGCTAAATCCACTATGGAGTCTGAGTTTATAGCCTTGGAAAAAGTTGGAGAGGAAGCTGAATGGAAGCGATGTTTCCTGGGAGGAATTCCACTCTGGCCCAAGCCTGTGTCTTCAATCGCCATCCACTGTGACAGTAAAGCTGCTCTTGGTTGCGCAAAGAACAATGTATACAACGGAAAGTCTATACATATACGTAGAAGACACAAGACGGTGAAACAACTACTCTCTACTGGTATTATCTCGATAGACTTTGTAAAATCCAAAGATAATCTTGCAGATCCTTTGACGAAAGGTTTACCGAGAGAGGAAGTTAAATCCACATCGAAGGGGATGGGACTTAAGCTCATAGAATAAATCACCATGAAGGATACTCAACCTTGTGATTGGATTTCCAAGATCAAGGTTCAATGAGACAACTAATTTATGGTGATATTGGTAAAGCACTATCTTTGTCCCTCCCTATGGTGTAATCATGTGATAGTGCAGCCTGCAGATTTACAGGATGATCTTTTGAGATCTTAATGGGTTCCATGGCTTTGATTAAAGCGGGGTGTGGCAGGACACTCTTTATGGACCCACCTTTGTGGATGTTGGAAGTGTGGCCGCTTCCTATGAGAATTTGAGCTGATTCTCTAGAGACATTCATTATGTCCGGGATTTTAGCCCACGACCAAAATGGGCACAACCGCAAGAGCTTGGCAGCTGTTTTCTTCGGTTGAGGCATCAAGTGTGGCTGTTATTTCTGAATTGCATTCATTGTTGGCGGTTCAAGACATTGCGTTCACCGTATCAACAAGCAGTTCAGGTAACCTCTCACTAAGTTAAGGTTCAATCTTTGGGACACCTTAGCCTATTTTGTTGCCTTATGTTTTATCGTGTTTTATCGACATGTTTTATTATTCATGTGGGGGATTGTTAGAAAAAACAATGTTTTGTTTTAATCAAAAAATGCATGGACCATGTTTTGATCCCAAGACCTATTGCTCCCTAGATGTTTTTTCATGTGAATGAATAAAACATTAGTCCCATATAGACTAAAACACTAAGAGTTTTAGACTTAAATAGCATTGGTTTAGCCTTAAGGGCATGGCCCTTTGGGTCTTTAGACCTTTGTGTATGGGGAAATCCCTAGACTATGGCAAGGTTGCCTAAACCTTATTGCATTTCTTATTGCCTTTCCCGTTCGAGTGGGAGTGGGAGTGGGTGTGGGTGTGGGTGTGGGTTTATCCGACCCTTTCTTTTTACTGAAAATTTCCACTCGTTTCTCCCACACATGTAAATAATTTTATTCTTTGCCTTCTCGGTTTTGGATATCCGACAGCCTCGAGAAGCATCTTTTTCCACGCGTGTCACGCGGTGTTCTAGACACCTGTACATACTGTTTTCCTCGAGAAGAATCTCGAAAATTTTGAACGCGTTTGCACTTTGTTCTTTTAACGCGATTTTTTACCTTACCTTTTATAACGTTCGAGACGCGTGTTTCACGGATCTTGTCGTGCATTGGATTCGAATTGTTTTCGAACGTTTCAAATATTCTTTTCTTGTGCTATAAATACGAGATGAATTTTTCGTTCTGAACTTGCATCAGAACAAACATTTTTTTTGTTCTCTTTCTTCTTCTTCTCTACTGCTTTCAGAAATAATTAAGTTCTTATTTTACGTTTCTTTTATATCACAGAAAAGTTGAGTTCTTCACTAAAACAAGTTGTAGTTTACAGAAACATAATTTTGTAACACTATTTCTTTGTTTACAGAAACAATCATAGTTTACAGAAACATAAATTAGATTTACATTTCTCTGAAACTGTTTGAGTTTCGACTTGTATTTTTGTTTTTCATTTTCACGCCAAGTTCTAAGGGTTCTCTCTGTGTATGCTACACATAGAGGAGAACTAACAATAGTTGTATCCTGGAGGTAATTTGTTAATTGCTATAGCATCTCAGAGGAGTAGCAGGCAATATTACCTTTAGCTCAGCGTATCTCATACGTGCCTCTACTAAGTTTATTGAGTTATTTGTTACTACTATCGATTGTAATCTAAGTATTATTTCCCATTTGCATTCGATTATTGTAATTAATTCCAACAAGAAGAAAGAGGGTTAGAACTGAAACAAGTTTTGGCCCAGATTTTTTGACTCTTACGGTAGAGTCTGAACCCCAAACCTACAAGGAAGCTATGACTTCTCCAGAAGCTCCTTTCTGGGAAGAAGCTTCATTAAATGAATGGGAGTCCATTCAGAAAAACGAAACTTGGGAGCTTGTAGACTTGCCTCCTGGAAGTAAATCCATAGGTTGCAAATGGGTGTTCAAAAGGAAACTTAGAACATATGGAACTATAGATAAATATAAAGCTAGGTTGGTATCTAAAGGATATAGACAACATGAAGGAGTAGATTTCTTTGATACCTATTCACCCGATCTCTAGAATCACATCGATTAGAATGTTGATTGCTATTGCTTCAATTTATGATTTGCATATACATCAGATGGATGTTAAAACTACTTTTCTATATGGTGAATTGAATGAAGAAATTTATATGGATCAACCTGAAGGCTTTATAGTAAAAGGTTATGAAAATCAGAAAGATGTCTGATGGATATAGTCTTAGTCAATCTCATTATGCTGAAACCGTACTAAAGAGATTTAATTATGAAAATGCTAAACCTGCATCTACTTCTTTTGATCCCACTTGTAAATTGAAAAAGAACAAGGGTAAGGGTATTGATCAACTTGAGTATTCTCGCATTATTGGTAGTCTTATGTATTTGATGAACTGTACAAGACCTGATATTGCTTACTCTGTGAGTAGATTAAGAGTATACTTGCAACCCAGGTAAGGATCTTGGAATGCTCTCTTGAGTTTTACGTTACCCGAGAGGGACCTCAAACTATTGCTTAAGTTTTGGGAAGTATCTGCATTGTCTGGAAGGGTATTGTGATGCCAACTGGATATCGACTCAGAAGAGTGCAAATCTACTAGTGGGTACATCTTCTTGCTTGGAGGTGCGTATGTCTCATGGAAGTTTACCAAACAGACATGTATAGCTAAATCCACTATGGAGTCTGAGTTTATAGCCTTGGAAAAAGCTGGAGAGGAAGCTGAATGGAAGCGATGTTTCCTGGGAGGAATTCCACTCTGGCCCAAGCTTGTGTCTTCAATCTCCATCCTTTGTGACGTAAAGCTGCTCTTGGTTGCGTAAAGAACAATGTATACAACGGAAAGTCTATACATATACGTAGAAGACACAAGACGGTGAAACAACTACTCTCTACTGGTATTATCTCGATATACTTTGTAAAATCCAAAGATAATCTTGCAGATCCTTTGACGAAAGGTTTACCGAGAGAGGAAGTTAAATCCACATCGAAGGGGATGGGACTTAAGCTCATAGAATAAATCACCATGAAGGATACTCAACCTTGTGATTGGATTTCCAAGATCAAGGTTCAATGAGACAACTAATTTATGGTGATATTGGTAAAGCACTATCTTTGTCCCTCCCTATGGTGTAATCATGTGATAGTGCACCTGCAGATTTAAAGGATGATCTTTTGAGATCTTAATGGGTTCCATGGCTTTGATTAAAGCGGGGTGTGGCAGGACACTCTTTATGGACCCACCTTTGTGGATGTTGGAAGTGTGGCCGCTTCCTATGAGAATTTGAGCTGATTCTCTAGAGACATTCATTATGTCCGGGATTTTAGCCCACGACCAAAATGGGCACAACCGCAAGAGCTTGGCACTGTTTTCTTCGGTTGAGGCATCAAGTGTGGTGTTATTTCGAATTGCATTCATTGTTGGCGGTTCAAGACATTGCGTTCAACAGTATCAACAAGCAGTTAGGGTAACCTCTCACTAAGTTAAGGTTCAATCTTTGGGACACCTTAGCCTATTTTGTTGCCTTATGTTTTATCGTGTTTTATCGACATGTTTTATTATTCATGTGGGGGATTGTTAGAAAAACAATGTTTTGTTTTAATCAAAAAATGCATGGACCATGTTTTGATCCCAAGACCTATTGCTCCCTAGATGTTTTTTCATGTGAATGAATAAAACATTAGTCCCATATAGACTAAAACACTAAGAGTTTTAGACTTAAATAGCATTGGTTTAGCCTTAAGGGCATGGCCCTTTGGGTCTTTAGACCTTTGTGTATGGGGAAATCCCTAGACTATGGCAAGGTTGCCTAAACCTTATTGCATTTCTTATTGCCTTTCCCGTTCGCGCGGTGCTTCGGCTGGGCGTGGGCACGCACGCCGCGTGGGCTGGGCGTGGGGGAGTGGGTGTGGGTGTGGGTGTGGGTGTGGGTGTGGGTTTATCCGACCCTTTCTTTTTACTGAAAATTTCCACTCGTTTCTCCCACACATGTAAATAATTTTATTCTTTGCCTTCTCGGTTTTGGATATCCGACATCCTCGAGAAGCATCTTTTTCCACGCGTGTCACACGGTGTTCTAGACACCTGTACATACTGTTTTCCTCGAGAAGAATCTCGAAAATTTTGAACGCGTTTGCACTGTTCTTTTAACGCGATTTTTTACCTTACCTTTTGTAACGTTCGAGACGCGTGTTTCACGGATCTTGTCGTGCATTGGATTCGAATTGTTTTCGAACGTTTCAAATATTCTTTTCTTGTGCTATAAATACGAGATGAATTTTTCGTTCTGAACTTGCATCAGAACAAACATTTTTTTTGTTCTCTTTCTTCTTCTTCTCTACTGCTTTCAGAAATAATTAAGTTCTTATTTTACGTTTCTTTTATATCACAGAAAAGTTGAGTTCTTCACTAAAACAAGTTGTAGTTTACAGAAACATAATTTTGTAACACTATTTCTTTGTTTACAGAAACAATCATAGTTTACAAAAACATAAATTAGATTTACATTTCTCTGAAACTGTTTGAGTTTCGACTTGTATTTTTGTTTTTCATTTCTGCTGCCAAGTTCTAAGGGTTCTCTCTGTGTATGATACACATAGAGGAGAACTAACGGTAGTTGTATCCCTGGAGGTAATTTGTTAATTGCTATAGCATCTCAGAGGAGTAGCGGGCAATATTACCTTTAGCTCAGCGTATCTCATACGTGCCTCTACTAAGTTTATTGAGTTATTTGTTACTACTATCGGTGTAATCTAAGTATTATTTCCCATTTGCATTCGATTATTGTAATTAATTCCAACAAGAAGAAAGAGGGTTAGAACTGAAACAAGTTTTGGCCCTGAGTTGTTTGACTCTTACGGTAGAGTCGAACCCCAAACCTACAAGGAAGCTATGACTTCTCCGTGAAGCTCCTTTCGGGAAGAAGCTTCATTAAATGAATGGGAGTCCATTCAGAAAAACGAAACTTGGGAGCTTTTAGACTTGCCTCCTGGAAGTAAATCCATAGGTTGCAAATGGGTGTTCAAAAGGAAACTTAGAACAGATGGAACTATAGATAAATATAATGCTAGGTTGGTATCTAAAGGCTATAGACAACATGAAGGAGTAGATTTCTTTGATACCTATTCACCAGTCTCTAGAATCACATCGATTAGAATGTTGATTGCTATTGCTTCAATTTATGATTTGCATATACATCAGATGGATGTTAAAACTACTTTTCTATATGGTGAATTGAATGAAGAAATTTATATGGATCAACCTGAAGGCTTTATAGTAAAAGGTTATGAAAATCAGAAAGATGTCTGATGGATATAGTCTTAGTCAATCTCATTATGCTGAAACCGTACTAAAGAGATTTAATTATGAAAATGCTAAACCTGCATCTACTTCTTTTGATCCCACTTGTAAATTGAAAAAGAACAAGGGTAAGGGTATTGATCAACTTGAGTATTCTCGCATTATTGGTAGTCTTATGTATTTGATGAACTGTACAAGACCTGATATTGCTTACTCTGTGAGTAGATTAAGCAGGATACTTGCAACCCAGGGGCAGGATCACTGGAATGCTCTCTTGAGTTTTACGTTACCTGAGAGGGACCTCAAACTATTGCTTAAGTTTTGGGAAGTATCCTGCTGTCTTGGAAGGGTATTGTGATGCCAAACTGGATATCGACTCGAGAAGAGTGCAAATCTACTAGTGGGTACATTTTCTTGCTTGGAGGTGCGTCTGTCTCATGGAAGTCTACCAAACAGACATGTATAGCTAAATCCACTATGGAGTCTGAGTTTATAGCCTTGGAAAAAGCTGGAGAGGAAGCTGAATGGATGCGATGTTTCCTGGGAGGAATTCCACTCGGCCCAAGATCGTGTCTTCAATCGCCATCCACTGTGACAGGAAAGCTGCTCTTGGTTGCGCAAAGAACAATGTATACAACGGAAAGTCTATACATATACGTAGAAGACACAAGACGGTGAAACAACTACTCTCTACTGGTATTATCTCGATAGACTTTGTAAAATCCAAAGATAATCTTGCAGATCCTTTGACGAAAGGTTTACCGAGAGAGGAAGTTAAATCCACATCGAGGGGATGGGACTTAAGCTCATAGAATAAATCACCATGAAGGATACTCAACCTTGTGATTGGATTTCCAAGATCAAGGTTCAATGAGACAACTAATTTATGGTGATATTGGTAAAGCACTATCTTTGTCCCTCCCTATGGTGTAATCATGTGATAGTGCAACCTGCAGATTTACAGGATGATCTTTTGAGATCTTAATGGGTTCCATGGCTTTGATTAAAGCGGGGTGTGGCAGGACACTCTTTATGGACCCACCTTTGTGGATGTTGGAAGTGTGGCCGCTTCCTATGAGAATTTGAGCTGATTCTCTAGAGACATTCATTAAGTCCGGGATTTTAGCCCACGGCCAAAATGGGCACAACCGCAAGAGCTTGGCAGCTGTTTTCTTCGGTTGAGGCATCAAGTGTGGCTGTTATTTCTGAATTGCATTCATTGTTGGCGGTTCAAGACATTGTGTTCACCGTATCAACAAGCAGTTCAGGTAACCTCTCACTAAGTTAAGGTTCAATCTTTGGGACACCTTAGCCTATTTTGTTGCCTTATGTTTTATCGTGTTTTATCGACATGTTTTATTATTCATGTGGGGGATTGTTAGAAAAAACAATGTTTTGTTTTAATCAAAAAATGCATGGACCATGTTTTGATCCCAAGACCTATTGCTCCTAGATGTTTTTTCATGTGAATGAATAAAACATTAGTCCCATATAGACTAAAACACTAAGAGTTTTAGACTTAAATAGCATTGGTTTAGCCTTAAGGGCATGGCCCTTTGGGTCTTTAGACCTTTGTGTATGGGGAAATCCCTAGACTATGGCAAGGTTGCCTAAACCTTATTGCCTTTACCGTTCGCGCGGTGCTTCGCACAGAAGCACGCACGCTCGCTCGCTCGCTCGGCATGGGTGAGGGCGAGGGCGTGGGCGTGGGCGTGGGGGTGTGGGTGTGGGTGGGGGTGTGGGTTTATCCGACCCTTTCTTTTCTTGAAAATTTCCACTCGTTTCTCCCACACATGTAAATAATTTTATTCTTTGCCTTCTCGGTTTTGGATATCCGACATCCTCGAGAAGCATCTTTTTCCACGCGTGTCACACGGTGTTCTAGACACTTGTACATACTGTTTTCCTCGAGAAGAATCTCGAAAATTTTGAAACGTTTGCACTTTGTTCTTTTAACGCGATTTTTTACCTTACCTTTTGTAACGTTCGAGACGCGTGTTTCACGGATCTTGTCGTGCATTGGATTCGAATTGTTTTCGAACGTTTCAAATATTCTTTTCTTGTGCTATAAATACGAGATGAATTTTTCGTTCGAACTTGCATCGTAACAAACATTTTTTTTGTTCTCTTTCTTCTTCTTCTCTCTGCTTTCGAAATAATTAAGTTCTTATTTTACGTTTCTTTTATATCACAGAAAAGTTGAGTTCTTCACTAAAACAAGTTGTAGTTTACAGAAACATAATTTTGTAACACTATTTCTTTGTTTACAGAAACAATCATAGTTTACAGAAACATAAATTAGATTTACATTTCTCTGAAATTGTTTGAGTTTCGACTTGTATTTTTGTTTTTCATTTCTGCTGCCAAGTTCTAAGGGTTCTCTCTGTGTATGCTACACATAGAGGAGAACTAACAGTAGTTGTATCCTGGAGGTAATTTGTTAATTGCTATAGCATCTCAGAGGAGTAGCAGGCAATATTACCTTTAGCTCAGCGTATCTCATACGTGCCTCTACTAAGTTTATTGAGTTATTTGTTACTACTATCAGTGTAATCTAAGTATTATTTCCCATTTGCATTCGATTATTGTAATTAATTCCAACAAGAAGAAAGAGGGTTAGAACTGAAACAAGTTTTGGCCCAGGTTGTTTGACTCTTACGGTAGAGTCTGAACCCCAAACCTACAAGGAAGCTATGACTTCTCCAGAAGCTCCTTTCTGGGAAGAAGCTTCATTAAATGAATGGGAGTCCATTCAGAAAAACGAAACTTGGGAGCTTGTAGACTTGCCTCCCGGGAAGTAAATCCATAGGTTGCAAATGGGTGTTCAAAAGGAAACTTAGAACAGATGGAACTATAGATAAATATAAAGCTAGGTTGGTATCTAAAGGCTATAGACAACAGGAAGGAGTAGATTTCTTTGATACCTATTCACCAGTCTCTAGAATCACATCGATTAGAATGTTGATTGCTATTGCTTCAATTTATGATTTGCATATACATCAGATGGATGTTAAAACTACTTTTCTATATGGTGAATTGAATGAAGAAATTTATATGGATCAACCTGAAGGCTTTATAGTAAAAGGTTATGAAAATCAGAAAGATGTCTGATGGATATAGTCTTAGTCAATCTCATTATGCTGAAACCGTACTAAAGAGATTTAATTATGAAAATGCTAAACCTGCATCTACTTCTTTTGATCCCACTTGTAAATTGAAAAAGAACAAGGGTAAGGGTATTGATCAACTTGAGTATTCTCGCATTATTGGTAGTCTTATGTATTTGATGAACTGTACAAGACCGATATTGCTTACTCTATGAGTAGATTAAGTAGTATATTGCAAAGCAGGTGATCACTGGAATGCTCTCTTGAGTTTTACGTTACCCGAGAGAGGGACCTCAAACTATTGCTTAAGTTTTGGGAAGTATCTGCTGACTGGAAGGGTATTGTGATGCCAATGGATATCAGACTCAGAAGAGTGCAAATCTACTAGTGGGTACATCTTCTTGCTTGGAGGTGCGTCTGTCTCATGGAAGTCTACCAAACAGACATGTATAGCTAAATCCACTATGGAGTCTGAGTTTATAGCCTTGGAAAAAGATGGAGAGGAAGCTGAATGGATGCGATGTTTCCGGGAGGAATTCCACTCTGGCCCAAGCTCTGTGTCTTCAATCGCCATCCACCGTGACAAGAAAGCTGCTCTTGGTTGCGCAAAGAACAATGTATACAACGGAAAGTCTATACATATACGTAGAAGACACAAGACGGTGAAACAACTACTCTCTACTGGTATTATCTCGATAGACTTTGTAAAATCCAAAGATAATCTTGCAGATCCTTTGACGAAAGGTTTACCGAGAGAGGAAGTTAAATCCACATCGAAGGGGATGGGACTTAAGCTCATAGAATAAATCACCATGAAGGATACTCAACCTTGTGATTGGATTTCCAAGATCAAGGTTCAATGAGACAACTAATTTATGGTGATATTGGTAAAGCACTATCTTTGTCCCTCCCTATGATGTAATCATGTGATAGTGCAGCCTGTAGATTTACAGGATGATCTTTTGAGATCTTAATGGGTTCCATGGCTTTGATTAAAGCGGGGTGTGGCAGGACACTCTTTATGGACCCACCTTTGTGGATGTTGGAAGTGTGGCCGCTTCCTATGAGAATTTGAGCTGATTCTCTAGAGACATTCATTATGTCCGGGATTTTAGCCCACGGCCAAAATGGGCACAACCGCAAGAGCTTGGCATCTGTTTTCTTCGGTTGAGGCATCAAGTGTGGCTGTTATTTCTGAATTGCATTCATTGTTGGCGGTTCAAGACATTGCGTTCACCGTATCAACAAGCAGTTCAGGTAACCTCTCACTAAGTTAAGGTTCAATCTTTGGGACACCTTAGCCTATTTTGTTGCCTTATGTTTTATCGTGTTTTATCGACATGTTTTATTATTCATGTGGGGGATTGTTAGAAAAAACAATGTTTTGTTTTAATCAAAAAATGCATGGACCATGTTTTGATCCCAAGACCTATTGCTCCCTAGATGTTTTTTCATGTGAATGAATAAAACATTAGTCCCATATAGACTAAAACACTAAGAGTTTTAGACTTAAATAGCATTGGTTTAGCCTTAAGGGCATGGCCCTTTGGGTCTTTAGACCTTTGTGTATGGGGAAATCCCTAGACTATGGCAAGGTTGCCTAAACCTTATTGCATTTCTTATTGCCTTTGTTCGCGGTGCACGCACAGCACGCTCGCTCGGCTCGGCGTGGGCTCGCGTGGGCGTGGGCGTGGAAGTGGGAGTGGGGGTGGGTGTGGGTGTGGGTTTATCCGACCCTTTCTTTTACCGAAAATTTCCACTCGTTTCTCCCACACATGTAAGTAATTTTATTCTTTTCCTTCTCCGTTTTGGATATCCGACAGCCTCGAGAAGCATCTTTTTCCACGCGTGTCACACAGTGTTCTAGACACCTGTACATACTTTGTTTTCCTCGAGAAGAATCTCGAAAATTTTTGAACGCTTTGCATTTGTTCTTTTAACGCGATTTTTTACCTTACCTTTTGTAACGTTCGAGACGCGTGTTTCACGGATCTTGTCGTGCATTGGATTCGAATTGTTTTCGAACGTTTCAAATATTCTTTTCTTGTGCTATAAATACGAGATGAATTTTTCGTTCTGAACTTGCATCAGAACAAACATTTTTTTTGTTCTCTTTCTTCTTCTTCTCTACTGCTTTCAGAAATAATTAAGTTCTTATTTTACGTTTCTTTTATATCACAGAAAAGTTGAGTTCTTCACTAAAACAAGTTGTAGTTTACAGAAACATAATTTTGTAACACTATTTCTTTGTTTACAGAAACAATCATAGTTTACAGAAACATAAATTAGATTTACATTTCTCTGAAACTGTTTGAGTTTCGACTTGTATTTTTGTTTTTCATTTCTGCTGCCAAGTTCTAAGGGTTCTCTCTGTGTATGCTACACATAGAGGAGAACTAACAGTAGTTGTATCCTGGAGGTAATTTGTTAATTGCTATAGCATCTCAGAGGAGTAGCAGGCAATATTACCTTTAGCTCAGCGTATCTCATACGTGCCTCTACTAAGTTTATTGAGTTATTTGTTACTACTATCAGTGTAATCTAAGTATTATTTCCCATTTGCATTCGATTATTGTAATTAATTCCAACAAGAAGAAAGAGGGTTAGAACTGAAACAAGTTTTGGCCCAGGTTGTTTGACTCTTACGGTAGAGTCTGAACCCCAAACCTACAAGGAAGCTATGACTTCTCCAGAAGCTCCTTTCTGGGAAGAAGCTTCATTAAATGAATGGGAGTCCATTCAGAAAAACGAAACTTGGGAGCTTGTAGACTTGCCTCCTGGAAGTAAATCCATAGGTTGCAAATGGGTGTTCAAAAGGAAACTTAGAACAGATGGAACTATAGATAAATATAAAGCTAGGTTGGTATCTAAAGGCTATAGACAACATGAAGGAGTAGATTTCTTTGATACCTATTCACCAGTCTCTAGAATCACATCGATTAGAATGTTGATTGCTATTGCTTCAATTTATGATTTGCATATACATCAGATGGATGTTAAAACTACTTTTCTATATGGTGAATTGAATGAAGAAATTTATATGGATCAACTGAAGGCTTTATAGTAAAAGGTTATGAAAATCAGAAAGATGTCGATGGATATAGTCTTAGTCAATCTCATTATCTTGAAACCGTACTAAAGAGATTTAATTATGAAAATGCTAAACCCGCATCTACTTCTTTTGATCCCACTTGTAAATTGAAAAAGAACAAGGGTAAGGGTATTGATCAACTTGAGTATTCTCGCATTATTGGTAGTCTTATGTATTTGATGAACTGTACAAGACCTCGATATTGCTTACTCTGTGAGTAGATTAAGAAGGTATACTTGGGGCGGGATCACTGGAATGCTCTCTTCAGAGTTTTACGTTACCCGAGAGGGACCTCAAACTATTGCTTAAGTTTTGGGAAGTATCCTGCTGTCTCTGGAAGGGTATTGTGATGCCAACTGGATATCGACTCAGAAGAGTGCAAATCTACTAGTGGGTACATCTTCTTGCTTGGAGGTGCGTCTGTCTCATGGAAGTCTACCAAACAGACATGTATAGCTAAATCCACTATGGAGTCTGAGTTTATAGCCTTGGAAAAAGCTGGAGAGGAAGCTGAATGGATGCGATGTTTCCTGGGAGGAATTCCACTCTGGCCCAAGACTGTGTCTTCAATCGCCATCCATCGTGACAGTAAAGCTTGCTCTTGGTTGCGCAAAGAACAATGTATACAACGGAAAGTCTATACATATACGTAGAAGACACAAGACGGTGAAACAACTACTCTCTACTGGTATTATCTCGATAGACTTTGTAAAATCCAAAGATAATCTTGCAGATCCTTTGACGAAAGGTTTACCGAGAGAGGAAGTTAAATCCACATCGAAGGGGATGGGACTTAAGCTCATAGAATAAATCACCATGAAGGATACTCAACCTTGTGATTGGATTTCCAAGATCAAGGTTCAATGAGACAACTAATTTATGGTGATATTGGTAAAGCACTATCTTTGTCCCTCCCTATGGTGTAATCATGTGATAGTGCAGACTGCAGATTTACAGGATGATCTTTTGAGATCTTAATGGGTTCCATGGCTTTGATTAAAGCGGGGTGTGGCAGGACACTCTTTATGGACCCACCTTTGTGGATGTTGGAAGTGTGGCCGCTTCCTATGAGAATTTGAGCTGATTCTCTAGAGACATTCATTAAGTCCGGGATTTTAGCCCACGGCCAAAATGGGCACAACCGCAAGAGCTTGGCAGCTGTTTTCTTCGGTTGAGGCATCAAGTGTGGCTGTTATTTCTGAATTGCATTCATTGTTGGCGGTTCAAGACATTGCGTTCACCGTATCAACAAGCAGTTCAGGTAACCTCTCACTAAGTTAAGGTTCAATCTTTGGGACACCTTAGCCTATTTTGTTGCCTTATGTTTTATCGTGTTTTATCGACATGTTTTATTATTCATGTGGGGGATTGTTAGAAAAAACAATGTTTTGTTTTAATCAAAAAATGCATGGACCATGTTTTGATCCCAAGACCTATTGCTCCCTAGATGTTTTTTCATGTGAATGAATAAAACATTAGTCCCATATAGACTAAAACACTAAGAGTTTTAGACTTAAATAGCATTGGTTTAGCCTTAAGGGCATGGCCCTTTGGGTCTTTAGACCTTTGTGTATGGGGAAATCCCTAGACTATGGCAAGGTTGCCTAAACCTTATTGCATTTCTTATTGCCTTTCCCGTTCGCGCGGTGCTTCTGTGCGAAGCACCGCGAGGGCGTGGGCGAGGGCGTGGGCGTGGGCGTGGGCGTGGGAGTGGGTGTGGGTGTGGGTGTGGGTTTATCCGACCCTTTCTTTTTACTGAAAATTTCCACTCGTTTCTCCCACACATGTAAATAATTTTATTCTTTGCCTTCTCGGTTTTGGATATCCGACATCCTCGAGAAGCATCTTTTTCCACGCGTGTCACACGGTGTTCTAGACACCTGTACATACTGTTTTCCTCGAGAAGAATCTCGAAAATTTTGAACGCGTTTGCACTGTGTTCTTTTAACGCGATTTTTTACCTTACCTTTTGTAACGTTCGAGACGCGTGTTTCACGGATCTTGTCGTGCATTGGATTCGAATTGTTTTCGAACGTTTCAAATATTCTTTTCTTGTGCTATAAATACGAGATGAATTTTTCGTTCTGAACTTGCATCAGAACAAACATTTTTTTTGTTCTCTTTCTTCTTCTTCTCTACTGCTTCAGAAATAATTAAGTTCTTATTTTACGTTTCTTTTATATCACAGAAAAGTTGAGTTCTTCACTAAAACAAGTTGTAGTTTACAGAAACATAATTTTGTAACACTATTTCTTTGTTTACAGAAACAATCATAGTTTACAAAAACATAAATTAGTTTTACATTTCTCTGAAATTGTTTGAGTTTCGACTTGTATTTTTGTTTTTCATTTCTGCTGCCAAGTTCTAAGGGTTCTCTCTGTGTATGCTACACATAGAGGAGAACTAACAGTAGTTGTATCCTGGAGGTAATTTGTTAATTGCTATAGCATCTCAGAGGAGTAGCAGGCAATATTACCTTTAGCTCAGCGTATCTCATACGTGATTCTACTAAGTTTATTGAGTTATTTGTTACTACTATCAGTGTAATCTAAGTATTATTTCCCATTTGCATTCGATTATTGTAATTAATTCCAACAAGAAGAAAGAGGGTTAGAACTGAAACAAGTTTTGGCCAGGTTGTTTGACTCTTACGGTAGAGTCGAACCCCAAACCTACAAGGAAGCTATGACTTCTCCAGAAGCTCCTTTCTGGGAAGAAGCTTCATTAAATGAATGGGAGTCCATTCAGAAAAACGAAACTTGGGAGCTTGTAGACTTGCCTCCGGAAGTAAATCCATAGGTTGCAAATGGGTGTTCAAAAGGAAACTTAGAACAGATGGAACTATAGATAAATATAAAGCTAGGTTGGTATCTAAAGGCTATAGACAACATGAAGGAGTAGATTTCTTTGATACCTATTCACCAGTCTCTAGAATCACATCGATTAGAATGTTGATTGCTATTGCTTCAATTTATGATTTGCATATACATCAGATGGATGTTAAAACTGCTTTTCTATATGGTGAATTGAATGAAGAAATTTATATGGATCAACCTGAAGGCTTTATAGTAAAAGGTTATGAAAATCAGAAAGATGTCGATGGATATAGTCTTAGTCAATCTCATTATCTTTGAAACCGTACTAAAGAGATTTAATTATGAAAATGCTAAACCTGCATCTACTTCTTTTGATCCCACTTGTAAATTGAAAAAGAACAAGGGTAAGGGTATTGATCAACTTGAGTATTCTCGCATTATTGGTAGTCTTATGTATTTGATGAACTGTACAAGACCTGATATTGCTTACTCTGTGAGTAGATTAAGCAGGTATACTTGCAACCCAGGGCAGGATCACTGGAATGCTCTCTTCAGAGTTTTACGTTACCTGAGAGGGACCTCAAACTATTGCTTAAGTTTTGGGAAGTATCCTGCTGTACTGGAAGGGTATTGTGATGCCAATGGATATCGACTCAGAGAAGAGTGCAAATCTACTAGTGGGTACATCTTCTTGCTTGGAGGTGCGTCTGTCTCATGGAAGTCTACCAAACAGACATGTATAGCTAAATCCACTATGGAGTCTGAGTTTATAGCCTTGGAAAAAGCTGGAGAGGAAGGTGAATGGATGCGATGTTTCCTGGGAGGAATTCCACTCTGGCCCAAGCCTGTGTCTTCAATCGCCATCCACTGTGACAGTAAAGCTTCTCTTGGTTGCGCAAAGAACAATGTATACAACGGAAAGTCTATACATATACGTAGAAGACACAAGACGGTGAAACAAATACTCTCTACTGGTATTATCTCGATAGACTATGTAAAATCCAAAGATAATCTTGCAGATCCTTTGACGAAAGGTTTACCGAGAGAGGAAGTTAAATCCACATCGAAGGGGATGGGACTAAAGCTCATAGAATAAATCACCATGAAGGATACTCAACCTTGTGATTGGATTTCCAAGATCAAGGTTCAATGAGACAACTAATTTATGGTGATATTGGTAAAGCACTATCTTTATCCCTCCCTATGGTGTAATCATGTGATAGTGCAGCCTGCAGATTTACAGGATGATCTTTTGAGATCTTAATGGGTTCCATGGCTTTGATTAAAGCGGGGTGTGGCAGGACACTCTTTATGGACCCACCTTTGTGGATGTTGGAAGTGTGGCCGCTTCCTATGAGAATTTGAGATGATTCTCTAGAGACATTCATTAAGTCCGGGATTTTAGCCCACGGCCAAAATGGGCACAACCGCAAGAGCTTGGCAGCTGTTTTCTTCGGTTGAGGCATCAAGTGTGGCTGTTATTTCTGAATTGCATTCATTGTTGGCGGTTCAAGACATTGCGTTCACCGTATCAACAAGCAGTTCAGGTAACCTCTCACTAAGTTAAGGTTCAATCTTTGGGACACCTTAGCCTATTTTGTTGCCTTATGTTTTATCGTGTTTTATCGACATGTTTTATTATTCATGTGGGGGATTGTTAGAAAAAACAATGTTTTGTTTTAATCAAAAAATGCATGGACCATGTTTTGATCCCAAGACCTATTGCTCCCTAGATGTTTTTTCATGTGAATGAATAAAACATTAGTCCCATATAGACTAAAACACTAAGAGTTTTAGACTTAAATAGCATTGGTTTAGCCTTAATGGCATGGCCCTTTGGGTCTTTAGACCTTTGTGTATGGGGAAATCCCTAGACTATGGCAAGGTTGCCTAAACCTTATTGCATTTCTTATTGCCTTTCCCGTTCGCGCGGTGCTTCGCACAGAAGCACGCACGCTCGCTCGGCTCGGCTCGGCTCGGCGTGGGAGTGGGTGTGGGTGTGGGTTTATCCGACCCTTTATTTTTACTGAAAATTTCCACTCGTTTCTCCCACACATGTAAATAATTTTATTCTTTGCCTTCTCGGTTTTGGATATCCGACAGCCTCGAGAAGCATCTTTTTCCACGCGTGTCACACGGTGTTCTAGACACTTGTACATACTGTTTTCCTCGAGAAGAATCTCGAAAATTTTGAACGCTTTTGCACTGTTCTTTTAACGCGATTTTTTACCTTACCTTTTGTAACGTTCGAGACGCGTGTTTCACGGATCTTGTCGTGCATTGGATTCGAATTGTTTTCGAACGTTTCAAATATTCTTTTCTTGTGCTATAAATACGAGATGAATTTTTCGTTCGAACTTGCATCAGAACAAACATTTTTTTTGTTCTCTTTCTTCTTCTTCTCTCTTGCTTTAGAAATAATTAAGTTCTTATTTTACGTTTCTTTTATATCACAGAAAAGTTGAGTTCTTCACTAAAACAAGTTGTAGTTTACAGAAACATAATTTTGTAACACTATTTCTTTGTTTACAGAAACAATCATAGTTTACAGAAACATAAATTAGTTTTACATTTCTCTGAAACTGTTTGAGTTTCGACTTGTATTTTTGTTTTTCATTTCTGCTGCCAAGTTCTAAGGGTTCTCTCTCTGTATGCTACACATAGAGGAGAACTAACAGTAGTTGTATCCTGGAGGTAATTTGTTAATTTCTATAGCATCTCAGAGGAGTAGCAGGCAATATTACCTTTAGCTTAGCGTATCTCATACGTGCCTCTACTAAGTTTATTGAGTTATTTGTTACTACTATCAGTGTAATCTAAGTATTATTTCCCATTTGCATTCGATTATTGTAATTAATTCCAACAATCTAAAGGTAATACTTGCCTTATTGTAATATAGTAAGTTTGTGATATTGTAATTGCTGTAAGAACATGGGAAAAAATACCGTAGAAAGACCACCAAAGTTCAGTGGTAAGGACTTTAAGAGATGGCAGTCTAAAATGTTATTCTTCCTAAACGACCAAAGGTTAGATGGACTTGCTTTAAATAGACCCTCCAGAAGACTTCATCACCGTGGTAATGAAGATAAACTGGAAAGGTGGAATAGGAAGAATTACTCGTGCAAGAATCATATTCTTAACTGTCTTGATGACTCTTTGTACGACTTCTATAATGCAAAAGAAAATTTTAATGCTTTTGATTTATGGGAAGCTCTAGAAGAAAAATATCATCTTTGAAGCTGCTTGGAAGTAAGAAGTTCTTGATGGCTAAGTTCTTAGAATACAACATGACTGACGAAAAAGCTGTGTGGTAGAACAGTTCATCGAACTTCAACTCCTCATCAGCGAGATTCTTCTTTGAAGGCATGACTTTTGATGAAGCTCTACAAGTATCGATTTGTGATTGAAAAGCTTCCACCCTCATGGAGCGAATACAAGAGGAGGCTGCGACACAAGACTCGTGAAATTACCATGGTGGAGCTTGGCAAAAAGATCCAGGTTGAGGAGCTTATGTGCAGCAAGGACAAGAGCATGTTGCTGAGCAAAAACATGTCCAACAAAGCTCATGTTTTGGACGATAAAGTGCTTCAAAGAAAATTCTGGAGAATCCAACCAAAATGGGTAATAGACGTAACAGACGTCGAAAACCCAGAGGTAACAATTTTAATCCTAGAGGTGGTGTCACTAAGCACACCATCAAAGGCGACTGTTTTAATTGTGGTAAACCTGGACATATGGCTAAAGACTGTAAGGCCCCTAAAAGGATCAAATATGATCCAAAACAGAAAAATAAGGCAAACATAGTAGAGGACTCTGGATATTTCACTGGCATGGTGTCTGAAGTCAACCTTGTCTCTAGTATGACTAATGTGAGAGAAGGTGGCTTGATTCTGGAGCCACCAAGCATGTCTGTAAATTCAGAAATGCTTTCTCCTCCTATGCCATAGTAGGAGATGATGAGAAACTGTTCATGGGAAACTCTTCCACCGCGAAAGTGGTGGGGAAAGGCAAGGTCGAACTGAAGCTAACTTCAGGAAAAACTCTCGCATTGAATGACGTATTCTACGTCCCAGACATATGCAAAAATCTTATCTCAGAAACCATCCTGCTAGGAAAAGGTTTTAAAATTGTTCTTGAGTCAATCTTGTTGTGATTTCTAAGCATGGTGAATTCGTAGGAAAAGGTTATGTTACCGATAACATGATTAAGCTTAGTGTATCTGATTTGAAATTGAATGTTAATGCATCTTCTTCTGTTTATGTTTGTGACTCCTCACATGTTTGGCATGATAGACTTGGGCATGTTAATTTCAAATCGCTAGAAAGACTTGCTAATTTAGGTTGCATACCAAAAATAAACTTTGATAAAAAACAAAGATGTGAAATCTGTGTTGAATCTAAATATGCAAGAAAACCATTTAATAAAAGTGTTGAACATAGAACAGTTCCTTTGGAATTAATACACTCGGATTTAGGAGACTTGAAATCAACACCAACAAGAGGTGGTAGAAAATGGTATATCACTTTCATAGATGATTACTCACGATACTGTCAGGTTCATCTTCTTATAAGTAAAGATAAGGCCTTAGAGGCTTTCAAGTTTTATAAACTTGAAGTAGAAAACCAAAAAGGAGTTAAGATTAAAACTCTTAGGTCTCTTAGTGGCGGTGAGTATGTGATACCCATAGGAGAATTTTGTAAAAATAATGGAATCATTCATGAAACCATTGCACCATATTCACCTGAATCGAATGGTGTAGCCGAAAGAAAAAATAGAACACTCATAGATATGGTAAATGCTATGTTGACAAGTTCAGGGTTATCTTCGAACTTGTGGGGAAGCTATCCTCTCAAGCATGCTATATTTTGAACCGAGTTCCATTTAAAAATCGAGATAAAACTCCTACGAATTGTGGAATGGTAAACAACCTTCCTATGCATACTTTAAAGTGTGGGGGTGTTTGGCCAAGGTGGCCATTCCTCATCCCAAGAAAACTAAAATAGGTCCTAAAATAGTCGATTTGTGTTTTCTTAGGGTATCCCGAGCATACAATTGCACACGGGTTTATGGTCATCGGTTCGACCATAATAACATTGGTCGAGAATACCATATTGGAATCTAGAGATGCTGTGTTTTATGAACACATATTTCCTTTAAGGTATGGACCTCGAAAAAGGGTCCATGATGACCTCTCGGATGTTCCATCGACTAGTCAAACCCCAACTTTAGAGTATGAGACTGAACCAAGAAGAAGTAAGAGGGTTAGAACTGAAACAAGTTTTGGCCCAGATTTTTTGACTCTTACGGTAGAGTCTGAACCCCAAACCTACAAGGAAGCTATGACTTCTCCGAAGCTCCTTTTCGGGGAAGAAGCTTCATTAAATGAATGGGAGTCCATTCAGAAAAATGAAACTTGGGAGCTTGTAGACTTGCCTCCTGGAAGTAAATCCATAGGTTGCAAATGGGTGTTCAAAAGGAAACTTAGAATAGATGGAACTATAGATAAATATAAATCTAGTTTGGTAGCTAAAGGCTATAGACAACAGGAAGGAGTAGATTTCTTTGATACCTATTCACCAGTCTCTAGAATCACCTCGATTAGAATGTTGATTGCTATTGCTTCAATTTATGATTTGCATATACATCAGATGGATGTTAAAACTTCTTTTCTATATGGTGAATTGAATGAAGAAATTTATATGGATCAACCTGAAGGCTTTATAGTAAAAGGTTATGAAAATCAGAAAGATGTCTGATGGATATAGTCTTAGTCAATCTCATTATGCTGAAACCGTACTAAAGAGATTTAATTATGAAAATGCTAAACCTGCATCTACTCCTTTTGATCCCACTTGTAAATTGAAAAAGAACAAGGGTAAGGGTATTGATCAACTTGAGTGTTCTCGCATTATTGGTAGTCTTATGTATTTGATGAACTGTACAAGACCTGATATTGCTTACTACGTGAGTAGATTAGCGGTATACTTGCAACCCAGGCGGGATTCTTTGGAATGCTCTCTTGAGTTTTACGTTACCTCGGAGAGGGACCTCAAACTATTGCTTAAGTTTTGGGAAGTATCTGCTGTCTTTGGAAGGGTATTGTGATGCCAACTGGATATCGGACTCAAGAAGAGTGCAAATCTACTAGTGGGTACATCTTCTTGCTTGGAGGTGCGTCATGTCTCATGGAAGTCTACCAAGCAGACATGTATAGCTAAATCCACTATGGAGTCGAGTTTATAGCCTTGGAAAAAGCTGGAGAGGAAGCTGAATGGATGCGATGTTTCCTGGGAGGAATTCCTCTGGCCCAAGCCTCGTGTCTTCAATCGCCATCCTTTGTGTGATAAAGCTTCTCTTGGTTGCGCAAAGAACAATGTATACAACGGAAAGTCTATACATATACGTAGAAGACACAAGACGGTGAAACAACTACTCTCTTTGGTATTATCTCGATAGACTTTGTAAAATCCAAAGATAATCTTGCGAGATCCTTTGACGAAAGGTTTGAGAGAGGAAGTTAAATCCACATCGAAGGGGATGGGACTTAAGCTCATAGAATAAATCACCATGAAGGATACTCAACCTTGTGATTGGATTTCCAAGATCAAGGTTCAATGAGACAACTAATTTATGGTGATATTGGTAAAGCACTATCTTTGTCCCTCCCTATGGTGTAATCATGTGATAGTGCGGCTACTGCAGAATTTAAGGATGATATTTTGAGATCTTAATGGGTTCCATGGCTTTGATTAAACCGGGGTGTGGCAGGACACTCTTTATGGACCCACCTTTGTGGATGTTGGAAGTGTGGCCGCTTCCTATGAGAATTTGAGATGATTCTCTAGAGACATTCATAAAGTCCGGGATTTTAGACCACGGCCAAAATGGGCACAACCGCAAGAGCTTGGCAACTGTTTTCTTGGTTGAGGCATCAAGTGTGGTCGTTATTTCGAATTGCATTCATTGTTGGCGGTTCAAGACATTGAGTTCACCGTATCAACAAGCGTTGGGTAACCTCTCACTAAGTTAAGGTTCAATCTTTGGGACACCTTAGCCTATTTTGTTGCCTTATGTTTTATCGTGTTTTATCGACATGTTTTATTATTCATGGGGGATTGTTAGAAAAAACAATGTTTTGTTTTAATCAAAAAATGCATGGACCATGTTTTGATCCCAAGACCTATTGCTCCCTAGATGTTTTTTCATGTGAATGAATAAAACATTAGTCCCATATAGACTAAAACACTAAGAGTTTTAGACTTAAATAGCATTGGTTTAGCCTTAAGGGCATGGCCCTTTGGGTCTTTAGACCTTTGTGTATGGGGAAATCCCTAGACTATGGCAAGGTTGCCTAAACCTTATTGCATTTCTTATTGCCTTTCCCGTTCGCGCGGTGCTTCGCACAGAAGCACGCACGCTCGCTCGGCTCGGCTCGGCGTGGGCGTGGGCGTGGGCGTGGGCGAGGGCGTGGGCGTGGGCGTGGGAGTGGGAGTGGGTGTGGGTGTGGGTTTATCCGACCCTTTCTTTTTATTGA
This sequence comes from Papaver bracteatum, assembly GCA_023529315.1. Taxonomy (NCBI): domain Eukaryota; kingdom Viridiplantae; phylum Streptophyta; class Magnoliopsida; order Ranunculales; family Papaveraceae; genus Papaver; species Papaver bracteatum. Next base: position 84,832 of record JAJJWX010002341.1, read on the forward strand.
AAATTTCCACTCGTTTCTCCCACACATGTAAAGAATTTTATTCTTTGCCTTCTCGGTTTTGGATATCCGACAGCCTCGAGAAGCATCTTTTTCCACGCGTGTCACACGGTGTTCTAGACACCTGTACATATTGTTTTCCTCGGGAAGAATCTCGAAAATTTTGAACGCGTTTGCACTGTTCTTTTAACGCGATTTTTTACCTTACCTTTTGTAACGTTCGAGACGCGTGTTTCACGGATCTTGTCGTGCATTGGATTCGAATTGTTTTCGAACGTTTCAAATATTCTTTTCTTGTGCTATAAATACGAGATGAATTTTTCGTTTTGAACTTGCATCAGAACACACATTTTTTTTGTTCTCTTTCTTCTTCTTCTCTCTCTGCTTTCGAAATAATTAAGTTCTTATTTTATGTTTCTTTTATATCACGAGAAAAGTTGAGTTCTTCACTAAAACAAGTTGTAGTTTCTGAAATATAATTTTGTAACACTATTTCTTTGTTTCTGAAACAATCATAGTTTACGAAACATAAATTAGTTTTACATTTCTCTAAAATGTGTTTGAGTTTCGACTTGTATTTTTGTTTTTCATTTCTACGCCAAGTTCTAAGGGTTCTCTGTGTATGCTACACATAGAGGAGAACTAACGATAGTTGTATCCTGGAGGTAATTTGTTAATTGCTATAGCATCTCGGAGGAGTAGCGAGGCAATATTACCTTTAGCTCAGCGTATCTCATACGTGCCTCTACTAAGTTTATTGAGTTATTTGTTACTACTATCAGTGTAATCTAAGTATTATTTCCCATTTGCATTCGATTATTGTAATTAATTCCAACAAGACCAAGTGAGAATTCAGATAGGAGGAGGAGGCAAAGAAGACGAACAGGAAACGAGCATCTTCAAGCAATTCGATAAATCAACGATTCGTTCTTTACCAATCATCACTACTATTATAGCGGCCATAAGAGTTTCAGTCCCCAAACAATCGAAAGGATATCTCATGAATGTGACATCTTAAAACAGGGACTTCCAGATTCCATCTTTGTTAGGGCCAACAAGGTTAAACCGGATCTCTTGCGAGCTGTAATCATCGGACCTGAAGGTACCCCTCACCACGATGGTCTCTTCTTCTTTGATATTTACTTTCCTTCCAAATTTCCTAATGTATCTCCAAAAATTCGTTCGGTTCATCCCTGTGGATTCCATAATTTTTTTATTCCACACCCATGTCCTTGGACTCCTTCCACGTCTACATTATTAGAATCTTTATTTTCTATTTGGAGAAGCCAAATTTCTAGAGGAAGTCTTATTTATATAAGTGAGATGGCAACTTTGATTGATAAGGAAATGGTCTATAGGTTCAATTGGAGCACAATGGGTGATGTACTTAATAGGCCTCCTAAATATTTTGAAAATTTTGTTGCTCGTCATTTTTATGATCGTGCGGAAATAGTCTTAACTACCTGTAAGGCATATATTGGCCAGAGAGTCGACACGGTCGATCATCCCGATATTAGGGCACCCTGGCAAGAAGAATTTGACATGATGGAAAGCCACTATTACAAGCTTGTAGATGCATTTCAAAAGAACGGATCTTTTTTGGCTGATTTGTCCAAGCTTGGAATCGAGTTTCACGGCAAACGTAATTGTAGCCCGGGCTTGCAGATTGTTGGATGGGTGGTGTTTTGCATTGGTATCCTAGGCATTTTTGCTCTCTTGTACTTTATGATAAAGGACTTAGTTTCACGGTGCTCTTGGCGCCTGGAGTGCAGAGATTGATGGAGGGCTGGGAGTTATTTATTTTTTAGAATAGGCTTTATTATTTTCTGGTAGTGTACTGTCCGAGACCTTTTATAAACCTAATTTGTAAGGAGTTATTTTTGTCTTTCTTTTCTTTCTTTTCAAAGAATAATATAGCTAGGAAGGAATTACACGAGGAAGGTTTCAGTACAAACTATTTAAAAAAAAATGGTGCAGCATTATCCCATACGATCTAACATACTGCATGTTGGCTTTGTCTGTAGCGTGGTTTGCAAGTGTATCCTTTGTTTGATTTTTCACTAATGGTTAATTTGCACTAAAGATTTTTTTGGTCTTCCATATTTAATTTGGAATTAACAAAGCGAAGCAATAATGTTTAGGAATACATGATTTGTCAGTCGGCAGCAGCTTTAATCCCATTCTCATCTATATACTTGTGAACCCATTTCCAAATTTCTCGCCCTGACACGGGCTATTAAAACACTTGAGCAACGTAACCTCATTCGGCTTAACGTGTTCCACTTCTATTCTCTGAAAAAGCTCGAAAGTTTACTTCTGTCTGTAGTACAAATTCATGAGAGTCGTCCTTAGATCAAGTCCTATGGTGAAAAAAGTTCATCTTCCAAATTATACGGCAGATCATGGAAATTCACGTTCAATAGTGGGATCCAAGAAAACGCCAATGGATTTCGCGTTTGATTAGTGAACTGTCATTAATTCTTTATCTTGTTCATGTGTATAATTTTGGTTAGTGAATTGTCATTAATTTCTTTATCTTGTTCGTGTGTTTTTTTTGATACTAAAGAAAGTTTCATTCATTAGAAGCAAACATTACAGTTATCATTCTCTACTGCTATAGAGATATCAGGTGGTAGATTTCCTTCCAACATAAAAGTAGAGTTTTCTTCTCGAGATTTTTTAGCTAGTAAGTGAGCTACTTGATTACTTTGTCTGTGTACAGACTTACAAAACCAGAATTGCTTGGTTTTAAATTTATTTCGAACTTGTAAAAGAAAACCTATTGATTGAACTAATTGACCTGCAACTCTTCTTCATTAATTGATCTATCTACAGGTTCACAGTCAACTTCAAAGATTGCATAAGGAATGTTGAGTTCCTCCAGCCATTCCACTGCCTTTTCTAGAGATTTACATTCAAAATATTCAGCTCCATACTCCTCTGAAACTTCCTCTCCCAATTGTATGCCTCTTGCACCTAAGCATTGACCTGCACAATAACGGAGTATTAGTCCAAGGCTTCCTTTTATATGGCATATAAGATCCATAAATATTGATCTTAATATAGTCCTTATCTGGGGGTAGCCATTCTTTCACCTGCAAAGTATTAGAACTGCTATTAAGATCTCTATTTAAAGTTCTACTGCATTGTTGCAGAAGGTAGTTAATAGTTCCTTGTTGATGAGGTTTAGTGTTCCGAAAAATAAGAGAACACCTATCTTTCCAGATATACCATAAAGTACACATGAATCTGTGTAGATTATCTTCCTCCATTGCATAGAGTGGAGGGATGTTCTGATATGCATGAAAAATACCAACTTATGATCCAGTTTATCAAGCTTGGAAATTGATCAGAGATGACTGAAATATTAATATTCATTCCCAACCAAATAGTTCTAGCATAACTGCACTCAAAGAAAAGATGATTAAGAGTTTCAACATTGCTATTACAAAAAGCACACAGAGTATCAATGTTAGGATTATATCTAGCAAGAAAATGCCTAACAAGAACAATGTTTTTAATGCACTTCCAGATGAACAGTTGAACTCTATGAGGAACTCTTGTTTTCCATAAATTTTTCCATATCTCAGTGGGAATATGGTCACAAGCAACCTGAGTATTAACATAATCACTGCATATTGTATGATAAGCATTCTTTACTATAAATTTCCCTTTTCTGTCTGGTTTCCATATGGGGAAATCCTCACCACTAGTTGATATATTCATGTTAAGAATCATAGCAGCATAATCCTGGTTGAAGAGAATGTTGATAATATCAACATTCCAAACTCTTGTTCCAGGTAAAAATAAGTCACAAACCAGATTATAATTTTCAAAACTAGATGCTCCAGTAACTGGAACAGGTGGACTATCTAAACCAATAACCCAACAATCTAGACAAATACTAATTTTTGTGCGCTACATCTAACAGCCCAAACAGAATATTTTTGAATCACTTCAAGACCAGTATAGAAACTCCTCCACAACCAAGAGAAGTCATCTTTTAAATTATCAATATGCAGAAAGCTACCATTTTTAGCATACTTAGCTCTAAGAATTTGAACACAGAGAGAATCTTCACCACTACAAGCTTTCCAAGCTTGTTTAGCAAGTAATTCAATATTAAAATTTTCAAGATTTCTGAATCCTAGACCTCCTAGAGCTTTGGGAATGCTAAGTTTGTTCCATCCTATAGGATTATAGCCTCTATTGTTCTTATGCCTCCACCAAAAATGTCTTTGAATAGAGTCAAGTTGAGCTAAAGTATTGTTTGGAAGTTTGAAGCTTCCCATTTGATGAGTAGGCAAAGCATTTAACATGTTTCACCATAATAGATCTAGCAGATTGATTCATTGTTTTACCTTTCCAGTTCTTCAATCTAGAGCCTAAGGAATGAATGATGGGTTTAAAAACTTTACTCTTATCTCTGCCTAATAACAAAGTAACACCCAAATAGATGTCTGAATCTTGCATTTCAGACATATTTAAGGTTCTAGCAAGAAATTGTTTAGTATCTAGACTTAAATTTTTACTAAAATAAACACTAGATTTTTTTTTTTTTTTTTTTTTTTTGACAATCAACATATTTCAGTTCATTCAAATCAAAACAATGATTACTTGTTCTCTTACAAAAATGACAAAAACATCAAAATAAAAAATAATGAAGACCCGAATACAAATAAGGACATCAATTACAAGTAGATCGCGAAGAGAAAGAGCAATAAACTGCAAAGATATCCAATTTCCTCTTATGTATAAGGGAGAGATGATGGTATATCAGGAAATGATTTCCAACCATTTAATCAGATTGTAGTCTTCTTAGAAAAGAGATGCTCCTAAAACAAAGGAGTAATTTGCCCATGAATTTGTCGATCCACACAAACGCAGATGCTGATTAAAAGCAATGTAGTGATGAACCGTCGATGTTTTTGAATCGATATAAGCAAGCCACAAACCAGCCATTGAAATTTGAAGAACTCTCTCCACAACGACGAAGAAAAATCGCCCCAAAATAGCGAAAAAATATGTCAAAAAACACTAGAAACGATGTAAAAACATCTTATTCATTACCTATTACCAAAAACTTTGAAAGAAAAAAAGATTCTTGCTCAGATCTGGTCCAAATGGACCAGATCTGAGCAAGGCAGCTTAAAGGGTTTTTTTTTAGAAAGGTAGGAGAATTGTTTTTTGCTTATAACACTAGATTTATTAAAATTGAGCATTTTTCTTAAGTACTTACCAAAGTCATTAATAAATTTCAAAATACCTGAGATATTATGCATGTCTGCGTTAACAAATAATAGAATATCATCTGCAAATAATAAGTGAGTGATTGCAGGAGCATTTCTTGCATCTTTCACACCTGAGATAAGATGCTTATTAGTAGCAACTAACAAAAGTATGGAAAGATATTCCATAGCTATAAATAATAGATAAGGGGATAGAGGATACCCTTGTCTTATTCCTCTAGTAGGACTATACTCATGAGTAGGAGTACCATTTAGCAGGATAGAGATTTTTGTAGCGGTTATGCATTGTTCAATATATCTGCAAAATTTCTCATTAAATCCTATGTTCTTAAGCATACCCAAAATAAAAGGCCATTCAAGCCTATCAAAGGCTTTAGAAAGGTCAAGTTTAAGAGCCATAGTACCATTGTTTCCCTCTTTATGTTTCATTGTGTGTATCATCTCATGAGCTATGATAATGTTATCATGGATAGCTCTACCTGGCACAAAATTAGATTTAAAAGGGGAAACAATATTCTTTAAAAATGGCTTCATTCTATTAGCTAATATCTTAGAGATGAGCTTATAGATAGTATTACATAGGCCTATAGGTCTAAAGTCAACAGGATTTTTGGCAACTTCAGTTTTGGGTGTTAAGTTTAAGTAGGTTTTGTTAAATTCTCTAGACATGAAACCAGTTTCAAAAAAAATAAAAATAAATTAACATTACAAACCACATCGCCACAATATCCCAATTAGCTTGGTAAAAACCAGCTTGAAATCCATCAGGCCCTGGAGAGCTCCAAGAGGCCATATCCTTTATTGTTTTATGAATTTCCTCAGCTGAAGGAATATCTATCAACCTGATGTTATCCTCATCATTTAAAATAGTAGGTATAATGTTAAAAATATCATTAGGTAAAACAATATTAGAAGAGGTACTAACAGCACTGAAATGATTAACAAATAAATCAGCAATATCATCACTTTTATCAAACCAAACACCATCATTATTACACAGGCTATCTATATTTTTCCTAAACATTCTTCTATTGGCAAGAGTATGAAATACTTAGTATATTATTATCCATTTCAGTAACAAACTTATCACCAGATTTTTGTTTATAAAAATCACTTTGAATTACAAACCAATTTTCAAGCTAACTAGTAATAATATTGAGTTTGTTATGTTGATTAGTAGAAGGCTGTTCATTTGGGATTTTCAAAAGTTGATCTTGAAGATTATTGATATTCCTATCAATGTCCCCAAATTCCACTCTATTCCAATGAGAAAGTCTTTTTCTAGTTCTTTGGTGTTTCATTGATAAATTAAAAGCAGGAGAACTAGCAGAATCAATTTTCCAAACTATACCTAACTAAGTTTTAAAATAAACATGTTTCATCCACATGAAAAAAATTTTAAATGGTCTCCACATATTTTTAATGGAATTCTCAGTGTGAAGGAGTATATGACAATGATCAGATGCAGATTGAACTAGATGAACTAACTTAGCATGAGGAAAGTTTATATTCCAATCTTGGTTACCTAGATCTAGATCAATCCTATATTTTCTTACTCCAGTGACCATGTTATTTCTAGACCAAGTATAATCTCTACCAGAAAAACCTAAGTCCATAAGAAAACAAGTATTAATCTGAGTTGTCACATATTTATCTTTCATAGTAATTTTAGACAATTTTCTATCATCATGTAGATGAACATTAAGATCACCTATTACTAACCATGGTTGACTAATATTTTCACCTATTTTATTCATATAATTTCATTGCTCCTTCTTAACATCAAAATAAATTGAACCATACATGAAGGATATCAGAACAGCAGGTTAAGAAGGGTGCAAAGTAACAACTACATGAATAATGTTATTATTGGTTTCTTGAACATCACAGACAATACCATCCTTCCTCATCAATATAAGATCACCTGCAAGACCAATTTTATCAATGCAAACATGGTTACAGTAGTTAAGAGATCTGGCTAGCATTAACATTATGTTTGAAACAATCTTAGTTTCGGAGAGAAACAAGAAATCAGGTGATTGAGTTTTAACAAGAACACACAACTGGTCCTTAGTGAACTTTTGGGCAAGTCCTTGCACATTCCATGCAAGAATCTTCATATCTGTCACACTTTCTAAAAGGATAGAAGTAAATTCAAGAAGTAAATCGCAGTTGAAATTCGTATGTAAACAAACTTGATAGTAAAAATTAATTTTGTTTGGTTTTGTGTATACTTGAGATGGTCCTTCCTGAAAATCATTCATGGGTTCTTCTAAAATGTGTGCAACTTAAATCTTCGAATCCATCATTGAGGGTTGATGCTGGTTCATATTAGTAGTTGTCTTAATTTGCAAGATATTTGGTGGCTGGACATGAATATTATGAGGATTCATTGCAGGAGCCTGATCAAGAGAAGAGTTTCTCAGTCTTTTAATGTTTCTATGTCCATCGTTATCTTCATCACCTTCAAAATTTTCTTCCATAGAATTCTCCATATCTTGTTCCTCATTACCTTCATCAACAACAGCCTCATCTCTCATCGTAGATTCATATTCCTTAAAGGAAAAACTGTCCAAATAGAGGAGATACTCAGTTTGAGCACAAGTTTCCTCAATATGATCAATCACATAACATTTAGGACAACTATTATTTGGTTGAAGATTCCAATGATAACGAACCCAAATAGCTCCACCATCTATTGTTTTCCACCATTGACCATGGTGAAGAGGTTTTTTGAGATCAATCTCTATTGTATCTTTCACAGTGTTGCCATATTTTAGCCTATAATTTTCCAGCTTAGTTTCAATCTTTTTTTCCATGAAGCTTAAATCCTCATCAATGACAGCTACATTCACGTGTTCTAGCTTGAGATATTTGAATTGAAAATGGAACTTCTGATGAGTGAATACATAATCCTTCAAAGGGATGTTGGAATAATATTTCTGCGCTACAAATAAGACACCATCAATCAGCCACAAACCCTATGAAATAACTTCATCTATTTCTTCTTCATTATTCAACTTGACTAACATGAGGTTATGACCCATAATCCTGATTTATTTGTTGTGATATTTCCTCCACAAAGAGCTGATTTCTTCTCTTATAATTCTTATTTTCGTCTTTTTCTTCTCAACAAGCTTTCCTAGAATACCAAACATCCATTCTTCTGAAGCTTGAGTGATTGTTTGGGTAGAACCGATTGTTCTTCGATTGGATGGAATCTCAATATTAGCTATTCTTAGTTGTCTTGAGAGAAGGTTGATTCTATTGCTTTGTGAATAAGACATATTGTAATTATTTCGATCTTGAAGCCTGCAGTTTTTAGATCTTGGTTTCAAATTTGTGAATACATAAAGATAGCCATAGGTATTGGTAGTATTTAACCTGAGTAGACTTTCCTTTTGACTCAATCTAAAATCTCTATAATCAAGTATAATATCTTTGAAATTTCTTTGAAGAGTAACAGAATAATCCTTGGAATGCCACCATGATTCGGAAAAAAAAAATCTTTATTTGTTTGAGGCTTAAACTTCGAACTGATTGAGGGTATACTGAGAAACTTGGTGAAGATGGAAATAAAACAAAATTTCGCATGTAAATTAATTTACTGCATTGAATACGGATACTGATTGACTGGAGATTGGGAGCCAAAAAAATTTCAATTTTTTGCAGTTGACTTTCACTCGGATGAAAAATACTATCTTGAACCACTATGAATGATTTTTTATGTTGACAGGACTGCTGGTATAATCTATTAACCATCTGAGTTTATGGTTTGTTGTGATTTGTCACATTTTTAAGAACAATTGATCTACTAATATGAACCATCATCAAAAAGAGGATGGTTTGCACCACTGCTAAAAACACTACTGCTATTCGTTCAGCTGCACCATGATACAGACTGAGTTCCACCACTGGTTTCCCCATTGAATGATTATCTTGGGACCTACAAAGATTCACACATCCATTCAGTTAGCAAAGATTAAAATTTGAAAAACAAAAACTAATAAGATTGAAATACATATAAAGATAATTCCACAATATCTATAGATTTTATAATTTTTAATTCAGATAAACATTGTAGAAAGAAAGAATCAATTTGTAATGATGAAATCAAAGAAAAGATTATCAGATTGAAATCATAGAATCGAAGAAATTTTTCCTAAATTTTCGTTGCTTCTCACTCTTCCCATCTCAATCTTTGTGATGTGTGTATGGTGCATTCAAGAGAGTTAATACTTAGGATTCTCTCTGATGAGTGTTAACGTTTTAACGGATGTTTTTCAAACCTTGGACGGAACTATAATTGTCATTGTAAAGGTAAATGTGGTTGGCACACATATCAGTTATCTTGTTCGTGTGTATAATATGCAAAAGGTAAAGAAAAAGAATCGGAAACTTTAAAGGTAAGAAAAAAATTCGAAACTCTAAAGTTACTTATGTTCCTCGAATTTATTAAAAGTCAAAATCCAAAACTTTAAGGTTACTTGGATGGTGGTGTTTTGCATTGGTATCCTAGGTATTTTTGCTCTCTTGTACTTTATGATGAAGGACTTAGTTTTACGGTGCTCTTTGCGCCTGGAGTGCAGAGATTGATTATTTTTTGTTGAAGCATGAAATTTATTAACTTACTAAGAGACTATTACACGAGGGTTTATAATACCCCAAGAGACTATTACACGAGGGTTTATAATACCCCAGGATCCAACAATTACAGTAATATTGAAAAATGAATCTCCAGTAACATGATATTTTTGCTGAATAGCAGTCTTCTGGTAGTGCAGAGATTCATGAAGGGATGGGAGTTATTTATTTTTTATAATAGGATTTATTGTTTTCTGGTAGTGTACTGTCGGAGACCTTATAAATTTAATTTGTAAGGAGTTATTTTTAAAAAAAATTTCTTTCTTTTCAAAGCATAATATAACTAGGAAGGAATTACACGGGGAAGGTTTCCTATATATCCATCTGTACAAACTATTTAAAAAAAATTGGTGCAGCATTATCCTATAGGATCTAACATACTGCATGTTAGCTTTGTCTGCAGCATGGTTTGCAAGTGTATCCTTTGTTTGATTTTTCACTAATGGTTAATTTGCACTAAAGGTGTTTTTGGTCTTCCACATTTAATTTGGAATTAACAAAGCGAAGCAATAAAGTTCAGGAATACATGATTTTGTGATTTTGTTAGTCGGCAGCATCTTTAATACCATTCTCATCTATATACTTTTGAACCCATTTCCAAATTTCTCGCCCTGACACATGCTATTAAAACACTTGAGCAACCTAACCTCATTCGGCTTAACCCGTTCCACTTCCATTCCCTAAAAATGCTCGAAATTTTTACTTCTGTCTGTAGTACAAATTCATGAGAGTCGTCCTTGGATCAAGTCCTATGGTGGAAAAAGTTCATCTTCCAAATTATACGCCAGATCATGGAAATTCACGTTCAATAGTGGGATCCAAGAAAACGCCAATGGGTTTCACGTTTGATTAGTGAATTGTCATAAATTCTTTGTCTTGTTCATGTGTATAATTTTGGTTAGTGAATTGTCATTAATTTCTTTATCTTGTTCGTGTGTATAATATGCAAAAGGGAAAGAAAAAGAATCGGAGACTTTAAAGGTAAGAAAAAAATCCGAAACTCTAAGGTTACTTGTGTTCCTCGAATTTATTAAAAGTCAAAATCCGAAAATTTAAGGTTACTTGTGTTCCGCAAATTTATTAAAAGTCACAATCTGAATCTTTAAAGTTACTTGTGTTCCTAAAATTTCATTCACAACCAGAGACGATCTTGTGCGTATTAGGGATCTGTGCGAAATTAATTATAAGGCTTTTTTTACGGTCAATTTGTTTTCCCCCGACAATTTCAAATAACAAATGATACTAAGACGATAGATAGATAGATAGATAGATAGATAGATAGATAGATATATAGCATAAACATTACAAGTTTTTTATAGTTATAAGCATTGTTTTATGCTTAATGTCTAGTTCAACACAAAAAAATGATCAAAAAGAAAGAAAGATTGTCGACTAGTTTTTCTTGTATTTGTTATCTGTATCCCTGTAAATGACTTTTAGCTTAGAGTTAGTTACCCAATTCATACAAAACATTAAACAAAACATGTTCTTGTTTTGACTTTTGAAAACCCTTTCTTTGATTTTCAATCAATGAATAATGTGCAACTTCAACTCACCAACGTTCCAAATCCAATCAATAAAACTAACCCAAATATACAGCAACAAACAATGTTTTTCTAGATAATTAAGTCATGACAAATAAGAAACAAAAATCTAGTTTTATTAGACAAATCAAAACCCTAGATTATAAAATTAACTCAAACTTGGTTAGTTTACTTACGTTAAAAATGAAGATTTGCTCTTTTTTTTCCATCTTAGTATTGTCACGATTATACTTTAGGTCTTCTAAAAGTAAATTTGAGGATATTTCTAAGGTTTTGTGAAACAATTAAGATGAGTAATGGTGAGACTTCTTAGGACAAAGAGGAAAGAGCGAGAGAGTGATTTCTATGTGTTTTTACAGGGGGTTATTCAAATGAGATTTCAAATGACTTTCGGAGAGTCCTCGAATCTACTGTTAGTCCATATAGATTTTCGGAGAGTAAATGTCTCTTGTTATTGGTTAGAGACTTTTTTAAGTCATTTAAATTCTCTGAAACTCCATGTTACTGGATTAAGATTTCATAAGAGTCACTCCAACACCTCTGTTATTCGAATGAGAATTGGAAACCATTGATTTGTTGTTTTCAGATATTTAGAGAGACTTTTTTAGGAAAATATGCATGGTAGAAATCTTTTCTCAAGAGGTGATATTTTGGGAGACTTGAAAATTTGGGGAATATTTGTTTTTGAGAGTAAAACCATTTTATTTTATTTTTACGTTTGAGATGATGGGGAACCGACCATTAGCGTAGTAATCCAACCGACCTCTTCTGGATATGCTGGACATCTCCTCTCTCTCTCTTATCTTTGCCCTCGTGTATATCATCGGAGCTTTGTCCTTGCCTCTTCAAAGCACAACAGTGAGATTTATTTTGACGATAAACATATATATTACTAGGTATTTATAGTGTTTTTATTATCATTATAACGTGCATAATAAATAAATAAAAGTAAATTTTTTGAATTTTTAATTGGATATTATACTTTTTTTGCCTTTACAAATCACAAAGACTCTTTACAATTTTTTTTTTTTTGTATCTACAAGCAAGGTAGTTAATATCGCGTATCGGTATCGCATCGGTCGGGTCCGATACACCTATACAAAAGATATTGCCTGTTTTTATCGGTGATACATCATTAAAATTAGAATTTCAATTATTTATAAGACCATAGAAAAAATAATAAAAATGATACACGTGTCTCAAATTTCTAAAACATAAGGCGACAAAATCTTACGCGTTGTGACTGTTGTCCAATTTTGCCAGTATAATATTTCTTATTATCCTTGCTTTATAATCAAAACAATCACAAATACAACTACGTTGTCAATAACAACCGCTCAAATTCTCCACTCTCTTATGCCATTCACAGCAAAACCCAAATCTATTCAAATTCTTCCTCGAATATGTATGGTGTCCAACTTATATCTTACGTATAATCATTTTTTTTATATCTTAACTATATTAGGGTTTTTAACATTCTCTAATTGACATTGTACTTGTCTGTAAAGACTAGATGCATGTTACTCGAAAAACTTATTTACTGTATTTGGTGGTGATTTTGATAATTGATTATACTTATTGGTTCCTAGCTTTCCCTTTATAGAATTCATTTTTACCACAGATGATACTGGAATGCCTAATTTTCCCTTTTTAGGTTTCATCCTAACCAAAGATGATATCGGCCTGTACCGGCCTGTACGAACGTTTTTATCGTTTCATCTTCGTATCACCGATATTTTCGATATCGTATAGATATTTTTCGATATCCGATAAAAACCTGTAATATCGGCCTATACAACCGATATTGACTACCTTGTCTACAAGTCATAAAGACTCTCTAAAACACTTTTGGAGAATCACTAAAAATCTCTAAATTTTCATAAAATTTTCGGGACTCACTCAAATGAAGAATCTATAGAAATCTCATTTGACTACCTCCATGTTAAAAGAGGTAAGTGTGGAAGAGTCAACTTGGTCTTTGTTGATGGGCTTAAATAAAACATAAGTAAACTTAATATATCTTTGGGCTTAAATATTTTTATAAGAACTTATGGGGGAGGGTGTGCATCTGATTTTGAAATAAAAGGCCCTGGTCAGAGCCGGGCCCTGTGCGGTCGCACCTCCTGCACGTCCTTAGGTCCGGCTCTGTTCATAGCACTTAATTTAATTAAGTGGGGTCTTTTCCTTTTCCTCGTAGCATTTATTCTTATTCTACAATTATTTTAATTTTTAAATTGCATTAAGGGTATTTAAATTTCGTTAAGGCTGAGAAAAAATGTGGAAACCTTCTGTTTTTAAGTTATTGGGCTTAATATTTCACACTTTTTACAAGATTAGACTATTTTGAATTCCACTGTAAGATTTGTTCTTCGAAGTAAATGAACGAGGGGCAAGTAACAACACAGACTCTCTATTTAGTAAGACTAAAATATGATGACACCTGGTTTACATCAATATTAACCGTCACTCCACAAACTGAATGTTTTGAAAGCACATCAGTTCCCTAAGTAAAGACGGAAACATGGGAAGCAAACCGTTAGTAAAAATGTCAGCTAGTTAAAACTCAGATTTGCTGAAAACTTTCAACCGAAGTCATGAATGCAATATTAATCAGTCTTGAACCCCATGTGGGATTTTTTTTTCTTTTTTTTTTTTCCTCAAAAAACACTTTATAGTATAACAATTTTCAAAGTGCTTTTCGCCAAAAACAATTCCAAAATTTAAAAATTACAAAGGAGTAGAATATAAAGGCAGTAAAAACATAAATTGTGGACTCACTTAATTTTTTTGTTTTATTTTCACCTTATTATATTATATTAAAAATAGAGGGATTTAAGTGTATGGCCCTTTCCTCACTCTTTCTTAATCTTATGGCTTGAAATCAGTTTAAAATTCTTTAACCCACTCTTTCCTACTCTTTGTGCAAGGTTCAAGTAGAAGTAGCGCAGCTAAAAGTTCTTTGTAGATGATATCAAAAGAGACCTTCAATTTTATTCTTGACGAGGCCAATGTTGTAAGGCGTACCATTGCAGACAGATTCGCTCGTAGCAGGAATGACAAGAGAGGTGGTGGGTGGGAAACAAGGAAATAGCACCGAAGCTTTCAACAAGTCGGTAAACAAAAGAAACAAGGGAAATGTGCCAAAAGTTGTATCATTAGGAAGGAAAAACTGGAGCTAAGCGGAAATTTTGTTATTTGAAATCAACCATTTCCTATGTTAATGGCACAATTTATAAAGGCTGGTCACAAATTACTAAGGCTGATACCATCTTAAGATTTTATACGATCTTGGCCGTTGGATCGGCTAAATAGTATCAGCCCCCAATAATACTAGTATTAACCTTTATAAATCATGGTTAATGGGCTTTACTCTAATACTTTTAACATCTTATCTTGCATTCAAGAGAAAAATCCAATGAAAATCACATAAAAGGGTGAGAAACTCAAAATTCTATTGAACAACTATCTGTCGATCTTCCATTACCCCTACAGGTAATAAGCTCAGTATCCCAAATCTCTATGCATCACCTGGAAAAGGGATAATTCTTTCCAAAAACTCTATAGCGTAATTTCCTTGGAACAATAGCCTGATAAATATGCGTGGCTCCAAAAGTCAGCACTGGAGAAGTGTTCATGACAGAGTAGTGAATATTACCCATTAAATACGGATTGAACATTTACAGAGCCACCACCATTAAAGACGATGTTGTTTCTCAGTTTCCAAATGGCCCAAAATAGGCACCCACCCATCTTTAAAGAAGTGAAATCACCATTATCAGTTAACCAACTAGCTAGTAATCAGTAATAGAGGCAGTAGGAAACTCACCAGTTCCGAGACTCATTAGAGAGGCAAATAAAATGGCTTGTGTGACATGACATTGGAAGAAAAGATGGTCTTCAGATTTTACTTATTTATGACATAGTCTGCAATCTGAGTTGATACCTTCTATAAATTTATTCGTTCTTTTACAAACAGCCAGCCCATTCTTCATTAATCTCCATAAGAAGGGCTGAACTTTCAGAGGAAGAACTCTAACCCTCCAGAACTTCTTCCAAGGAAAGCCATCACGAGAGTTGTATGAGGAAGAAGATGGTAATCTATTCTGTAAAGTTCTTAAGAAGGATTTAGAGGAGAATTTCCCATTAGGATGATGAGTCCATATGAGCTTGTCCTTTGTGTTATCCACTTGATCTCTTGGAATGCAAGTCTCCATGATTTTGTCCACTTCATAGGGGTGGAAAAGCTCTCTGAGTTTATCTTCGTCCCATCTGTTAGGGTGCTTTAGTATCAGTTCTTGTATTGTGGTTGGAGCAGTACCCATATTATATGTATTTTCGGGCTTCTTTGAATGCAAACCAGGGATCCATAGGTCATCCTAAATCTTGATCCATTCTCCAATGCCCAACAACACCCATCTCTCATATCTTCTCTAACCAGAAGCATAGCAGACCAAGTTGAGGAGCATTTGTTTGGCTTCTTTGCATTCCAAAAGTTGTCATTCTTAAGGCAATTTGCTCTCATCATTTGGCATCATAAGCAGTCATCGTTTTCCAGAAATTTCCATACGAGTTTTGCTATCATTGCTCTGTTAAGTTGTTGAAGGTCTCTGATGCTCAACCCACCATTTTCCTTAGGGACTTCAAACTGATAAGCAAATGTGACGAAATAAATGGAATGCGAAAAACTTCTTAAGCAAATCAAAAATATTCTAACAAACTACCCAATCAATAATACAACTTGCATTCCTAGAATATTCTAACTCATCTACAATGAACTCATACGAGTTAGTAGTTTCCAAGGGAGTAGAAGCTGCAACTACTGGCGCCATTCTAATCTATCCAAGTTTCCCAATTTTGAATGGTTTCTGTATTTCTGTTGTATGCAGATATGTGAAATTTACGACTACTATAAGTGAATTAGTCTTTTTGAATTCCGTACACATACCTAAGTAGATGATGTTATAAAATCGGTTTGTTCATGAACTAATACATTTATATAATAAGGAATGCAATCTTTTGCAAACCGTGGATATAATGTTCATGACTTGATTCATGTGAATCAAAATCGATTTTGCTTCAATTATATCTTGTATAATTCTATCAGAATATAAGCAATTGAACTACTCTAGAACTAGTTTCATTTGAGTCATTTGAACTAGTTATGGTTAAGATAAACGAGGTTAATATGAAAATGTTCATATGGCTAACTTCGGTTAACTATTGTTTTGCAAACAAGGTATGGTTACTCAAACCTAAATGAAGGTACATTTCATTTGTGTGTCACAAGATAAGTTCGATCTAATGGTTGAAAGATATTAGCTTGAGTCTAATCAGGTTTTCATCTAACGGTGAATATTAAATGTTTTGTTACCAAGGTAGCATTGATTGCAAACCCTGATTTGAAGACTGTATAAAGGAGAACTCTAGCAACTGGGAAATCTAATCCCCACACCTCCTGTGTGATACTAGTTGCGACTAGAGTCAATTCTCCTTTAACCTTAGATTTTTCACGAAACCCTATAGGTTAACGACTTAAAGACTTCATTGGGATTGTGAAGCCAGACCCAACTATTTTCTCTGTAGTTGCGTGATTTGATCTTGTTGTTTCTATCATTATTGAGTACTATCTTCTTTAAGATTGGCTCGAGATTTATTCTCCTATAGGAAAGATAAAAAATAATAACAAACATCTTCGTCTCATCGTTTGTGATTCCACAATATCTTGTTTCTCTACCATACGATTAAGATTTTTATGAGGTGATTGAAATTTGTAGGCTGTTCTTTAGGAATATAAGTTTGGTATATCAATTGGTTCCTGTTCACCTTGATTTATCAAAAGACAGAACAAAACTCATAGGTTTATCTGTGGGAGATAGATTTATCTATATAATAGACTTTTCTGTGTGAGACAGATTTGTTTATCAAGTCTTCGACTTTGTGTCGTAGCAACTCTTAGTTGTGGGTTAGATCAACTAAGGAAATCAAGTGTGTAGTGTCCTACTGGATTCATAAATGTAAGGAGCGCAACTGTACCTTGATCGGTATGAGATTGGTTAGGGCTCAACTACATTCTAGCATGAAGTTAACTTGGAGTAGGCTAGTGTACGTAGTGGCTTAATACAGTGTGGTGTTCAAATATGGACTAGGTCCCAGGGTTTTTCTGCATTTGCGGTTTCCTCGTTAACAAAATTTCTGGTGGTCTGTGTTATTTCTTTTCCGCATTATATTTTGTTATATAATAAAAATATCACAGGTTGTGCGTAGTTCAATTAATTAGAGAATCCAACCTTTGGTTGTTGATTATATTGATTGACACTTGAACATTGGTCTTTGGTACCGTTCAAGTTGTTTCACATAATAATCAGGCTCACGGATTTCTATCTGTTTTATTTGCTGATTACATTGTGAAATAGAGTTACAACTCTTGGATATATTTCCATTGATTGAGTCTGACTGTCTATTTGATTTTCTTGGAATTATATTGGAGTTTGTCCATACATATTGCTAAGAGAATTATTGGGTGTGGTTGGTGTACCCCATTTTTTCAATTGGTATCAGAGAAGGTAAACACTATAAACCTTATAAGTTTGTGTTTGAATGATCCCTAAAGAATGTTCCTATGGAAAATTTCTTTAGGAAACTTACTCTTGGCATATGTAACGCAGGCCAGAATTCCTTAAAGACTGTTCAAAGCTTATTATTCATTAGACCTCTGGTCTCTCAAGATAATCTTGTTCCATCTAAGACTTTGGAAAACTTAAATGAATAGAAACAGTCTAAAGGAAAAATTAAAAGTTCTTCTAAGAAAAATCGTTGGAAAAAACGTGGTCAACACTCAAAGATATGGAATGTCACTAGATTAACTCTTAATATTTTTGAGAAGTACTATCGTGATGGATCAATTGACAAAGATCTATTTAGAGCTTTTGAAAGCGTTTTTAAGAAAATAATTAACTTGATCAAGGAAAAGAATTCTTCTGATAAAAGTTTTGTACCTGTTAAATCATGTATTCATGATGTACGAACTAGGCTCATCACCAACTCTTGTGAAATTGGTAAAAATATTTATGGAAAGTCCGGTGTAGGCTCTAATAGTTAGAAAACGTCATTCCTTGGTCATAAGAAAAAGGATTTAAAAAATTGTATTAACCCTGAGTATCATCATTACTATGATTATACTTCTGGTACATTTCAGAAATATCAACCGAAAAAGGTTCGGGAGAATCTCTCTGAATATCGTGCCTCTTGGTAACAAGCTTGGATTTACCCCATCTGTATATAACTTAAGGTGGGGCAAGTAACGGTTGGGTTATTTTTTTAATGGGTAAATTTATTTTTCCTCATTTATTTTGTTCTGAGAAAAAATTTCTTAACAAGTTTTTTTTTCTATCCAAGGTTAATTAAGGCGATGAAGGTTCTTCTTCTATCCTTTTACTGTACGGTATTGATTCCTTCAGTGTGCGAACCTTGGCTTTTGAATGCTTTAAAAATCCTACCTTCCTTTTGCAGGTCCCGGTTCACGAACGGATCCAAGCCCATTATTGGGTATATAAGAAGTATGGTACGCATACCCTTCTTCTTCTCTCTCTATTCCGCATACGTGAACTATTCTAGGGTTCATGTTTTATCTCCATTAAAATTCCTTTGGAAATACAAAAGAGACTAAGGATTTTTCGCATCTTCATAAAGCATACCAAGTAAGTTTTCCCTTCTTCTTGTACTCTTAATTTCTAGATCTTATGGGAAATTTCAAGGTTTCAAAAAACTTGGATTCATCATCTTCTAATATGATTATGCCTCAAAATCAAGATTCTATTAGAATTAGATTTATCTATGATTCTAGTAGTAAGATCTTTTAAAGGATTTCTTCTAGTGGGTTTGTTCTAGAAAAGAAATTGGATAAGATTAGTGGTCATAAAGAAGGTTTGGTTTGTTTTGAAAATTTTAATCTTGGAAACATCTTTAATGGTCTTAGTGAAGGTTTTGACAATCTTACAAGAATTTTCTATGCTAACATCCATGATGTTGATCTTGTGGACATGGAATTCATGACCATGATAAATATAGAAAGGATTCTTGTTAATAGAAAGTTGGAAAAAGTGTTGATTGGATTAATGGGAAATTTCCTACTAATTGTCTTAGTCTTGCCTTGATGGACTTTGGAAAACTTGGTATATCTAATATTTGTCCCTCCATAATTAAAAATTCTCGGTGGAATCGTGAGTTTGTGAAGTTGGTTTATTTCCTTGAATTGGGTACTCTAAGTCTCGACATTTGTGGATTTATCATTTTTCAAATGGTTTTGATGACATCTTCCAACAAGAAGTTAGTCTTTCCATGTTTGATTGAGATAAGTTTTTGCAATTACTTTATTGTTCCTATTGGCAACTCTATTGGAACTCCTAAGCTTGTTCGTCGGTGTACCTTCAAACGTATGAAAGAGAATGCTTTCAAGAGACAAAGATATGATACCCTTGACGGTTCTTGTGATTTTTCCACCATGAGTCTTCTTCATAAAATTCACAAGGGTGTGTGTAAGATCAATTATAAGAAAAAATGTGTGCAAGAACAACTTTGTGTAATTGCCACCAAGTTTCCCGAAATCAAGGAAGACATGGATAAGATTCAAGCGACTTTGATGGTTTCCGTTGATGAAGATGATGCCTAAAGTTCTCATTTTATTATTTTTATTTTTTCTAGGAAACTTCTTATGAGAATTTATTCTTGTGTTTTAAGAAGGATAACTAGAGTTTGGAATAGCCATTATTATGAGTACACATAGCTATTTCCAATGTTTTCATCTTGCAATGTTTTTAGATTTCTTTATTTAAATTCTAAAGTTTATTTGGAAGATGATTTTGCAGTATTAATCTTTAGGGTTTCAGATATTGAAATTTTTTATAAGATATGTGTGTTTGCGTCCGTGAACTTTGATTGTCCCATATATGTCAAAAGATAACTCTTTCATATATATGTCATTATGCAAATATTGATAAAAGATTGAATGAACTTTTGACAACAAAAGTTAAGCCTATTATGTCATTATGCAAATATTAATGGAAGATAGGATGAACTTTTGTTTACAAAGATTAAGTCTATTATGTCTCTATACAAATAGTGATGAAAGATAGAATGAATCTTTGTTTATTCCGCAGTATTGGTATTCCCTGATCCACATCTTTGTGTAAATATTGTACGGCTCTGCAAGTTCTCTTAAGTGAGCATTTACGATTAAATTAATCATAAGTTCTCTTGTGGTTAATTTAATTGAGTATTTTGGATACAAGTTCATGTTTCATGTGATTTGTTAATGTCCAAAGAAATCCTTTTTTTCTTGTAAAAGTAAGGTCGCTCTTGTTGTTCTTTAGGGAATGACATTTTATGCGGGAGAGTTCTTAATTGAACTTGTGCTTAATTGCCAAATCTTCGGGAGTGTGGCTGTGGAATATTGTAAGGGTTATCGTGTATCTTTATAAACTCCTTGATGAATGCATTTAGTTTCAGCTATATGATAGCATCTAAACAAGTTGATATGTTGTTCTCTTTTGGTCATGAAGTATCTCTATGGAAATTTCATTAGGATCCCACTAGTTTTCGTACCTTTGCTAATTTTTATTGACAAAAAAGGGGAGAATTAATGTGTAGTTCACACTACAAATACATATGGTTTACGGATCATTATGCAAGGGGGAGTGGTTTTCATGTGAGATGAAGTATTTGAAAAAGCGGGGGTCTAACAACACCACCCAATATTTCGATTAGCAATATGTATGGACAACTCCGAGTTGTTTTCGAGAGAATCAAAAAGACTCAATCAATAGAAAATATCTCAAGGAGTTATTATCTCAATCTCTCAATTTGATTTACTCAAGAAAATATGATCCGCGAGTCTAATCAAAGAGACATAACTTGGATGGTACCAAAAACCAATATCCAAGTGTCAATCAATTTAAATCAACAACCAAAATGGTCGGATATTCTAATTGATTGAACAACGCACAACATATATTATTTCAATTATATAACAAAATATAATGCGGAAAAGAAATAAAACAGACACCAGAATTTTGTTAACGAGGAAATCGCAAATGCAGAAAAACCCCGGGACCTAGTCCAGATTAAACATACAATGTATTAAGCCGTTACAGACACTAGCATACTCCAAATTAACTTCGGTATGGACTGTAGTTGAACCCTAACCAATCTCACACTGATCCAAGGTACAATTATGCTCCT
Organism: Papaver bracteatum; assembly: GCA_023529315.1. Taxonomy (NCBI): domain Eukaryota; kingdom Viridiplantae; phylum Streptophyta; class Magnoliopsida; order Ranunculales; family Papaveraceae; genus Papaver; species Papaver bracteatum. The sequence continues at coordinate 106,502 of JAJJWX010002341.1, forward strand.
ATGCCTCTGATCCCAGCAGAATATTGCGCACTTGATTCCCTTAGCTGATCTCACCCACAACCAACAGTTGCTACGACCCAAAGTCGAAGACTTTAATAAACAAATATGTCTCACACAGAAAAGTCTACAGGTAATAGATAAATTCGTCTCCCACGAATAAACCTACAAGTTTTATTACGTATTTTGATAAATCAAGGTGAACAGGAACCAATTTATATAACCAGACTTATATTTCCGAAGAACAGCTCAGTTTCATCAATCACCTCAAAATAAACTTAATCGACGCAACGAAGAAAATTATTGAGGAATCACAAACAATAAGGCGAAGATGTTTGTGACTACTTTTATCTTGCCTATCGGAGATAGAAATCTCAAGCCAATTATTATAATTGTACTCGTACGATAGAAAGATCAAGATCAGATCATATAACTACAAGAAAAGTAGTACCGGTCTGGCTTTAAAATCCCAATGAAGTCTTTAAGTCGTTAACCTGGTTTTAGAAGAAGAAAACCAAAGGTTAAAGGAGAATCAACTCTATCTTTAGCAAACTAGTATCACACATAATGTGTGGGGATTAAGTTTCCCAGTTTCTAGAGTTCTCCCTAATATAATCTTTCAAATCAGGGTTTGTAATCAATGTTATCTTGCTAACAAAGCATTCAATATTCACCGTTAGATGAAAACATGATTAAATACAAGATAATATTCCTCAACCGTTAGATCAAAAACTTAGATTGTCATACACACATGTACTTGACATTTTGGGTTTGTGTAACCGTACCCAAACATGTAAAATGGTTGGTTCAATATTAGTCAACCAAATGGTTAGCCAAATGATAACTTTCATATCAAACATATTATTCTTCACCATAACTAGTCCAAATGACTCAAATGAACTAGTTAGAGAGTTTTTCAATTGATATAAGATCTCATGTACTACACAAGACACAATTGAATCAAAAACGATGTGGTTCACTCGAATCATTTCATGAACTATAAAGCCACATTTTTAAAAAGCATTCCTTAGTAATTTAGAATAAGTTCACGAACAAAGTTTTCAGACATAACCTCTTGAGTTCATGGACTGAGTTCGCGGACTCAAGATAACCGGTTGAAGTTAATAAACTCCAGAAGAATTTCTCGGGGAGAGAACTTATGTCAGTTCGCGGACTGCACCTGAGCTTCAACTTCAAAAGATATTCTCGGGTTTGAGAACTTATGCCAGTTCGCGGACTGGGTTAGCGGACTGAGTTGACGGCTCACGTTCCGGTTCTATTTGATCAAAAAAGTTCGCAAACTTCAGTTCAAGTGCTAAGGACTTATACATATATGTGTTTCCACAACAATGTTTATATCCCCCAATGGTTATATAGTCTAAACTCTCATTTCAATCATTGAAACATTCTCAGAGGGCGTTATATAGTTGTTATTCACAAACTATTTTTCGTCAGAGCGATTTCCAAAATGATTGAAACATTACATGACTTTCGTCACTATGCCAACACTACAATAAAGCATAGCTATTGCTACACCATATGTTGCCACACCTTCAATATAGGTGTTGCAAAAGCAAATTTCTAGCCACAGTACTTTTTAGCTGCAGCTAAAACTTATAATTTACTGCTGCAAAATAAGGCTTTTGCCACATAGATGTAGAAACAATATGAAAAGAGTGTGGCTAAAAACATAATCTCTTGCAGCACCAATAAAAATTGGGTGAAGCAATAGACTTCTTGCTACATAGGTTCTCGCGACACTATTAGGGGTTTTTGCCATAATCATTGGGTGCTGCAATATATTAAGTTTCTTGTAGTGCAAGATGAACTTGGCTAAAGCGAAAGCTTTACCAACACCCATTTCGAGAAATAGATAAGCAAGATATACTCATCTCGAAATGTCACATGTGCATATTCTTAGTCTATATAGTTAAACGACTTTTGTCTCAAGATAGGAGATAGAGTAGATAGACTTTTGAGTGATAGATAAGTTTAAGTCTCCACATACCTTTTAGTCGATGAAGATCCACTGGTTCCTTGAGTAGTCCTTCGTCTTGTATGATGATCGCCATGGAGTTCTTGAGCTCAACTACACTTTCTATCCTAGTCCGAGACCTTAGCTATAGTAGACTAGAAATCTAGACTTTATAGTTTTGATCACTAAGATTGACAAACATGCTTGAGATAGCAACGCATGCGAGTTTGACCGAGTAGAGCTCTAACAATCTCCCCCTTTGTCAATTTTAGTGACATAACTATTAATACATATGGAATACAAAAAATTATATAAATAAACTTTGTTGCTCCTATTCCACATGCCTAATCTTCAACAATACTCGAAATCTTCGTAACTTCCAAGTAGTCCAATGATCCCAAAGGTTGTAAGTTTAGTATCATCATTGTTGAAAATCCGTAGCTATAACAATGAGAAAAGTATCGGTTCTCAATCATTATTATACAGTGTCATAGTATTATTACACAGCGTCAAAGTCCAGTTGTATCACAACTTCAACAATAATACTATGGTGATACTTCACTCCCCCTTAGTCAATACTCCATCTCACATGAAAACCACTCCCCCTTACATAATGATCCGAAAATCATATGTATTTGTAGTGTGAACTACAATTAATTCTCCCCCTTTTTGTCAATAAAATTGGCAAAGGTACAAGAATGGGATCCTAATGAAATTATCTTAAGAGACATTTCATGACCAAAGGTAAATGTTCTATCATCTTGTTTAGATGCAATCATAAAGCCGAAGCTAAATGCATTCATCAAGGAGTTTATAAAGATACAAGATAACCCCTATAATATTCCACAGCCGCACTCCCCACAAATATTTGACAATAAAGCGCAAGTTCAATAGAACTCTCCCCCATAAGATGTCATTCCCAAGGGAACAACAAGAGCAACCTTAATTTCAAGAGAAATTAAGGATATATTTAGACTCAACAAATTAAATACAAGTATGAATTTGGAATCCAACAAAAAAATATTCAATCATATTAACCAAAGCGAACCAAGATTATTTTGACAAAATATGCTCAACACAAGTAAACTTATGGAGATTTAATACATCGATTAGATTATTTACAAGAGAACCCATAAATACTCTAACCGGATTACACAATTAAACTAATCACAAAGTAATCATTTCAATTGTCCACACTCAACATGATAAAAATCTATGGAGTGCTAACTAAATAATCACACAAGATGATTGTTTTAGTTCATTTGGGATCAACATAAGAGATTATGGAACCCCGACTAAGATTATCATAGAATATGACAACCTTAACCGTACATATACTCAACATGAGAGAACTCATGGAATACAAAATAAATAACCACCAAAGTTGATAATTTAGTTCTTAATGCTCAACATATATCATCTCATAGAACAACCAACCATGCCAATAAGAAATCGACTTAGTCGTATCATGATCAACATAAGATACACAATGGAGCCTTCACGGTAATACATGATAATATGGAACAATTAAGTTATATACCGTGGATTACAAACCAAGGATCTATTCTATTTTTAAATCACAAAGTGACATAATAGACTTTATCCTTGTATAACAAAAGATTTTAACCTATCTTACATCAACAATTGACAATATAGGCTTAACTTTTGTTTTTTTTCCAAAAGTCCATTCATTCCTTTATCAATATTTGCATACCAATTCATGAACGACTTTCCTTTTGACAAAATATGGGACAATCAAGTGCATAAACATACATATCCCATCAAAATATCGCAATATATAAAACCATAAAGATTAATACTGCAATCATCATCTTTCAAAACAAGTTTTAGAATATAAACCAATAAATCTAAAAACAAGAAGATGAAATCATTGGATATAGCTATGTGTAATCACAATCATGGCTATTCCAAAGCACTAGTTATTCTTCTAAATAAAATAGAAAACCTAGAAGATTTACTAGACATTAAGATCTTTGAAGAATTCATTATCGACCCCGAACTCCTTGTCGTCAACAACCGTTGGAACATAGGGTTCATTAAGAAAAGAGTTTATATCGATGAACCTTCTTGGTTGCTGTTGTCGAACCAGGGCATTCTGAATTTCATGAGTCTTATACATAAAAGCCTTTATTTGCTGAATCTCCTTACGCAACTCATTCAACACATCAAGAACATCAGAAAACTTCTGAGAATTTGAAGGAACAACCCTTGGTTTACTCATATTCCTTCTTTTTCTTTTCAAGGTTGGAGGCAATGGAGATTTTTCTATTTCCTTCATGATTGATGGCTTAACAATCACATTACCTTATTTTCTATCGCATGACATCATTCTTGGAGTGTCCATCAACGAATGGGTTTGTGAGAGGAATTCACAATTGTCTCAACAAGTAGTCTAGAGATAAAAAGAGGTTTCAGAGAAGGAAAAGGAATGTAGGGTTTGAAACCTAAAATAGGTTCGTAAACGATCAAATCTTATCCCTATCAAGAGTAAAGTTGTCGATAATAACCTTCTTGTTTACTTTGATAGACAAAACTAAGAAAATAAGAAACAAAACTTTTCCTAAAGCCTGAGAGGTACAAAATCATTGTCTCTTTTGATTAGGCACATGAGACAGGATTTTAGAAACAACACAAGTAAGTTATGTTGTGGTGAAAAACCATTTATCCACCACTTTCCTCTTGAGAGGAATCCATAGACCTATGTATATCAAAACGATTTGACCATATTTTATTTTCAAATTGTCTTGATTTTTCCTTGGAAACTAACTTCTTAGACGAAGATAAAATCTTAGATACCTCTGCGGTCTTCTGAGCAAGTTTGAGCTTTCTTGCTAAGTGATTTGTTATTCGTTGAAGTTTGTTGACGTGTCTTTGCTTGTGCTTGAATTTTTAACACTTCGAGAGTTCATGACCTTTTAATGAACAATATGAGCACGTCACACTTGGATAATAATCAGGCTTCTGAATAGTGCAAGCAGCTAGGCACATAGTGGATCCTGAGTCATTATAAACAGTGTTTCCAAGAAAGGAGTCAACTTTTTCTTCCAGAATGGTTGGATTATCTTCTGAAAGAATATTAAAATTGATATGTGTATTGATACCATTATCAAAATCAATATTTTCACAAAGAAGTGCAACACTTGATTTCTCTTCATTTGAATCATAGTTGTCATACATTTCATCAAGAGTTGCAGCAAGACCTTTGTTCCCAGTGTATTTTCTCCGATTCGGACACTCATTTGCAAAATGACCAAATCCTTTACACTTAAAGCACTTTGGCATATCCTCATCATCAGTTTCATCAATATCCATGTTTTTAGGAGGAACTCGATTGTGAGGTTTGACTGATGCCTTAGGATTATCTCTGGAGAACCGTTTACTTATCTTCAACATAAGATCCCTAAATTGTCTTGTGATCATCAAGACTGATTTGTCAAGATCTTCATCTGATGAATCTATCCCAGAGTGATCATCTTCATAGATATACACTTTTTTTACTTTTATCAAGTAATTTAGTGTCCTTTAGTGCTTTGAACGCAACATCCTTAGTCTTGGATGAAAGTTCGTGATCAAAGATCTTAAGCTTACCAACCAGCGTATTTATGGAGAGAGTATTTAGGTTATTTCCCTCTACGATGGCATGCTTCTTAGCATCGTATTTAGATGGCAGTGATCTAAGAATTTTCATCATAATGTCCTTTTCAGGAATAGTCTTACCCAATGCAAAAGATGCATTAACAATTTCAGACACTTTGTAATTAAACTCATCAAATGTTTCTTCATCTTTCGTACGAAGGTTTTCCCAATCAGAATTAAGGTTTGAAGCCTTGCTTCCTTTTCACTGGTGTTCCCTTCGAATACGGTTGTTAAGATATCCCAAGATTCTTGTGACTTAGTGCAATGGCATGTATGATCGCATTCAAACCGTCTGAGTTTTGCTTTGCAGCAAGAACTTCTGCAGGAGTATATTCAGCAATATTCTTTGGAACATTTTCTCCTTCTGCAGCAACGGGAGGATCATAGCCATTAACAACATATACCCATGATTGAAAATCACGTGCTTGAAGAAAAGCTAGCATAACAATTTTCCAACATAATTAATTAGAACCATCGAAGACTGGTGGTACGTTTATTGAGATAACACCTCTGTCCATAGAGTAAGATCGCTACAAACACAAACTTGTAAGGTCATGAACGTGTTTGCCTGCTCTGATACCAATTGAAAAAGCGGGGGTCTAAAAACACCACCTAATATTTCGATTAGGAATTTGTATGGACAACTCCAAGTTATTTTCTAGAGAATCAACAAGACTCAATCAATAGAAAATATCTCAAGGAGTTATTATCTCAATCTCTCAATTTGATTTACTCAAGAAAATATGATTCTCAAGACTAATCAAAGAGAGATAACTTGGATGGTACCAAAGACTAATATCCAAGTTTCAATCAATTTAAATCAATAACCAATAATGGTCAGATATTATAATTTGATTGAACAACGCACAACCTGTATTATTTTAATTATATAACAAAATATAATGCGAAAAAGAAATAACACAGACACCAGAATTTTGTTAACGAGGAAACCGCAAATGCAGAAAAACCCCGAGACCTAGTCCAGATTAAACATACACCGTATTAAGCCGCTACATACAATATCCTACTCCAAATTAACTTCGGTCTGGACTATAGTTGAACCCAAACCAATCTCACACTGATACAAGGTACAGTTATGCTCCTACTCCTCTGATTCCAGCAGGATACTGCGCACTTGATTCCCTTAGCTGATCTCACCCACAACCAAGATTTGCTACGACCCAAAGTCGAAGACTTTAATAAACAAATATGTCTCATACAAAAAAGTATATAGGTAATAGATAAATTCGTCTCCCACGAATAAACATACAAGTTTTATTCCGTCTTTTGATAAATCAAGGTAAAAAGGAACCAATTGATAAAACCAGACTTATATTCCCGAAGAACAGCTCAGTTTCATCAATCACCTCACAATAAACTTAATCGATGCAGCGAAAAAGATTATTGAGGAATCACAAATAATGAGACGAAGATGTTTGTGACTACTTTTATCTTGCCTATCGGAGATAGAAATCTCAAGCCAATTATTACAATTGTACTCGTACGATAGAAAGAGCAAATCAGATCACACAACTACAAGAAAAGTAGTATCGGTCTGGCTTCACAATCCCAATGAAGTCTTTAAGTCGTTAATCTGGTTTTAGAAGAAGAAAACCAAAGGTTAAAGGATAATCGACTCTACCTTTAGCAAACTAGTATCACACAAAATGTGTGGGGATTAGGTTTCCCAGTTGCTAGAGTTCTTCCTTATATAGTCTTTCAAATCAGGGTTTGCAATCAATGTTAGCTTGCTAACAAAGAATTCAATATTCACCGTTAGATGAAAACCTGATTAGATACAAATTTATATCTACTGTTGATCTAACTGAAATGGATAAACTACTGTTGTTGATACAAATTTATATGGACCGATGGTGGCGGCGGTGACGGTAGCGGTGGTTGTTGTTATGGATTATTAATGGTGGTTGATGGTTTTGTTGGTGGATCTGAAACTACAGCTGGTTAAATGGTAGCATTTTTCCATCAACATGGATAAACATCCATTGTTGATCCAACTAAAATGGATAAACTTACAATGTTGATCCAACTGTAATGGATAAACTTATATTGTTGATCCAACTGCAATATATAAACTTCTACTATGAAATGGATAAACTTCTAATGTTTATCAAGGGTATATCAATTTCAGTTTTATGCCACTTACTATTGATCCATCATCATGGATAAACATCCACTGTTGATCCAACTGAAATGGATAAACATCCATTGTTGATCCAACTAAAATGGATCAACTACTGTTGTTGATACAAAAATATCTGAACCAGTGGCAGCTGCGACGACGGTGGCAGCGTCGGTGGCGGCGGACTAGTGGTGGTGGCGGTGATAGACGAGTGGTGGTGGAGGATTTTGGTGGTGTAACAGTGGTGCTGAAGGAGTGGTGGTGGAATATTGGTGGTGGTGGCGGGTAGTAGGTGGTGGTTGTTGAACGGTGGTGGTGGAATGGTAGTTGAATGTTGGTGGTAGTGGTGCTAGTGGTGGTGGTGAAGTGGTAGAGGAAATTTTTTATTGCATTTTGAAATAAAGAATAATATTATATGGGTGAGGGTATTAAGATAATGTAATATTAAATGGATAAGGTTATAAAAAAGTAGGGACATATTTATTTTTGAATAAGGATATATTTGTTGGGTTTAAAAAGTAGGGACATATAATTAATATACCCTTGATCATTTGATCACTTGAAAATTGCTTTGAAGCTAATAGTTTGTGTGAAATAGCTATTCCCGCCTTCCAGAATATTTTAATGGTTGAAATGAGATTTTAGAACAATTGGATTTAAGCATAGCATGCGTGCTTGCATATATGTAATCCATGTTCGGGAACCATGGTATGCATACCCGTATGCTTACCTATTTTTGAGAAAGTCCGGGAAACTGGTACGCAAACCGGTAGCGTACTGGCGTAAGGTTCAGGTCCAGGAATTTTTGCTTAGTTTGGATGGTATGCGTACCAGTTCGTGTACTGGCGAAACCTAAACTTGGTCCGGCTACTTAGGTGCACATACCTAAGTAGATGATGCTCTAAAATCGGTTTGTTCATGAACTAATACATTAATATAATAAAGATTACAATATTTTGAAAACCGTGGCTATAATGTTCATCACTTGATTCATGTGAATCAAAAATTTTCTTCAATTGTATCTTGTATACTTCTATGAGAATATAAACATTTGAACAACTTTATAACTAGTTTCATTTGAGTCATTTGAACTAGTTATGGTTAAGATGAATGAGGTTGATATGAAAGTGTCAATATGTCTAACTTCGATTAACTATTGTTGAGCTAACAAGGTGTACACGTTTAGGTACGGTTATTGAAACCTAAATGAAGGTAAATTTCATTTGTGTGTGACAAGCTAAGTTCGATGTAATGGTTGAAAGATATTATCTTGAGTCTAATCAGGTTTTCATCTAACAGTGAATATTAAATGCTTTGTAACCAAGGTAACATTGATTGCAAACCCTGGTTTGAAGACTATATAAAGGAGAACTCAAGAAACTGGGAAACCTAATCCCCACACCTCCTGTGTGATACTAGTTGCGACTAGAGACGATTCTCATTTAACCTTAGGTTTTTCACGAAACCCTGTAGGTTAACGGCTTGAAGACTTCATTGGGATTATGAAGCTAGACCCAACTATTTTCTTAGTAGTTGCGTGATTTGATCTTGTTGTTTCTATCTTGATTGAGTACTATCTTCTTTAAGATTGCCTCGAGATTTATTCTCCGATAGGCAAGATAAAAATCAATCACAAACATCTTCGTCTCATCGTTTGTGATTCCACAATATCTTTTTTCGCTATTATATGATTAAGATTATTGTGAGGTGATTGATATTTCTAGGCTGTTCTCCGGGAATATAAGTCTGATATATCAATTGGTTCATGTTCACCTTGATTTATTAAAAGAGGGAACAAAACTCATAGGTTTATCTGTGGGAGAAAAATTTATCTATACAATAGACTTTTCTGTGTGAGACAGATTTGTTTATCATGTCTTCGACTTTGGGTCGTAGCAACTCTAAGTTGTGGGTGAGATCATCTAAGGGAATCAAGTACGTAGAGTCCTGCTGGGATTCAGAGATGTAAGGAGCGCAACTGAAACTTGATCAGTGTGTGATTGGTTAGGGCTCAACTACATTCCAGACCAAACTTAACTTGGAGTAGGATAGTGTCTGTAGTGGCTTAATATAGTGTGATGTTAAAATTTGGACTAGGTCCCGGGGTTTTTCTGCATTTGCGGTTTCCCCGTTAACAAAATTTCTGGTGTTTGTGTTATTTCTTTTCCTCATTATATTTTGTTATATAATAGAAATATCACAGGTTGTGCGTAGTTCAATCAATTAAAGAATGCAACCTTTGTTTGTTGATTATATTGATTGACACTTGAATATTGGTCTTTGGTACCTTTCAAGTTGTTTCACATAATAAATAGGCTCACGGATTTCTATCTGTTTGATTTGCTGATTACATTGTGAAACAGAGATACAACTCTTGGATATATTTCCATTGAATGAGTATGATTTTCTAGTTGATTATCTTGGAATTATATTGGAGTTGGTCCATACAGATTGCAAAGCGAATATTGGGTGTGGTTGTTGTACCCCCGCTTTTTTTAGAAAGTTGAAATAGGGTTTTACATAGATAATTTTTTTTTAGTAAACTACTTCACAATAACTACCAATTGAAAAAGTTTCTCAAATCGATTTACTAAATGTACATGTAATAAATAATATTATCAACTTCCTTTACATACCGGTTTTTGTTTGTACAACTCATTTAAATACTTCCCATAAACAATATTCCATTTGCCACATAACTAAGAGTATTTACAAAAAAAAAAAAAAGATAGAAGTATTATCTAGTTATCCATCTAGTGACTTTTACTAAAGGTGTCGATAAGAAAAAAATCAATCATATATTTATTAAAATGTGTTGAAAATTTAAAAATTCCTTCTAAAGTGGTTTGTATGGAGTATAATAAAAGAATAAAGGAATAAAGTTGGCTAAATAATGTTAGAGTATTAATTTTATTTTAACTATAGTTTGGTTTATGACTTTCTTATACTATGGTATTACTCACTATTTTCCCTCAATCACTTTAAAAAAAAAATTGTTTCGTTATATAAAACTTCTATGGATTGCGGTGCTTAAAGTCATAAAGCTAGAGTATATAAATAAATGTAGATACTTCATTTTAGATCACCTTACAAGGTCATACTTCTTTAGATCATGTATAAAATCTAGATAACAATAAATACGTAATTTGGCAAGTTTTACCCATTTTGTTACGTTATAAATTTTGATGCTGCATTTGATTGTTTTACCAGGTTCAATATTTTTACTCGCTAAAGTATGAAACTTCAAGTTTTCATTCTTTCATAAATTTCATTGAAAAGATACCATGGTATTTAACACCACTAAACCAATTCACCAACCCATGCAGATTTAAATTATGGTGCTTTTCCTTGATAAAGTATTTCATCAATGAGATAATCATCATTCTCATTGTCATTGTCAAAAACGCTTGAAGAATGCAACATGAGTTGTTCAGTAACTTTCTAGATATGCGCTGAGTGAAAACTGAAACGGACTTTTACATAGACAATTATTTTTCAGAAAAAATTCACCATAACTACCCACGAGAAAATTTTCTCAAGTTAATTTACTAAATGCATATGGAATCCACGAAGAAAAATAGAAGGTAAGAGGGCGTAAGACCTAACCTCATGAAAAAATATAAAATTATTTCTAAAAGCAACAAATTATAATCTTTGATATAAATATAAAAACCCTATAGATCAACATAAAATCTTCCACGGAAAGAGAAATGATACTAGAATAAGATTACAAAAGCAGCACCTAAATAATGTGAGCACATTTGATAATTATGATTGCATGAATTGAATCTGTCGTCTATATAATAAAATAACCATAAAAACATAGTTCAACCGTTTTGTACATTGAAAGTTGCAACTGATCTTGTTATTTATTAAGTACTTATGAACATACTTTCTTCACGGAGAATAAAAGAAATTTGAAAAATCACTCCCACAAGCACCTGTACATTATCAAACTAACAACAAGAACAATGTTGCATACTAGCTCATAAAATAATGCCATTGTACTCCGTGCGCTACCTACATTTAAATACTTTACATCTAGAATTTCACAAATTTCAATTGTTCAAGGGAACTTTCTACTGACAAAGAAAATCTAAAATTTCGAGTTCATAGTAAAATGCAAATAATTGGATCATTAAAAGTAAGAAAACTTGTATAGGACCATTTTCCCTCACAGACATTAGAGTTTAACTGTAAGTTTAGACATTAGGTAATAAATAAGAAACTAACGAACAATGATCTCCAGTGCAGTCAAGGAGCTTTTGATTAAAAATATTTTCTTAGTTACTCGAATTTTGAAATTATAAGAATTTAGTTATTAGTTTTACCATTTAAAGTTTAGTGTTACAAAGATCTAAATTTAAAATCTCCAAACTAGCATTAGAAAAAAAATAAAAATAAAAAAATAACAAGGATCTTTGTACCACAATTGATAAGGGGGATATTAATATTAGCGGGTTGCGGGGATGATACCAATCTAGAAACTCAGTGGCCAGGTGGTGATGGAGGATTTTTGACGAAGGTCATGTTCGTAAAATCACATCGGAAATTATGTATCTCTGATCATGTCATAAATCATAATGCATAAGAGGTTATGTATTCGAATTGCACTACCATGACCTTCATACATGAAGGCAATATTAGAGCCTCTTGCTTAAGATCTATCGATATTCCATGTATCTCATACTGAGCAATTCCTTTCAATATCCTTTCAACATGTGCAATGCATTTGAAAGATGTCTGGTGTCCGAACTTTCCCAAAATAATATATGATGCTAATCACATTATATCTAAATGCTCCTATACATATTGTATGCTAATATAGAGCCGCAAATTGATTAAATCCAGTCGTCAGATTCACCGGTTGAATTCCTGGAAAATAATTAAATCTAGTTGCAGTAAATTCCTAGACATAATATTTACTTACCATAATCCTTGGCTTTTCCCAGCTAAATTCCATGGAATAGTAATAAATATTCACCTTCCGGGCTTGGGAAACCCGAGTAAGCCTTGAGAAAAAGGCGCGAGTGCCTTTAATAATAATACTCAAAGGAGCATCTAGAAACATGGAATAACTTGGAATGGAAGTTTGATCAAACAATGAAAGGAAGAGAGAGAAAATATTAATAAAACAATGAAAACTAGGAAAACAGTGGAATGGGGCCCACTTGGCCGACCGGGAAGCCATGTGCCGGTTTTGGCCGGTCCCCCACTCCTTTTCCTTATTTTTTAAATATTATTTTATTATTATTAGAGTTTCCTCTTTTAAGGACTTCCTCTTTCTATCAAAACTCCTGAAACTTCCATACTTCTCCATGAACCATGTGGTTAGCAAAGCAAGGGGTCCCGCAACCATCATGACTTGTCTTTCTACCTCCATGAGAAATATTAAAATAATATTTTTTTAATATTTTTTTATAGTGGTCCTTTCATCACTATTGAGGGTTTCAGTTAAACTCAAATTCTTCATACAAGGATGAAATAATGCTTGATAGACCATTAGAAAATACCAAAATTTCCGGGATTGGTCTGTCCACAGCACGTTAATACGGGCATGCCACCACGATCGGTCATGGTCGGCCTTTTGGCTTGCAGAAGCAGGTCGCACCTCTTTTGATGATTTTGACCTAATTAATCATCCAGAGTCCATATTTGATTCAAATTCCTTCCTGCAACTTGGAATGGTTGTCCACACACCATACGATGGTCCCACAACCATCAAGGGCTGGTTTCACACCCCTTGGAAAGTCCCTTTCTTTCCATAATTAGGTTCTACCACCTATTGCTCAGTCAAGCACAAATTTAAGAATGATTAAATAACAATTAATCATCCTTTCACCAACTTCTCTGCAAAGGAGTTTGGTAAATTATCAGTCTAACATCTGGATACTACATGGCCGGTCCATCACCCATGTAGCATGTCCCTGTCACATCAATTGGTTGATTCTCAGTTAATCATCATTTGATCATCTATTAATCATAATTAGGGGTTTGAACTGAATGCTCTATCTAGCATAATTTTGAATAGGTTCAAATTACATCAATATTTTAATATTGATCCAGCAACCAATATTTTAATCATTTAATTAATTGAACCAACCATTGTACACGTTTGGGTACGGTTATACAAACCAAAAATGTCAAGTATATGTGTATATGGAAAACTAAGTTTTCGATCTAACGGTTGAGGAATATTAGCTTATATCTAATCATGTTTTCATCTAACGATGAATATTAAATGCTTTGCTAGCAAGCTAACATTGATTGCAAACCCTGATTTGAAAGACTATATAAGGGAGAACTCTAGCAACTGGGAAACCTAATCCCCACACATTCTATGTGATACTAGTTTGCTAAAGCTAGAGTCGATTCTCCTTTAAACTTTGGTTTTCTTCTTCTAAAACCAGGTTAACGACTTAAAGACTTCATTGGGATTGTGAAGCCAGATCGATACTACTTTTCTTGTAGTTGTGTGATCTGATCTTGTTCTTTCTATCGTACGAGTACAATTGTAATAATTAGCTTGAGATTTCTATCTCCGATAGGAAATATAAAAGTAGTCACAAACATCTTCGTCTCATTGTTTGTGATTCCTCAATAATCTTCTTCGCTGCGTCGATTAAGTTTATTGTGAGGTGATTGATGAAACTGAGCTTGTTCTTTGGGAATATAAGTCTGGTTTTATGAATTGGTTCCTATTCCCTTGATTTTTCAAAAGATGGAACAAAACTTGTAGGTTTATTCGTGGGAGACGAATTTATCTATTACCTTTAGACTTTTCTGTGTGAGACAGATTTGTTTATTAAAGTCTTCGACTTTGGGTCGTAGAAACTCTTGGTTGTGGGTGAGACCAGCTAAGAGAATAAAGTTTGTAGTATCTTGCTGGGATCAGAGGCGTAGGAGCATAACTGTACCTTGGATCGGTGTGAGATTGGTTGGGGTTCAACTACAGTCTAGATCGAAGTTAATTTGGAGTAGGCTAGTGTCTGTAGCGGCTTAATACAATGTATGTTTAATATGGACTAGGTCCAGGGTTTTTTGCATTTGCGGTTTCCTCGTTAACAAAATTCTGGTGTCTGTGTTATTTCTTTTCCGCATTATATTTTGTTATATAATTGAAATAATACAGGTTGTGGGTTGTTTAATCAATTAGAATATCCGACCATTATTGGTTGTTGATTTAAATTGATTGACACTTGGATATTGATTTTTGGTACCATCCAAGTTATCTCTCTTTGATTAGACTCGCAAATCATATTTTCTTGAGTAAATCAAATTGAGAGATTGAGATAATAACTCCTTGAGATATTTTATATTGATTGAGTCTTGTTGATTCTCTAGAAAACAACTCGGAGTTGTCCATACATATTGTTAATCGAAATATTGGGTGGTGTTGTTAGACCCCCTCTTTTTCAATTGGTATCAGAGCCGGCAAACACGTTCAAGACCTTAAAAGTCTGTGTTTGTGGGAATCTGAGTCTGTAGAAGAAATCCCTTATGCACATACAAAATGTGTCCTAAAGCTTTTGACCATGTCAAGTGTCTTGGAAACACCTCAAAGGATTATTCCTTAGTTGATTCTTCTGAATCCCGAGGTAGAAAGAATTTTCAATGTGATAATGACATTTCTTCCTCTCATGAGGCATGTGACACTCTGGCAGAAGCTGAAAAATTTCTCACCAGAATTTCAAAACATACAGGTGAAGATATTGTTTTTAATTATCATAATCATCTCATTGATGAATTTGAAAAGTCTCTTAACCGAGAACGTGATCTCTATAATATCATAAAGTCTTTCTCTAAGAATATTGAGAAACTTCTTCAAGAAACTACTATACAACATGAAAGATTAGTACTCTTTAGGAAGTTGTTAAAGAGGACTCGATTAGAGAAAAACGTTTGCTCGAGACTCATTCATCAGATCTCAACAGACTTCATAGTGAAAAAGAGAAACTACGTGCATCTTTTACTCTAGCCCATGAACAGTGCAAATCCTTGGAAAAGGAAAACTCTGTCCTAAGGAGAAATTCTTCTGTGACTAATTCTCAGAAATTACCATATACGAAGAAATCCTCCCCGGAAGAAGATTGTGTCAAGAAAAGTTTGCATAACTTCCAATCTTCTCATATGGATATGAAGTTTAAATAGGTGCTAGTTATTTCTTCTCCTCCGCGAACCTATACTTTTTGTGGGAAACAGAATCACTATGATATTCATTGTTTTGCAAGAAGGAAACAAATTTCTAAGCTTCGTAATTTGCTTCTCTTCACTATCAATGGAACAAATAGTCAGTCGACTAAAGTAGTGAATCGTATGCCCACAAAAAATCAGAAACCTTATGATAAAGTTATTCATTGTTTTGCATTAATGAATTTGAGTCTCTTTTACTGAATCTGATTCTATAATATCATAAACTAAGAATATTGAGAAATTCTAATGTAGAAAGATTATAATGAGGAAGTTGTTAGGACCCTAATTACCCTATGATAAAGTTATTTCTGGCAATTCTTTTTGCAGTTTTAATAAGAACATTCCATGTACTTATAAGGGTGTTTCTGATAAATCTAAGTCTAGCAAATGGATCCCTGTCCATTCTGATCCTCGTGAACCTATTCCTAGAGGTCCTAGATTTAGTCCTTCTGATAAGCACGCTTTTCAAGCAGTATCTATTCTCTTTGGAAAGAGCATATATCAAGGACAGAAGGATAAAAAGGAACAATATTCATTTGATGAGCTAAAGGCTCATACTTGTGTAAATTAATCACAAGGTTGAATATCTCACATACAAAAACCTAGTTGTGAGAGAATTGAATAGGTATACTCCTGAATTGAGTGACTCTGATTATCTAGCTAATCTCTTATCGTTTTTAGAAAGATAATTGAATAAACATTGGTTCGTGAATATTTTTCATTTTGATGTTTCTTGTCTAACCTTACCTTGAAAAATAAAAGTTGTTTTCCCTTCCATGTAAGAGCCTTGTGAAAAACCATCATACGGGTACACGTACAGTTCAAGTTATCACTTAAACCTATTCCATAACCCTAAATCTCTCGAGTTTTTATTTATATACCTATCCTATTGAGTTACTCTATTACTCTAGATTTCTTGTTATCAATGGCTTCTTCTTCTTCGTACTCTTCGGATTTCACTAAAGATGTTATTGATAAGGCGGTATATGGCAAACTCGATAAAAAGAAGGAAACCCTTGTTGAATTTGAAGGTTCTCTTCCTCAATCCTATGATCCACTTTCGAATATAGATGATATTGAAGAGATTTCATCGGATGTAGTTCTTAACTTCCCAATGGAATTTGAGAAGGCTAAGCAACTACTTGTTGATACAATGAAGTGTCTTGATTTAGTGAGAACTGAGTTGAAAAAGGTTAAGTTTGATCTCGTTCTCATGAAAAACCACGTTAAAGAACTTCACAATACAGATATCAAAAGTACAGAGGATGCTGCCATTCACAAGCTTCGAGATCTTAAGGCTCAAGAAGGACCCGAACTGTCTATTTGAATTTACTTCGGTATGATATGGAAGTTTTTAGTCTGTTTGGTTTAGATGTCTAGTAAATCTTCTATTTTTTCAGTTTTATTTAGAAGAATAACTAGTGTTTTGGAATAGCCATGATTGTGATTACACATAGCTATATCCAATGATTTCATCTTCTTGTTTTTAGATTTATTGGTTTAAATTCTGAAACTTGTTTTGGAAGATGATGGTTGCAGTATTAATCTTTATGGTTTTATATATTGCAATATTTTGATGGGATATGTGTGTTTACGTCCGTGAACTTGGTTGTTCCATATTTTGTCAAAAGTAAAGTCGTTCACGAAATGGTATGCAAATATTGATAAAGGAATGAATGGACTTTTGGAAAAACACAAAACTTAAGCCTATATTGTCAATTGTTGATGTAAGATATGTTAAAATCTTTTATGATTCAAGGATAAAGTCTATTATGTCACTTTGTGATGGAAAAATAGAATAGATCCTTGGTTTGTAATCCACGGTATAGAGCTTAATTGTTTCATATTATTATGTATTACCGTGAAAGCTCCATTGTGTATCTTATGTTGAGCACGATACGACTAAGTCTATTTCTTATTGGCACGGTTGGTTGTTCCATGAGATGTTATATGTTGAGCATTAAGAACTAAATTAGTCAACTTGTGTGGTTATTTAGTTTGTATTCCATGAGTTCTCTCATGTTGAGTACATGTACGGTTAAGGTTGTCATATTCTATGATAATCTTAGTCGGGGTTCCATAATGTCTTATGTTGAGCCCAAATGAACTAAATCAATCACCCCGTGTGATTATTTAGTTAGCACTCCATAGATTTTTCTCATGTCGAGTGTGGACAATTGAATTGATTACTTTGTGATTAGTTTGATTGTGTAAACCTCTTAGAGTATTTATGGGTTCTCTTGTAAATAATCTAATCGATATATTAAGTCTCCGTAAGTTTACTTGTGTTGAGCATATTTAGTCAAATGAATCTTGGTTCGCTTTGATTAATATGATTGAATATTTTTTGTTGGATTCCAAATTCGTACTTGTATGTAATTTGTTGAGTCTAAAGAAATCCTTCATTTCTCTTGAAATTAAGGTCGCTCTTGTTTTTCCCGTGGGAATGACATCTTATAAGGGAGAGTTATTTTGAACTTGCGCTTAATTGTCAAATATTTGTGGGGTGTGCGGCTGTGGAATATTGTAGGGGTTATCTTGTATCTTTATGAACTCCTTGATGAATGCATTTAGCCTCGGATTTATGATTGCATCTAAACAAGATGATTGAATATTTACCTTTGGTCATGAAATGTATCTTACGTAAATTTCATTAGGATTACGTTCTTGTACCTTTGCCAATTTTATTGACAAAAAGGGGGAGAATTAATTGTAGTTCACACTACAAATACATATGGTTTTCGGATCATTATATAAGGGGGAGTGGTTTCCATGTGAGATGGAGTATTGACTAAGGGGGAGTGAAGTATCACCATAGTATTATTGTTGAAGTTGTGATACAATTGGACTTTGACACTGTGTAATAATACTATGACACTGTATAACAATGATTGAGAACCGATGCTTTTCTCATTGTTATAGATACGGATTTTCAACAACGATAATACTAAACTTACAACCTTTGGGATCATTGGACTACTTGGAAGTGGCGAAGATTTCGAGTATTTTTGAAGATTAGGCATGTGGTATAGGAGCTACAAAGTTTATTTATATAATTTTTTGTATTCCATATGTATTAATAGTTTTGTCACTAAAATTGACAAAGGGGGAGATTGTTAGAGCACTGCTCGGACAAACTCGCATGCGTTTCTATCTCAAGCATGTTTGTCAATCTTAGTGATCAAAACTATAAAGTCTTGATTTATAGTCTACTATAACTAAGGTCTCGGACTATGATAGAAAGTGTAGTTGAGCTCAATAAATCCATGGCGATCATCATACAAGACGAAGGACTACTCAAGGAACCAGTGGATCTTCATAGAATAAAAGGTATGTGGATACTTGAACTTATCTATTACTCAAAAGTCCATCTACTTTATCTCCTATCTTGAGACAAAAGTTGTTTAACTATATAGGCTAAGAATATGCACATGTGACATTTCGAGCTGAGTATGTCTTGCTTATATATTTCTCGAAATGGGTGTTGGTAAAGCTTTCGCTTTAGCCAAGTTCATCTTTCCTTAGTGACGAAAGTCATGTTATGTTTCAATCATTTTGGAAATCACTCTGACGAAAAATAGTATGTGAACAACAACTATATAACGCCCTCAGAGAATGTTTCAATGGTTGAAATGAGAGTTTATACTATATAACCATTGGGGGATATAAACATTGTTGTGGAAACAAATATATGTATACGTCCTTAGCACTTGAACTAAAGTTTACGAACTTTGTTGATCAAGAGGAACCGGAACGTGAGCATTCAACTCAGTCCGCGAACTGGCGTAAGTTCTCAAACCCAAGAATATCTGTTGAAGTTGAAGCTTAGGTGCAGTCCGCAAACCCAGTCCGCGAACTGACGGAAGTTCTCGTCCCGAGAAATTCTGCTGGAGTTTATTAACTTCAACCGGTTAGCTTGAGTCCGCGTACTCAAGAGGTTATGTCTGAAAATGTTGTTCATGAACTTATTCTAAATTACTAAGGATTGATTTTGCAAACCGTGGATTTATAGTTCATGAAATGATTCGAGTGAATCAAATCGTTTTTGATTCAATTGTGTCTTGTGTAGTACATGAGATCTCATAGCAATTGAAAAACTCTCTAACTAGTTCATTTGAGTCATTTGGACTAGTTATGGTGAAGAAGAATATGGTTGATATGAAATTTATCATTTGGCTAACCATTTGGTTGAAAAATATTGAACCAACCATTGTACACGTTTGGGTACGGTTATACAAACCCAAAACGTCAAGTATATGTGTATATGGCAAACTAAGTTTTCGATCTAACGGTTGAGGAATATTAGCTTATATCTAATCATGTTTTCATCTAACGATGAATATTAAATGCTTTGCTAGCAAGCTAACATTGATTTCAAACCCTGATTTGAAAGACTATATAAGGGAGAACTCTAGCAACTGGGAAACCTAATCCCCACACATTCTATGTGATACTAGTTTGCTAAAGCTAGAGTCGATTCTCCTTTAACCTTTGGTTTTCTTCTTCTAAAACCAGGTTAACGACTTAAAGACTTCATTGGGATTGTGAAGCCAGATCGATAAGACTTTTCTTGTAGTTGTGTGATCTGATATTGTTCTTTCTATCGTACGAGTACAATTGTAATAATTAGCTTGAGATTTCTATCTCCGATAGGAAAGATAAAAGTAGTCACAAACATCTTCGTCTCATTGTTTGTGATTCCTCAATAATCTTCTTCGCTGCGTCGATTAAGTTTATTGTGAGGTGATTGATGAAACTGAGCTTGTTCTTTGGGAATATAAGTCTGGTTTTATGAATTGGTTCCTATTCCCTTGATTTTTCAAAAGATGGAACAAAACTTGTAGGTTTATTCGTGGGAGACGAATTTATCTATTACCTTTAGACTTTTCTGTGTGAGACAGATTTGTTTATTAAAGTCTTCGACTTTGGGTCGTAGCAACTCTTGGTTGTGGGTGAGATCAGCTAAGGGAATCAAGTACGCAATATCCTGCTGGGATCAGAGGCGTAGGAGTATAACTATACCTTGGATCAGTGTGAGATTTGTTGGGGTTCAACTACAGTACATACGAAGTTAATTTGGAGTACGCTAGTGTCTGTATCGGCTTAATACAGTATATGTTTAATCTGGACTAGGTCCCGGGGTTTTTCTGCATTTGCGGATTCCTCGTTAACACAATTCTGGTGTCTGTGTTATTTCTTTTCCGCATTATATTTTGTTATATAATTGAAATAATACAGGTTGTGCGTTGTTCAATCAATTAGAATATCCGACCATTATTGATTATTGATTTAAATTGATTGACACTTGGATATTGGTTTTTTGTACCATCCAAGTTATCTCTCTTTGTTTAGACTCGCGAATCATATTTGTTTGAGTAAATCAAATTGAGAAATTGAGATAATAACTCCTTGAGATATTTTCTATTGATTGAGTCTTGTTGATTCTCTACAAAAAAAACTCGGAGTTGTCCATACATATTGCTAATCGAAATATTGGGTGGTGTTGTCAAACCCCCGTTTTTTCACATACAATTTCCCTAAGCTACTCAAAGATACTACCATCACCTTTGCCCATATAGGATTTCCTAGGGTCAACTGACACCTTATGACCATCTTTTTTTATCCAATTTCATATCCAATACTAATCTCAAGTCTCAAAGCAAAACCTCAACCTACGAGATGCAACATTTAGAAATTTCCAAATAACATCCTTTGCAAAATCTCAAGCTCAAGGGGGAGGAGTGAAACCCTAGGTTAAATTTGAGGTTTCTGTCTTGATTTTGTCAAGAATAAAAAACATTTCAGTTCAAGGTACTTTTAGGAGTCATAAATACATTCCGTGGTGCAAGTCTAAACTCTTTTAATGAGTCTTGGAAGTTTATAAATGAAAGTTAATACATTTTCATGTGGCTAAATTTGTTTTGTCCAATGATTTCGACTTTAATGAGTCAGAAATTCAATTGTTCAGATGCTTCTAGAGATGCACACTAGGATGACCATATGGAGATGGTGTTACTTTACACGTGTACGTATAATATCTTCTACAAAAGTCTCATAAGGATTTTTCATTTTGTCGTTACCTGAGCCAACTCGGTAAAAACACATATGAATGGCTCGGAATCGTGTATTACTAAGACATGGACTGTGGTCATCAACCGATCCAGCTCGATCAAAAAAAATAATGAGTCAATTATAAACTGATCCATCTAGTTCATAATGAAGAGAACATACTCAGAATTATGGACTTTATTAATCAAATGACCAAAGTTATTTAGTTAATATTTCCAACGCATGAAATGGACAAATTACTGACCTATTGGAGTGTCATGTAAAACACCATACCACGGCTTATGATCTCCGCTAGCTAGAACCCTATGAAGTCCTCAACTGTGAAACACCATACCCCATGTTCATCAGGGAATATTGAATTTTATCGTCTCTAAAGCTAAAATTCTCAAAAGTTATAACACTTGGTATATCGGTAGTGGAAAATTTAGACTAGACAAAAATAATTTCCGATAAGTTTGCTTTATAAAGAAGACCATCTATTTCATTTTGGTTTAGCAAAATCATAACTGTCGGTATAGTTTTTTTTTCTTATAATATCTTGGTGGAAATCTCATTTTCGGTTCATAAGCGAGTTTTAAATCTCACCGAAACACATATTTGACCGAGAACTTGCCAAGACAACTGAATTTTCACTAAGATGCAAAGGATATCGGTGGATATTCTGACGGGATGAATTAAACATATAGAAATTTGGTAACAAATTAAAATCAAATTCAATTCCTGAAAACTCTGTTTTTTGGTATTTTTTGAAAAAGTGTTGTTTTTTTATACTTAAATTGTGTAAAATGCTTGACTTTTATATTACGAATATAAATTTTAGAAGAAAAAAA
This sequence comes from Papaver bracteatum, assembly GCA_023529315.1. Classification (NCBI taxonomy): domain Eukaryota; kingdom Viridiplantae; phylum Streptophyta; class Magnoliopsida; order Ranunculales; family Papaveraceae; genus Papaver; species Papaver bracteatum. The sequence continues at coordinate 129,363 of JAJJWX010002341.1, forward strand.
GACCCAGAACATTTTACCGAGATAACATTGTCTCATCCTCAACCGAGACGACACCAAAATTGACTATATTGGTTTTTACTAATGAGCTAGAAAAACATAACCTAGCTAGGTGGTAATTTTGAGGAGAATGGTCAAACAATCTCCCTACCTGGATAAGGCAGTGTATCCAAAGGATGAAATGATGTAATATTCACTTATCAAATGTTTATGAATAATTTTTATCAATAAAGTCTTTTGGTACAAAATAAATAAATTAGAAGTAAAGATTGGAACATTCTAAATCTAACAATAATAGAATTCTATAAAAATAGAAACAATAAAAGTGAAAAAACAATTATGGTTCATCATTCACACAACAACTCACCAAATTTGAGTCGAACCACAACTACCTCCAACCCGCGTACACCATTATCATCCCTCTCTCAAGGAAAAAAAATCATCATCAACCAAGAATAGATATGGCATTCGTCACATGAAGTAAAAGATCTAACTTATCCTAACTTTATTTTGCAATTTTTTTTCTTGGGTCGAAAATTGTTTAGATTTTTGGGATTTTCGTGAAGTAAAATTTGAAACCCTAACTTTAGTTTTCCTTTCTTTCAAGGATTGATGTTCTTATGAAATTATTGCTTGTCGTATTTAAGTCACCATAGAAATTCATCATCTTTGACCGACTATTGAAGATTTGCTAGTTCAGAGTTGAAAACATGGTTGCTTCGGTTATCATAATCTAAAAAAAATAAGTTGAATAAATGGATTTAATCAGCTTATACTTGATTTTGTTACTTTTAGTTATAGTTTAAACATTTTCTTGAATCAATTTTTCTTATCTAGATTGAACAACATTATTTTGTAAGTTTTAGCATCTTCACGTTTCTGTTTATAAATAGATATTAAGTTGATCTATAAAACGTTTCAGAGATGCGCTCCAAGTGTAAGAAATAGGGTTTTCCATAGATAAATTTTTTTAGTAAATTACTTCACAATAACTACCAATTAAAAAAAAAATTCAAGTCGATTTACTAAATGTACATGTAATAAATTAATAATATTACCAACTTCTTTTACATACTAAATGTTGTTTATAAAACTCATTTAAATACTTCCCATAAAAAATACCCCATCTTCCCCATAACTAAGAGTAGTAAATATATTTTTTATGAGAAAACAGAATATATAGTTATTCAGCTAGTGACTTTTATTTAAGGTATCGATAAGAAAAAAATAAACTATATAATTACTATGACTTTTACTTAAGGTATCGATAAGAAAAGTATCAATTATATATTTACTATAATGTTTACTTAAGGTATCGATAAACAGAATCATTTATATATTATTAACATGTGTTTAAAATTTAAGAATGCCGTCTAAAGTGGTTTGAGTGGAGTATAATAAAAGAATAAAGGAATAATTTTGGATAATTAATATTAGAGTACTAATTTTTTTTAACTATAGTTTGGTTTATGACTTTCTTATACTATGGTATTACTCGTTGTTTTCATTCATTCTCTTTTAAAAAATTGTTTATTTACATAAAACATCTATGAATTGTGGTGCATAAAGTTATAAAGCTAGAGTATATAAATAAAGGTAGATACTTCGTATTAGATCACCTTATAAGATCATATTTCTTTTGATCATGTATAAAATCTAGATAACAGTAAATACATAATTTGGTAAGTAGGAGCAGTAATTTAGTGATTAACCACGGATTTAGCATAAACCCATTTCGCCGTTTTATCTGCTCTACTTAAACAAATCCAAAAAAAATCTAGATCATTCTCTCCCCTTACTTTTTTTCTACAGTGGAAGGTAAGTCTCGTCTCTTCCTCTTTCTCTCTCTCTCTGTAAAAAGCTGTAGAAAAGCTTCCCGCTCTCTAAAGTCAAAACCCTTTCTCTTCCCCTTTATTTTGGTGTTTAGGTCATCATTGATTCCTCGGGGAGAGAATCTAAAATTCTTCACTAAATCCTAAGAAGGTATGCTTCTCTTATTTTCATTCTTTTTCTTTTCAATCAGGGTTTTGTTGCATTTCAATTTTTTTTTTTTTTTTTGTTTTTTTTTATCGGCAATTTGTTGTTGTTTTATTGAAAGTATTTCTTTAGGAATTAGTAGAATATTGCGTTGGTGATGATAGTATTTCTTTTCTAAATCGATTTTTTTCTCATTAAGGGTTGTTACCCTAAATTCTTGACACTAATCATCTAGTGGAACAACTCTTGCAGGTTGCTGGATTGAGGATTATCTTACCGTTGCTTGCTTGCTTGTGTGGTTTACATGTGGGATTCTGTTTCCAGCTGTAATTTTTGTAGCTAAATTTACTTGTTTATCTTTGAATTCATTATTATCTTTAGCTGAGTCTCATATCGGGAGCACGTCATCATGAGGAGTGAGTCTGACCTAGTGGGATTTTATTTCAAGTTTCCCCTAAAATCCTTGTTTACTTTCTCAAACTACCATGTTACGTTGTTGGTCAATATATGTTTGGACCGTGGATGGTTCTCCACATTCTCATGACTAAATGTCATATTGGACGTATTTTCCTTGAAGGGAACTACTCTTGATTTGTTATACGACATGGTATTCTTATAGTTACCAACGCTAAGCCAATTTGACTCTTAAGTTGCAGTTTACTATTGTGGAAGGTGAAGTTTCTTCTCTAGAGGTTTTCTTTTGCATTTATGTCCCAATATGGTACTAGTGCTTCACCTTGCAAAATATTTATTCCTTGTAGGATAAATTCTCACATGAGTCACCAGTATTGGTGTTTCATAACAAATACCTTATGAAGATTTTCGCCTTTATTAGGTAGTTGTTGGATTGAGGGTTTTGTATATTGTGAGGAGAGTATATTGTATATTGCATAGTAAGGACTAAGGAGAGTACCAAATCATAAGAAGGAAGTCCCCTGTTTCTGATTGCTCTGGCCTCTTCCATTTCTCTTGGCTCATATGCTATTATTAGCATAAATGGTTCCGCTGGTAAGTAGTGAACTTTCAAAAGACTATGAGGTTTGATTGTTTGGTTGGGGTAAACATCAGTAGAGGGTTTAAATTTTTAACCGTACCTTTGTTGGGTTTCCGTTGAGTATGAGAGATGGTTTCTTTGTGATGTGATATGTCTTTTATGTGGTTTAAGATGAGGGTAATAGTGGTTGTAGAGGTTGGGCTAGAGTCTCACTTAAGGATATGTCTTTGTGATATGTCTTTTATGTCCCAAAATCCTTATCTCACGTAAGGATATTGGGACTTCATAAAATATATAATTCAAGCTTCAATGCCATTTACTTTTAGCATAATTATATTTCCTTTTCTATTTCAATCATGTTCTTCACATTGAATGATATTTCATTTTCATTGTTATTATTCCAACTTCCTGAAACTCACTTTCCCAATGAATCATCCTTGCAGATTACTGGTTTGATAATTGAGACTCAGAAGGCTCTTGCTAGTTTGTGTGGGATTCCATATGGATAAAAATCGTGGAATCAATGTAAGTTCTTTTATGTAAGTTTATTAGCTTGTTTTAATTGATTCATCTTAGATTTTGTTATTTCCTTAGATAAGTCTCCACAAGAAAATATTATGTGAAGTTTTGAGTCTAGAATGTGCTTTTTATTTGGATATGGATCGTGGGTTATGTCCATCCAGGAAAACACGTGTACGTATAATATTTTCTACACAAGTCTCGTGAGGATTTTTATTTTTTTTTGTTAACTGAGCCAACTCGGTAAAACACGTGTGAATCATTCTGAATCGTGTATTGCTAGGATATGGATTTTTGACCACAACCGATCCAACTCGATCAAGAAACGAATGAGTAAATTCTAAACCGATCCATCAAATTAATAAAACATACTCAGAATTCTGGACTTTATTAATCAAATGACCAAAGTTATTTAGTTAATATTTCCATCGCACGAAATGGATAGACTACTAGCCTATTGGAGTGGTATGTAAAATATCATACCCCAGCTCATGATCTCCGCTATCTAGGGAAGTATGTAGTCCTCAGCTGTGAAACACCATACCAATATTCATCAGGGAATATTGAATTTTATAGTCTCTAAAAGTAAAATTCTCAAAAGTTGTAACACTTGGTATATCAGAAGTGGAAAATTCAGACTAGATAAAAATAATTTACGATAAGTCATTATAAAGCAGTTCAAATACATAATTTCCGGTATAAGAGTTTTTTTTTCTTGTTGTTCTTACAATAGTCAAGATTGGTGGAAATCTAGCTTTTCAATTCATAGGCGAGTTTTTAATCTCACCGAGACGCATATTTGACCGAGAAATCGCCAAGAGAAACGAATTTTCACTAAGTTGCAATGGATATCGGTGGAAATTCCGACGAGATGAATTTAACATATAGACATTTAGTAACAAAAATCAAATTAAATTCCTAAAAACTCTATTTTTTTATATCGTTTTTGAAAATTGGTGTTGTTTATATATATACATACATATATATATATATATAAATTGTGTAAAATTCTTGACTTTTATATTATTGTTAGAGCACTGCTCGGTCGAACTCGCAAGTGTTGCTATCTGAAGCTTGTTTGTCAAGTTTAGTTGCCAAAACTATAAGTCTTGATTTCTAGTATACTTATAGCTAAATCTTGGATTAGGATAGAAAGTATATTTAAGCTTTAGCCTTTACGGCGTTCATCTATTGAAGACGAAGAACTACTGAGATTGTAGGACTTTTCCAATAAAGGGGATGTGGAGACTTGAACACATCTATCACTCAAAAATATATCTACTCTATCTCCTATTTGAGACAAAAGTCGTATAGTTATATAGACTTCGATTATACACATTTGATATCGAGCAAAGTTGAAATCGCTTACATATTTCTCGAAATATGTGTTGGTAAGCTTTCGCTTTAACCAAGTTCATTTTATATTTTTGACGAAAGTCAAAATATGATCATGTGAAAATAGTCTGGTAACATCTTACATGATTTCTGTTAGACATCATTTGATGTAGACTCAGAATGTTTCGTATTGATCATTCGATCACTTGAAAATATATTCGAAGCTAATAGTTTGTGTGAGACGGATATTCCTGTCTTCAAAGAATATTTCAATGATTTAAATGGGAGTTTAGAACAAATTAACCATGATTGGATATAGCACGATATGCGTACTTTTATGCTTACTGTTGCAAGTTATTCCAAGTCCGGGAACCATGGTATGCATACCCCTATGCGTATTGGTTGGTTAATGAAAGTACATGAACTAGGTATGCGCACCCGTTCGCGTACTTACGTAATTCTAAGTTCCGGAGTTCAACTGAGTTTAGTGGTATGCGTACCCATTCGCGTACTGGCGAACCCAAACTTAGTCCGGCCAGTTAGGTATGCGTACTCATTTGCATACTTGAGTAGGTTATGTTGTAAAATCGGTTTGTTCATGAACTAATACATTTATATATAATAAGGAATTCAATCTTTTGCAAATCGTGGATATAATTCTCATGAATTGATTCAAGAAAATCAAAATCAGTTTTGCTTCAATTGTGTCTTGTATACTTCTATGAGAATATAAACAATTGAACAACTCTAGAACTAGTTTCATTTGAGTCATTTGAACTAGTTATGGTTAAGATGAATAAGGTTGATATGAAATTATTCATATGGATAACTTCGGTTAACTATTGATCCAACAAGGTCTACACGTGTAGGTACGGTTACCCATATCTAAATGAAGTAACTTTTCATTTGTGTGTAACAAGCTAAGTTCAATCTAACGATTGAAAGATATTATCTTGAGTCTAATCAGGTTTTCATCTAACATTAAATATTGAAAGCTTTGTTACCAACGTAACATTGATTGCAAACCCTGATTTGAAGACTATATAAGGGAGAACTCTAGCAACAGGGAAACCTAATCCACACACTTATTGTATGATACTAGTTGCAACTATTTTCTCCTTTAACATTGATTGCAAACCCTGATTTGAAGACTACCAACGTAACATTGATTGCAAACCCTGATTTGAATATTATATATGGGAGAACTCTAGAAACAGGGAAACCTAATCCACACACCTATCGGTGCTCCTTTAACCTTAGGTTTTCTCCAAAATCCTGTAGGTTAATGACTGAAAGACTTCATTGGGTTTGTGAAGCCAGACCCAACTATTTTCTGTAGTTGCGTGATCTGATCTTGGTGTTTTCTATCGTGATTGAGTATTATCTTCTTTAAGATTAACTCGAGATTTAATCTCCGATAGGAAAGATAAAAGTAGTCACAAACATCTTCGTCTCATCGTTTGTGATTCCACAATATCTTGTTTCACTACCATACGATTAAGATTATTGTGAGGTGATTGATATTACTTGGATGTTCTTCGGAAATATAAGTCCGATGTATCAATTGATTCATGTTCACCTTGATTTATAAAGAGATGAAACAAAACCTTTAGGTATTTCTGTGAGAGACAGATTTATCTTTTCAATAGACTTTTCTGTGTGAGACAGATTGGTATATCAAGTCTTCGACTTTAGGTCTTAGTTGTGAGTGAGATCAACTAAGGGAATTAGTGTGAGATTGGTTAGGGTTCAACTAGTCTGAAGTTAACTTGGAGTAGGCTAGTGTATGTAGCAGCTTAATACAGTGCGGTGTTCAAATATGGACTAGGTCCCGGGGTTTTTCTGCATTTGCGGTTTCCTCGTTAACAAAACTTCTGTTGTCTGTGTTATTTATTTTCAGCATTATATTTGTTTATATAATTGAAATATCACAGGTTGTGCGTAAGTTCAATCAATTGTGAATCCAACATTTGGTTGTTGATTAAAGTGATTGACACTTGAACATTGGTCTTTGGTACCGTTCAAGTTGTTTCACATAATAATCCGGCTCGCGGATTTCTATCTGTTTGATTTGATGATTACATTATGAAACAGAGATATAACTCTTTGATATATTTTTTGATTGAGCTCGCTTTATTAGTTGGTTCTCTCAGAATTATATTGAAGTTAGTCCATACATATTGCTAAACGAAATATTGGGTGAGGTTGTTAGACCCACGCTTTTTCAATTACAAATATAAATTTTGGAAGATAAAAATACCCCGAATATTTTATCGAGATAACACTGTCTCAGCCTCGACCGAGACGACACAAAAATTGACCATCTTTGTCTTCACTAATGAGCTAGATAAACATAACCTAGGTGGTAATTCTGAGGAAGAATGGTCAAACAATCTCCCTACCTGGATAAAGCATTGTATCCAAAGGAAGAAATGATGTAATATTCACTTATCAAATTTTTATGAAAAACAATTTATCAATAAAGTCCTTTGGAACTAAAAAAAAAAAATAGAAGTAAATATTGGAATATTCTTGATCTAACAATAAAACAAATCTACAAAAATAGAAATAATAAAAGTGGAAAAACGATTTTGGTTCATCACTCTCAAAAAAATGACTCACCAGATTTGAGTTGAACCACAACTACCTCCAAAAGAAAAGAAAATCCCACGTACACCATTATCATCCCTCTCTAAAAAAACAAAATCATCAACCAAGAAAACAGAATCATCATCAACCTAGAATAGATATGGCGTTCGTCACCGGAAGTTAAAGATCTAACCTAACCTAACTTCATTTTTTTTATTTTTTCTTAGATTTACGAGAATTGTTCAGGTTTTTGGGATTTTCGTGAAGTAAAATTTGAAACCCTAACTTTAGTTTTCTTTCGTTTGCTTTGCTTTTGAAGACTTGTTGGTTCAGAGTTGAAAACAGGGTTGCTTTGAATATCATGATCTAAAAAAGGTAAGTTGAATAGATGGATTTAATTTACTCATCTTATACTTGATTTTGTTACTTTGAGTTATAGATTAAACTCTTGCCTGATTCAGTTTTGCTTATCTAGATTGAACAACATTATTTTGTTAGTTTTATGATCTTCACATTTCTATTTATATCTTGATGTTAAGTTGATCTATTAAACATTTCAGAGATGCGCTCCAAGTGTAAGTTGAATTATAGTTTTACATAGATAATTGGGTTTTAGTAAATTACTTCACAATAACTACCAATTGAAAAAGTTTCTTAAATCGTTTTCCTAAATGTACGTGTAATAAATAATATTATCAACTTCCTTTACATAATGTATGTTGTTTTTACAACTCATATAAATACTTCCCATACACAATACTCCATCTACCCCATAACTAAGAGTAGTAAAAAAAAATGAGAAAGTAAAAGTAATATCTAGTTATACAACAAGTGACTTTCGATAATAAAAAAAAATCAATTATATATTTATTAACATGTGTTAAATTTTTTAAAATTCAATCTAAAGTGGTTTGAATGGAGTATAATAGAAGAATAAAGGAACATTATTGGCTAACTAATGTTAGAGTACTAATTTTGTTTGACTATATTTAGGTTTATTTTATTTTTGATAAAAACTTCAAAATTATTGTTTTGCAGTTTGCCAAGAATCCTGCAGGCGAATCCACATATACAGTCACAGATAATCACACAAAGAATGTGGGTAAAGCTTTTGCAAAAAGATATTAGAATTTTTATGAAATAGTATAACTACACTTGCAAAGCAATTTTATATTACAATTACAAGTGATATTGATTCAAAAACTTGTATGCAATTTTACAGTTGTATAAAAGTACTTGCACTTATCGACTTATGTCTACATGAAACATTGACAATAATACTATGTCCGAGCGTGTTACTCTTACCAGCATGGTTTAGCAATAGGTGGATCTCATTAATCATGTCTGTGATGGAAATGTTAAGAAGAGCACTTTGGATGGTATTGCGGATTGAAGCCCTATATAATGTTCTACACCCATTAAAGAAAGAGATGGACATGAAGGATGAAGAGGGAGGTTCACAGATTGGTGATCATTGCGACAGAGAGGGTTCACTAAATAGTGGCAGTGGAAGCAACACACATGAGGGATCACTGAGTGGTGGCGGTTGCAGCATCACACATGATGGCGAAGGGGGAGGCTCACAGATTGGTGAGAGTGAAGGGGGAGGCTAACAACCTAGTAAGGTAACCTCAACAGTTTCTTGACCAAAATAATATATAGTTCATAAACTTCGCCAACAAAAGTTTTTCTTTACCTTTCAAAATCTATGATTTTTTTTCTTCAAAAGAACAAGTTACTTACTCCAATCTCCCATTCCTTAGGTGGTAGGTACTCTTTTTGGTGTTGTTGCTAGAGGTCATGTGAGACACAACTCAGGCTATGATACCGATGGGAAAGGGGAGCCAAGAGCAGCCACCTATATCCAGATAGTGCATTTTTAACTAACATGTAGTGTGAACTCAAGATATGACTTATGTCAATCTCCTTTCTATTTTACTCAAATCTCTCATCCCTAAGGTGGTAGAGACTTCAGGTATGATTCTTGGTGTTGTTGCTGGATCTCGTGTGAGACACAAGTCAGGCAATAATGCTGATGGGAAAGTGGAACCAAAAACAACCACCGCTATCCAGACAATGCATTATTTAACTAACATGTAGGGTAAACCGAAGATGTGACTTATGTCGATCTCGTTTCTATTTTACTCAAATCTCCCATCCCTTAGGTGGCAGAGATTTCAGATATGATTTTTGGTGTTGTTGCTGGATCTCATGTGAGACACAAGTCAGGAAATGATGCTGATGGGAAAGTGGAGCCAACAACAACCATCTCTATCTAGACAATGTATTTTTAACTATAGTTTGGTTTATGACTTTCTTATATTATGGTATTATACTCACTATTTTCCCTTATTCTCTTTAAATAAAATTGTTTCTTTATATAATACTTCTATGGATTGTGGTGCATAAAGTTATAAATCTACGGTATATAAATAAAGGTATACACTTCATATTAGATAACCTTACAAGAGCATACTGCTTTAGATTATGTATAAAATCTAGATAACATTAAATACATAATTTGGCAAGTTTTACCTTCGTTATGATATAAATTTTGATACGGTATTTGATTGTTTTACAGGTTCAATATTTTTACTCGTTGAAGTTTAAAACTTCAAGTTTTCATTCTTTAATAAATTTCATTGAAAAGATACTATGGTATTTAACACCACTAAACCAGTTCACCAACCCACAAGGATTTAAATTACGGTGTTTTTTCTTGATAAAGTATTTCATCAATGAGATAATTATCATTCTCATCATCAAAACACGCTTGAAAATTGCAACATGAGTTGTTCAGTAATTTTCGAGAGATGCTCTAAGTGAAAACTGAAACGGACTTTTACGTAGACAAAATTTCTCAAGTTAATTTACTAAATGCATATGCAAATCCACGAAGATTTTGTTGATCAAAGGAAAAGAAAAATATAAGGGTACATGGCGTAAATCCTAGCCTCCGAGAAAAGAAGGAAAAAAGCATGACAAAATATGTATTTTTTTTCCTGAAAGCAACAAATTATACTTTTTGAAAAATATAAATATAAAAACCCTATAGATCAACATAAAATCTTCCTCAGAAAGAGAAATGATACTAGACTAAGATTACAAAGTCGCGCCTAAATAATGGGAGCACATTTGATAATCATGATTGCATGAATTGAATCTGTTGTCTAGCTAGTGAAATAAACATAAAAACCTAGTTCAACACTTTTAAACATTGAAGTTATAACTGATCTTGATATTAAGTACATATGAACATACTTTCTTCACAGAGACGGAGAATAAAAGAAATTGGAAAACTCACTCCCCCAAGCACTTGTACATTATCAAATTAACAACAACAACAACAATGTTGCATGCTAGCTCATAAAACAATGACCCATTGTACTCTGTCCGCTACCTACATTTAAATATTTTACATATAGAATTTCACAAATTTCAATTATTTAAGAGAACTTACTACTGACAAAGAAAACCTAAAATTTCGAGTTCACTTTGAAATACAAATAAATGGATCATTAAAAGTAGGAAAACTTGTATAAGACCATTTTATCTTAAAAACATTAGAGTTCAATTGTAAGTTTAGACATTAGGTATTACATAAGAAACAAACGAGCAATGATCTCCAGTTCAGTCAAGGAACTTGTGATTGATTTTTTTTTCTTAGTTACTCTAATTTTCAAATTATAAGAATTTAATTATTATTTTTATCATTTAAAATTACGCGTTCCAGAGATCTAAACTTAAAATCTACAAACTAGCATTAGAAAAATAAAAATAAATAAAAACAATGATCTTCGTACCGCAATTGATAAGGGGGATATCAATATTAGAGGGCTGCGGGGATGATACTAATCCAGAAACTCAGTGGCCAGGTGTTGATGGTGGATTTTTGACGAAGGTCATATTTGAAAAATCACGTCAAAATTTATGTATCTATGATCATATCTTCGCTTTCCGCAAGAAAAACGAATCGCAGCACCATAATCTCCATAAATGACGACAGTATCGGAGCCTGTTGCTTAAGAGCTCTCGATATTCCATGTATCTCATACTAACAAATCAGTATCATTTCAATATCCTTTCAACATGTGCAATGCATTTGAAAGATGTTTGGTGTCAGAACTTTACCAGAATGATATATGAGCTGATCACATCATATCTAAATGCTCCTAGACATATTGCATGCTAGTATATAGCCACAAATTAATTAAATCTAGTTGGGAGATTCACCGGTTGAATTCCTGGATAATAATTAAATCTAGTCGCAGTAAATTCCTAGCTAAACCCTAATATTTACTTACTCCGATCCTTGGCTTTTCCAAATTGAATTCCATGGAATAATAATAAATATTCACCTTCCAGGCATTTGGGGCAACCTGAGTAAGCCCCGAGCAAAATGCGCGAGTGCCTTTAATAATAATGCTCAAACGAGCATCTAGAAACATGGAAGAACTAGGATTGGAAGTTCGACTAAAGAAGGAAAAGGAAGAGAAAGAAAATATTAATAAGAAACAAAAAATATGGGAACGGTGGAGTGGGGCCCACACGGTCGGCCGAGAAGCCGTACGCCGGTTTTGGCCGGTCCCTCACTCCTTTTCCTTATTTTTTATATTATTTTAGGGATAATTAGAGTTTGGTACTCAGGTTTTTCCCAACACTAGTCTTTGGTCTAACATTTGTCCAACATTAGGGCTTGGTACCTGGACTTACGTTGACCAATGTTGACTAGTGACTTCGGTTTAGTATTTATTAAAATTTTATAGAAAATCAAATTATCAAACAAATTTACTATGGTACCCTTCACGTTAGACCAAAAGTAAGAAAGCATGTGAAATTTTATTTCTTGCTCTTCACAGGACATCCTCCCCTCCGCCTCTAAACCCAACCTTGCAGAATTCGAAGAAATCAAACAACAAAATCATTTCAATTAATCAATTAATCAATCAATCATCAATTCACTCTCAACTAACAGAGGAAATTCTACTTCGTCAACCTACAAACAACAAGATTTGATCAAACCCAGTTTAGGGTTTCTTCTTCAAAGAGAATTTTCAGCCATTAAAGGTGAGATCGAGAAGAAGGGTACTAGATGAGGGACTTGATGGGAATGGTATTGGAGCGTCAACTTCAGTAAGTGAGTGCTTCAATTTCAATTTCAATTTCAATTTCATTTTGTATGTTTCGATTTTAATCGAGATAGTAATGTTGTTTGCTTGGATTCAATTAGATCTTTGTTCTAATAGAAATGTATTCTCTTTATGATTTTGGGGTATCAATTGTTGTAGTTTTTAGATGTGAAATCAGCGAGAAATTGGAGAAAGAACATATCGAAGATTCTATTTAAGATGGTAAAGATTTAACGGGTTCTGTTGGTGTTACTGTGAAGAATTCTGTTGGTGTTGCTGTGAAGAAGAAGGAGAAGAATTATTCCGGTATGATGAGAATAAATGGGTGTTTATTGATGGGATAATTTCAAAAGGGTTTATGATTGATTTTTTATGGCAATAATTGAGCCAAATGGTTTCGATTTGGGAGAAAGAATTTAAAGAAGAAATGAGGAAAAGTTGGGTACTGACGGTGTTATTGGATCGAATCAGTTTTTAGATCTGTGGTGTGTTTTGGTTCAGCTTTGGTTGAATGTTGCAGTTAGAAATTGGGTTTGGTTTCCAGCTGAAATTAGTAGCAGAACTGGAGAATTTGTGAGGGTTTCTGTGATGATGGGAAGGTGAAATGGTGGTTGCGATGGTGGTTGCAGAGGTAGTGATGATAGCGGTGGCGGCGACTGTTTGAAGGAGAAGAATGGGGAAGGTGAAAGAATTTGGGTTATTGGTTTAATATTGAATGTGTAAATATTTGTAGAATGCAGGATATATTTGTAATTTCGTTTAATAAATTAATTTAATATCATTTTTTAAATAATTACTAAGAAAAAGTTAGGACTTAACCTAGTCAATGCAGGTCAACGTCCGGTCCAAGTACCAAGCCCTAACGTTGGACAAATGTTAGACCAAATCCTAGTGTTGGTCAAAACCTGAGTACCAAACTCTAATTATCCCATTATTTTATTATTAAAAGGGTTTCCTCTTTTAAAGACTTCCTCTTTCTATCAGAACTCCTGAAACTTCCATATTTATCCACGAACCCTGTGGTTAGCAAAGCAAGTGGTCCCGTAATCATCATGACCTGTCTTTCTACTACCATGAGAAATATTAAAATAATATTATTTTAATATATTTAATAGTGGTCCTTTCATCACTATTAAGAGTTTCAGTTTAACTCAAATTCTTCATACAAAAATGAAATAATGTTAGACGGACCATCAGAAAGTACCAAAATTCTCATTAGTGCTCGGTGCATAACATAATGGTTTATGATTGATCCAACAATCTCATTAAACCATCACCAGGTCATTAGACTATCATTACTGCTTCAACTAGCATAATGACATGTCATGATTAGAAGCGGTAAATTTGGCTTACTCTATTGGTCTCAAAAAGATTATCCTGGAGACAGACTTTCGAAACCTGGCAAATGCGGTTAACACCAAGGAGTTCACTATCTTATTGGAGCTCAGAAGTACTGCTGAAGACACTAAGCGTTATTCATATATTTTTGTTAACTGGGAATGTACGCACACAAATAGACTTCTGAATAAGTGTGCTGATGCCTTAGAAAAACTTGCTAGACGTAAGGGGATTACTTGTACTTGGTTGGCTAATCACCCTAGTTTTATTTCTTGTTTTATGTTGTTATCTGGTGTAGCACTCATGTAGCTCATTCTCGTCACTTGCACTGTTGCTCTCAAATGTTTATTGACGCTATGTTTTTACAGAAAACATCAGGAGTGGTCTCCAGACACTCTCAAAGATCAAATGCTAATTATAAATTTAGCTAATAATACTAACAGCTATAAGTTAACATCTCCAATGCTTAAGAACCAGTAATTACCAGACTGGTGACCATGACCATGGACCTCAGACTTGAACAAGTAGTACCAAATATTCTTGTTGGGACAGCCTTTCCTTCCAGTACCTGAAACTGTCCGCAAGATAAACAACCCCAGACCTGAAGGCTTGTTAGCTTCAAATGTCTGGCCGACTATTTCATCTTTAAAACTCTACCATCAACAACAAAGTATTCAGTAAGTACAGAAAACCAAACAGCCTACATAATTTCTGCGTAGCTGTATTACTTTTGATGGAAGAGCGATATGAGGGAGTAGATGAGTTGGTCATCCGAAACTCAAAGTTGGTGCAAGCCTTTGGTCCACGGAGGGCAAGGGCTGCATCATCATAGGCACACACTGCATCCTCTGCTGTGTCAAATGTACCAAACCATAGCCTAACCTTCTGAAAGGAATCTTTGATCTCAGCCACCCATCTCCCAGACGGTCTCTGTCTTACTCCCTACAAATCTACGAGAACTACTACCGCGGCCAATATCAGACGAAAATGAGAAAGCCTTTCTTTTCACATGACCTTTGACTGGTCCTCGGATAGTGTTATTGTTGCTGAAGTAAGGTGGCTGCCGTAAGATTCAGTTGATGATTCAAACCTCATGGTGCAGAATAACCACTTTATAAACACAAAGAGGGTTGGCAGCAAAAAGGATCCAAGTGGGAAAACAAGATCAATGAAAAACGGTTCAACATAGCATGATCCAAAATCTAATAAAAACAAATTGCAACCTTTCTATTGCAGGCCAAGGAAATTACAAACCGCTAAGCCACAGGTGTCCAAAACAGGCAAGATTAAGCCAAAAGATTTGAAAAGACATATTCCAACCTGAAACAGAACATGTCCTTTTTAAATCAGTTCCCTCCAACGTCACATCTGTCCATTTTAAGATACTAATGCTATATAGTAGTTGTAATGGAATTTCTTATTTTCGAATTAAGATGATCAAGAATCCTCACTCAAAATGGAGAATCATGATGCAGGAAAAGACAAAATCCCAAATAGGGTGCTAAAGCAAAGAAGTATGAACACCAGTCTGAACAAGACTTTGGCCTAGTTTGGCTTTGGGTAAGTGCAGCTGGCGTAGCCAATCTGAGTGAGACTTGAAATGCTATTCGTACTAGCTAGTAGTTATCGGGATTAAAAATCATTTTTGGTGTAAAATACTTAACTTTGATTTTAGTTATCCAAAGTATTTTGCGACCAAATGAAAGAAAAAACTTTCTGAAATATACTGTATTTACCTGGCTCCGGGTAGCTTGTTTCCTCATCAATTTTAAGAAGCATAGAGCTGGCACTACAATTACCTACAGAAAGATCGTACTTGTCAAATTTAAAAGTAAAAAGTGAGGACAACTAAAAATGCCACCAGAATGAAAGAGGAAAGCAAGGAAGAACTTTATCAGCAGTTCAAAACAAATTAAGTTTGTGCCTACCACAAATATACTGAGGAGAGAACCGGTTGACAAGACCTGAAAATTGAAATAAGCCTTTGTTTACCACTTGAGCTATATTGAGTAAAACGTCAGGTCAAAGCAGATTAGGTGTTTCCTTTTATATGCAGAACAAAAGTATCCAGTGATATATCAATTAACTGAACAGATTTTGAAAAATAATACGTTAATACCTGGTGCAATTTATCCAATGGTACCAGCAGTCGAAAATGATTGAATGGAAGCGGAAGATTGATCCATGAGTTTTGCAATGCCGGAGTCAGATATATGGGCTTCCATGTCTGGGTCTAAAAGTATGTTGTTAGGCTTGATATCTCATAGCAGGATGACAGTCCTGGTGAAGATAAGACAATTCTTCAGCGGTTCCTAGAGCTATCTTATAGCGGACATCCCACGCGATGTCTAATCTCATGCAAAACATCAGATAGACTACCATTCTGCATGTACAAGATTAGCCCATAATCCATCCTCATTCTGCATGTACTGGACCGGTGTCTAATTTGTCCAACAGTTTCAATTTCTCTAATCATACTTGCAGTTGCTCCCTCAGACCTACAAAATCAAGCTTCTTCACTGCATAGTGATTTTCCTCACTGGATGCCTTTTAAACAATTCCATGTGCTGATATTTCACTCAAATTCTCTATAGCTTTCATAATTTTGCTTATTAGAGGTGATTGATCATCTTCATCAGAAACTTCTTCTTCCGTTTTTGGAAAGAAACATACAGCCCAAAACAAGAACCACCACGATAACGACAAATACAGAGCTCATAGCAACGATTACAATCTTTACTTTGCTAAGACTGTTGCGGCTTCTCGATCGATCAACACAGATACCCAAACTGTTGTTACTCTCAGTACAAGTTACGTCGGATCCCCATGGACAAGGAACACAAAGGCCTGGATTTCCCGAAAATGAAGTCGGAGAAGAGCTTAAGAACTTCATCAGAAAGCGAAATACTTTTCAATTGAAGAAGTTCAGTCATCTCTAATTCACCAGAAAGGCTGTTACTAGAAACAGTTGCAGTCTCTAGTATTTGAATCCTCCAAATACTCAGAGGGAACTCCATAGTTAACTTATTGACATACAAGTAAACTGTCTGTAAATTGCTACAAAGCCCCAACTCACTAGGAACTTCCCCTTCAAGCTGGTGATTATTAGCTTCAAACACTGTAGATGACCTACATTGTCCTATCTCAGCTGGTATTTTCCCAGATAAATTATTTTCAGAAAGGTAAAGCTCAGTCAGTTCAGTTATTAAACCAACCGGGATTCCACCAGTTAGTTTATTATCTGCCACTGAAAAAACTTGCAAACTAGTTCCCAACTCTTTAGGAATCTCACTAAAACGGTTCGACCACAAATCCAATGTGCCTAATGTCTTGCAATTACTACCACCAAAACCTTCAGAAATCCCACCTAGACTGTTAGAACCCACATCAAACACATTCAGCAGCTTAAGATTACTCAAACTTTTCAGCAACAGACCAGTGAAATTGTTATCCTTCAAATACATCTCAGTCAATTTAGTGCAATTACCAATTGAGTAAGGCATACCCCCAGACAATTTATTCCAATACAAATACAACAAACTAAGATTTGCCATGTTACCTATATTGTATGAGATAGGATCCGTTAACTGGTTCGACAAAAGAAGACCTGCTTCCAAATTAGACATCATGAACAAAGATTCAGGTACTTCCCCGCTCAATAAATTATTATAAACTGCCAAATTATACAAATTCATCAAATTCTTCAAACTATCAGGTAAACTTCCATTCAAAGTGTCAAAGGATAGATATAAGGAAGTAAACTTCCAATGCCCCGCCAATGGTCCCACATTTTGTATACATATCGACAAGTGCTGTCCCAAGGTCTACATCGACCACAATATGTTGCTTCTCAATGTAAGCGTGCACCCATATACCAAGTTCAAGAGCACCTGTATGAGTACAAGCTAGTAGTAAGCTTACCACAGTCACCTTATCCGCTTTAATTCCCTTGATCTGCATTTCGTGAAAGAGCTATAAAGCTTCCTCATAGTCACTGGCTTCAACATGTCCATTGATCATTATATCCCAGTGAAACATGTTCTTATCAGGTATCTGATCGAACAATCCCCGAGCAAGTGAGAAACAAAATAAACGGAGAAATGGAGATGTGGAATTAGACTGGGGAGATTGGATAGGTGACTCAGAGCTCTGCGAATCGGCGATTGACTCGGTAGGAGTTTTTTCTCTCGATCTTCATTAATTCAGGTGGCTAATCATTACTCAAGTTCTTACAGATTTATTGATGATTGGTGTTAATGATAATGATCCTTATAGTTAATTCTAGTTAGATTTAATTCTTAATTTCAAACTTCATTGATAAAATAAAGAGTTCTTCAAATGGATGTTCCAGAGATTGATCTAGTTACTCCAGTAGAGGAATGTCCATCAATAGATCTGATTGATAATAATTCTGAAGCTAGATATGATGTATGGAAATTCTCATTAATCGGTAGATTGGATTTTTTGAGGCTCAAATTTGCAGATGCAGTATCGAGTTTAAAAAGTCAATGGAAACTGAGTGGTTCTTGTAAGATGATTCCTCTAGGGAAGGGTTTTTTCACAATCAAATTGGAGAATCAAGTGGATCACAATACTATCAAATATGGAAAATGGGAGGTTTCTAATCAAATATTGAGGGTAAGAAACTGGATGCCTAATTTCAAACCAGAATACCAAAGAACTTCTACAGCGATGATTTGGGTTCATTATCCAGGTTTGAGTTTAGAATATTGGGATGAAAAAACCCTGTTCACCATTAGTAGTGCTCTTGGTACTCCTGTGAAGGTAGATGAAGTTACTCCGAATTATGAGAATGGTCTATATGCAAGGGTTTTGGTGCAAACTGATTTGGCAAAGAAAATTCCGAGCAAATTATGGATTAAAACCAAATACGGTGGATTTATGCAAAATGTTCTTCTTACTCAACTCCCTAAATTTTGTCCAAATTGCAAAATTATTGGTCATACACAACCAGAGTGTAGAGCAAAAATCAACTCAGGTGAAACAATAGTGCAAAAGGAAATTAGTCAAAATAGTACTATGAAAGTTTCTCAAGTTTTAGAGAAGTTTGATATAGCTCCTCCCCAAATTAAAGAAGATGTGTCCTCCTCATCTGATGGTACAATTCCAGTGAAGGTAGTTTCTCCAGAAAAGGTGTTCACTCCAGAAAAAGTTGTGACTCCAGCCCCAAATATTGATAGCTCAGTTAGAATTCTTCAAAGAAGCTCAGGTAGATTTGAAGTTTTACAGCAACTTGATTCTGAAAATCAAAAACATACTGAGGAAGCCTTAAGTCCTGCAAAAATATTAAAGATAGCTGAAGAAAACTCTTTGGAGTCAAGTGTTGTGAAATATGTTAATGGAAAAAATGGAGAGGTATCTGAAATGAGTGTTCCTTCCACTTCTTGGTCAAGAGTCATTCAAAAACCAAGCAAGGAGACAAAATCTGAAGCTCAGAAGAATATAGATCCAAAAATTGTTCCTCAACCAGCACCAATTAAGCATAATTTAAGAAGAGCTCAAGGAAAAGTAGGTACATGCCTCCATTCTAAATAATGATAGTTGTCTACTGGAATTTAAGGGGCCTTAAAAGACCTAGGGCTCAAGAAAAACTTTGGTCTTTAGTTAATCAAGTCAAGCCTTCATTAGTGTGGATTGCAGAACCAAAAATACATTGTTCTTCATCATTTTGTAAGAAGTTAAATTTACCAGGTATGCAAAGTATGGTAATTCATAATTCAGTCTCTAAAACTACTGTTGTTGTTTCTATGTCAAGTCAGATGATCACTGTAGGTGTTGGGGATTCTCTAATTTCAGGAGTTCATGCCCATGTGGGGATAGTTCAAAGGAGGTTTCTATGGTCAGAAATGGAAATAATTAGCAAATTGAGAAAACCATGGTTAATTCTTGGGGATTTCAATGCTATAACCTGTGTAGAAGAAAATATTGGAGGTAAAAGTCCAAATAGAAGATCAATGTTAGATTTTAACAACTATATTGATGAATGTGAATTGCTGCAAGCTCCAAAAACAGGGTTACAATTTTCATGGTCTAATTGTCAACATGGCTCCAGAAGAATTCTGTGCAGTTTGGATAGAGCAATGTTCAATCAACTTTGGTTACAAAAATATGCAGATTGGAATGTTAAAGTGGGGGTTAGGGTGGCTTCAGATCATGCTCCTTTAATTGGAGGTAATTTAAACATTCCAAAGCCTCTAAATTCTCCATTTAAATTTCACCAAATGTGGGTTTCTCATCCAAATTTCAAAGAAACAGTTCAGAAGTGTTGGGATGAAGTTGTAGTAGGTAATCCAGCTTTTGTATTTCAAACAAAATTGAAGAAATTAAAAAATGTTCTCAAAGAATGGAATTGGCAATTTTTTGGAAATGTTCATGTTCAAATCAAAGAAGCAGAAAAAAGAGTTCAGGAGGCAATGGTAATATCTGATAGTGATCAAGATAATGAGGAGAAACTGCACAATTTGGTAGAAGCAAAAAATGATCTGAATACCAAAGAAGTACATCATAATACAATGATGAAAGAGAAAGCTAAAGTAAAATGGATGAAGGATGGGGCAGCTAACACAAACTTTTTTCATACTTCAGTTAAGATAAGGCAAGCTCAAAATCTCATAAGTGAAGTAGAAGATGCAAATGGAAATGTTTGCACTGATCAAAAGCAAATTGCTGAAATTCTTGTTAATTAATATGAGGAGAAATTTAAATGTAAGGAAGTAGAGGAAGTTGGAGATTTATTGGATGTTATTCCAAAGCAAATTACAGATAAAGATCAAGTTATGTTGGATGCAGTTCCCAGTGCTGAAGAAATTAAAGATACTGTTTTAGGTATGGATCCTAACAGCTCTCCAGGTCCAGATGGTTTCTCAGGGTATTTTTATAGGGAATGCTGGAATATTATTCATGATGATGTGGTTCAAGCTATTCAGTATTGTTGGAAAAATAAATTTATACCAAAAGGACTCAATTCAAGATTCTTAGTGCTGTTGCCAAAAGTGCAAGGAGCTAAAAATCCAAATCAATTTAGGCCAATTGGTATGAGTAATCTAAACTTCAAAATAATAACTAAGATTATCACAGTGAGAATGGGAACATTAATGGAGAAGTTAGTAGCTCCCCAACAAGTTTCTTATATAAAAGGGAGATGTATTCAAGAACAGGTACTACTAGCTTCTGAAATGGTTAATGAGATGAAGAAAACAAGAAGAGGTGGTAATGTTGCTCTTAAGTTAGATATCTCACAAGCTTATGATTCAGTGAGCTGGGATTTTTTATTTCAAGTCCTTGGAAAATTTGGTTTCTCTTCTGACTGGTGTGGGTGGTTACATACAATCTTTAAATCTGCAAGAATCTCCCTTTTGATAAATGGTGGACCACATGGTTTTTTCCCTGTGAGTAGGGGTCTCAGACAAGGAGACCCCTTATCTCCTCTTCTGTTTGTATTAATGGAGGAAAATCTGAGTAAGAAGATAACTCAGTTGGTGAAGGAAAACAAAATAATTCCTATGGTGGTGAGGAAAGGAATAGCTCCAACTCATCTGTTTTTTGCAGATGATGTCTTTCTCTTTTGCAATGGAGGTAAAAAATGTCTTCAAAATATTCAGAATTTGCTGGAGGTTTACCAAAAATGTTCAGGGCAAATCATCAATAAGAACAAAAGTAAACTATTCATAGATGGTACATCTTCTTCAAGGAAAGTTTTAATTGAAAACATTATGCAAATGCAGAGAAGTGATTTCCCTGATAAGTATTTGGGAGTTGTTTTAATTGCAGGCAGAGTAAAGTCATCAACTGTGTGGCCAATGGCGGAGATGTTACAAGGAAAGTTAGATACTTGGAAGGGGAGAATGTTATCTTTTCAAGAAAGAGTGGTTCTCATTAAATCTGTGTTGACCAGTATTCCCATGTACAACATGGCTGTCTACAAATGGCCTTCTTCAGTGATTAAAACATGTGAAAAAATCATAAGAAATTTCTTGTGGTCAGGTGATGGGGAAGTGAGGAAGTTCAAAACTTTGGCATGGAAAAAAGTGTGTACCCCTTTGGATGAGGGGGGACTTGCAATTCCAAGGCTTCAAGTTATTAACAGGGCACTTCTTATGAAGATGATGTGGAAAATTATAAACACTTCAGAAGAATGGGCATCTTTCTTTAAAGCCAAGTATTTGGATATGAATGGGCAGTGGAGTAATAAATGGCAACTATATACAGTTTGGCCTGGTCTTAAATGGGATTGGGAAGTGTTGAAGGAAGATTCCAAGTGGAGCATTGGGAGGGGAGAAAAAATCTCAGTCTGGTATGATGTTTGGATTGGTAAAGAATCTTTGGAAAGTAAAATGGGTAATTCTCAGTTACTTCTAAATAACAAGTCAATGAAACTTTCTGAATTAGTGAATAATGGCTCATGGTCCATTCCAAGGGAGATTCAATCAGTTATACAAAATTACACATTACCAGATGTTTCAGGGGATGAGGATGAATTGTTTTGGACTGGTGATATCTCAGGAACATTTAAAACCTCAGCAGCAATAAATAATCTCAGACATAAATAAACCAGGAAGCATTGGTCAAGGTATATGTGGAACAACTTTTTACATCCTAGTATAGCAAGTAATGTTTGGAAACTAGTGCAAGGAATTTATGTGGATGATGAAACCATGATAAAAAAAAAATGGGTATGATCTAGCTTCCAGATGTTGTGTGTGTGTGAAAGAACAAGATAGCATGAATCATTTTCTCTGGTACTGTGAAGTTAGTGTGCAATTATGGGATTGGCTATTAGTAATTTTTAATGTGAAATATCCTAAATCTTTTGAAGAAATTTGGAAGAGTACAAAAAAAAAAAGCACTCTTATTCAGGAAATCTGGATTTCAGCTTCTTGTCTGATTTTAAAGGAAATTTGGTTTCAAAAAAACAAGAAATATTTTGAAGAAGTGAAACCAAATGTGCAAAACATACAGAAAAAGGTGTTGCAGTTTGTTAAGGCTGGAGGTGTGAGAATGAAAGGTCATAATTGGTGTCAATCCTATGATGAACAAATTTTAAACTTTTTCAATCTGGGAATCAGTAGGAGGAAGTATCAGAGTATTATACCTTGTTACTGGTTTTCTCCAACAGCAGGTTACACTCTTTTCAGTTGTGATGGTTCTTCATTTGGTAATCCTGGTGTTGCTAGTTTTGGAGTTGTGGTAAGGGACGACTCATGTCAAGTAATGGGTACTTTGTGTGGTGGTTTAGGAGTGGCAACAAACCATATAGCAAAAAACTATGCAATTTTGTGTGCAGATGAATTGGCCATGAACTGGGGATTAACCAAGGTCATTATAAGATCAGATTCAAAATCAGTCTTGCAGCAGATTGAAGTTGGTAAAGTTCCTTGGTTTCTAAAAGCTAGATGGAGAAAAGTTCATTCAAGTATTGCTTCTTTAATTTTTGAGCATTGCTACAGAGAAGTTAACTTCTCAGCAGATACAGTTGCAAAGAGAGGAGCAAATTTGGGAGCTGGAGAAAGAAACTTTCACTTTGGTAGACCAAGCTTTTTACCCAGAATAGAGATGCCTGATACAGTATATTATAGATTTTGTTAAGGGGTGTTCAATTGGGCTTGTGTAGTGAGTTCTTATATGGGCCTGTCAAGTTAGCTGTTTCATTTTACTTTTAATTTTGCTTTTTTGGGTCTCTAAAATTGGCTCTCTTTCTTCTTAATTTTTTTTGTAACCTCCAATTTTTGGGCTTGTCATTTCTAATCAATATATATATGATTTAGAAAAAAAAAGAAACAAAATAAACATCAATAAAGAGCTGTTATAAGAACCAAACTGAACCCAATTCCATTCTCATCTATATACTTGTGAACCCACTTCCCCATATCCAGATTTCTCTCCCTGGAGCAAGCTGTTTAAACATTCAGCAAGGTAACCTCATTGGGCTTAACATGTTCAACTTCTATTCTCTGGAAAAGCTCAAGGGCTTTAATGAGTTGATCCGATTGTGTATAAGCATCAACTATTCTCTGACATTTTATCAAATATTCTTTGAGCACAAACCAAACTCCCACAATCTGAGTACATGTTATTCTGAATGTAAGAATCTGATGAGAACCCAAATTTTATTGAGTGACAATGTAATTGTTTCCCCTCATTCCAATCCCCACAACATTTAAACAAAGAAGGAAACGGGCCATTTTCAATCGTTTCTCGATAGAAAAATATTGCATTTTGGTGTAAGTTTTTGTTAGTTTAACCACTAATTATGGAGTTGCAGATAAAAGGAGTAGGATTTGGGATTTGCGTGAAAACGAGATGGGCATAATGGAGACTACCAGAGTCTTCAAGAGCAGAAAATGCGATACCTTTGCTGGTAAAAAAGACATGGAAAATGAGTCCCGTTCTCATCATTTGGGCATGAATTTGTTTTCAGTTCTGACATGTTTGAGCATTTTCCCAGTGCAATTAGACATGGGTGTGAGTGGAGTGAGTTATTTTTGTTGTTGGTGGTGGGGGTGTTTTTCAAGAAGGATTTTCCAGAGATCAAGGATATTTGGTTGTTTAAGGTCGTGGTGAATAGATAGAGGAGCAGACGGTTGTTTCTGTTGGATGACTGCTAAGGGTAGTCGAATTGAAGTTGCTATTAGTAACCGGCGGGAGTAGCATACTCCCGATAGGGAAATGAATGGAAGAAACGAAGCCCTCTCATTATTTGGATTAGGAAATGTGGCAGAGTGGGACCTTCTCTATTTCAGATTCAGTCGGGAGATTTTCTCGATTAATCCATCATTTTCGATAACCGGCCAAAAAAAATTAGGCTTCCTTCACCTTTCTAGTAGTGGCTGGGCGTGGTCTTAATCCCATCTTTTATTATATACTAGATGACCGCTGCCGTGGGACGTCCGACCGAAAAAAAATTGGCGCAAAACTAAATTTTTTATAATGGCTATGCTATTAGTTTTCAAAAATTATGCTTAAAATGGAAATATCACTTTTCCTGAAACGGATGAAGCACGTCGTTTTATTAGTTGTAACGGAAAATTAGTTGATGCATAAACCAAAATATGGATGCATAATGTGTTATGCATTCCAGGGACGGACCCAAGATTTTTTTTTTGGGTAGGGCTAAAATGACAATGATTTTTAAAGCGGCCGAAGGCCGCGCCAAATTTTTTTAGAACGAAACGCATAGCTAATGGCAAATCAAATCCACCTACAAAACACTAAATGGATGCACAATTAAAAATAAAATAAAATAATAAAAAAATGCGATAATGGAATTTTTTTTATAGTTTGTAGAAGTAAAATCGGAGATAATTGTGTTGAAGAGTAGAATTTCTTTTTGTTTTTAATAAGATTTAGCTCTTAATTATATCTTAGGTGGGCTGAAAATTAAATATGTAGAACTATAGGGGATAAAAATAATTTTAGGGTGGGCGGAAGATTAAATATGCACTACTACAAGGGCTAAAAATAAATTTTAAAAAAATTTCTATAGTAAATTTTTTCCGGAATAAATTTAGGGACGGGCTATAGCCCGGGTTAGCCCCTTGCTAGGCCCGTCCCTGATGCATTCATAATGTGTTATGCATCCTTAGTGGTGGTTTGCACAATGACTAAACATTCAATTTTTCAAAAATTGTGCCTAAAGGATAAACACCTCCGATTTTTTTCGTAACAACTCTAAATTTGATATTGTTGTTGGTACTCATTGCGTAGATTTCTTTAAAAACTTTCCAACGTGATAAAATTTGTAAAATTCCAAGGCACGGATTTTTAGATATGTTATATTCTAGTTTGATTTCCAATTATACCCCTAAAAAACATGATACTCAAGATAGTAATTGGACTAAAAGGGAGGGGCGGTGGCGTCATTTCAAATGGGACTCCAAATTTTGGTTACCAAACAAAATCCAATTTTTTGCTTCAATTTGGAAAAAAAATCATATGCCACATTGACACAAAGTCACCATATGCTAGTACAACCGTTGCCATGGTGGGAGGGACGATCGAAGAAGAATCTAAAGATGGCGTTTGCCTGCGACTACTTTCGTCCCGTTTCAAAAAAAGTGATACTTTTACTCAATTTCAGAAAAGTGACACTCTTGCTCCGTTTCAGAAAAGTGATACTTTCGCTCCGTTTCAGAAAAAAAATGATACTTTCGCTCCATTTCAAAGTGATAGTTTCGCTCCGTTTTTTTAAACCGAGAAATGCTCTGCAGAAGTACATCCTCAAGGATGAAAACAGTTGGTATGGACATTTTGCAGGAGCCTAGTTTCCTTTAGTGGGATTATGATTAGTTTTATCGCTTTTCTTCAATGTTTTATTTCTGTTTCGGCTTTCTTTTTCTCTTTCATAGCGATGTTATATGTGTTTTTGAGTTTCATGAAAAACCTTTTGCTAATAGAATAATCCGACAAAAGATTTTGATCGTTGGAAGGAAAGAATTAAAATATGGATTCCAGAATTTCATGGTGGTTTGGAACCGAAAGAGTTTCGTTCTTGGTTGAATAAAATTGAGGACGTCTTGGAATTTAAAGATGTACCAAATAACAAATGAGTTTCGATGATCGAAAATATGTTCCATAGGATAGCTAATTCGTGGTGGCAACAACACAAACTATAACACGGTCGTAAGGGAAATGAGAATTTAGTCTCGTTGGATAAGATGAACAAACATATGAAAGTGAATTTTCGCCACATAACTACGTTGGCATGAAGTACCAGCAGCTGCAAAACCTACGTAAAGGGGTACATTCTGCCGATGAGTACGCCAACGAATTTTACCAACTACTTAACCTTAATGACATGGCGGAGACAAAAGCGCAACCAGTGGCTCATTATATAGGTGATCTCCCATAATAATATCAGGACACACTCAACATGGTTGACAGTCTTTCGACTTCAGATGCACATCATAGAGTAATAAGGTATATAGAGAAACAAGCGACATAGAAACTCAAATTAGGGTATCAATCTTGATGCATCTCCAGTAAGTAACCATAGTAATTCAATGTCAGGTACAATAAACCTAATTTTTTATTTGCACCGACTAAAACTCCAGTTAGTATTTTTGGAGGCATGTGTCATAATGGAGAACTTAGACACAAAGGCAGTGACTGTCGCAAAGGAGAACGGGTGAAAAACATGTTGTTAACTGAAGAAAGCAGCAACAATTATAGAATTTTAATTGATTCTCTTGAAGATGATGACCCTACTGATGGAGTTTTTAATGGATATCAATGAGTAAACTTATGGTGAGAAGAAGTTTCCTTACTCGTGTCAAGAAGCTGGCGACATGTGGTTCCATACCAATATATCTCAGTCAAGTTGCACTATAAAAGGAAAAGTTTGTCGTCTAGTTCAGGTTCTTATTTTCTTGAAATTATAAATGTTTATGGATACTATCTACCAGTATGTTAATAAGTTTTTGGATGCAGTCATCTAGGTATTTAACGACAGATACATGAGGCGCGCTACAAATGAAGATACTAAAAGGTTATTAGCTCAGATGAAGCTCGTGGATTTCCCGAAATGCTTGGTAGTCTCGAATGTACTCACCGGGAATTGAGGTATTTTCTAACTAAAGAAGTCGGACGCCACGTGGGACATAATAAGAAAATAACTCTTGTTGTAAAGGTAGTGGCCTTGCACGATAGATGGTTCTGGCACTGTTATTTTGGGGATGCGGGCCCTAACAACGACATAAATGTTTTACAACAGTCGGGATTATTGGAAAGGAATATGTAGCACCTCTTGTAATTTTCGCATCGACAGTAACGATTACAAGCGGGGGTACTATTTGGTGGATGAGATTTATCCTGAGATACCGATGATGGCTCACGGCTATAAGAGACGATTGACTATGTCCCCAATACAAAAAATATATTATACCAGTCATCCAAGAAAAAGGATGTTGAGCATGAATTTGGAGGTTCAAAGTCCCAATAGGCTATAATTAGGAATCCTTATCGTTATTGGTTCATGCGTGACGCGAAAATAATTACGAGAGCTTTCTTAATAATGCATGATATGTGTGTGGAGCATGAATATCATGATACAGAATGGGCGAGGTACACATGACATGAAGAAACATCACCTATACAAGGAGATGTGACATGCGCCCTTGCGTATTTGTACAACCCAGCCTGGGAACGTCACGAATAAGGATTGCGAGATAGTGAAATTCCACCGAATATGATGAATGATTCCATGCCCACCATCGATGAGGGTACTACCGATGTGGATCCGGACAAAGATGTTTATGTTGAAGACGGTGGTACCTTTATGAGAATGGAGAGTAGATTAAAATTCTTTTTTAAATGCAAGTTACTCTTTTTATTTTGATTAAAATTAGACTTTAATGCCTTTTAATACTCCTCTCAATCCACTTGCATCTCTTCTGGAAAATCGTTTCATCTCGTCTTAGCGTTTCTGTAAGTACATCATATTTATAACTCCTTTAAATACTGGAGATAAAGATGTTGCTATCACAAATTCTTGGGTGGATGTTGTTACTCTCCCTGTGGTTCAACGTCAGTTAGTTCCGACTAACAGGGTTGGAAACCAGATATTCAATAACTATACACAAGAATTTAATAATATTCATTTGAAAACGAAGGAAACTATAAAGGGTACACTTGGTGTAATAAAAAAAGGAGTGAGAGATTACGTACGCTTCCAGAAAGAAACTTATATTGCACATAACAGATCTCCTCTATGGACAATTGAGAGACTTCTAAGTGATTTAATATCCAAGTCAACCTTTTAATTGTATTCTTCATAAAAAAAACATTTACCCACTTCAAATTTGTTTTTGTAGGATCAATATGCAAACTTGAAATACCCTCAGGATAACGCGAAAAATTTCAGGTTTTACGGACTTCCCGTAACTTAACACGGTACAACCACCACGTGATCTTCCTCAACATGGAGATGAAGATTAACACCTGTACCGACATTATTGGTTTTCTGGGCACACCTCTATATAATTAAACCCTCACGAGATAACACTCGTCAGTTTGCTCCATATGCTAAGTGCGGCCGCGTTGCCTGCAAAAGTGAGCTAGGTTTAGTATTTAGTAATTAATAGATGTATTATCAAAAAAAAAAATTTGATGAAAAGATAATATATTATAAATCAAGTAACATAGTACAAAAGGTTTACCAAATCATTTTTTTCAAAAGTATTCGATAAAATACTTGACTTACAATTTTTTTCTCTAATGTGTAAAGAAAGATTTTGGAGGATCTTGATTCTTGCTTCCTTAGCTAAAGAATCCGCCGCTGAGTTGTATTTTTTATTAATATATCTTACCTTGGCTTGAGGAAGGTTATCCATCTTCACTTCACCTTCTCTTATTGTGTTTTCAGCTTCCCAAGATATTTCTTTACACTTCTTGTTGATGAAATCAACAATACTTTTACAAGCCGTAACAATTGAAACACTGGAAAGAATATTATTTCTTAACCAAGATGTATCTTTAACCAATTTCCTTTGCTTCTGCATGAACAACTGTCATTGCTTTATCTGAGCCCGCTTCGATATGCATGAATTCCTCATGGTCCACTGAATATAAGATAAAGGCAAAATCCATTGAAATATTTTCTTTCTTAAAAGCCGCATCTATAAAAATTATCCAATCCGTGTTTAAAGTATTCCAATTTGGAGTTGAAACTACTCTATTAATCGTTGAAGTTTTTTTCGTGATAGATATTGAGGCTGTTGAGAGTAGGTATTTGTTTATTATCTCTATCAGCATTATCGAGTTAGGATATTTTCCTTCGAAAACAACTGAGCATCTGTATTTCCACATAAACCGGAGAATTGTAGCAATTTTGTTTGAGATTTGAGCGTAGTTTGGATCTTCTATCATGTCGCTTTATAAAATTAATAAAATCATTTGAACATCATAATGCAGCTCGGTTGTGTTGATTCCCCTCGATGAACCTTTGAATCTCGACCACCATTATTATCAGCGAAAGCAAGACTTAAAAAGTAAGGACATAAATGGAGTATAATTTAAAAAAAAAAGGTCAAACAAATATAAACCAAAAACGTCAAACGGTTGGGCGTGCACCAGAAACGCCAACCGAAAAGCCGTCTCACGACTTATGGTTCGGCGGCTGTCTGCATCTTCGAGAGAATATTTTCTCAGACGTAACAAGTTAGCATTTTTGAGAATTTTGAGCTGCCAAACTATTAGATATCCTGATATGATTCCATATCACACCGAACGAAACTATTGGGAATTGTTTAATTCAAGAAGAAAATGCCACGTTCTTCCCCTTGAAAGCTGAATCATGGAAATTTAGTATCAACTATCAAGTACTCTACTCATAACAAGCATTTGTTTATCCTTGTTAAATTGGGGCTTAAATTTGACCCCAGAATCGGAGTTTACATGTATGTCGAATAAACCGATTGTTGATTGTAATATTAGAATCGGTGTTTACGTGGTTATCGAGTAAACCGATTGTTATAGGCCCCAATTAATTCTCATAACCCCAATTTAGAAAGGTTGTTTATTAGTAATCCATTTTTTTCTTCTTTGAAGTGACTTGACACAGTAATTAATGTTTCTCTACACAATAATTTCGTGATGTTGTGGACGATCTCATTGATGTACTTGCTAGTCGTACTTTTCTTCTGTTTTGACTATTTTTATGTCGCAGCTACTACTACATTTATCAAAATCTCTTTTTGTCCGACACCCAAAGCTACTTAAAGAGACTACCGTCACGTTTGGCCAGATAGGAGGGCCTAGGATTAACTGACACCCTCATGCTGCCCATCTTGCTATCTCCAATCCGATCTCTAATGTGAAAACTTTTGAGAAATCCCATTCTGATTCCTCTCTCTTTTAGAAGCCCATCATTAAGATGGGATATATCTGTAACCCAAAATTCATATCCTACGGCTAATATTATTAGTTTTAGATTTGATTTTTAATTATACATTTTAAGATGGACCAAATTAACCTTAATCAGTTAAATGGTTGATAATCATTTAATTATGGCGTTTTTTGTGGTAAAAAATATTACCAAAAATTGCGGCAGGTATTCCCCGCAATTAACGTTTTTGTTTACCTAAAATATTTTACCTCTTTTCAATCAATTTGCTCCCGTTATTTAAGGCTGCAACTAGACCGTCTTCCTCTTCTGATTTCTTTCTTTTCCAAATTCTTTTTTGTGTGAGTGTTTTAACAATATTAGGATTAATCTTCTCCAAACACTTCATATGCAGTCGATGTGCACTACTAGTCTACTACCGCCATTATATATCTACATCATCATCGTTCATCGCCATCTTCCTATTGGTAGTTGCCATCGTTGTTTTTAGAGCTGGCATACTAATGGGTTTGTAGTACTTACATCAATAATTCTACAAATCTATGAAGAACAACCTATTCTCTAGTTTGTTATGGAAGTCCTGATTCTATTTTGTAATTTGGTTCACGACCTAAAGTAAAAATGGCGCCACAATTTTTGGTTATGACTTAAAAAAGGATGGAAAATTGAAATAATCACTAAATTGAATAAGATATGGAAAGTTTTGATTATTCATATGTGAAATATACTAGAATCCCCCTACTATATGGGTTCAACATTTAGAAGCCCCACAAAATGGATCTTCTATCCTCTACTCCATACTTTGGGAAAATGATATTACTAGGCCCCAAAAATCAAATTTTCTTCAGATCTGGCCCATAATTAATTATTACGAATTTTAATAATACCAAGACTACCCTTTAGTATATAAACAAGAGGAATATCATCATATATTTTCATTTTCAGATTTTGTCTCTCTCTCTCTTCCAGACGAGTTTTTCTTCTGCAGAAATGGTTTCCCTTCATTTCCAGATCTGAAACATTATTTCTCTCTCGAAATCAAGTTCTCACATAGTTAAACATCACCAACAACTCGTGTTCTTGCGATTTTCAGTGCGACGGTGAAGAAAACTCAATGAAAATCGCCTCGCACAAATAGAAATGAAGATTTAATCATCAAATCATGATGATAAAGATAAGTTCAACATATCTTCATCTTTGCTTTCGATTTAAACTGTTGATTCGTTGATTTTCGAATCGATTTCGGATGATTTTTTTTTTGTTTACTGTTGAAAACCTAATCCATCTGATTTCATATAGAAATCTTTATTCAAAAGATGACCAGAATATAGATCCACGGTTATTTCAACTAGATCTCCGTTTTGAGTTGAAATTTTCATAAGTGGAAATCCACTTCTGAAAATGTTTTTGTTAGGATGGAAATCCACGGTTATTCTCACCATTCAAAATGCTTGATCAATTTCAGAAGTGGTTAAGAATTACAAAAACGAGTGAATAGTTGAAACAACCCTACTTCCCTTTCCTGAACCAGTTAGCTGAATTTGATGATTACGGAACTATCAGTTTTATTTCAATTGTTTGTGCACTTTACAATTTTAAAACAGTAGTGGCTTTAACGAACCAATATTGAGTCCAATGTTGTTGACGTATGTACATATATTTTGTTCTTCTTATGTATTTATTAATCACTTTCGGGATTTTGGCGACAATTTGTTAGGATGGATATCGTATCTCAGCTACAAGAACAAGCGAATACTATTGCATCCCTAGCTTTCAATACTTTTGGAACACTTCAAAGAGATGCGCCACCAGTGAGACGTTCCCCAAATTATCCAGAGCCACCTGCTAACACTACTACGGAAACCCCAGCTGATATTGCAGAACAACCCAAGCTCATGAGTGCTGCTCTGGTTAAGGCTGCAAAGCAGGTACAGTAAAGCGGAAAAAAATAAAAAAAGACTTCGAATCCCATTTGTTGAACGCGAGAACCCTTATGAATATGCATGCATTTGTTACACTGATGGTGTGATTGGATGATTGAGTAGTTTGGTTGTATTGTTTCGGTTGTAGTTGAATTACTTCTCGAGATGCATCTAGTTACACTGACAATAATATTTGACCAGAAAAACGTCTTGCATATCTGTTTCTGTGGAATATGGATTGCCTTCAAATTTTCTCATCGTTGAACTCGAGTAAACTAATAAGCATCACATTTTAAAAGGGAAAATTCGATGCATATTGGTAGAAATAAGAATTTGTAGAATATTTGACGAGCGGGGCGTCACTCGAAATTGTTTATATCTTTTTAGTAAGATCTCCTAGGTGAGATTTTCAATCAGAAACGTTCCAATCTCATCATTTGTGCACTTGACCTAACATCCGGTGTTGTATACAATAGTAGCAGCACTCGCTTACTTTCTGAGGAGTAACCATCCAGAAGCATGATTGACGTGTATAGTCTGTAGACATTGTCTTGTCACCCTGTGAAAAGAAGATGCTATTATATTATGGAGTATTCACAAAGTTTCAATTATCAGTTCTGAGATATGTAGTCCTTTCTTGTCTTTTGGAAACTTATTGTTTTGATGTCTGAATTGTCATTTTATGTTGATGTTTAAGTTGATTGTGCATTTTTTTCTTACTATGTTTACCATACTGCCGGTTATCTTCTGCAGTTCGACGTATTGGTTTCGGCACTTCCAGTGTCAGAAGGAGATGATGAAGCTCAATTAAAATGTATCGCTGAACTTCAGGTATCACTTGAAGCTCAATTACACATGAATATTGGGTACTTTCCGACATAGTTTGTTCTCTGACTCTCTTTCCCAAACTTGAAATCCAGGCAGAAAATGAAGAAGTTGGACAAGAGCTCCAGAATCAGCTAGAGGCGGCAGGTAATTTCTCTGTTCTATCTTATCATTACAAGATCAAAGTAGAAAAAAATCCAAACACCGAACAATATAAGCAAGAATGGAGAGAGGAAAGGAATTTGTAAAGTTTATGGGCAGTTGTGCATTTTGTTCTCCTCATTTTTCCATTTGTTTATAGATTCACCTTTTGTGATGTATATTGATGTCGATAACTACATTTATGATTGAAAAAACAGAATTGAGGCAGGTCCAAGGATTATTTAACGAAGCAGCAGACAACTGTTTGAATTTGAAAAAACCTGATTGAAGGATCAGTGAGATCAACATCCTAAGCATTATCACCTGTTTCTTTCCCTTTCACTTGCATAGTTGCATAACAGTTTTTTCTCGATTGCATATATTCTGAATCTATTAATCATTAGTAGTTTAATATTATGTAGGAAATGGAAGTCATAGTCCCAGATCCTTCCAAGATTAATCCAACTTCTGGCATGGTCGAGTCGAAATTAGTGGGCACATTCTCACCATTTCAGAGGCAAGATAGTCATAGGGGACTCTTTGTTGATAGGGGTGTCGGATCTCCAAGGCTTGCTAAATCAGTTAGTGCAAGCACTTTTGCTACTAGTCTTAAACTTGATTCTGATTCTAAGGTTAGTATTGACTTTTTCATTTTTTTGTCCTTTTCGTTCTCACCAAGAACAATAGTATTTTCTTAAGAAACAAATATGCTGCTTATATGTTGGAACTTGCACTAATATCATGTCTACTGGTTACTAGAAGAATGCCATACCAGAAGCTTCTGAGTGTTGCGGCTGCCGCTGTAGCTGACAGGATGCTTGGGCCAAAGGAGGATAGACATTTGGCAATTGTTCTGGTTAGTTTTCCTGCCCGAGGAAAAACTTTCACTGCTGCTAAACTTACAAGATATCTTCGTTGGTTGGGTCATGAGACCAAACCTTTCAATGTTGGAAAGGTAACTTTTCCTATTCCTAAAGATATTCTCCTGCTCTTGACTTTTCAACTGATGACTATAAGTGTCAATGTGACTTTATGTTTTTTGACTGTAACAGTATCGCCGCCTTAAGCATGGAACAAATCAGGTATACTTATGCTGCTTGGGCTCTCATTATATGTATTTTTTTTTCTTTTCCTTTCACTGGTTATCTATTTGAAATGTCTTTTACTTGCATTTTGAATGTGAAATTGCAGATTACACATGCATTTAGGGATGTATATCTTTCATGCATAGATGATTTTTCTCTTAAACTATACATTTCAAAACCTAAGTGGATGTGTAACTTCTAGTTACACATGCTAATTATATGTGTAACTTTTACTTACACATACTTATTGAATGTGTAACTTTTGGTTACACAGATTTTACTTACATATAGTAATGGTTGTTACTGATTGAAAATGTTGCATTCTTTCCATTAAGGTTGCATTCTTTTCATTCTAAAATGTGCATATAATATGTGAATGATTGTATGATATGAAACGTGTACCTAATATTTGAAGGCATTTTAGACTTGTGCTGAGTAAGGAAACTTAAGATTATATCTGATTCGCGATTCGTGTGCGAGAGACATATAAAGGGAGGCGAGAAAACACAAAAGAACTACCATTTTGACGCAATTTTTTGCAAGTGTTTTGATGAGAGATCATGAAATATTGAAGGTAAAAACTGAACTCCAAGAACTTTGAGTGTCTTATCATCTGTAACTATTCGTGTCTCTATATGCTAATTGCTTTAGAATTATAGGAAACGTATGTAACCTTATGTTGGTAGGAACCTATCTTTTGATGAAATTTGTGTTGCTATAATCATGTGTATCTACTAGTTACACATGCTTTCTAGCATGTGTATCTGTTAGTTACACATGCAAATAGGATGTGTAATTGATGGTTACACTTGCATTTTGAATGTGAAATTGCAGATTACACATGCATTTAGGGATGTATAGCTTCCATGCATAGATGATTTTTCTCTTAAACTATACATTTCAATAGCTAAGTGGATGTGTAACTTCCAGTTACACATGCTAATTAGATGTGTAACTTTTACTTACACATACTTATTGAATGTGTAACTTTTGGTTACACAGATTTTACTTACATATAGTAATGGTTGTTACTGATTGAAAATGTTGCATTCTTTCCATTAAGGTTGCATTCTTTTCATTCTAAAATGTGCATATAATATGTGAATAATTGTATGATATGAAACGTGTATCTAATCGATAGTTTTTCATTGTGCTTTACTCGTCCGTTCGTAGCTATGTGATGGTGAAAGTTGTAGCCGATGGTGGTGCGGGTGGTGGTACTACTGGAGTTGTGGAGAAATAACTGGAGGTGTCACATTAATTTGTGGTGGTGGAATTGCAAAGTGGTGCAACTATTCTATTGTGTTTTGTGATTCTAGGAGGTGTTGGTGGTGGAGGTGCATCTTTTAGAGGAGGATATGGAGCCAATGGTGGTGCTGGAAAAAACTATTCAATGCACTCAAATTCTTTGCTTGCTGGTACACCTTTTTAGATCCCTCTCTTGTTGTTTTTAGTTTCAAATTCTATGTCTAGACTGCACATTTATTCACATTACACAAGTAGGATGCATGTGTAACTTCTAGTTAAACATGTGATGTGCTTGTGTAACTTCTAGTTACATATGTGATGTGCTTGTGTAACTATGAATTACACTAGACAGATGCATGAGTATCTTCTAGTTACACATGCCAATTATGAACAAACCTTGTAACCAAAAAATTACACATGCCAGTTACACAAGATTTTATGGATGTGTAACTATTAGTTACACAAGTCAGGTGCATCTGTAACTCTCAGTTACACATATTATATGCATGTGTAACTCCTCTTTACACTAGACAGATGCTAGGTATCCAAGTCATATGCATGTGTAACTGCCAATTACACATGATAGATGGGTTATCATGTGTCTTTTCAGTGATCTTTGTTCTATAAACTTACAATTCTCCTATAATATTTTTTTTTCTTGCTTTTTATTCATCCAACCTAATCCATGGATGTTTCTTTCGTTGCAGATATGCAAGCATTTTGGAATGAGGAAGACAAGAAAGAAAGGCAAAAATTCTAGTATAGGTTTCAGTGGCTTATTTCTAGTGTTTTAACTCATTTATTTTGTTCAGTAACAACCGATTACTATAGTTGGTAAACAGAGTTATTATTGTAAATTAATATTAATGCGATAGATGTAATTTTTGTATATTTTTTTTTTCTGCTGTGTAACTGTTGACTACACATGCCATATGCATGTGTAACTTGTGGATACACTTGTCATATGTATGTGTAACTTCTTATTACACATGTCATATGGATGTGTAACTTTAAGTTACACACTATTGAATACACAACATGAATGTGTAATTTTTATACATGTGTAACTTCCGGTTACACTTGCAATATCAATGTGGTCGGAGGTGGTGGTGAGCAGTGGTCGGTCGACGGTGGCTGGCAGTGGTGGTCGATGGCGGTGGTTGCCGGCAGTGGTTGGCGGTGTCTATGGTGGTCGGAGGTGGTGGTTGCTGACGGTGGTCGGAGGTGGTTGCTGGCGGTGGTTGTCGGAGGTGGTTGCCAGCGGTGGTGGTCGGCGGTGGTCGGACGTGGTTGCCGCCGTGATTGTCGGAGGTGGTTGCCGGCGGTTGTGGTCGGAGGTGGTTGCCGGCGGTAGTGGTCGGAGGTGGTTGGCGGTGGCTGTGGTGGTCAGAGGTGGTTGGCGGTGGTTGGAACATCATCACATAATATTTTAATAATTTGGGGCTTAAATTTAAATTTTATTTAATTATGGGCTTGACCATATGCATAAGGGTATCAAGGTCTTTTAATAATTTGGGGCCTAGATTTAAACTTCTTTTAATTAAGGGTCTCACATTATGGGTTATCCATGGGTTGGGCCTTAGCCTAATTTTCCTTATTCATATATTGTGAAAATTAGAATTTTCAATAAGAGGTGATAATTGTGATTATTAATTTTCATAAGTCGAAGATAATTGTCATTTTCACAAAATGCAACATCTGAAAATTCGGATTATCACTAAACTTTGAAAATTCTCACAGTCGCATGGCAGGTAAAATAAAGATTCGACAGTATTTCCTATAAAAACCGAGGTTCCATGCTTAACATGATACCGTTTTACAAGAAACATGGTGACTGGTTGGTTCCACAAATTTTAGGAATTCTGTATTGGGGTATTCGTGGAGTATTGGTGGTAATCCTAATTTGACCGTGCAAATCCAGATATAACGTTTGGAAAAGGATGTCAAAATCTTGATCACCGGGAAAGGAATATGCAGTGCTTCTTACGAAAGACTTTGACATGGTTACGATCTGTCATCTACAATTCAAACAGGTAAGTCTATCTCTTTCTGTTAATGTTAAATTTTGATTAGCATGAAAATGGTTTCTCAGTCATCGAAAGGTGGATGACCAGAAAACGGTTAGTATCCCTAATTTTATATTCAACATTATTACTGAACAGTTTGATGATCACCAAGCCATATGATTATTAAATGAGGTTTACTATCACTTTTAGTGAAAATCAAAGACAGAAAGGAAACGCTATATTGAATCATCATGAGCTACGACCCACTTATTGTCATCATCCATAACTATGATACATATAGAACTTTTGCAATCTACTGAGACAATAGATGCATGATTAATTAATTGTAAGAATTGATGTTTGATGTACTATTTAGTGGAGACGTTTCCTTGTAGAAGCATCGAACATGTAATGGTATATGCAATTTTATGATTGTTTTCCCTTACAGTGCATTCTGCAGATGAAACAACTAGGCATGATTGATGGTAATGAGCACCTTAGTTTATTTTTTTACAATGCGTTTCTTTAGTTGTTTGAAGGGTTAGAATGAATACCCAATCATTGTATTGGGATGTGTAAAAACCATTAAAAAATAGGAGATGTGGTTTCCACTTGTATTGGATAATGCAAAAAGAACACCCAATAAATATATATTTGTTAAATCTATGTTAATTTGCATTCTCTAATACAAATGAAAACCATCTCTCTTATTTTTTAATGGTTTTTACACATTTCCAATGTAATGATTGCGTGTTATCTTATGTATGGGTGCATAAGATAACAAAACCTATGATATTTTCATCCTATGTGTATTGGTTGATTACTGTTTTCAATTTCTAGAATTGTGATTCGACAAGTTTTAAGGTAGGATGATCACGTCTCGTTGTCGATATGTAGACAAAATACATGTTGACTTCTATGTATCTTATGATAATTGGGTAATTAATACCGGTAGTTTGACTGGTACTTGGTAGTCTATATGAAACGATTGCATAATCTTTTATGTGTAGTTATCAAGTTCAATGCTCCTTGTGTTCAACTTCAGTTGAAAAGTAAAAGGTCGCCAAATCCAAAGATTTTTGTTGGATTTGAAGATTTCTCTTTTGGGAATTGTGTGGAGAAGAACGGTGGCAGATCACATGAAGACTACTAGTCTTATATGCATGCACTAGAAAATTTATATTTCTGTAAAGAAAATTTAAAACGAAAGCGTGTTTGATAACACTCGAAAATTATCATGAAATGGGGGAGAATTTTGTGAGACTGTCATATAAAATTTTCTAGTTGGTAGGTTATTTTATAACCGAAATCATCAATAATTATTTAGATAACAAATTATATGATATGAGTATAATTCTTGCAAAAGGAATTATAGGTTCCAAAACTTGGAAATGGGCATGTCTTAAATGACAACGAAAGAAGTGAAATACCGGTTTATAGTAACATATTGGAAGATTGGGCGGCCGACCAAATATCCAATGATGAGGTGTTACGATATTACCAATGCATAAATTATGAACATTTGCGTTACATAATGTAAAATGTTAAATAGACATTGTCAATGTCTTTGGTATAAATTTGTAGAGGATTGGGCATGAGTAGAGGAGTTACTCATCGTAATAATGTGCTTGTTGAAATAGCAAGCAAGTTGCCTACAAATTTTATATGCCTCTAGTGTATGCAATTTTTAGTTGCAGGAAATCCTACGCTACACCTTTGCTAAGATTCCACAATACTCAACTCATACTTAAAGATCAAAAACAACTCTTTATCATCTAATTCTCAGAATTGTTTACAGAAATGGAAGAAATCAAGAACACAACTAATCTCTCAAAATTTCTCTCTCCTCAAGACTTTCTTAACTCTCAAAAAATACATCATCCTCTCTCTGGGCATATTGGGTCTCTATATATAGGGTAGTTACATAATGGATGACAACTAAGTTGTCCTTTACTTTCGGATTTGATTTGCGGTCTTATCGCTATAGCTATGATATGAAGTCTCGCAAGCATTATAACCGTCGCAGATAAATCATGCTCTTCCCGTGTTTCATCAATCGTCATCTATTATGTCATTCTTTAACTTACTCTGTGACACTCGCAAAGTGTTGTTGAGCAGCTCGCGGTATTATCGCAGAAGTGTTATTTAATCTTGCAAGAATATTGTCATACCGCTATTCTGATCCTATATCTTGCCTCTTCTCATGTCGTTTCTGTGAAGGAGAAAAGATCATGAGAACTGAAATTTTTATAATGCCACAACTGTTTATCTTTTGCATTCTTCTGTTTTGACACGTTTCTGTATTCTTCGCCAGTTGTCTTCATGTATATTTTCTTTCATTCAATCTTTGACACGTCCTTTTCTACCGCTGTGATCTGACCGTCCATGTCTTTCCTCTGCATTTATTACATTCATCTTCTCGATAAATCTCTCCTTCTATAAATACTTCCTCATTCGTTTTATTTCTTCTTTTTACTTCTTTCATTCTTCTCTCCATAATTTCTCTGCAAATTCACTGTTCTTCCGTAAATTCGGATCTGTTACTTTCATAAATTTTCTCTCAATTTTTTACTTATTCAATCTTCATTCCCATACTCAAGATGGTTGTTACATTCATCTTCTGGTAAATATGAGGCTTTCTTTTTACTTCTTTCAGATCGAGAGAATGATTGGAAATGAAATTGAAAAATTCAAAAAGAATATCAAGACAAAGGTTTTATTTATCCACCGTTCCCAATCAAAGCCCTAAGTCAAAGGTTTTACTTTAACTTCCCAGTACCATTATTTTCTAACTTTGAATGTAATCGCGAGAAAATCATAGTCTCGCTAGGTCAGCTTGAAGCTGGTCTTCCCATTCCTCTTTATAACACTGAACTTCCTCTATTTTATGAGATTCTTTCTCACGAGAAGTTCTCGCGAACAATATATCATCTGAGTGGGGATTGCATTCGTATGTTGATGGAATATGCTACTCGCGGTGCTAATAAAAAGTCTCGCTATCCTGAAACCGCGAAGAATCCTGAATTTAATGATATTCCAATTATTCCTGCGATGTATACCGTAGATAATTTCTTCATAAATTATGACATTATCCCCATGAAGAGGGATAGGACTTGATGGGGTGTCCGCTTGCAAAATAAAGATAAGATCGATGAAGATAAAACACTTATGTTGGATATCGATTGGCATACAAGTACTAATCAAGGCCCTCGTCATTC
This sequence comes from Papaver bracteatum, assembly GCA_023529315.1. Classification (NCBI taxonomy): domain Eukaryota; kingdom Viridiplantae; phylum Streptophyta; class Magnoliopsida; order Ranunculales; family Papaveraceae; genus Papaver; species Papaver bracteatum. The sequence continues at coordinate 170,544 of JAJJWX010002341.1, forward strand.
TAGCGATGACAAATGGTTCATATTTCCTTTATGTCTTGAAGGTCCTTCCATCTCTGGTCTTCATACTTTGCATGCGAATCTTACAGAATATCAACCGTGGGCCTTCAGCTGTCCCGAGAGAAAAAAAAGAAGTATGTTCTTCTTAAGTCTTTGTACAGTAAGTTATTATTATCAATATTTTAAGTTGTCGCTAATTATCCCTTTTTATTAGATTGGAAGGTTAAAAGCCAGTTACAAGAAGTCTGGGAAACCTGCTACTCGCTTAACTCTTCAATTACTCACAGATGAAGTAAGAAACACTTCTTTATGAATCTTAACAATATATTTTTGCCCCTGTTGCTTATCTTTATTTGTGTTCGCAGGTAATTGAAGAAATAGAGCCTTTAAAAATTGTAAAAACCAAGGGGAAAGACAAAGATGCATCTCTCAAAGGTAACTCTACTGCGCCCCTCAAGGAAAAATCTTCTGCTTCTCGCGAAGGAAAATCTGGTGCTCCTCCCTTGAAGAAGAGAAAAATTCAACTTCTTTCTTCTTCAACTCTTCAATCCAATGAAGGAACTTTGGACGATGATTTTAACAATGGCAACGATGATGATGATGAAGATAATGATGATTCTTCCACTCCCGAGTCTTTTATGACTAAATTTTCCAAAATATTTGGCGATGTTACTCATGGCATCGCAAATGATTATGGAGATGAAGATATTAATAGGATACCCCAGGCTCTTGCTAAAGTCTGCGATGCTCCTATATTAGTTGATAATGATTATCTCCAAGGAATCTCAAGATCGCTGACTCCCAGCCTCTTAAATTCGCTTGGTATTCTGGTATGTTTTTATTTCTTCATCATTCTTATGTTTTTATTTTATCACTATATCTTGACTTATACTATTCTCTCGCAGGTTGGGAAAGCTTCATTTGTTGTTGCCTCTGACTTGGATAGAAGACGTGCATCTTCCCATAAGAAGAACATCGCTCTTCGTGGAAAGAATGAGAAGTTAGAATTTGAATTCTCTAACCTCCGCGAGAGGAATGAACAAATGGAATCTGAACTTGCTAGTCTTCGCGAGAAGAATAAAGAACTTGAGAATAATATTTCTCAACAATCGCTCAAAGTATCCAATCTTGATACTGTTAACAAACAACTCTTAGGTAAGATAATCTTCTTCTTTTCCCTCATAATTTTATATTTCACTATTCTTTCTTACTTGATTTATCATTCTCTCGGACATTTATGGTCTCACTGATGAGGATTTAACCATTCGTTCTTTTCCTGAACCAATAGACAATGATACTCTTCTAGAACTTCTTAATAATTCTTTGAATAACCCTTCCAATATTAATTCCCTTTCCATAGATGATCTCAGATCTAAGTTTCTCCTTTTAGAAATTGATTACATATCTTGTTTAGATATAACTCACAGATTCAAACAACTTTATCACAATTCCAAAGTTGAGATTAAAACTTTAAAGGCCAAGAACAAGGATCTTTCAAAAGACAAAGACCGTATATCTAGGCAAGGAGCTGAAACCTTAGCAAATTTCCATAAGACCATTCTTGAAGTTCAAATTGAAAGGGATGGGCTTATCCGCGAGAAGGAAGGTTTTATTGAAAGAGAAAACCAAATCCGTTCCCGTCTTCTTATAAATAATGATGAGGAGTTTGCTTGGGCTGCGAAAGTTCGTGACAATGCCAGAACTAATTTAGGTGTAGATGTTAGTCTTCATACCAAACAAGCAGCTTTAATTAAAGACTTGATTTCTGGAAGAGAAGGTTGTTAACTGTTCTCCCTTGTTAATTCCTTGCTTCTGTTATTCTTCCTTGCAAAACTTCTAACTTATTGTTGTATACTCGCAGGAGCTGAAAAGAGATACTCTAAAAGAATTGGAGAACTTGAAGCTGATAAGAATCAACTCGCAAATATCCTTGTTGCTCGCAACGAAAAGTATTCAAGATTGAAAGACCAATTAAGAATTAACGCTGCGAATTTTATTAGTACTCTTGTTGAAGTTCCCAATAATTCCATTAAATTGGTCTGCGATGATCATAACATCCCTCATTCTACATATCATGATCTTGCAAAAGAAGTTCCATCAAAAACTCCAAGCCTTGTTATCTATGATAGTGAAGCTGAGGACTCTTATGAGGATGAAGATGATGGTAAAGATGAAGGAGGAGAAAAATCTGGACGCAATGATGGTGGATCTAATTAGATCTATTTCTTCTTTTATCTTCCTTGTAATTTTGTACACTTATTTTCTGATTCTCGTAACATTACTGCGAGTTTCTCCAATTTGATGTATAAATTTCTTTTGCTTCTATCTGTATAAATTAGAAAACAATTTTTTTCTGCAACATGATCAATCAACATATTCATAATTTTTTAACAGTCTATGTAAATGTGTCATATTGCGTGAATGTGTCATATAATAAGATCTACGTAATTTTATCATATAATGATGAATAATAATTTCATCACTCCATGCATTCCCATACTTGCCTCTAATATTCATCTGCAATATGAAAAAATTGAGTAGAGCTTAGATATCCATTGTACATAAAATTGAGTTGCGAGCATAATCGCAAGTATTAGTTGTATGCTTTTATGATCTATGCGTGAATATCGCAAATTTCATAATCTCTGCAGAAATATCGCAGTTATTCAACTTCTTGTGGTCTTATTATGCCTTCCTAGTTAAAGGTCTTATTTTGTCACTTTATGTATTTGCGAAAAAATCGCAAGACGTCTTTACACTTATATGTAAAAACCATTGATCTTGCCTTATCTGTATTTTTTCAATTTCTCTGCGACAATATGACAAGTCTAAGTTCTCTTTCAAGAACAAAGTTTTATGACATTGTCGTTTTGCGATGAAATCGCAGGACTTCTTTACACTTTCATGTAGAAACCCATTGATCTCATCTTATCTTTTTTCTCTTATGGCTTGTTGCCTCTGTATAATTTTTGTCACGCGACAATATGACAGGCCTAAATGTTCTTGCGATCATAATCCCCATGACATTGCCGTCTTAAGAAACTTATCATCTCCCTAATGGAGGGTTCCGCACTTATCTTCCCCCTAGTTTCCCCTTCAAAGAGGGAAAATCGTCCATACAAGACTAGCTCCTCCCATCCTAATTTACCAACAACCAGTTGTTTTCGCAGCCTCTTGTCCTTTATGCCTATATGGCTTACAGTTACAATACTGCACCCTAAGTGGGGTTTTGTTAAGGACGAATGCATCATAGACAAGACTTACCAAGAATGGCCAGGGTAGGTTCGTCCGTCTCGGGCATCCTTGGCTCAACCGTGTACCTCGGTGCCTTAGTCATACTCTGCACTCCTTAAAAGAGGTCCTCAGTCGTCCAACCAAGGTATAACCTTATATAGTTGGAAATCCAAGGTACCTCTCCTGGATAGGTTTTCTTTAACCCCAACATCTGCGTGACTCAGGTTCCAGCAGCGTTATAACCTTATCCCTGAGTCATGTAAAGAGATACCCCCTTATATGACGTACTCTAGGTCTTACATTTTCCTCTTGCGAAATTGTATCCGCGAACTAGGGTATACGCCATAAAGGTTCATCCTGTTCTTTGTTTCTTTTGCGAATATCGCAATCTTTTGTTCTTTGAATAATCTCGCGATTGTACTCGCTGCTTCTTTTGATCTTATTTTATCTTTTGCGTAATTTTTTCAATTTCATCCTTCTTACTCAAACAAAATAAAACAACAAACCATTTATAGACTTCATCATTTTACCTTCCTACTCACTGATTTTTGCTTCTGCTCTTTTGTTGCATTTTGTTATTTTTTCTCCATTTGCGATATCCTCACTATCTATTTTCTGCTATTCATATTGATTTTGCAGCATATCATCTTCTCGCTGCTCTATTGTATCTACCATTAACCTATCACACCTTTTTCTTTGTTTGACGTTCTGCTTCTAATTGTTATTCTTCGCAACTCTATCTTCATAAGACTTTATATCAATCTCATAACATTTTCTACTCTCACCCCAATCTCCTTTGATGACCCCGACACCATGTAGATGTGGAAATTTAATACATTGATGATAGGTTGACTCCACACCTAAAATTCCGTGTAACCATGATATGCCAATTAAGGCATTATAGGGTGTCTCCACATCTACTACACAAAATAAGACTTTGGACTTGATTCCCTTTAATGGTATCCTCATTGTGATTTCTCCCTTTGGTTTATTGGCTCTACCATTGAAACCATATATCTTATATGTTGAGGGTATTAAATCCTCGTCTCTCCCTCCCATGGTCTTATAAGTGTGATAAAATAAGATATCCACCGAACTACCGGTATCAATCAATACTCTATTTATTGCCCACGAATATTCATTTTCATTCTCTTCTTCATCCTCAACTTCATCGTCTTTTTGTTTTGAGTTTATCTCTAATCTCACCACCAATGGTTGATCATGCATTTCTCCAGGTTTAGGTACTTCTTGTGATGTGAAAGAAATGGTTTTTTTTTGCCATTCCTCTAATGGCGAGACTCTCGCAATGTTCATAATCTCTCTTCCATATGTGTCTCTCGAGAAGACTCGACTAAGAATGTTGTCGTGGAAATGCTCAATAGTCTTGTATGAAAGTACGATGGAATTACAAAACAAATTTTTTTCCTTTGCTCCAACCTCTATCAAGAATGTTTCTACTCTTTTACAGTATTCACTCTGCGAATTTCTGGTGCTGGTGGTAGCTGCTGAGATTGTGGATGTCCTATTAGAAAATGATTTAACTTTCCTTGATCAATCATCCTCAAAATTATTCTTTTTACATTCCTGTAATAGTTTATTGAATGTCCATGTAAATGATGTTAAGGACAAAATGCTTGATTTCGATTATTCTGATGTGGCTCTTTTCCCATGTTCCAGGGTGATGGTATATCTTCCATCAAAATGATAGCTTCCCAAATCTTTTTTATGCTAGCGTTCAAGGGTGGCATCTTAATTTCTTCCCATATTACTCTTTGATTTCCTTGTCCTCTGAATTTTATTATTTCCACCGCGATTGTAATAATTCCTTTCTCTTTCATACTCCTCTTGATCTCGACTTCCCATAGCTACTAACTTCTGCTGATTTTCAATCACCACTTTCTCTTGCTTTGGCTGCGAGGTTCTCGCCACATTGTTGATCATTTTAGGAAGTAAACTCCCGTTCGCTGATATTGATCCGGTGTTTGCGATTGGGTATGATTCCATTTCATTTTGTTTTTCCTCCAAAGAAATGTATTCTTCTTGTAGTTCTCGTAGCTGAGTCATTGTGATGGTATTTTTGATTTTGAAAATTTGTATGTATAGCAGATTGGTTGCGAACATTGCATTGATAAAAGATAAAATAAGATATCTCTCATCCACTCTTCCTGTCATTTCACTGCACATTGTTTTCCATCTTATGGTTAGGTGTTTCAGACTCTCTCCAATCCTCTGTTTTAATCCAAATACATCTTCAATACCGGGTCGTGAAGAATTGTTGCTTATATATGCTCCTAGAAACGTAGCTTGCAAATGGTCAAAAGAAGTTATTGTATTTTTAGGTAAGCCTTCGAACCATTTTAACGCCTCGCCAGTTAAGCTAGATGCAAAGTATTTGGATAACACAGCGTTATGGTTTTCCCATTATAGCATACACCTAACATAAGCCTTAACATGTTGAACAGCACAGGTAGTCCCATCGAAGATACTGGTAAATTGCATTTTGGAGGAATTCCTCTTAGTTGTACTTCTTGAGTAAATGGAGTTCTCGCAGCTTCTTCAATGTCTTCATCAAGTTTCCTTCTGCCTCCTTCTCTCATGTTATTCAACATTCCCCTCATTTCTGCTAATTCTCTTAAAATTTGTTCATTTCCAGCTGAATTCTTCTCCATCGGTCTTTTTAGTGCAGCTTCTCTTCTTCTGCGTTCATGCCTTTCTTGTCTTGCGAAATTTTGTGTATATTTATCCGCATCTTCATTTTGTCTTCCTCTGCGATTTTCCTCTTCTCTTCCTTCCTGAATTCGCAACTGGTTACGTCTTCCAATTTTTTCTCTGCGAGTTTCTTCATTTCTCACTGTTTCTCTTCGCTTCCTTTCTATTCTTCTTTGTATTCTATCATATTCCTTATTGATATCATTGTTATGGAGATTTTGTGTGCGTCTTCTTTCTCGATTATCATGATTATTTTGCCGAATTTCTTCCTAAAATTCTTGTTCTTTTACTTCTTCTCTTAATCTTTCCCTTTCGCAAGCCAGACGTGCTTGTTCAGCATAATGTCTCTCAATTTCGTCCTCAATGATTCTTTGATTTCTTTGCATTTCTCGCCCATGTAATATTCGTCTACCTTCTTCTCGATTTTCTTCATCATTTTGATTATTTCTACCTTCTTGATTTTGTCTACCATTTACAGTTTCATCGTATGGAATATGGCGATTATTAATTATCTCTTCTTCTCTATGATGTTGTTCTTCATTTGGATTTTGCATTCTTTCCACATTTCTCATGGGGGAATTTTGCCTTGGTTCTTCTCTGAATATCCTTGAACTTGACCTAGTAGTACTTCTTGATCTCCTTATTTGCAATCTTAAATTCTTCATTCTTAACTCATGATTTTGCCTTGTTAAATTCGCACGTTCTTCTGCTTCTAATCTCCTTTCCTCCTGTATTCTTTGTCTTAAATCAGCTGTTGTTTCATTTTCATTTTCTCCATGAATTAATCCTTCAACCACTCCTCGACCTATCTCTTCTCTTCTTTCATCTCTTAATTCTCGATCTTCTTCTTCTTCCACTGAATTTGATTGCCAAGTATGCACGCTAACTCTATCATAATCCATTGCTCCATCTTGTATTGGTGTTTGATGATTTGATTATTGAACTTGATTTTCTTCATTATTCCTTGTTTTATTTTTCCTTGTTCTTACTCTTGAAGATTCTCCCATTTTATTTGTTCCTCCACCTGCAAGTCTTTTACTCCTCCTTACAGTTGTTGGTGGTTCCGATGTGTTTCTTCTTCTTCTAGCCATTATTATGTTAGATCTTTCACTAATTGTTCCAAATTCCTTTCAATCACAATGTCAATTTTTATCTTTTTCTTCAAGTAATCATCAACTCATCCCTGTTTCGGGCGCCAAAATGTAGTTGCAGGAAATCCTACACTACACCCTTGCTAAGATTCCACAATACTCAACTCATACTTAAATATCAAAAACAACTCTTTATCATCTAATTCTCAGAATTGTTTACAGAAATGGAAGAAATCAAGAACACAACTAATCTCTCAAAATTTCTCTCTTCTCAAGACTTTCTTAACTCTCAAAAAATACATCATCATCTCTATGGACATATTGAGTCTCTATATATAGGGTAGTTACATAATGGATGACAGCTAACCTATCCTTTACTTTCGTATTTGATTTGCGGTCTTATCGCTACAGCTATGATATGAAGTCTCGCAAGAATTATAACCGTCGCAGATAAATCATGCTCTTCCCATGTTTCATCAATCATCAACTATTATGTCATTCTTTAACTTACTCTGTGACACTCGCAAAGTATTGTTGAGGAGCTCGCGGTATTATCGCAGAAGTGTTATTTAATCTTGCAAGAATATTGTCATAGCGATATTCTGATCCTACACAAGTCTTAATGACTTTTTTTTGTGAATTAACCGTAAATGTTAACTAGGATCACTAGAGAGCGGTTACAATTATTTTGTAAAATCAAATAGGAACATTTTTAATAATGTTTTCGGAATTAATTACATGAGTAGATGCAATTAATGAGGAGGAATGTCTTAGAACCTAACTTGTAGAGATCCCATTTATGGAAGAAGCTATCTCAAGCGAGCTTGATTAATTGTGAATCAGGCTATGATCTATAATGTCTCTAACAAAGACTTATAATGAAAAGTCAAGACATACAAGTCTTGTACATTGAACGGTAAGTCAATTACTCAAGAAAGGAATAATTGCAGCTAGCCATTGAAACGGAGAAAAACTTGACCTATTTATGAAGAGTCTTCCAAAGGAAATGTTTTCAATGAAGTATATTCGTGGGAGACGAATTTATCTATTACCAGTAGACTTTTCTGTGTGAGACAGATTTGTTTATTAAAGTCTCCGACTTTGGGTCGTAGCAACTCTTGGTTGTGGGTGAGATCATCTAAGGGAATCAAGTTTGCAGTATCCTGTTGGGACCAGAGGCGTAGGAACTTAATTGTACCTTGGATCAGTGTGAGATTGATTAAGGTTCAACTACAGTCCAGACCGAAGTTAATTTGGAGTAGGCTAGTGTCTGTAGTGGCTTAATACAGTGTATATTTAATCTGGACTAGGTCCCGGGTTTTTTTTTTTTGCATTTGCGGTTTCCTCGTTAACAAAATTCTGGTGTCTGTGTTATTTATTTTCCGCATTATATAATTGAAATAATACAGGTTGTGGGTTGTTCAATCAATTAGAATATCCGACCATTATTGGTTGTTGATTTAAATTAATTGACACTTGGATATTGGTCTTTGGTACCATCCAAGTTATCTCTCTTTGATTAAGACTCGCGAATTGTATTTGCTTGAGTAAATCAAATTGAGAGATTGAGAAAATAACTCCTTGAGTAATTTTTATTGACTGAGTCTAGTTGATTCTCTAGAAAACAACTCAGAGTTGTCCATACAGATTGCTAATAGAAATATTGGGTGAGGTTGTTAGACCCCCGCTTTTTCATTAAGAATCTTTTTAATTATACATGGAAAATAAGAATTAGTAATGTGCATTTACTAGTTAAAGATTTTCCAAGGAGATTTCGATCATATATTTGGACAGTGTATTGACAAAAATTATGAAAACCGAATTTGGTGTAGTAATGAAAAATATCTTGAGTATATTTTCGGTTTTGGAAATTCCTTGGTGTCCAAACTTCCTTGTATATAAATACTTTGAGTTTGCATTTCTAGCAAACTAATCCCGCGTAGCATTAAACTTACTCTTTTGTCTTTGTTACTGGTGAAGCCGCCTATCGGAGAGGAGAGTAATCTAATTAGGTGAAATCTCTTACGGCCTCTCAATTTAAAGTCTTCGTTGGGATTGAGAAGCTCTAGCGCGACCCATTGGTGGGAAACTAGATATTGCGGTTTATCTTTAGTTTTCTTATTGATTTGATTGAATAATGGTGGTTGAACTTTGATTGCACCTAGTTTGTTTATGCATGAGAATCTTCTCTTCTGATATAAGATTCACTTAAACTAGTTCAAAGTTTCGATAGGGATCTTTAGACTGTTGTTAGATCTAAAGATGATCTTGTGATAACCCATTGTTAACAGACTCTGTTCTGTGTGTGATTGATCACAAGAGATTCAAGTAGTTATGTGCAGGTGTTTATTGAAGATCTAAGAAGATTTGAAGACAAAGAAAATATTGAAGATTTCTGACTTAGCATCAATAAATTTCCTTGTGATTAAAGGTATTAATTGGCTTAATCTTAACGATTACCTTTGGGTGATTGAACATAAGATAGATCTTGGAACCTGGCAAATGAGTTTATGTTCAGATAAACAATGAAACCTTTGCGCAACTCATATCACTTGGTTGAAGAGAGTTCATACCAAACAGATTTGTTGTTCCTTTACTATTTGCAATACGATCCAAAGGAATTGGTCCAAGTATGTGACTTGTTTATAGGTTGGAGGCGTGGGAATACAGATGGAACTAGGTGAAATATAGGCTTAGTTGCTTGGTCTCAACTATACGAAGTTGGTTTATTTTGTATAGCGGCTTAATACTGAGAGTATTCAATTCTGGACTAGGTCCCGGGGTTTTTCTGCATTTGCGGTTTCCTCGTTAACAAAATCTTGATGTGTCATTTACTTTATTTTTCCACATTATAATTGTTTTATTATAATTAAAGTAAATTTCACAAACGTTAATTCCTATTTACTTGATACGTGAATCCTATTGAGTTTGGTTAAGTCCGAACCTTTGTATCAAGTAAACACACTTTGTTGTTGTATTGTCTTGATCTCGTATCCATAGACGATCACACAAAGTGTGAACCGATTTGTTGTATTGTTTCGACTCAGTCCATAGACAATCACTTTCGGGGAAAGGACTTATATGAAGGAAATGTAATATCTTGAGGTATATCTGGGTACCCTCGCATTTTCAATTGGTATCAAAGCAGGCAAACACGAAAATATCTAACAATCTGTGTTTGGTGCGATCCATCCTATAAGAATTGAATCCATGTATGATTCAGTTGATGTTACACAAGAGTATGACTACTCAAAGGTTGAAGATGTTACTACTTCGTTGACTCATGATCCAGGAGTTATGAAAACATCTGTATCTTTTTATGATAAAAATAAAGATATTGATAAAGAGTTGGTAAAACTCCTAAAGCCTATAAAATCTTTATCTTCTAAATTGATAATTTTAAAGACAGAGTCAAATCTTCTTAAACAGAAGATCAGAAATAAATACAGTCAACCGGATAGTCTGGCTGAAGAGAATATGAATCTCACTGTCAAATTAGAAGCTTTTGTTAATTCTCTTGATAAAGAGACAAGTCCAATGGCTCTGACAAATGATGTTGTTGTATTAGTCACATCTGAAACAGATCAAGATGATGGTAGTTTACCGAACTACATCAAGTCATAAGAGGATAAAAAAACAAGCTTCTATATCTACTGATGATCAAATGAAATCTTGTCCAAAGGAAACTTTGAACCGATTCCATGATAATGATCTTAAGGAATACACTTTTCAGTCACTTGACAAGAAACTTATACTTCTTCAACATACGGTGGTAAAATTTTTGAAGGAAGTTTCTTGTCTTAAAAAACTGAAAGATCATTCCTCGGTATAAAGACAGATTGTGCCACAACCCTATAAGATCAACTCAAAATCATAGGAAAGATTTGACAATAGATTCTGGAAGAAGATTCCTCCTCATCCATATCGAAAAAATTCTTGTTTTGATGAAGAACGATTCCAAAAGGAAGGGAAAGAGAGAATCTCTTCCAAAAGAAACAATGAGGGATCTCCAATAATTTTTTCAGACAATCACACTGATGTGAAAAATAAGGAAGTCCTTAGAATGAGAAAATCTTATGAAAATCTCATTGAAAGAATTAAGAGAGATCTATCAGTCTCTGAGAATTCTCACATCGGTACAATTTCTCCAAATGATCATATCTCTAAAGTTAGAAAAGGTCATCATCTTGGGAGAAAATATATTGAGCAGAAATTCCCTAAAAGAAACATTAACTATGTTTCTGATATTTAATATAAGCTTTAAAAAGCTTATTCCGATACAACCTAGTTGTATCAAGATTGTGCATTCTCATCCCCATCTATGCTCATATATATGGATGGTAATGGCACAATAACATCTAGAGCACATGTATTTGTGTAATTGATTATCAGAAAAGTTGTAAGTTTTATGGATAGTAGTAAATCCAAAAATTGTTCATGTTTATCATGATTTTCTAGATGAGTTTTATTGGAATTTTTGAATAAAACTAAGAAGTTCGGACAAAAATAAACGAAATATATTCTTTAATATTTTCGAGTTCTACTGGTAACTTTCGGTCCGAAAGTTGTTCCCTTTTAAAGGGAAACTATTTATTTTAGTATATTGATACCATGATCAATCAACTTATTTATATATAACCAAGCATGCCTCCAATAACTCGCATTGTCACAAAGACTAATAAGGAGGAGGCTTAAAAGGTTAAAGATTGTCAAGGAATCAATACCGAGGGGAAGAAAATAAGCAGATCAACAATCATGTCCGATTATGATTCTGAAAGTTCGGTTGGATCACAAGATGAGTCATGTATGTTGGCCTACAATAAACAGGATCCAACCAAAGTCAAATGGATTCGTTCTAACAGTACGAATCAATACATCCAAGGCTTTGAAAAACTAGAATCTGATCTAGTTATGACTGTTCGTCATCGGGATTGGTTGAAAGAACGAATTGAAGGAACAAAAGAAGCTCTTGCCGAACTCAAGGTTCTTGTTGAAGAGCTAGAAAAATAGGAAGTGGTTGCAGACAAGTCTCTTGAGACATGCTTTAATAGTTTGAACACTGAAGAAACATCGATGAACAACAAGAGCACCACTAGAGATTAAGTTATATGCTGAATACTTAATCTAGAGAAATAGACATGAATTTTTGATTGCTTTCATTGATTGTGTAAGTCTATTATGAATAAAAGCTATTATGAATAAATTTATTTGATTTATAATTTTTCTTGTGATAGTTTTTGATTTACATAGCCGGTACTTTAATGATTTATTTTATTTTCTATGTATGTTTATGAGATGTTTGATTTCGGATTTATTACCCTGATATTCGATCTCATAATATGTTGTGTACCCCTATGGTTTGGGTGACCTTTTGATTTAGCAGGATTGAGTTCTAGCCCATGTTGTTAGGCTTTATCAAAGGATCATGAGGGGTTCTTGTAGAAACAATATGTGAAAAAGTTACAATATGTTGAATCGGTTTTGGTTTAGCATAAAAGCATATGTGTTTCGACGGTTTTCAAATTTTTCTTGCAATTATTAAAACCGATTTTCAAACTTTCTATGGTAAAGGTTGGTTGTTGTTATTCTTTTGTTCTTGGCATGAGAAAGACAACATAATGGTATTTCGATATCAATTCTCCCGGAAGAAGAAAACGATGCGATCATATTTGGAGAAGTTTGATGCGAAATTGAGGTAACAATCTTGTTAGTTAATTGTTTTTCCTGTTTTAAGAAAAATCTATTTTTATTTTTATTTTTATTTGATATATATATATATATATATATGCTTTTTCTTAAACGAAATTGTTGGTACAATTGATTTTTTTATTCCATTATGTATACGTGGATGTTTGTGTGATTCAATTGTTTCTGGTTAAGTAAAACTTTTGTTATCTTGCTTTGTTGTATGATATCAATAGTTTAGGCTTACAAAATTTGGTGCAATTGCAGTTCTTTAATGTGTATGTTAATTCAATTATTTCCAGTTAAGTAAAACAATTGTTATTTTGCTTTATTGTGTAGTATCAATTGTTTAGGCTTACAAAATTTCGGTGCAATAGTGAAACTTTGATTATATATGTTGTTTCAATTGCATCCGGTGAGGTGAATAATTATGCAAGTTTATGTATTGGTTTGTATGAATTATTTATGGCTTAACGAATGAATATGTTGATGGGACGAGTTGTTTGGTCCAATTCGATTCTGAATAAGATAAACTAAGTTAATTCTGATCTTAGTTAGACTTATCAAAGTGGAGGTTTGGGTTATTCAAGTCTAGACGAGAGCCTAAACAAAAAAATGCTAGTTAACTAACCTAGTATTTGGCTTGTTTGAAATCTAAAGGTCTATGTTATATGGATAATTAGCACCTGATGAGAAAAATAAAGTTTATCTTTGTTTTGGTCTTATCGAATGAAGCGGTTGTGGTTATGCAATCAGTTCAGCAAAGGGACTAAATTTCTTAGTTGATTTTTGGTTTTCTAAAATAGTTGGGAAAATTGCTTCGGGAAATTATTTCCATGATAACATATCAAAACGTAATTACTTTATAGTTTTAGTTTTGATATTGGTTATCAAAAATGGTATGTGGAACCCTCGTGCTTAACTCAACAGTTTGCAAGTCTATTTTTGAGATTTGTAAGATCCTTTTCGTGTTGTCCATTATTTTTTCTTTTTTTTTTGTCATTTTTGTGACAAAAAGGGGGAGAAATATATGGAGTAAACAGGTGATGCTGGTATCAATTTTATGGTTGATTGGTATCACTAGGGAAGAGGACAATGGTGCTTGAAACGTTTATCTAACGAATGATGAAAAGCACAGACTAAGGGGGAGTAACATATCATATGATTGGGATAAAAAAGACGTGCGGATTGAAAGTATACATATCTCACCTTTAGGGGGAGTATGAGCTTTGTTATTATAATGTCAACAAAGACATTCTTAAGGATTGAATGATTGCAGGTTATGTGTTGTTGGATTCTGGAATCAAGCGTATGTGTAATGAATTCTTGTAATTTGTTTATCCATATGATTATAAGAGTTTTGTCACTAAAATTGACAAAAGGGGAGATTGTTAGAGCATTGCTCAGTTGAACCCACTAAGCGTTGGTATGTCAAGTTTGGTTGTCATATTTTAGTGGAGCAAAACTCATTTAAGAGTCGCTTGATTTAAATATACTAGAGTCAACTTCATATAGGTTAGCTTGAAAGTATTAGGATGAGACATTACAAGTATTGCGAAGACTTGAAGAAGTACGGAGCTACAACCACAACATCATCCTTCCACTTGAGGTTAGTGATATTTGACTTGAACTGTTTCATTCCCTAAAGTATTTTCAAGTCGTGCATGATAAAAACATAAAACTGCGAAGCATGAACACTCTAGATAGACATAGTATTAAGGAATACGATATGAAGTTTCTTGCTTAACCATTAAACTTTGTATATAAGACATAGACATAATCGTATGTCAAGTTTGGTTGTCATAGCAGAAACCCAACCTATGTTTTGAAAAAGATAAAAAAAGGTTCAATGTGGTACCAACAAGTTATGGATGTGATTATGGTGCACTAAGTAAAAACTTCTCATTTCTGTTTAGTGCAGGTTCTGCAATAAAAAAAAGAATGGATGAAAATCCTTAATAAGTCTAAACTTTTATCACAAGGTGCCTCACAGAAACACCTTCGAGACTTACCTATATGAGTATGAAAATCAGGCTGTTTCCTAAGAGAAAAAGACTGTTCTCTGAGAGACTCATGAATACAGGATAATCACATGGCCATTAATATGCTGGCTACATAACACACAGTCTCTGAAATCAATATGTATGGAGATTCCGGTATTGTCACATGGGGTACTTGGTTCAAGACTGGTTTCACCACTGAACCCCGATAAGGCTTTGAATTTCTTACACTAAGTGAAGGTTCAAATCCAAAAGATACATATCATTTATGTATTGATTTCAACGATGATGCTTATTTCCAAACTAAGCATGAACTACGTAGGCTTGATCCCACTCGGGTAAGTAGGCAGTCACTTGAGTGATGCAGCCACTCCAGTTTCGTAATTTTTACTTTGTTTTATTTCATGTTTTTTGGTTATTAAAAATATGGGGAGATTGTAGGATATTTTCAATAATATAGAAAATAAAATGGTTTTCGTTTTTGGTTTTGGTTTTGGTTTTCCACTATGACGGGGAGCGCCCTAAGCCTAATAGATGCAATAGAATTTTGTTGAAGATGAAATGGCATCTCCAAAGGGTGTGATGGTTCACAAGAGACATATCCATTCCCATTAGACACTATTGGTGTCTTTTGAGAATGAAGAAGCATCTCTAATAGGCATGAGTCCCCTATAAGTAGTGATGATATATTTTCATTCAAGCATGGAAAACATAATAAAATCTTTGATTTCTTTTCTCTCTAAGCATCATCAGAATCTAAATATTGTGTGTTCTTGGTTGGGTCAAGGGAGTACAATTTTTTAACCCAACAACGTTGTTAAGGATTCATTGTATCCTGAAGGAAATATTTCTCTGATCAATTATACTCGCCAATTATTTGGGAATGGTCGAAATAATTGCTGAAAAGAATCGTAAGGCCTTGAAGCTTGTGATACAACATTCTTTTCAATCTCTGTTTTCATCCTCTTGTACCCAAATTTCCAACATAATTTAGGGAATTTTTTTTCTCTAGCATGATCTAGCAGTACCAATGCCAATCATGTGTCCATTTGTGATGTCAGCTAACCCGCTCTTTAACCTCAGTTATACGTGAACAGATTTTTAGCTACAAAAAAAATATTTTAGCGTATCTTTAAGGAATATCTGGATACGGTATATCTTTAAAAAAAATTTGCGGCAACTATAAACAAACTTCTCTTCGCTTTCTACCCAAAAATATATCAAAACCAGTTACAACTACTAAATTACGAGAGTTGGTTAGCGAAGAAACACCGTCAAGATGGTCAGGATCATCTTTGACCCAAAACAACTCCTCACCTAGAGAAACTACTACATCAAAACTACAACAATCAACACTACCCATGCCTAAACCCGATCCTGAACTTTCGGATTCTCTCCTTCCAAAATCAAAAACAGTTGTGTAATCTTTTTTTGTCGAAAACGCAGTTCAATCGCTACTACAGATGCAAACAGTTGGTGAGGAGAAACCAGTTATGGAAAAAAAATCTTCTACAATGGAAGAACAAATCGTGTTCGTATTTTTTTTTTACTTTGGTTATACAATACACATATACATGGATTTGATTTAGTGGGACTTATTAATTGTATATATGTACACAACGAAATCAATATTTGAACCACACATATCCAGTCCTTTAACGGTTTGAGAAGTTTTATTGAAACAAAGAAGATGGTGATTAGATATATGACAAAACAATTGTGAGAGTTTTATACAGATTTACATGTTTTGGATGAAATGTTTATCTTGATTGAGAATTAAGAATGAGGGAAGAATGGAATACTAGGGCAACTAAAAAGTCGGGGCTTATTTAGAATACGGCCTGACTATTCTTGGATATACCTGAGGTTAAACATGGGTTAGCTGACATCACAAGTGAACACATGGTCAGCCTTGGTGATGCTAGATCAAATATGATCTAGCAGCGCTAGAGCAGACATTTTCCTATAACTTATCAGTTGTGCTACTGTCGGTTTGATTTTTTTTTCCTATAACTGATAAATTTTTCCTATAACTTATCAGTTGTGAGACAAAAAAATAAATATACTCTCTCTCCAAAAAAGACTCTCAACGAAGTTCTTTTCTGATTGATTTTTCACTGCTCAGGTCGGCTATTTTGGAGCAGGTCTGAGCAGATAAAGCACCATCAATCGTTATGTTTCACCTGGATCTATACGTGTATTGCTTTGGATTTCTATTTTCAGTTTTAAATTGGGTTCTACGGTCGGTCCTGTTCTTGTTGCGTTTTTAGGTTTTTTCTCCATGGATTGATGGTTCTTTGTGCAGTTTTGGGATGTGATCCTTTGTGAGGAGGAAATCACCAAATATCAACATCTACATCTCTTTTATATGGACAAGACAAAGCAATATCAACATATTCATCTTCGGAAATGTCTCCATATCTTTTCTCCATGTTTATGGTGATGATCGGATTTTAATTTGGTTTGCTTTATATTTACGTAATCCAAATATTCTTGGTTGTTTCAACAGTCGAGTGATATTTGGATCTGATCTTGTTTCGGGTCTTTGGTTTAGATTTGGGACTTACTGGTTTTCCTATGAACTTTCTTATGTGGGTTAATTTGGTGATATTCTCTATATTGGTGTTCTTATGTTTGGGTCATGTTTTGATCGACAATCGCTCCAAGTTTGGTGTTGTTTTACTCTGACGGGTAGAAGGACTCCGACGATTTATCTGACGATTTCATTGTTTTCGATCGAGAATATATCATTTCAACAAGGAGATAGTTATCAGAATAATATGAAAAACTTCTTTAGGATTGTGGATCAAGATTTAACGATCCAAGTTCTCCCGTATATAAGCGTGTGTCACTGTTACTGCTACTTGTTACAAATAATTCTGTTACTTGTGATTCTATCAACTGAGATTCTACCATTAGAGATTCGTTGCTTGGTCATGTATGAAAATTGTTCGGTCTTGTTACTTTCGGTTTGTGTTATGTAACTTCGGGGCTATCTTCCTGTTTATTTATTAAAAAAAAACAGTTGTGCTAGACACACAACAAATCTTCACTTTGTTTGCCACCAAAACTGATCGAGTGAATATTACCTTGCATGCATTGCATCAGGATATGGATGAGCAGAAGTGGGCCCCATCAATTGTCTCTTCCGGTGTAAACTTCGGTGAAAAATCAAAGTGAACCTAGACTTTTTGATAACTTATATATAAAAAAAAAAAGATAATGGATGTCAAAACGGTTAATTAATGTTCATCTAGAGACGGTATGACCATACACGTGTATAATATTTTTGAAAAATGATTTATTAATATTTGGTGTCGTTGGGATTTTGAATGTGGACGTAAACGGAGCCAACTCGGTAAAAAAAAACGTGTGTGACTAGGACTTGGACTATGATCATTAATCGAGCCAACTCGATCAAGAAATGAATGAGTCACTTTCAAACCGATCTATCAAGTTTATGAATTATTTAAGAGAACATATTCTGAAATTAATTTAGACTTTATTAAATGATCAAAGTTGTTTATTGGAGTATCATTCACCAATGAATCAGGCGCAAACACTCTACACCCCCTTCTCATCACCTCAACTAACTAGAGTATTATGAAGTCCTCGATTATAAAATACCATATCCATATTTTCTCAGGATATATATATATTTTTTTTTTGTTTCTTAAATTTGCTTTTGAAAATGTGTGCCATCTTTTAAAAGTTGTAATACTTTTTTTTTTTTTTTTAAGCCTGTAATACTTAGTATAAGGGTAGTGGCAAAATCTAACAAGACAAAACTAATTTCTGATAAGTGTACTTTATAAATCATCAATTTGCTCTTTTTCTTAGTTCTCATTTAGGGATTCATAATTCAATCTAACAGGTGTAGGAATCTTTTACGGTAGTGAATCTTCATCGAAATGATTGCGAACTCGTCAATATTCTCGGTTTCAGTCCATGGCCCAGATGAGTTTTTTAATCTTGCAGAGACAAGATTTAACTGAAAAACTCATCGAGAAAACTGAATTTTTAATGATTCCTGTGAGACAAGAAATCAAACTTAACACATGGAAATTTAGTAACAAAGTCGAATCCAACTTATAAAAATTCGATTTCTTACCTTTCCTATCAGTGTTGTTTCTTTTTAACTTTACATCCATGACCTAAGTGAATTGTGTAAAATGTTCAACTTGTATATCTAGATCCCCAGGTAAGTAATAGTATCCAATACTCACTGAGACACGTCACCAATAGGAAAGTTCTACTTTCTTCTAACTAGAGTAAAAATAGAAAAAGAAAAGAAAAGAGGAAGACGATTTTTCTTCATCGCTCACAGAACCGACTCACCACAATAATTTGAGTCGAACAACACAGACGGACTACCTCCAAAAAATTTGAACTTCTTTGTCTTCCAGCGTTCACTAGTATCGTTGCTCTCTAAAGAAAACAGAATCATCGTTGAGAAAGAAGAGACATAGATTATGATGTATACGATTTAACCCTAACCTCCATTTTCTTTCTTGAGTTTACCAAATTTGTTAAGGTTTTATAAAAAAAATTGATGTAAAATTTGAAACCCTAACTTTTTTTGTGTCTGTCCTCAAATATCACATGGATTGATGTTTTTCTGATATCCTGATGAAGGTTCTTGAAAGGTAAATATAATAGATAGATCTATTTGATTTTGTTAATTTGTAGTGGAAATTGAATATAGAAATTGGGTTGTTGTATGATCTGCGTTTGGGTTTTTTGTGTAGTCTGAGTATTGATAAGCTGTAAGTTGAAGCGTAATTGCTAGTATTGCAAAGCCAGTGATATTTTGTGTTCTGCAATGTTCAGTTTGCAGAATTGTATTGATTAGAGCATTAGACTCGAGATCCTTGAGGTCTCTTAAATAGATCAATTACCAAATAGGGTTTTACATAGATAATTGTTTTTTAGTAAATTACTTCATAATAACTACCAATTTAAAAAGTTTCTCAAAGCGATTTACTAGTGAATGTAATAAATAATTTTATCAACTTGTCACCTATTGTATATTGTTTATACAATTCATTTAAATACTTCCCATAAACAATACTCCATTTGCCCCATAACTAAAGTAGTAAATTTTATTTTTTTAATGATAAAATAGAAGTAATATCTAGTTATACAGCTAGTGAGTTTTATTTAAGGTATCGATAAGAAAAAAATCAATTATATATTTACTATGACTTTTACTTAAGGTATCGATAAGAAAAAAATCAATTATATATTTACTATGACTTTTATTTAAGGTATCGATAAAAAAAAATCAATTATATATTTATTAACATGTGTTGAATATTTAAAAATGCCGTCTAAAGTGGTTTGAGTGGAGTATAATAAAATAATAAAGGAATAATGTTGGATAATTAATTTTAGAATACTAATTTTTTTTTTAACTATAGTTTGGTGTATGACTTTCTTATACTAAAGTATTACTCACTATTTTCATTCATTCTCTTTTAAAAAATTATTTATTATATAAAACTTCTATTGATTGTGGTGCATAAAGTTATAAAGATAGAGTATATAAATAAAAGGTAGATACTTCGTATTAGATCATACTTCTTTAGATCATGTATAAAATCTAGATAACAGTAAATACATAATTTGGAAAGTTTTACCCATTGTGTTACGGTATAAATTTTGATGTTGCATTTGATTGTTTTATCTTGTTCAATATTTTTAGTCGCCGAAGTATGAAAGTTCAAGTTTCTTTCTTTAATATATAAATTTCACTGAAAAGATACTATGGTATTTAACACCACCAAACCAATTCACCAATCCACAAAGATTTAAATTATGATGCTTTTCCTTGATAAAGTATTTCATCAAGGAGATAATTATCATTCTCATTGTCAAAACACGCTTGCATAATGCAACATGAGTTGTTTAGTAACTTTCTAGAGATGCTCTAAGTGCAAACTGAAACGAACTTTTACATAGACAGTTGTTTTTCAGAAATATATTTCACCATAACTACCAACTAGAAAAAGTTCTCAAGTTAATTTACTATATGCATATGCAAATCCACTGAGATTTTGTTAATCAAAGGAAAAGAAAAATAGAAAGGAAGAGGGCGTAAGACCTAACCTCTAAGAAAAGAAATAAAACTGCATGACAATTTATTTTATTTTCCTGAAAGCAACAAATTATACTTTTGAAAGATATAAATATAAAAACCCTATAGATCAACATAAAATCTTCCTCGAAATAAAGAGAAATTATACTAGACTAATAAGACCACAAAACCACGCCTAAATAATGTGAGCACATTTGATAATTATGATTGCATGAATTGAATCTCTCATCTAGTTAATGAAAGGATTATATACAGAAGTAGGCATGTTCAGGACCCTCACTTTCGTTTCTAGGCCTCTTTTTTTATTTCTTACAAATATAAGCCTCTCAAACGGACTCCATCCAAATCCGTTATCTCAGTCAATATCTCGTGTTGACTGGTCAATATCTCGCTAAAATCTCGTATAGAGAGATCTCCTGAAGGTGTTAAGATTACTAAATTTCCCTTTCTATATAGAATATAAAATCTCGCCCACGTGTGTCAATCTGAAAGCCTAATTTGAGATCGCTGAATCTCGAAGATAATTGAACGGCTACGATGGACGTCCATATGAAATAACATCACACATATCGGTCTCAGAATCAATAATCTGAGATATCCATATCTCAGAGAAATTGGACGGTCTAGATGCTTAGATGTTTAGATGATACGCAGGGAAACCCATCAGAGAGACAGATCGATTCTCATTTTATTCCTCCTTCTTCTCTATGGTTCAACTAAATCAAAAAAAATTCTGCTAAAATCAAGAGATAACTTAGGGGTTTTTCTCAAATCAAACCTAATCTTGGTTGTCTATAAGAGATTGAATCACTAGCAAGTGCAAAAATCAGGTATTTCGATAACTGCTGCAATTATAGAAGGCAAAAATTAGGGTTTCTACGAATTAAATGGGTATTTCGATTTACGTTGGATAAAAAGAAATCAAAGTAGGGTTATGATTTATTGAAGAGTTTGGCTAATGTTTTGATGCTCAAATTAGTGAAGAAAGGATATGGAATTGAATTTCGGTTTCATTGAAAAGATTTATAGGAAGAAAGGGTTTGATAAAAATTGAGAAATAAAGGAGATTAAGTCGTGATTATGTTATAAAGAAGATGTTGTTTTAATGAGAATTAGATGAATATGTTAGGAGAAGTATCATAATTGTTCCAGGAGAAAGGAGATGGAGAAATAGTAAGGGATTTTTATTGCCGTGGGTTGTTGTTGTTGATAAGAGATATTGTGCATGGGTTAGAAAGGAAGAATATGGTGTGGTGTTGGTGTTGTTAATTTGAAGTGGAATTTAGGGATTAAATGGTTGTTGGAATTAAAGCAAGAAATTGAGCTTCGGTTACAGCAGTTGATGCTGAGTTTAATGTGATAGATGAAGATCGAGAGATATTTAAAATGGAGATTGTAGGTTTTTATTTATTGCAGAACCAGTGAAGAAATTGGTCATCTGTAAGTATGTGAGATGGAATTGTAGAAGAAGGTTAAAGGGGTACTTGAGTTTTATGAGTATTGTATTGTGTTGTTCAAGAACATGAAGAATTATGTTGTGGTGGATTTGAGTTTCAGTAAGTTTGAATCAGAGATAAGAATAAATAGAGAATGGGTTTCGAAATTAGTGATCTGGAGAGGAATTTGGTGATGATGAAAGTGTCTTGTGGATTGCTGAGTTGTTGAATCGGTGGAAGAAGGTGTTATGGCTGGAACAAAGAAGGTCATCGATAAGAAAGACGTTGGTGTTGTTATACGGTGCAGGTGGCGTTCATATCAATTCAAAGCTTAGTTCCATTGGAGGATTTTTATTTCTTAACCAAGTAGCTGCTAAGAAAACTATTGTGATGGAGTTCAGGTCCTCTTCCAACAATACCAATGGTGGTTGTTGGTACTGAATTTAAGGGATTTCTGATGGTTGTTTATGAGAGATTGAGAAGGGATGATAGCTGCTGCTGTAGTTAATTGGGCGAATGAATGACATGGATTTTGATTGGTTTATTGTTCTAGATTACTAAAATTGCGCTGCAATTTCTCACAGAATTGCGTAAAAGAATAGTTATAAAGATGGGGTACTGATTGTGCTTGATAAATGATTGCAGCTGGTGGTGTCTCGATTTGCCACAAATTTAACTTGTATGTGATTGATGTTGCTACAATATCTGTGAAATAAATTTTGTGAGATTTACTTAACAAATCCAGCAGCTGGAGAATGGTTGCTTATGGTGGTGGCGGTCGCATAATTGGTTCTTGAGACATCCATGAAGATGAAAGATATTACTCCATGAATGATGGCTTTGATGTGAATGAAGATTAGATTTGGTTCGTGTGTTGGCAGAATTGGCTTAATTTTGTACGAGTTTGTTAGCTAGATGAAGCGACTGCAATAGGTTTTTTGTGGCGGTGAGGTAGTTGGATTATGGATTTCATGGAGGTGTTTGGCTCGGTTGGAGGAGTCGGGTTGACTGAGATGGCTGCATTAGTGATGGTGATGTCTAGATTAGCGGACAAAAAATAGAAGTTGTGTTGGGCTATCAATGCGCTACACATTTCACAAGCCTTTGCAACTCAGACCAATCAGCTGAGCCAGACTAGCTGACTCGCTCTGATTTGAAAAAAGAAAAGAAAAAAGTGACACAGACTTAAATTAGATATTCAAGGGACTATTATGTCCTTCTACTTCCACTTAACGGTGCTAACTTTCCATCCATCAGTTTTGGTCAAAACTTGCCTAGCTTTGTAAGAAATAAAAAAAGAGGCTTAGTTTTGTAAACCATAAAAAAAACAGGCCTAGATTTGTAAAAAGCCCTTAATGAAATAACCATAAAATTCTAGTTTAACGCTTTTATACATTGAAAGATGCAATTGATCTTGATATTAAGTACATATGAACATACTTTTTTCACGGAGATAGAGAATAAAAGAAATTTGAAAAATCACTCCCACAAATTAACAACAAGAATAGTGTTGCATACTAGCTCATAAAACAATGGCCCATTGTACTCTATGCGCTACCTACATTTAAATACTTTACATCTAGAATTTCACAAATTTCAACTATTTAAGGGAACTTTCTACTGAAAAAGAAAACCAAAAATTTCGAGTTCATAGTGAAATAAAAATTATTGGAACATTGAAAGTAAGAAAACTTATATATGACCATTTTCTCTTAAACATATTAGAGTTCAGCTGTAAGTTTCGACATTAAAGTATTACATAAGAATTAAATGAACAATGATCTCCAATGCAGTCAAGGAACTTGTGATTAAAAGTATTTTCTTAATTACTCTAATTTTCAAATTCTAAGAATTTAATTATTATTTTTACCATTTAACATTAAGCGTTCCAGATATCTAAACTTAAAATCTCCAAACTAGCATTAGCAAAATAAATATAATAATAACAATGATCTTCGTACCACAATTAATAAGGGAGATATCAATATTAGCGGGCTGCGGGGATAATACCAATCCAGAAACTCAGTGGTCATGTGTTAATGGTGGATTTTTGACGAAGGTCATATTCGTAAAATCACATTGGAAATTATGTATCTCTGACCATGTTAGAATGCATAAGTGGTTATGTCTTTGATTTCCGCAAGAGAAACGAATTGCGGTACAATGACCTCCATACATAAGGCAATATCGGAGCTTCTTGCTTAAGAGCTCTCAATATTTCATATATCTCATACTGAGCAATTCAGTATCCTTTCAATATCCTTTCAACATGTGCAAAGCATTTGAAAGATGTCTGGTGTCTGAAATTTCCTAGAATAATATATGATGTTGATCACATAATATCTAAATGCTCCTAGACAAATAATAAAAAATAGGGAAACCATGGGATGGGGCCCACATGGCCAGCCGGGAAGATGTGCGCCGGTTTTGGTCGGTCCTCACTCATTTTCCTTATTTATTTTTATATTATTTTATTATTATTACAGTTTTATCTTTTAAGCTGCAGGATCAGAATATCGCCACACCAATACTACTGCGACATTTACAGTGATAGTTCTGCGAGCTAATCAACAACAAACTGCGAGCGTTGTAGATGATTGAAAGAATGACGCAATGGATGACGATAGCCAAAACACGGAAAAAGCAATGATGATGCTGCGATCTTTACAAATGTCTGCGAGAGTTGATATTATAACTGTTGCGAGAGTACCGCAAGTCAGATCCTAAAATAAAGGACAGCTTAGCTGTCATCCACTATGTAACTACTATATATAAAGAGGACTAATAGACTCGGTGAGAGGAGAGATCGATTTTGGAGAGTGGAGAAAGATTTGAGGAGAGAGAAAGTCCAAAGAGAGTGGTTGTATTCTTGATTTCTCCCATTTCTTGTAAAATTTCTAAGATCAATTAATAAAAAGTGTTGTTTAAATCTTTCAAATAGGTGTTGATAATTGTGAATTCTTATAGGGGTGTAGTGTAGGTTTTCCTGCTACTACATTTTTGGCGCCTGAAACAGGGATGAATGATTGATTATTTGAAGGAAAAGGTAAAAATTAATATTGTGATCGGAAGGAGTTTGGAATAATTGGTGCAAGTTTTTATGCAATTTTTAATAATTCACTAAGGTTAATGGCAAGAAGAAGAAGAAGAAGAAATACGTCAGAACCACCAACAACTGTGAGGAGGAGTAAAAGACTTGCAGGTGGAGAAACGAGTGAAATGGGAGAATCTTCAAGAGTAAGAACAAGAAGAAATAGAACAAGGAATGATGGATAAAATAAGGTTCGACAATCGAATCAGCAAATATATATACAAGATAGAAATGAGGATTATGATAGAGTAAGCGTGCATACTTGGTGATTAGATTCAATGGAAGAACCAGAAAATCGACAATTAAGAGATGAAAAATGAGAGGGATGAAATCAAGAGGTGAATGGAGGATTAATACATGGTGATGACGAAAATGAAACCGTAAAGGTTTTAAGACAAATATTACAGGAAGAAAGGATATTAGAGGCGGAAGAACGTGCAAACTTGAAAAGACAAAACCATGAATTGAGAATGGAAAACATGAGGTTACAAAGCAGAAGATCAAGAAGTACAACGAGATCAAGTTCAAAAACAGTTAGAAGTGATATAAGAAGAAGATCACCTATAGAAAATATTGAAGAAAAAAATTATAATCCAAATGGAGAACGTCGCGAAAGGAGAGAAATCAGGGAAGACCGTTATGTACCACAAGGTGAAATTCAACAAAACGAGCAAAACAATGGAAGGAAGGAGAATGAACAACGTCAGGTGCAAAATAACCAAGATGATGAAGAAAATAAAGATGAAGGGAGGAGGATGTTTCATGGAAGAGAAGCTTTAAGAAATCAGCAGATAATTGAAAGAGATATCGAGAGACATTATGATGAACAAGCACGCTTAGCATGCGAAAGGGAAAGATTGAGAGCAGAAGTGGAAGAGCAAGAATTTCAAGAGGAAATTCGCCAGAATAATCATGACAATCGAGAAAGAAGACGCGAACAAAACCACAATAATGGAAATATTAACGAGGAATATAATAGGGTGCAAAGAAGAGCAGAAGAAAATCGCAGAAGAGAAAATGAGAGATATAATGGTGTACGTATTCGTGAGAGAGATGTAAGAGAAGATAACGGAGAAATACAAGAAGAAAATAATAGAGACGTAAATCAAAATCTCGCAACACAAGAGAGACAAGAACGCAGAACAAGGGAAGCTGCACTGAAAATACCGATGGAGCCAAATTCAGCTGGGAATGAACAAATATTAAGATAACTAGCGGAAATGAGGGGAATTTTAAACAATAGAAGATAAGGAGGCAGAAGACAACTTGATGAGGCAATTGAAGAAGCTTCAAAAACTCCATTTACCCAAACAGTGCAATCAGGAGGGATACCCCCAAAATGAAATTTGCCAGCATTAACTAGTATTTTTGATGGAACTACTTGTGCCATACAACATATCAAAGCTTATGTTAGGTGTATGCTACAGTGGGAAAACCACGATGCTGTGCTGTGTAAATATTTCACATCAAGCTTAACTGGCAAGGCGCTAAAGTGGTTTGAGGGGTTACCCAAGAACACTATAACTTCCTTTACTCATTTATAGACTACATTCCTAGGGGCATACATAAGCAACAATTCTTCGAGACCTGGAATTGAAGATGTATTTGGGTTAAAACAGAGGGTTGGTGAGAGTCTAAAACATCTGACATTAAGATGGAAAACGATGTGCAGTGAAATGGCTGGTAGAGTGGATGAGAGACACCTCATTTTATCTTTTGTCAATGCTATGTTCGCAACCAATCTACTTTATATTCAAATTTTCAGAGTCAAAAATACAATCACAATGACTGAGCTGCGAGAATTGAAGGAAGAATACATTGCTTTGGATGAGAAGCAGAATGAGATGGAATCATTTCCCATCACGAATACTAGTTCCATCGCAGCAAATGAAAGTTTACTTCCTAAGATAATCAATACTGTGGCGAGCACCTCGCAGTAACAACAAGAAAAAATAGTGATTGATAGCCAACAGAAGCTGGTAGCCATGGGAAGTCGAGATCAAGAAGAGTTTGAAAGAGAAAGGAATTATTATAACCGCAATGGGAGTAATAAAATTCAAAGTCTTGATCAGCCGCAGGAGACTTATGGAGGGAAGAGACAATATTATTATAGAGGACATGGGAATCAGAAAATAATATGGGAAGAAATTAAAATGCCACCTCTAAATACTAGTATAGAAAATTTTTGGGAAGCTATCATTTTGATGGAAGACATACCATCACCATGGAATATGGGAAAAGAGCCACATCCAAATAATCGAAATCAAGAATTTTTCCCTTACCATCATTTTCACGGCCACTCAATAAGCGATTGCAGGAATGTAAAACGAATAATCTTGAAGATGATTGATCAGGGGAAGTTAAACCATTTTCTAAAAGGATACCAGCAATTTCAGCAATTACCGCCAGAGCCAGATGTTCGCAGAGTGAATACTGCTAAAGGAGCAGAAACATTTGTGATAGAAGTGGGAGCTAAGGCAAAGAATTTGTTTTGTAATTCCATTATACATTCATACAAGACTATAGAGGATTTCCACGATAATGTTCTAAGCAGAGTCTTCGCGAGAGATGCGGATGGTAAAGAAATATTGAACATTGTGAGAGTCTCGCCATTAGAGGAATGACAAAAGCGAACCATTTCTTTCACTGCAAAAGAAGTACCTTAACCTGGTGAAATACATGATAATCCACTGGTGGTAAGATTAGAAATCAACCCAAAACAAAAAGAATAGAAAGATGAAGAAGAAAATGAAGATGATGAAGTTGAAGATTCTTGGGCCATTAATAGAATTTTAATTGACACTGGAAGTTCAGTAGATATCTTATTTTATCATACCTACAAAATAATGGGAGGAAGAGATGAAGATTTAATACCATCCACATATAAAATCTATGGTTTCAATAGTAATGCTAACAATCCCAAAGGGGAGATTACCATGAGAATTCTATTAAAAGGGGTATCTTATAAAGTTGAATTTTGTATTGTGGACATAGAATCGCCATACAACGCCTTGCTTGGACGGCCATGGTTACATGGGATTCTAGGAGCTGCATCTACTTATCATCAGTGCATTAAATTTCCTCATCGCAGTGGAGTTGGAATTATCAAGGGAGACTGGATTAAGGGAAAGAAGTGCTATGATATTGACATAGGATCTTGTGAGGAGAGAGCTGCAAGGAATAGAAATTGGAAGCATAATATCAAACAGAAGAAAAGAAGTAACAAACTGATGGTTGATAACATAGAGCGGCGAGAAGAAGAAACTCTGCGAAGTCAACAAATGGTGAAACTATTAGATAGTGAGTGTCTCGCAGAAGGAGAAAGAGTTTCAAAACGCAACAAAATAGTTGAAGTATAAATGTGAGTTGAAAAAGGCAAAATTTCTAAATCATGAAATACAAGAGATGTATGAACGACTTGTTGAAGAAAAAATTTCAAAAATGTATTTGATTTCAATGAAAAAGATGAAATTGAAAAATCATACAAGAGCTGAAATGCAAAAAGAGAAAATCAAAGAAAAATGACATAGCGGTATTCGCTAAAGAAATTAAAGAATGGGACGAACCTTTATGGCGTGCACCCTAGTTCGCGAATAAAATTTCTCAAGAGGAAAATGTAAGACCTAAACCGCGTCATATTAGGGGGTATCTCTTTACGTAGCTCAGTGATAAGGTTATATCGCTGCTGGAAACTGAGTCACGGAGATTGGGGTTATAAAAAACCCATCCAGGAGAGATAACTTGGATTTCCAACTATATAAGGTTATACCCTAGTTGGACGACCAAGAGTCTCTCCTAAGGAGTGCAGAGTATGACCAAGGCGTCGGGGTACACGGTTGATCCAAGGGTTCCCGGGGCGTATGAAACTACCCTGGCCATTCTTGGCAAGTCTTGGCTATGATGCACTCGGCCCGAAGAAAACTCCACTTAGGGTGCAGTCTTGTAACTATAATCCATATAGGCATAAAGGATAAGAGGCTACGAAAATAGCTGGTTGTTGTTAAGACCAGATGGGGGGAGATAGTCTTGTATGGCCGATGTTCCCTCCTTGAAGGGGCCACCAGGGGGAAGATAAGGGCGGCACCCTCCATTAGGGAGCTGATAAGTTCCTAAAGACGGCAATGTCACGGACCTTCATGTTTACAAGAACATCTAGGCCTGTCATATTGTCGCGTGACAAATATTATACAGAGGCAAAAAAAAAAGTTAAGATGAGATCAATGGGTTTTTACATGAAAGTGTAAAGACGTCCTGCGATTTCATCGCAAGACGGAAATGTTATGGGGCTTTTTCTTCGCAAGAAAACTTAGGCCTATCATATTGTCGCAGAGAAATCGACAAAATGAGGATAAGGAAAGATCAATGGGTCTTTACATGCAAATGTAAGGACGTCCTGCGATTTTGTCGCCAACACAAAAAATGTGGCAAAATAAGACCTTTATTTAGGAAGGCATACTAAGACCACAAGACATGAAGAATGAATGACTGCGATACTAACACAGAGATCATGAGACTTGCGGTATTTACGCAGAGGTCATGAAACTATGCAACTGTTACTTGCGACGTTATCGCAAAGATTGAGGCAAAAATATATAAATAGATTTTATTCACAACTAATCTACTTGATTTTTCATATTGCAGATGAATAACAGAGGCAAGTATGGGAATGAACAGAATGATAAAGTTGTTATTCATCATTATATGATAAATCTATGTAGATATTATTATATAATACATTTGCACAGATAGTTAAAGATTAATAATCATTTTTCTTAACCATATTGCAAAAAAAAAAGTTGTTTTCTAATTTATACAGATGGAAGCAAAAGAGATCTATACACCAAGGGATATCAGAAGATGGAAGAATTTGCAAGAGTATATTACAAAGAGATAGAATAATTAAAAGAGAAAAATAAAGCTAGTGGGATTAATCATCATCCTCGCTAGATTGTTCTCCTTCTTTGTCTTTATCATCATCTTCACTATATTCTTCGTCCTCATAAGATTCTTCTTCCTCACTATCAGAGATAACAAGGTTTGGAGTACTCGCTGGAATTTCCTCCGCGAGGAAAGGATACAAAGAATATGGAATTTTATGATCATCACATACCTTCTTGGAAGAATTGTTGCGAACACCAATAAGAATTTTACTGAAGTTCGAAGCAGTGATCTTTAATTGGCTTTTCAACCTTGAATACTTTTCATTGCGAGAGGAAGGAGTCTTTGAGAGGTTACCCTTGTCGACTTCAAGTTCCCCAATTCTTTCAAGATATCTCTTTTCAGCTTCTGCGAGAATATAACAACAAGTTAGAAATTTTGCAAAGAGCTATAAAAGATGGGAAATTAATAAGGAAGAATAGTTAACAACCTTCTCTTTCAGAAATCATATCTTTAATTAAGGATGCTTGTTCAACGTGAAGACTAACATCTACACCTAAGTTATTTCTGGCATTATCGAGAATTTTTGCAGCCCAAGCAAATTCTTCATCATTACTAATAAGGAGACAAGAGCGAACTTGGCCTTCCCTCGCAAGAAGATCTTTATTATTGCAGAATAGTCTATCCCTTTCAACTTGAACATCAGTAAGAATTTTATGGAAATCTTCTAAGGTTTGAGCACCCTTTTTAACAATAAGATCCTTCTCGTCAATAAGAGCACTATACTTACTTCTTAATCTATTAATCTCTTCTTTTGAATCAAGATCAAAGCGCTTAAACCTATTAGTTAAACTCATGATGGATCTATGCTCAATTTTTAAAAGGTTAAATTTGGATCTAAGTTCATCTACAGAAAGAGATTTAGTTTGATCATCTGAAAAGCTATTTAAAGAATTGTTAAGGCGATCAAGAAGGGTATTGTCATCTACAGGTTCAGGGAAAGATTGGAGGAATGTAGCCTCATTAGTAAGACTATAAACATCTGTAAAAATGGTTGCTTGAATAAGCTAAGATAGGGTAAAAATAATTAAGAGAAAAAGGGA
This sequence comes from Papaver bracteatum, assembly GCA_023529315.1. Lineage (NCBI taxonomy): Eukaryota > Viridiplantae > Streptophyta > Magnoliopsida > Ranunculales > Papaveraceae > Papaver > Papaver bracteatum. The sequence continues at coordinate 201,865 of JAJJWX010002341.1, forward strand.
ACAATTCATACCATAGAGTTGTTGATTATCCTTGCTAAGATCATCGATCTTTCGCTTATCAATTGGAACTTCAGCTTCTAGAAGTTTATTCCTTTTGCGAAGATCAACAAGTTCAGTTTCCGATTTCTCCTTATTCTTGCGAAGATCAGCAACTTCATCTTCTAATTTCTTCTTATCCTGGCGAAGCTCAGTAGATACAGATGTTAATTCCTCATTTTTCTCGCGAAAATTAGCGGCCTTCTTCTCTTGGATAGCGCATCTTTTATCCAAGTCGGCGGCAACAGCAAAGGAGGATCTTCCAGTCTGCGAAAGAACAATATAAGTTAAGATTTGGCAAGGAGATAGATACATAAATATGATGAAGAAGTAAAAACATACCAAGATACCAAGTGAATTTAAAACACTAGGAGTCAGCGATCTTGAGATTCCTTGGAGAGAATCGTTATCAACCAGTAAGGGAACATTGCAGAACTTAGCGAGGGCCTGAGATACCCCATAAAGAGTTTCATCTCCATAATCATTTGGAATACCATGCGTGACATCACCAAAAATCTTGGATAATTGAGTCATAGGAGATTCAGGAGAGGAGGAATCCTTCATAGAAGAGATGTCATTATTATCTTCATCTTCATCATCATCAGCATCATTATCAGAATCGTTATTCGGATTTTCCTCATTAGATTGAGGAGTTGAAGAAGAAGGGAATTGGATCTTTCTTTTCTTTGAAAGAGGAGCACCGGATTTTTCTCTGCGAGGGGCAACAGATTTCTCTTTGAGAGGGCCAGTAGATTTCCCCTTGCGACCAACCGTGGATTTATCTTTAGTTCTCGCAGGATTCACATGCTCTTTTTCTTCAATCTCCTGCTAGCACAGATAAAGATAAGAAATAGAGGCAATAATATATTGTTAAGAGTTATAAAGAAATATTTCTTACTTCATCTGTAAGATATTTGAGAGCTAAGTAAGTAGCATATTTCCCTAGCCTATGGTAGATGTATTTCAACCTTTCAATATGGTAAAAAGGAAATAGTCAGCGAGAGTTTAAAGGCATGAAGAAAATAATAATGGTAACTTATTATGCAAAGGATTAAGAGAACATACTTCTTTATTTCTCTCAGGCCAGTTGAATACCCACGGTTGGTATTCTGCCAGATTCGCAGGTAAAACATGGGTATCAGATATATATGAACCCTCTAAAAGTAAAGAGAAGATATACCATTTTTCATCGCTAGAATGACACGGACCTTGATTAGTACTAGTATGCCAATCGATGTCCAGCATAAGCATTTTATCCTTCGCGACATCATCTTTCTTTTGCAAGCGAACACTGATGCGTGTCGTATGCGTCAAAAATAATTTCACTTCCTCACTCAACTAAATATAAATATAGTATTCGATAAGAAATAGTTCGTATCCATAGAGAGGCGATTGTTGTTATGCAATTTTCAGATTCTTAAGTAACCAATTAACCCAGGGTGTGTTTTTGTTTTTATCAAAGTAATAATACTAAATAAAGCAAAGCAAATAATTGGAATAATCAATAAGGAGAAGATATTGGTTAAGGGATAGTATCATTCACAAACATGTATTTTTCATCTATGATTAGAATTGGTAATTTAATCTCTCAATTATCAAAAGTCCTAGGATATCTTAATCGCAAGAGTATCCCGTTTATTTCCTGATTTTATCACAAACAACATTAAAATATGCTATTGTGAAATCTACTTAAAAAGCAACCTAAAGTGTAAAAGCACAATTAGATTTAACTCCCTAAGAGCAATAAGTTCTATGAAATAAGACTAATCAATGCAAACAAACGTGTAAAAGCACTAATTCGTTTTAACAAAGGTTATGATTCATATGCGATTAAAAAGATGTATCACTACAAGTATTAACCACAAGATGCTACTAGAAATCAAGGATAAACAACTTTTACGTATTGAAAACCCTAATATAGCTATAAAGATGAAAACAAATTCAATTGATTCCGGACTCAACCAAACTATCATTCAAATCATATGATAGTAAAAATAATGAATCATAAACGATAGAATTGAGACAAAACTAATTCATAGAATCAAATAACATGCTTGAAGAAATCAACTTTATCCCATAACCAATAGTTGTATTTAGTTACACATATTAATGGAGTTCATCATCATAATATTCAAAGAAATAAGATGAAACATAAAAGAAAGAAAACCCTAGAAGTAGTTCTCTGCAAAAGCTCCAAGAATAGAATAAAACGTGATATCCCAAAAGTTGTAGAAGTCTTCCCTTTTATGTCTCTTCTTAGGTCCAAAATTAGGTATAGTCTTCAAAGTCCATTAGTTGGAAATTCACCCGGCCCACGAGAGAGAGAAACCCATGTAGAAATTCTGTCCCAAAAGCGCTCGACGGAAAACTGGGTTTTTGGCCGAAAATTGGCCGGAATCCGGCGCCGGAAAGTCGTCGCCGACCACCTGAAAAGTCAAATGGTCAACGGTCCAACTCGGGTCACCCGAGTCAACTCGGAATCAACTAAGTCAGTTGAGCCTGACTCAGTCCATGCCAGAGGTGTTGCAGTTCACGGCCAAGATTTGTTGCAGTTCATGGCCAAGATGGCCATGCTGCACCTACTTCCTGTAGCACTTAAGACTTCTTTCTAAGCATCAATTGCATATACTAGCACAGAACTGGTGCTTTCTTGCTGCCAATATCCCCACCTGAACCATCAAATCTCCTCCATATCCCAGCAACTTCAATTCTTTAGCCATTACATCACAATTCAACCCATTCCTGCAGTCACAGCTCTAGTCACCATGTAATCTTAGCTTAGCTTTTGTAGCTTCCATCTGCAACAATACCCGTAAGCACCAGCTCCAAACCCTTGTAGCTACCATGACTTCTATTTCATTCATCACTGATTCAACACCTTGATTGCCTCAGCTCCCCTGTGCCTGCAATATCACTTTATATCCATAGGCTCACCTGCAATGCAGCTGCAACTTACTCTACAGCTTCATTCCAGCCATGATAAAAACTACACAGCTTCAAACTCCCCAACTGCAACTCCTTGAATCCCTTTATTCCTCCTCCCATTAATAGCAACACCTGCTTTCACCTTGTATGCGACTTGTAAACTGGTCAATGCTAGGTACTAGTTGTAAATTTAATTGCACAGCTCCTTCCCTGCAAACACAATTCTAGCACAAAACAATCCATTCATTCAAAATTTCTGAAAAATCTTAATCTTCTGTCATTCAACACTAATTAAAAGGCACCATTTCACTGTTCTTCTTCTCTAGCTTCAGGGCTTGCAAGTTCTGTTCGATACTCCTTTTCTTGTCTCAAATTCTTGTTGTAACTCAAATTCGATACAAACCCAAGCTTTCCATATCCTTCCAGACTCTTAAAAATTCCTCCATCCTCTCAGTTTATCTCTTCTCTCAATGGCAGAAATTCTAGTTGTTTCTCAGCTGAAAAATCATAACTGCAACATAGTTGAATTGCACTCCAATCTTCCATGTGATTCTGGCCCAAATTGAACCAAACCCTTCAACTGTACAAAACCATTTCTCCCAAGAGCTTAGTAATAGCAGCAACATAATTTGTATCTTCTTCTCTTCAATTTCCCGATCTAATTCAGAAACCCTAAGTGCGGTTCAGCTTTGATTTATTATTAATTCATCACAGAAACCTTCCGATTCATCTCTGAGTCTAACCCAAGCATCCACCATCTCTTCCTCTCAATCTCTTCTTCTCTACTTCCTCATCTCAATTTATGCATCTTCACAGTTCTCTCGATTCATTTCTCCAATTCCTCGGACAACAGCAGCACAAAAACAGCTGTTTTTCTCAATTTCTGGTGATAATGATTGAAGAGAAGATAATCTTCTCGATTTAGGTTATAGGGTTACATGGTTTGGGTTAATGGTACACCCCAAGGATAGGACCACCCTAGACTGGGTGCTTAAAATGGGTGGTCACTTCTGATAAGGGCTAGCCTAAAGTCTCCAACCCCTTATCCTTAGCTAGAGCTGTCAATTTTCAACCCGGCTTGCGGGTTGGACCTAGCTTGGCTTGTTTCAACCCGGCTCGGATTGTCCCGTTGGATAAACAAGCCGGGCTAGGGTTAGCATATCTAGCCCTAGTAGAAAACAAGCCAAGCTAGGGTCAACCCGCAAGCCACAAGCCAACCCGTCATCTTCATTAAGATTATCTATTTTAAAGATTTTAGCTAATAGAGACGTGTTCATTTGTAGTCTAGTGGTTGTTATGCTAAGTGAACACCTAGCTGAGCTAGGTTCAATCCTCCCTAACAGCGTAATTTTAAACATTTTTTTTTTAACTTTCAACATTTTTTTTGGTTGTTATGATAACTAACAAGCCAACCCGTGACCCGCCAAGCCAACCCGCGGGCAAGCTAGGGTTGGGATTTTGGGATTGTAGATGAATAGGACTAGGGCTAGGGTTGACCCTAGCTTGTCAACGGGTTGACAAGCTAGGTCCGGGTTGACCCTAGCTTGCCCCGTTGACATCTCTATCCTCAGCTGATCTATATTTGGTACTCCTTCAAATATGATTGTCTTAACCTTGGATTAGTTCCAGATAGTGCTCCCCTGAAATGATAACTTCGCCCCTTTATGCTCCCATTGAACGCTTTCTCCGAGTTCCTCCGCTAACAGCAACCGTCCCTTATTTCTCATATTCACTTACACTCTTCAATTAGAGTCATCACTAAAGTTGTCGTGCTTTTCAGACAGAAATTTGCATCACTAAAGCCGACATACTTTTCAGACAGAGATGAAGAAATAAAAGAAAATAATGAGACACAATCTGCCTCCAATGCTTTTGCCATGTTTCCTCCTCTTTTGATCCAAATGACTCCAAAGTACCTAAATACTCAAAAACAAAACATAAGATACATAATTTACAAGAAAACTTGCAGAGAAAGCATAAACAATAGATAAATAATACGGTGTTTTAGACACCTATCAAACACCCAACAGGTGATATCCCTCTTCATGGGGATTATGTCATAGTTTATGAAGAAATTATCTATAGTATACATGGAGGGAATAATTGGAACATCTTTGAAAGCAAGATTCTTTGCGGAATCAAGGTAGTGAGATTCTTTACCAGCACCGTGAGTAGCATACTCCAACAACATACGAATGCAATCCAAACCTAGTTAATATATAGCTCGCGAGAATTTTGGATGAGAAAGTATCTCATAAAACAAAGGCAGCTCAGTATCGTAGAGAGGAATGGGAAGACCAGCTTCAAGCTGACCTAGCGAGACTATAACTTTCTCGCGAGAACATTGATGATCAAAAAATAGTTTGATAGAAAGTTCGGATTTAGGACTCTGATCTGGAATTGCAGACAAAGTAAAACCTTTATTTTTAATCTTTTCTCGTATCTCACCAAAAGCAACCAAATTTTTATGACCAGGAGCAACCATTTTTGAGTATGGGAAAGAAATCACAGCAGTAACAGATGCGCAATTTACGGAAGAACAGTAAAATTGCAGAGAGATTGCAGAGAGAAGAAAGAAGAAGTAAAAAGAAGAAAAGAAAAGAAGGAAAGAAGTATTTATAGAAAGCAAAGATTCTCGAGAAGATAAGTGTAATCAACGCACGGAAGATACGTGAACGGTTGGAACGCAGCGGTTGAAAAGGACGTGTCAGATGTTGAGTGGATAAAAATTTACGTGTAACAAATCTGGCGAGAGATGAAGATGCGTGTCAGAATGAAATAACGTGAAGAGATAGATAGCTGCGGCATTCCAAAAGATCTCAATTTCTCATGATCTTTTCCTCTTCACAGAAAAGACATGAGAAGAGGCAAGATGTAGGATCAGAATATCGCCACACCAATACTTCTGCGACATTTACAGTGATAGTTCTGCGAGCTAATCAACAACACACTACGAGCGTTGCAAATAACTGAAAGAATGACGCAATGGATGACGATAGCCAAAACACGGAAAAAGCATGATGATGCTGCGATCTTTACAAATGTCTGCGAGAGTTGATATTACAAATGTTGCAAGAGTACCGCAAGTCAGATCTGAAAATAAATGACATCTTAGATGTCATCCACTATGTAAATACTCTATATAAATAGGACTAATAGACTCGGTGAGAGGAGAGATCAATTTTGGAGAGTGGAGAAAGATTTGAGGAGAGAAAGTCCACATAGTGTGGTTGTATTCTTGATTTCTCCCATTTCTTGTAAAATTTCTAAGATCAATTAATAAAAAGTGTTGTTTAAATATTTCAAATAGGTGTTGATAATTGTGAATTCTTACAGGGGGTGTAGTGTAGGTTTTCCTGCTGCTACATAAGCACTTCCTATTTCTATCAAAACTCCTAAAACTTCCATACTTCTCCATGAATCATGTGGTTAGCAAAGCAAGTGGTCCTGCAACCATCATGACCTGTCTTTCTACCACCATGGGAACTATTAAAATAATACTCCCTCCTTTCCTTTTAAATAGGCTGGTTTTGTTTTTAGAGAAAATTAAGGAAATTAAGAGAACTAATAATTGAAAATGGTCCTCATGACACTTGTCAATAAAAGAAGTGAAGTGAAATGGTCCCCATGACATTTGTCAGCAAAAGAAGTAAAGTGCAATGGTCCACATGACACTTGTCATCAAAAGAAGTTAAGAGAAAAGTGGTCCCAGAAAATTAAAGTAACATTTGACTTTCCCAACTAGGAAACCAACCAATTTTTTTTGAAACATTTATTTATAGAAACCAGCCTATTAAAAACCTGGCGAGATTGGGGTATACCCAGATTAATTGGGGTATACCCCTAAGACAAAATAGGGTCATTTTGAAGCAAAAAAAGCCACCCCTTAGCAATATATTTTTCTAAATGGCTAATATACCCTTGTTTAATTAACACTAAAAAATTTGATTAGCTTAATTAATTGAGTTTAGATTGATTAATTGAGTGGATTAAAACTTTTGAAATGAAATTTTGTTTTTGATTGAACTTATTTGGAAAAAAAATTGAGGAAAAAATAATTGTTTTGAGAAAATCTTTTGCAACGGAAATGAAAGCACACAACCCAAACACTTCTAAAAAGAGGATTGCAAAGGTGTTGTATGAAATCATACTCAAAATTAGATCAAAATTCAACACTTTCAGTTCTGAAAGTATAAAAAGTCGGGAAGGTCGACGAATGAAGATCATGCCGGCCAAAGTTTGTCCAGCATGATCTTCATGTGTTGACCTTGCCGACTTTATTTTTTTGACACATAGGAGACAACAAAAAAAATTTATTAGCCGGCAAGGTCTTAAAAAATTACCCCAAATTTTAAAAAAATACCCAAATTTGTTGAAAATACTACAATCTGGCTGTTCAGAAAAATGAATCCGCCGGCAAGGTTTTTAAAAAATACCCTTCCGGCTGTTTCTTAGCCGGCAAGGTTTTCAAAAAATACCCTTTCGGCGGTGTATTGGCCGGCAAGGTCTTCATAAAATACCCTTCCGGCTGTTTAAAAATTTACAGTCGCCATGGCTATTATGAAAAGTCGGCAAGATATGCATGTTACGACCTTGCCGGCTGTATTGGCCGGCAGGGTCTTCAAAAAATACCCTGCCGGCTGTTGATTTTTTTTTTACAGTGGCCATGGATGTTATGAAAAGTCGGAAAGATATGCATGCATGTTACGACCTTGCCGGCCAAAAATACAGAAATCATAATTTTCGATTTCTAACCTAATATAACAATCAAATCACACAACACAATGATGGGTTTGAGTTTAAACATCATTTATAGTCTTCTTTTCGCCGGTAGAGTCGACGATTTTTTGGAAAATCAAAGTTCAAGATTTTCGTTTGATGTAAGAAATGGAAGAAGATGAAGGGGAAGAGCAGAGAGATTAGAGAAGAGAGATTAGGGAAGATTAAGAATTTTTTAGTTTTTAATTTTAGGGTTTAATTTTAAGTTAATTAGTTCAAGGGTATTGAAGTAAAATCACTCTATTTTGTCTTATTGGGTATACCCCAATCTCGCAAGGATTAAAAAGGAACAGAAGGAGTATTATTTTAATATTTTTAATAGTGATCCTTTTATCACTATTAAGAATTTCAGTTAAACTCAAATTCTTCATACAAGAATGAAATGATGCTCGATGGACCATCAAAAAATACCGAAATTCTCAGTATTGGTCCGCGGACTGTATGACGACACGGTCATGCCATCATGAATGCTGATGGTCGGCCCTTTGGCTTGCAAAAGCCACTCCCACCTCTTTTGATAATTTTGACCTAATTAATCATCCAGAGTCCATATTTGATTCAAACTGCTTACTGCAACTGGGAATGGCTGTCCACACACTATCAGATGGTCCCACGACCACCAAGCCGGTCCATTTATTTCCATAATTAGGTTCTACCACCTATTGCTCAGTCAAGCACAATTTAAACAATGATTAAACAACAATTAATCATCCTTTCACCAATTGCTCTGCAAAGGAGTTTGCTAAATACTCAGTCTAGCGACGCATTTTAACGGTGGTAAGTAGAAGATTCGATTCTCAGACTTTTCAAAAGATTTGGTTTAAGATTAATTAAGAAAAATATTAAAGAACAACTAATTGTATTGTCCAAAGAGAGGGAGAAATAGGGTTTCAGTTCCACCACTTTTGATGTTTGTAAATTCAATAATTAATTTCTCCAATTTACTCTCAAAACTACTCAAGGCAATTTCAAACCCAATCTCATGCCTCGAAGGATAAATCGTAGAAACCTTTTTTTTAAAGAAAGATCAAGTGTAAAAACTTCTGAACTAAAGGAATGGAACAAACAATTTTTGTGACGGACCGAAAAATTACGCCTTTGGCACATCGCCCCGTAGGCCGTAACTCCCCCGGTGCGCCATGATGAAGCTAAGATCCGGGCCTCATCCCTAGGCAAATGCACGCTCATTTACCCTTGCAAGCATGCTCGTGGAGCATGATGCGTCTAACTCATCTTTCAAAACGTTCCGACTTACCCTTTTCCTGCGAAGGGTTTATTAAGTGAACCAAAAACTTTCTTAAAACTACAAAAACGACCTTTTGAGGCCCTAAACGATGGAATTTGGCTAAATTATGGTGACCATGTAAAACATGTCTTGATCTTTGGGACATTTCCCATCAAAATAGACTCCTCTTGAGCTAAATTACGACACTCGAGTTTTTAGCCTCTAAATAGGTTATAACTTGCTCATTGTAGCTTGATAGGAAGTATGAGCATCCACTTGTTGGCATGACACTAAGCCTCATCAAGCTTAGTTTCATTTAAAGGGTAAGCTGCTGCTTCAACATCTGGATGGGATGTTGAAGCTGCTGCTGAAATGACTTCTAGATGGAATGTTTACTGTCGGAGAATGTGCTGGGGCAAGTGCTTGAAAATGCTCTGATGGAGGCGTCATTGACCAAGGTGTTTTTTCATTGACAACTGGTTTTCCCATTTTGCGATTTCCTTCCATAGAGAAAAATAATCTTTTCGTAGCTTGTAGATTTTTTTTATTTTGTGCGACCGAATCCATGTATCACTGAGTAACATTACTTTATTCATGCTGCTTTGATAATTTCATATCTTTGATTGAACGAATAAAATCTCCCAGAAGAACCCTAAAACCCCTTTTGCGAAGAACCAGTTCTTTCATCCCCATAACAATCCAGCGGAAAGAGAGCCAAAATACAATAATGCTAATAATACAATAATGCTAATAGGCGTGTTATCTTCTTCTCGTTTATCTACTTTCATGGAAACACCTCGAGTGTCGTTGGAAACGGTAACTCAAAACGTGGGGAAAAGTAACAACAATTAAGGATTTGACCAACCTTTTATTGGATTTTCCCTTGCAAATTATCCAGGGCTTCTGTGGCAAGCCGCCCGAGTACGTAAAAGTGTGAGCTTCCATAAGATGAATAACACGTCATGAGATAAGTAGAGGAAACCCATCAGGTGAAAGTCGTGGTTAGAGATTCTTTAAAGAAAGTGTCTGCGCCGCTGCTTGATGATCTTCTTTCTTGCATTATTCTTTTCTTCAATATTATTTGAATAAGATTTTTTTTCTGTGAGGGTTTGATTTCTCTGGTTTTCAATCAACGGTTAATGACTCTGTGAGAGTTTGGGTTTACTTGGTATTTTTCCTTTAAGATGGTTCAGGAAAACTTTTTTAAGGAAAGATGTTCTTTAATTGAAATTGAAAACTCTAATCATGAATGCAGGAAGTGCAATCATGTTTAGAGAAATTACAAACATTGCATGAAAGGGGAAATTGCTGAAGGGAATACTGAAAGGAGAACGCTGGAGGAGAAGGTAGCACATCGTTTTAAATATTGAAGGGCTTGATCCATCGTGAGTGAATCGTCACAACCTCCAATTTGTCGGCATTGATGTGTTTGCGGTAACCACCCAAGATAACATCTGCCACCAGATATGGCTCGTCTTACATTTCTTTAGGAGAATCAGGTTGAGCGGATATCTTCATTGTTACATTTCCAACTTGAAACGAGGTCGTCTTGACTACCATATCTCCAATTTGAAATGGGTTTGGGTGTTGTGAAACCACTTGATGTTTGAGCTTGTCATCTTTGACTGCGGCAGCTTCCAAATTTTTGACAAAGCACTTGAAAGGCCCAGCGTCCCATTCACATCTCTTAATAACGCCCGGGTTAATAATTGGACTGAGTCCCCATGCCTGGACGAGAGGAGAAGTGGCGGGGCTCAAAAAGGGTTGTTTAACTAGACTTACTTGTGTCGTAATCTGCAGATGAATACCGACGGGCTTTCTCCAGATAATTGAGTTACATTGGTAAGTTGTTGATAAAGCTACATGTAATTCAAAGTTGGACGGTTTGTTGGAAATTCTTTCGGGTGTCGACACTGGCAGAGGGGATAATCCCAATTTCGCTTTGTTTCCGTGTACCCATGAGCGCCCCATAATCATGTCGTAATTTGAAAGTTCTTTGAAAATGTGGAATTTTCCACGTGTTAGAGCATCTCCAACCTTAATTTCGAGGTTCATGTATCCATATGCGTATATTGCTTCTCCTTCCAAGTTTTTGACCACGATTGGGGAACGGGTAGCCTCCTACTTCAAAATTCCCGCAGCTCTCAGAGTTTTCATGGTAACAATGTTGAAGTCAGAGGCCGCGTTGATCAATGTGTTTTCAAGCTCGGCGTCCCTCAAATAAACCGTGATCAGCAGTCCCTAGTTTTATTTTCCAGCACCGCTTCCCGAGAGAGTTTGGGGTTCTGGCATGGTTTCTTAAATAGGAAAAAATCGCTTTCCCTACACGAGTCGATTAAGGGATGTAAATATATCTTGACGTTGCACCTTGGAGAAATATAGAATCTTGAAAAAGCGGGGGTCTAACAACCTCACCCAATATTTCGATTAACAATCTGTATGGACTAACTCTAATATACTTTTAAGAGAATCAACTAGACATTCAGACTCAACCTTAATAAAAAGTATATCAATGAGTTAATATTTCTATCTCTTGATTTGATTTATACTCAACCAAATATAAATATGCGAGTCTTTATCAAATACAAGAGAGATATAAACTTGGATGGTATGAAAAACTAATATCCAAGGATCAATAAATTTCCAATCAACAACCAAAGGTTGGATTTCACAATTGATCGATACAACGCACAACTTGTGATATTTCAATTATATAACAAAATATAATGCGGAATAGAAATAACACAGACACCAGAAATTTTGTTAACGAGGAAACCGCAAATGCAGAAAAACCTCGGGACCTAGTCTATATTGAACACCACACTATATTAAGGCACTACAAACACTAGCCTAATACAAACTAACTTTGTCCTGGACTGTAGTTGCACCCTAATCAATATCACACTGATTCAAGGTACAGTTATGCTCCTTAAGTCTCAGATCCCAGCAAGATACTACACACTTGATTCCCTTAGTTGATCTCACCCACAACCAAGATTTGATACGACCCAAAGTCGAAGACTTGAATAAACAAATCTGTATCATACAGAAAAGTATACGATAATAGATAAATATGTCTCCCACAGATAAACCTACGAGTTTTGTTCTATCTTTTGATAAAATCAAGGTAAACATTAACTAATCAATAACCCGGACTTATATTCCCGAAGAACAACCTAGAATTATTGATCATCTGACAATAATCTAAATCGTATGGTAGCGAAACTAGATATTGCGGAATCACAAACGATGAGACGAAGATGTTTGCGATTTCTTTTTATCTTGCCCTATAAGAGATATAATCTCAAGCCAATTATTCAATTGAACTCGTACGATAGAAAATGGCAAGATTAGATCGCTCAACTACAAGAGAAGTAGTTTCGCCTGGATTCACAATCCTAATGAAGTCTTTAAGTCCTTAATCGACAGGGTCTCGAGAAGAAACCTACAATTAAAGGAGAATCGACTCGAGAAAACCAACTAGTATCACACAGGAAGTATAGGGATTAGTTTTTCCAGTTGCTAGACGTCTCCTTATATAGTTTTCAAATTAGGGTTTGCAATCCAAGTTACATTGGTAACAAAGCATTCAATATTCACCGTTAGATGAAAAACCTAATTTATCCAAGTTAATATCTTTCGACCGTTAGATCGAAACACACAAATGAAATGTATTTTATTTAGGTTTGAGTAACCATACCTAAACGTGTACATTAGTTGGTTCAAAAAAGGGTGACCAATGGTTATCCATATGAGTACTTTCATATCAACCGTATTCATATTCTCATAACTAGTTCAAATGACTCATAAGAACAATTTCAAGAGTTGTTCAATTGCAAGGAAATCTTATGTACTACATAAGACACAATTGAAGCAAAATCGGTTTGATTCACTTGAATCAATTCATGAAAAATATATCCACGGGTTGCAAAGATTACATTCCTTATTGTTTTATTGTTTAGGTTCATGAACAACCGATTTGAGAAATAACCAACTTGGGTACGCGTATGGGTATGCGTATCTGAGCTACCAGAATTGGGTTTGAAAACCCAGCAAAAATTCGGATGAATATTTCCGTGAGCACGCGTACGGGTACGCATACCTAAGGTGACTGGTTTGTAAGTTCGTAAACTCCAAACCCAGCATAAATTAACGGACGTGAACATCTTCCAGTACGCATATGGGTATGCGTACCCAACCTGTTTCCTTCACCAATACTGCATGCACACATATGCACGCACTTGCTTTCCGGTACATGGACTTATACATTAATGTACGAACACACTAGGGCTGTTTGGTAACCATTATTTTAATGGATTATCAGCCCATAATCCATTATGCAGATTATAATGGATTATATATGCGTTTGGTAACCATTATAATAATTGCTTATTTTGATCATAATTGAAAAAATCCATTATTTCCATAAACAGGAAAAAGTTGTTTTGAAAATTTATTATAATCAATTATTTTTTCTAAGAAACTCAAATTGAATTTTTTCTTCTTATTTTCTCTAAACTATCAAGAGAGAGACATCAAAACAACATAGGACTAAAAAAACATCGTAGATCATTATTTTTTCTTCTCCTTTTTGAGATCATCGTTCTATGATAATCAATTATTTGAAAAAAAGTGTTTGGAAAAATTTATTTTAAAAATGATTATATCATAATCATTTATCAATTTATGATTATCTATAATCATAAATAGATAATCATAAATTTTACCAAACAAGGCCACTATATATGCTTATATCCATAGGTGGTCACGTAATCTCAACTCTACATTTCAATCATTGAAACATTCTTCTATAATGTTAATAGTTGTTAGACATAAAGAATCGATTATCTTCATCAAAGCTATTTTAGAGATTGAAACGTCATCATGACTTTTGTCACGGGTAAAGATGAAAGGTGGTTAAAGCGAAATCTTACCAACACTTATTTCGAGAAAAAGATAGACAAGTAAACTTGGCTCGAAATAGTAAATGTGTATGTATGAAAACTATCATACTTATACGACTTTTGTCTCAAGAGTAAGAGATAGATAAACTTTTGAGTGCTAGATAAGTTCAAGTCTCCACGTACCTTTTTGGTCGGATGAAGTTCTACTGGTTCCTTGAGTAGTTCTTCTTCTTCACAAGATAATCGCCGAGACTTAGTCATAAGTAAACTAGAAATCAAGAAGTATAGTTTTGATCACTAATATTGACAATCATGCTTGAGATAGAAATGCATGGGAGTTCGACCGATCAATGCTCTAACAATCTCCCCCTTTGTCATTTTTAGTGACAAAAATATCAGTACATATAGATTACAAAATAGATAAAATTTTATAGATTCTCGTCCACATGCTTGATCTCCTTGGTGCTTCAACATTACTCGAAAACTTCATCTTTTCCAAGTACTCCCATGATTCCATAGATTTTCAATTCAACATCATAGTTGTTGAAGTCCCGTAGCCATAACAATGAGAAAACAAAAGATATCGATCATTGTTATGCAATGTCATAGTATTATTACACAACATCAAAGTTCTTATATCACAACTTCGACAACAATACTATGGTGATATGTATCACTCCCCCTTAGTCAATACTTTCGTCTCAATGCGAAAACCGCCCCCCCCTTACATAATGATCCGAAAACCATATGTATTTGGAGTGTGAACTACATATTAATTCTCCCCCTTTTTGTCAATAAAATTGGCAAAGGTACGAAAACGGGATCCTAATGAAATTTTTATGGAGACGCTTCAAGACCAAACAAAAGAACATATCAACTTGTTTAGATGCAATCATAAAGCCAAAGATAAATGCATTCATCAAGGAGTTTATAAAGATACAAGATAACCCCTAAAAATTCCAAAGCCGCACTCCCCACAAAGATATGGGAATTAAGCGCAAGTTAAAAATAATTCTCCCCCATTTGATGTCATTCCCGAGAGAACAACAAGAGCGACCTAACTTTTACTAGAAAAGAATGATTTTATTGGACACCAAAAAGCCATAAGAAATGATTTTCTATATCCAAAATTCTAAATTAAACTAACCACAAGAGAACTCATGATCAATTTAATCAGAATACACAATCAAATTAAATACAAGAGTGATCAATTTAATTGAACATGTTCGACATAAGAGAACTTACAGAGCTACGAATTTGTTAACCATAAAAGGATGATTAAACTCAATCGTTTTATGCTCGACACAAGAAAACTTATGGAGCATTGCAGTACACATAAAATATGGATCAGAGAAATATCTATACTGCGACATAGACAAGGATTCATTCTATTTTCCATCACTATTTACACAATGACATACAATAGACATAATCCTTGTAAACAAAAGATTTTAACCTATCTTTCATCAATAAATTGACATAATAGGCTTAACTTTTTTTTGTCAAAAGTTCATCGATCTTATATCAATACTTTCATATTGACATATAAAAGAGATAAATTTTGACATCGTATGGGATAGTAATAGTTCACAGACGCAAACAATCATATCCCATAACATATTGTAATATATAATACCATAAATATTAATACTGCAAAAATCATCTTCCAAACAATTTTAGAGTTTAAATAAATAAATCTAAAACAAAAAAGATGAAGATGTTGGACATAGCTATGTGTAATCACAATAATGGCTATTCCAAACTCTAGTTATTCTTCCTAAAATACAAGAATAAAATTCTCATAAGAAGACTTTTTAGAAAAAAAAAAAGAACATTTCACTTACTTTCAGAATTCTTCTCATAATCTCTATATTCTTTAAGATAATCTTCAATCAGATCTATCCTTGATTCGAGGTTTTTAATTTTTTCTTCCAACCTTTTGGAGGATAAAACCAGTTTATTTTTTAGAGAACTTACTTGTTCCAAAACGTGATTCATGGTCAAGGAGATCTTTTCAAACTGTGATATAGACGGATTTTCATCAAAAGAAACATCACGTTTGTCAGAGCACAGTTCGCTATCAGATGAGTCGAAACAAATCTTCTTGGATGGAAATAGGACTGTCCACACATCACTTTCTTTGCTTGAGAGACTGGAAAAAGACATGATAGAAGATAGAACTGAAATGCTCAGTTCTTCAAGGAATGAAACTTCTTCTTAAAAGATAAGATATTCTATGAAGATCTTTGACCAAAACCCTAATCAAGGAAGGGTATGAGAAAATAGTTTTAAAGGAGAACCCGTTTATGAATGTTTACCAAAAAATCTTAATCAAACCAAACAGAGACTAGAAATAACCAAAGGACAGATACGCACCCCTTTTTGTAGGATATGGTTCTTGTTGAGACATGAGGGTACAAGAACTATCTTTTTATTCTTCCTACAGAATAAGTTCCTTCTTATCCATAATAGGATTGGGAGGTTTCCATCTCAAGCGAGTACTTATATCTTGATTCCGTTCAGCGTTTAAGTTAACATAATTAAGAGTTTTACTCATTCCTTTTTGAAATATTTTGAGATCTCTGTTTGTTGATCTCTGTAGACTACAAGTGCCCTTGCAGTTCTCTTTTGTACTTTTGATAGTACACTTGGAAGATTTCTTTTTCCTTTTTGGTAAGTACGTTTTAACTGAGAAGACAATGTCTTGATTTTTCGTGCTTAAGTCATGATCCTGATTTTCACATAAGATTTCAAAGTTTTTTGAAACAATCTTGTGGTTCTCTACATCATCCTTTTCGTTAGATATAGGTTCAAGAGAAGTTTGATGAGAAGAAATAGTCGAGATATGATATTTATTATTAGAATCAGAATTGCGAACGTTTGCAATTTTTTGTCTTAGAACATCTAGTTGATATTCTAAATATTCAATCATTATCATTAGACTTTCTTCCTTTGAGGGAACA
The DNA here is from genome assembly GCA_023529315.1 of Papaver bracteatum. NCBI lineage: Eukaryota > Viridiplantae > Streptophyta > Magnoliopsida > Ranunculales > Papaveraceae > Papaver > Papaver bracteatum. The sequence goes on from JAJJWX010002341.1 coordinate 218,697, forward strand.
TGATTGGGTAATTTGGAGTGGACTTGACTGTTTGACAAACACATGTGATTGTCACCAAAGAAGTTAAATGAACTTACACAAACTTCTTCCTATGGACAGTAGTCAAGAGTAGCCATCCAAGCCTTTGTTAACTCATTAACCTTCTCATCAGGATTTTTTGAAGTATGAACACTTCTATAGCACTTTAAGCAAGACTTATTTTTATGATTCTTTTGATATTTATTATTTCCCTTATTGATTGAGATATCTTTCTTATGATACTTTATTTTACTCTGTCTAAGTATCTTTTTCATCTGTTGTATAAACAATGAAAGAGATGAATTAAAGTTATTCTCATGTTTTTCAATCACTTTTGGGTAGTGAGATTTCTTATCAGTTGTGGTAACATAGTTTACTACCAAATGATGCTTCTCTCGTTGTTGTTGTTCAAGATCAAAAATATTTAACTTCCCAACCAGAGTATTCCTGGAGAGGGTATCAAGGTTATTTCCCTATACGATGGCATGCTTCTTAGAATCGTATCTAGATGGCAGCGATCTGAGAATTTTCATCACAATGTCATTTTCAGGAATAGTCTTACCCAATGCAAAAGATGCATTAACAATTTCAGACACTTTGTCATTAAATTCATCAAATGAATCTTCATATGCCATACGAAGGTTTTCCTAATCGGAATTAAGGTTTTGAAGCCTAGCATCCTTTCCACTGGTATTATACGGTTTATAAGATATCCCAAGCATCTTTAGACCTAGTGCAATTTGACACATGGTTCTGAAGATTTAGGGTAATGGCATGTATGATGGTATTCAAACCATCGGATTTTTGCTTTGCAGTAAGTATCTTAGCAACATCATATTCGCCAATATTTATTGGAACATTAACTTAACCACTGCAACAACGGGAGAATCATGTCCATTAACAACATATACCCATGATTGAAAATCACGCGCTTGAAGAAAAGCTCGCATAGCAATTTTCCACAATAAGTAATTAGAGATATCTAAGATTGGTGGTAGGTTAATAGAGATAACACTTATGTCCATAGAGTCAGATTGCTATAAACAAATACTTTTGAGGTCTTAAACATGTTTGCCTGCTCTGATACCAATTAAAAAAGCGGGGGTCTAACAACCTCACCCAATATTTCAATTATAAATCTGTATGGACTAACTCTAATATACTTTTAAGAGAATCAACTAGACAGTCAGACTCAATCTTAATAAAAAGTATATCAAGGAGTTAATATCTTTATCTCTTGATTTAATCTATACTCAAGAAAATAGAAATCTGCGAGTCTTTATCAAATACAAGAGAGATATAAACTTGGATGGTATGAAAAACCAATATCCAAGGATCAATCAATTTCCAATCAACAACCAAAGGTTGGATTTCACAATTGATCGATACAACGCACAACCTGTGATATTTCAATTATATAATAAAATATAATGCGGAATAGAAATAACACAGACACCAGAAATTTTGTTAACGAGGAAACCGCAAATGCATAAAAACCCCGGGACCTAGTCCAGATTAAACATTACACTGTATTAATATGATACAAACACTAGCCTGCTACAAACTAACTTTGGTCTGGACTATAGTTGAACCCTAATCAATATCACACTGATTCAAGGTACAATTGCGATCCTTACGTCTCTGATCCCATTAGGATACTACGCACTTTATTCCCTTAGCTGACCTCCACCACAACCAAGAGTTTCTACTACCCAAAGTCGAATACTTGAATAAACAAATATGTATCACAGAAAAGTATAAGATAATAAATAAATCTGTCTCCCACAGATAAACCTACGATTTTTTTTCCATCTTTTGATAAAATCAAGGTGAACAAGAACCAATCAATAACTCAGACTTACATTCCCAAAGAACAACCTAGAATTATTGATTACCTTACAATAATCTAAATCTTATGGTAGCGAAACTAGATATTGCGGAATCACAAATGATGAGACGAAGATGTTTGTGATTTCTTTTTATCTTTCACTATCGGAGATATAATCTCAAGCTGATTATTCAATTGAACTCGTATGATAGAAAATGGCAAGATCAGATCGCTTAACTACAACATAAGTAGTTTAGTCTGGCTTCATAATCCCAATTAAGTCTTTAAGTCGTTAATCGATAGGGTCTCGAGAAGAAACCTATAATTAAAGAAGAATCAACTCTATCAAACCAACTATTATCACACATGAAGTATGGGGATTATCTTTTCCAGTTTCTAGACGTCTCCTTATATAGTTTTCAAATCAGGGTTTGCAATCCAAGTTACCTTAGTAACAAAGCATTCAATATTCATCGTTAGATGAAAAACTTGATTTATCCAAGCTAATATCTTTCATCCGTTAGATGGAAACTTAGCTTGTCACACACACAAATGAAATGTATTTCATTTAGGTTTGAGTAACCGTACCTAAACGTGTACATTAGTTGGTTCACAAATGGTTGACCAATGGTTATCCATATGAGTACTTTCATATCAACCTGTTTGAGGGTGAAAACGGTTTTTGTTGATTTTGGTAATTTCGGGTGTGTGGGTGAGAAATGAATTTAAACCCTAAATAATGTACTAAAAGGGAGTACTTTAGATTAGAGAGATCAATCTGTACAAATCTGTGCTAAACCAAGAAATGTACGTTCTAGACTTGCTTCGGCCACAAAGTGAAGGAGAAGGGTTGGTTTTGGGGAGGGAAGCGAAGAAAGTGTTGAGACCTTAATAGTCTATTATGGAAGAGTAATTATTTTACGACTTGTATCAGAAAGTGGGAAGCTAAAAGATGAAGAGCTAGAAAATGTTTTCTAAGTGTTGTATGCTCCTGACCTGAACTTGTTGTTCGGTGGAAATAGGTAATTCCTATTTATATAATTCGATGAGAAACGTACTCTGGTGTTATTAAGAAATGGAAAACGAGTGAGAAAATGGGAGGAGGTGGTAACCGGTAACTGCTGGAATTTATGTTCCATAAAAGAAAGTGTTTCACCATTACTCCCTGTATTTACTAACCGTCTCATCCTCACTTTCTTATAACGGGCGTAGTGTACGCCGCACGCTGTAAACCGCCAAACCAATACCCAATGAGCATCCCCCAGTTTGTAAAATGCGTTGATGTCTCGAGTGTTTTCTTGGAAAACATGTATCACGTTGTTTTTGTCTGGAAAGTTGAGCTTGGGAGACTTGTCGGCTCGGTGGTAACCCTCGACGGTCGATATTTTGTATCTTAAGAGGAAAGGTAGCCGTTGATTATTGCAACCCTTCATTTGGAAGCTAGTGGCATGAAAGCATGATTAGTATGGCTTTAATATGGCCTAGTTTAGGCACGGACAAAAGTTAAGGTTTTGGCTTTGTTTAGGCGCGACCAAACTAGGGCCAAAGGCTTCCATGTGTTAGATGGTAACCTTGGACGTCTAACATCTGCACCTTAGATGGAAAAGTGGTCGTTGATTGTTGCAGGCCTTCGTTTTGGAAGCCGCATAGGGAAGGCCGGTAGGGCGTGGCACGGAAAGGTGGTTGGCATGCCATTGGCGTGGAAAAAACTAGGGATTTTGGGACAAAGGTTACCAACGTTTTTGGCGACCTTGGACGGCTAGGATTTGCATCTAGGATGGAAGGTTGGCCGTTGATCATTGGACGCCTTCGTTTTGGCAGCCAGTGGCATGTGGCCGGACGACATGGCTTTGACATGGATACATGGCCAAGCTAGGATTTTGGCGTGGCCAGGCTAGGATTTTGGAGTGACCAGGCTAGGATTTTAGCGTGGCCAGGCTAGGATTTTGGAGTAACCAGGCTAGGATTTTGGTGTGGCCAGGCTAGGATTTTTACGTGACTAGGCTAGGATTTTTGCGTGGCCAGTTTAGGATTTTGGCATGACTAGGCTAGGATTTTGGCGTGGCCAGGCTAGGATTTTGGCGTGGCCATGCTAGGATTTTGGCGTGCCTAGGCTAGGATTTTGGCGTGGCCAGGCTAGGATTTTGACGTGACCATGCTAGGATTTTGGTGTGGCCAGGATAGGATTTTGGCGTGGCTAGGCTAGGATTTTGGCGTGACCAGGCTAGTATTTTGACATGGCCAGGCTAGGATTTTGGCGTGGCCAGGCTAGGATTTTGGTGTAGTTTAGGCGCAGCAAAAATATAGGGTTTTGGCATAGTTTGGGTGCGGCCAAAATTAGGTCTTAGCTTTGGGCCAAAGGTTACCTCGCGTTAGCTTGCGACCTTGGACGGCTAAGTTTTTCATCTCAGGTGGGAGGGTGGCCGTTGATTGTTGCAACCCTTCGTTTTGGTAGATAGCATCGTGCATGGTATGTTGGGACGGCTAGCATGGTTGGCATGCCTTGGCGTGGAGATGTGGCTAGCATGGTTTGCCATTGGCACAGGGGTGCGTCTGTCATGCCTTGGCGCGGAGACATGGATGCCATGATTTTCCATTGGCACGGTGGTGCGGATGGCATGGTTGGCATGCCTTGGTGCGGAGACGTGGCTGGCATGGTTTGTCATTGGCACGGTGGTTAGGCTGGCATGGTTGGCATGCCTTGGCACGGAGACGTGGCTGGCATGGTTTTCCATTGGCACGGTAGTGCAGTTGGCATGGTTGGCATGCCTTGGCACGGAGATGTGGCTGGTATGGTTTGTCATTGGCACGATGGTGCGGCTGGCATGGTTGGCATGCCTTGGTGCGGAGATGTGGATGGCATGGTTTGCCAATGGCACAGTGGTGCGGCTGGAATGGTTGGCATGCCTTAGAGCGGAGAGGTGGACGTCATGGTTTGATACTGGCACAATGGTGCGGCTGGCATGGTTGGCATGCCTTGGCGCAGTAGCATGAGAATTAGGGTTTGGCATAGATGATGTCGGTCAATGTTAAGGGTTCTGTCGTGGAACATGACACGTAAAAAAAAAGGTACCATGGTAATTCTTACGTAGGCATGCTGATCGATTCAATAAATGGTTATAGTGACGTCATGTCAGACGTGCGATTTTACGATTTTAACCCTAAGCTAAAAACCACTATTAACATTAAGTCCCTTGCTTAGCTCGGAACAGGAGAATTGTTGCGAGGTAAGCATAAGTTGGTGACGGGCAAGGACAAAAATCAAAATGACAAGTCGTGAAAAGATGGTCAGGAAGGTTCGACTAACATTTTTCGAGAGGTAAGGAGAGTTCATGATTCTCGAGCTTGCATAGATTCTACTTGTGGTATTGTAGGTTAGGCTGCGGAGTGGTAGATGCCGGTTGAGATGTAAGTTGTTGGCTTCGATCTGAAATGGTTGTGCATCTTTTGGGCCAATCTTTGGAACGCGAAACGGAGCCGTTAGCATAGACTTGGAGTGAAATTGAGACGTTGGCGTCAGCATTGGTCGGCTTAGAATGGATCCGTCAGCATCGATCGGCTTAGAAATGGAGCCGTCAGTATTGGTCGGCTTAGAATGGAGCCACATGTATTGTACTGGCTTGGAATGGAGCTGTTAGCATTGAATTGGCTTAGAATGGAGTCGTCAGTATTGGTCGGCTTGGAGTGGGGGTATCTTGAGTTCCTCGGAAGGATGACGACTGGCTTCAGTTCAGTGGAATGATGACTACCGGCTTCAGCTCCATGGAATGATAGCAACTTTGTCTAAATTAGGGTTTGGAAATCCGAAACCCTAATTAGCGTCCTTTACTAGAATCGCTGTAGAATTCTCGTATGGACTCGGATTTTTACGGTCATCCCCTCCATTCTGAACGGAAAAAAAAATTCATATCTCCTACATCAGGAATAATTAGGTTTTGAGCTCATTTGGGAGGTGAAAACAACTCGACATTAAAATTCGGGAAGAATTCAGGAGGAATGTTGCAGACCCAGTTGCCTCTTTTCCTTATTTGACTTAAATAGGAAGTCATTTCCTTATTCAAACTCCCAAGTATCACGCCTATAAAAGGGGCCGACCTCTCCTTTAATTTCACACCTTTATTATTTTATTTTATTTTACTCTGGCTGTGTGGTAACAGTAAAGCGGACGAGCGAACCCCAGTTATGTCTTCCAGCACTTCCTCTTTAACTTGTTTTTTCTTGTTTTCTTGTGTTAGTGCAAACCCTAGTTGTAGGCGTACCTTTTCATGATCTTGTAGAAAATATTGTCCTTCTGTGTTGGCATGAAACCTAGCCGTAGGTATTATCTTCACGAAATTATAGTAGCATTTAGGCGTGAATACCCTAGTAATGTCGACCACCTCAATTTACTATGCAAAGTAGGCATGCATGAGCTGGTAACTGTCATTCCCTTCTTGTGAAAACCTAGCCTTTAGGGTTTTCTCATTTTCCTGGTGTGGCCACGTGTATGGTTCTCATGGTGGGGCGCGCATCCTTGACCGGGCGTAAATTTCCCGCTGCAGGGTACGATCTTGGCATGAGGAGGTGATACAGGGTCTGCCAGTCCCCATTTCTTCTCCTATACGTATTACGACTTTTAAATAAATTGGCTCGCATCCAGGATGGATCTCCTGTGGATGATAAAATGATTTCCATGCACTTTCCGTAATAATTTCTCTTTATATTGTTCCATTATAGTTGTTTTGAAGGTGGAAGTAGCGTGAGAGAATTTTCGTTAGGATGTCATTTGAGAAAAGTTCTGTCATACCGAAAGACGTTGGAAATTCCAAGCCAAACATAGATTGTGACGGACCAGAAAATTACGCCTTCGGCGCGTCTCCCCGCAGGCCGCAACTCCCCCAATGCGCCACTGATGAAGCTACGATCCGTGCCTCATCCCCTGGAAAATGCATGCTCACTTTCCCTTGCGAGCATGATCGTGGAGCATGATTCAGCTATTTAAGCTTCCACACCTTTCCAACTTACCCTTTTTCTGCAAAAGGGTTCAAGGCCATAAGGCCAATGCCAACGCACTTCACATGCATCTCTGGATTTGCCTCAGCGCAGGGAATTCATCACTGAATTTCCTAGCTATCTGAGCAACCATCATACCGCCGTGTCTTGTCCAGACTTAAGGCATAAGCCGTGGACTTAGGCATAGGCCGCACCAAGCCCTTGCCATTTCCTATGTCACCTCGCTTACCAACTCTTTGTAGCTTGATAGGAAGTATAAGCATCCACTTACTGGCATGCAACTTAGCCTCATCAAGTATAGCCACAATCATCTCTTGCTTCGAGCTACCGAGCTTAGATGATATGAGGGGCCAACGTGCTGGACCGGCAATGTTGCAAGCGGCCGCCTACGTATCCTTCCCTAATCTAGAGGAATCAAGCACAGACAGTAGTTCATCCTCGAAGGGACAAGCAACTTAATCCAACTCGTTTGTTAGGCCATAGCTTAGCAAAAATAGTAATGGCATGGTCCGTAGGCCATTCCGTCAAAGATGCACAATGATTATGCATCATCGGGTCCGCGCCATGGCATAGTGATGCCTAAGCATCAAATGCCCTCTCTCAAGGCTACACAACTATAAATGAGCCTTAGGCATCATTTATACACTTTTGTCTAAGCTATGAAGCTTACTTGGTGCATAGTCCGCATATGCACCTTCAACCAACTACCCTTCCCTATATATGTCTTAATGGAATTTCTACAAGTATGAAAAGAAGACTAAAAATCTTTCATCAACTCCACGCAATCTTTGCGTTTCACTGTCCATCACAATCTTTGCGTTCCACCGTCCATCGCAATCTTTGCGTTTCACTGTTCATCACAATCTTTGTGTGCAATGATTTCGCTGCAAGCTCAAGGACACTACCCATCTGGACTAATGCATCATGATGATGCAACATTGGACTTTTGCCAATATGCCCTCGCAATATGCCTTACTTGGCACCAAACATTGGCCCTTTGCCAAACGCATCTCACTATGCAAAGAAGCTTTGGATGAAGCTTCATCTCAGCCCATGGCGCATCTTTCAGCATGCGCCATGCTAAAAATACGGGGTGTTACATTCTTCACCCCTTAAAAGAATTTCGTCATCTAAATTCCAAATAAAAACTATTGTGTACAATCTCTTAGGTTTGGATTTACTGAGAAAAAGTCCCATACCAGATGCTAAGAAATCACGGGTTTCTCAAGTTGTCATGAACAACAATTTAGACCTTCTGAGCACATGTCCCATACCACCTACCCAGGAATCCAAAAAGTTCCCACAACGATACCAAGAATCGCAATTGGCCAATGCCAAGAGGATAACTCGACAAGGTATCCTGAATAATATCCCATACTACCACCCAGGAATCCCTAAGGTTCACAAGTTGAAAGATGTCATATGAATGACAAGATTTCAGCACTGTACTATGTGGAACAGTTTTCCAATTGCCCACCGTCCCTGACGGTCATCCAGGTTGCCACTCATAAGTGAGATGCTAGCCGGGCTTGACAATGCACACCCTTGGACAGTTTCCAACGTGTGGGGATGATCAGTCCCATTTTCTACCCACCATATCAGACGGTCTTCCGGATACTCATAAGCGGGGTGCCACAGAGGCCTGGCAAACTCACAGTACTTTACAAGCTCAACTAGATTTGAAAAGTAACTGGCTCAGCAGTTACAAACTATTTCCCACGTAGAAGTTGTCCTACTCTCCAACTTTAAGTTTTCCATTAAGGAAAATACTCGTGGATAAGTCCACTCCGCACAAGTCCCTAGTGTTTTCTCAGAACTTTCTCTGATACCACCTGTGACGGACCGGAAAATTACGCCTTCTTCACGTCGCCCCGCAGGCCGCAACTCCTCCGATGCGCCACTGATGAAGCTACGATCCGGGCCTCATCCCCTGGCAAATGCATGCTCACTTTCCATTGCGAGCATGATCGTGGATCATGATTCAGATATTTAAGCTTCCACACCTTTCCAACTTACCCTTGTTCTGCAAAAGGGTTCAAGGCCATAAGGCCAATGCCAACGCACTTCACATGCATCTCTGGATTTGCCTCAGCGTAGTGAATTCATCATTGAATTTCCTATCTAGCTGAGCAACCATCATACCGCCGTGTCTTGTCCAGACTTAAGGCATAAGCCGTGGACTTAGGCATAGGCCGCACCAATCCCTTGCCATTTCCTATGTCACCTCGCTTACCAACTCTTTGTAGCTTGATAGGAAGTATAAGCATCCACTTACTGCCATGCAACTTAGCCTCATCAAGTATAACCACAATCATCTCTTGCTTCGAGCTACCGAGCTTAGATGATATGAGGGGCCAACGTGCTGGACCGGCAATGTTACAAGCGGCTGCCTACGTATCCTTCCCTAATCTAGAGGAATCAAGCACAGACAATATTTCATCCTCGAAGGGACAAGAAACTTAATCCAACTCGTTTGCTAGGCCATAGCTTAGAAAAAATAGTAATGGCATGGTCCGTAGGCCATTCCGTCAAAGATGCACAATGATTATGCATCATCGGGTCCGCTCCGTGGCATAGTGATGCCTAAGCATAAAATGCCCTCTCTCAAGGATACACAACTATAAATGAGCCTTAGGCATCATTTATACACTTTTGTCTAAGCTATGAAGCTTACTTGGTGCATAGTTCGCATATGCACCTTCAACCAACTACCCTTCCCTATATATATGTCTTAATGGAATTTCTACAAGTATGGAAAGAAGACTAAAAATCTTTCATCAACTCCCCGCAATATTTGCGTTTCACTGTTCATCACAATCTTTGCGTTCCACCGTCCATCGCAATCTTTGCATTTCACTGTTCATCGCAATCTTTGTGTGCAATGATTGCGCTGCAAGCTCAAGGCCACTACCCTTCTAGCCTAATGCATCATGATGATGCAACATTGGACTTTTGCCAATATGCCCTCGCGATATGCCTTACTTGGCACCAAACATTGTCCCTTTGCCAAACGCATCTCACTATGCAAAGAACCTTTGGATGAAGATTCATCTCAGCCCATGGTGCATCTTTCAGCATGAGCCATGCTAAAAATACGGGGTATTACATAGATGATGAGTTATTTACAACATCTTCCACGATTAGGAGAAACCATCCCAAGTATGTGTCGATTCTTATGACTGGTCCAAAAAGTGAAGGACTGACCTGGTCGGTTCTGCTAGGAGGTGTAATAAGGTTTTGTCTTCAGAGGAAAGAGTATCATGCTTCTCCAATCGACTTTAAAACCTATGTGAGTTCATTGTGTCCCCTTGAGAAATGGATGCGATTCATGATGAGACAGGAATATGTAAAATCCAGTTTGACCAAGGCGCAGATCATTGATGCTGTCGCGGCTTCCGAAGGGCTTCAAATTAGAAAATATCTTCCAGGATTAGTTTCTTTTATTTCCATATGGTGTCCGGACACTCACACGGCCATATGCAGGTGGGGTGAAATGATTGTCTCCTTAGAGATTGTGGTCGTCTTGCTGAACCTTCCCATAACAGGAAACCTTGATATCAAGTTGTCCGAAGATGAAGAAGAAATGCGCACCGTTATGGTTGCGAAGTCGAAAGGGTTCGTTCGGAAGTAAAACGAGACGAGGTGCTTCTATAGTTGGTGGGTGTCTCAGTGGTTTCCTGATGAGTTGGATCCGAATCAGAAGAATAGTACGCTTCATGTTGCGGCGTTCTTAGCTCTTTGGCTATCCAAAGATTTTTTTGATGACGACTCGGGTAAGAAGGAGATAAGACAGGAACTTATCAAGTTTGCCATAAAATTAGCAAAAGGTGTTGTTCTCCCTATCGGTGGCTTGTTTCTCGGTTCTATGTATACACATTTGGATCATCTGGTTACGGACATGCGCGCATCAAATGTCTACATGAAAGTGGACTCGTATGACCATGCTGCTTTTCTCCAAGCGTGGTTGTGGGAGCATTTCTAGAAGTACGCTCCAAAACTGTTAGCCTCACTTCCTGAGTCTTGGGGTGGTTCCAGGATACTCCGTTGGGTAAATAGGCGCCCAAGGTCTGGCTCAAACTTGGTTGAATTCCTCGACAACTCGTACGCGATCAACTTTCGTCCATGGGCCCCGGTGCATGCATCCATAGTTCAGGTCAACCCTTTTGCTTTTGCTCTGAAAATGTCTTTGTTATCTGATAAAGAGGATATGAGTGTTGGAGAGATTATATTCATGGGAAGTTGTACGCATGGTCATGTGTCGTCTTTCTTTCGAGGATCTTGCAAGGAAGTCTCTTATAATATCGATAGGGCGGCACGGTATATGGGGTTTGACCAAGGGGTCCCACTCGTTTGTCAGCTGGTTGTTCCAGAAGACTTATTGTCAACTTCTCTCGATGCTAGTGTTCTCATATCGTGTAAAAGACTCCTTTTTCTGCTCTCGAAACGAAATCCATCAACGACCTCCAAATATAACATGTTCTGGCAAGATGAGTTTCTCGCCATCCATGAGTTTGTGAACGATATGGTATAAAATCATCTAGGTAAGCCTTCCCTTGCGGTTTTAGATGAGCATCCACTGTTGAGGGATCCCTATTAGACCAAGAGAAAGTTCGCTATCCCGGATGCGGACAGTCCCCAAGCGAAGGAGAGAAGGTCTAAAAGACGTTCTGGTGGTTTTCAGTCGGGTCCGGCGGCTCTTCCGACTTTTAGTTCTTCCAATATGCGAGTACGTATAATTTTCTTCCCGATTTAGTCGGATTACGTACATATTCGTCTCATTTCTGATCATATGTCCATGTGTCTTTCCCAGGGTCTTAGCAGTGTGAATTCATTTACCAAACTTGCACGAAGTCATAAGACAACATCTATTGAGACAAAATACAGCGATGCTGAACTTACCCATGGTGAAGGGGATCCGAGAAGGAAGAAAGTTCGGAGTCCAGAGACGGGGAGGATAGTTTTTCTGGTAGCAGCGTTGAATCTTCCTCCAGCGATTCCGCAAGTGAATCAGTGAGCCTTCCATTTTATTTCTTTCCTCTTCCTATCTCCCCTATCTATTTTTTTTTGAAGTAAAAAGCCAAATCTTGATATTCTAGGAGGAAACCGTTCCCGGGGATGACCTTGAATCAGAAACCCGCCATAGTAAAGACGTATCCATACATCCAATTGCGGAAACCATGACGGCTGGTGACTTGGACATTGAAGTTCATCATCCAGAAGACGTTGCCACGACTCAAGTGGTGGAGAGTTCTCCAGGGGATGCTGGCGCAATTATAGTTAGGGTCCCTTGCCGGTTGCTGATTCAGTTATGGGCGTCACCTTCACTTCTCCAAACCTGGTTCCTTATCCGAATCACGTGCTGATCGGGGGATTTAGTGTACCGGGAAAGTATGCAACACTATACACTAATATATAAGAAGATACGAACATATCTCTACGACCAAGAAGATTACTAATCGATTTGCGTTGGTTAAGCGGGTGGAGGAAGCTTTGTCTTCGATTGACAATATGTGCAACATGACCGGTCATACTGTTTCTGAGGGTGTAATCTCGAGTTGAAGGTTCCATCGTAACATGTGTGTAAACTTCGAATTCAATGTTCCTTGGTTCGTTGAAGGTTTCTCTGCGGTTGAAAAGTTGCTGGTCGAAACAGTCGAAGGTCCTTCTGCGGATATGGTGAAGAAGTAGGAAGCGGAAGTCGAAAAATTATCCAGGAAGCTGAAGTTGAAAAGGGCGGCTCTCCAAAGCACGATGGAGGCTCTTGCTAAGAATGGCAAGCCATTGTTGAAAAACTTTCCTTGAATGCATTTCTGTCTTCTGAACTTCTTATTTTTAAATTTTTTTTTTTTTGAAAGGAAAATGAAACGCCTAGTTTATGGTTTTGATTTCTTGGATTTCTTGGGTTGATAGACAAATGTTACCTTGAAGGTTTTGGATTATTCTTTTGGAATGGATTATTTTGGGAATGATGTTGTCTTGGTTACGATTACAAGTGACGCAAACCTCCCAGGAAAACCATGGAACCGTGTGTTGGTAGATGACATGGGGGGAAACATAACGTGGCTATCGGTTTTATCATTCCCGTGAAAACTTGAAATATCAAACCATGTATCTTGTCTAGGTAAGACTTACTTGGTTTTTCAGGTCTCCTAATGAAAAGGGAACCTTCCGGGTGTAAGATCGAGTTTTATGGGAATCACCGCCATGATTGTGGAAATTCCCCAGTCGCCCCATATGATAATTAATTCCTTGATCCCTAGTTGGATCTTTCGATTTTTAATCTCTAGGAAGTCCCCGGTCATCCCTCGCCGTGTCAGGACTGATAATCGGGTCGTCTGGTAACTGAGTCGTCGATCCCTGAGCGGATCGCTTGCTTCTACCATCTTGATGTTTGGGTCGAAGCATGAGATCGATGGTCAAAAATTGACATTGTAACCGAAAGATCGGTCGCCAATTATTTGAGGGTGAAAATATTGCAAGGGAGTACTTTAGATTCGAGAGATCAATCTGTACAAATAAGGCCTAAACCAAGAAATGGTTGTTCCATACTTGCTTCGGTCACAAAGTGAATTAGAAGGGTTGGTTTTAGGGATGGAAGCGAAGAAAGTGTTGAGACCAGAATAGTCGATTCTGGAAGAGTAGTTGTTTTACAACTTGTATCAGAAAGTGGGAGGCTAACATATGTAGAGCTAGCAAATATTTTATGAGTGTTGTATGCTCCTGACCTGAACTTATTGTTCGGTGGAAATAGGTAATTCCTATTTATACAAGTCGAAGTGAAACGGACTCTGGTGTCATTAAGAAATGGAAAACGGGTGAGTAAATGGGAGGAGGTAGTAACCGGTAATGCCTGGAATTGATATTCCATAAAAGAAAGTGTTTCACCATTACTCCATGTATTTGCTAACCACTTCATCCTTATGACACTTTCTTATAACGGGCATAGTGTACGCTGCACATTATAAACCGCCAAACCAATACCTTATGAGCATCCCCCAGTTTGTGACATGCATTGATGTCTCGAGTGTTTTCATGGTAAATGTAGTTGCAGGAATTCCCACACTACACCCTACTCAAGAATCTATCAATATTTATGACATAATTTGAAGATTAATAACACTTTTTATTAATATGACCTTAAGGAATTATAGAAATCAAGAACACAGAACACTTAACAAAGATTTTTCTCTCTCCTAAAAACTTTCCTCACCCTCAAAAAATTCATCCCCTCTCTGGAACTATTCACCTCCTTTATATAGGTATTTACATAGTGGATTACAGCTCATGACAGCTCATTTACAACTAAGATTCCCTTCAATTTCGGATATGAGTTCTTGCGATAAATCGCAGCTGGCACCGCCTTTATCTTTCGCAGGTTTTATTGATATACCGCAAACATGTCACACTTTCTTCGTGTTTCTGTCGTTTTCAGTCATTACGTCATTGTTTAAGTCATCTTTGGATGTGTCGCAGAATATCACTGATGTGCCGCAGAGTAATTCGTTTATTATCGATGCATCGCAGAACAGTTGTTTATTTCACAGGAATATTGTTGTGACAATATTCTTCCCCTACATCTTGCCTCTTCTCATATCTTTTCTGCGAAGAAAACAAAGATCATGAGAATTTAAATTTCTTGATTTGCCGCAACTCATATTTTTCGAGAATATCAAATACATCTTGTCTTTTCATATTTCCTTTATTTTGACACGTCTCTATATCCATCGCTAAATATCCTACACATGTTTTTCTTTTCTCCATTTATTCCTTGACACGTATTCCTCCAACCGTTGAGTTTTAACCATTCACGTCCTTTCTTCATTGAATGCACATTGATAATCTCGAAAATTTTCCTCTCTTATAAATATCGCCTATGCTAATCCCTCTTCTTCTTTTTACTTTCGCTTTTCTTCTCTGCAACTTCACTATTCATCGTCTTCTTCCGCAAATTCGGATCTCAATTATTCTTTCAGTTTTTCTTCTTTATTATTCTTCGCCTTAACCATCGTTCCCATATTAAGAAATGGCTCCTGCTAAAAAATTAGGTCAATCCACTTTCAAAAAGCACCAGCAGAAGCTTCAATCCTTAGGTTTCACACTTTTCGAAATCCACGATCAATCTTCAGAATCTGATCTCTCCATTGATCTTGTTTCAAAATTTCCTTCTTCTAACGAGAAGATCCTTGTTTCTCTAGGTCAATTAGAAGATGGCCTTCCTATTCCTCTTTATAACCCAGATCTCCCTCTTTTTTATGAGATTATTTCTCATGCTAAACTTTCGCGAGCAATCTTCCAACTAAGTGGAGATTGTATTCGCCTCATTCTTGAATATGCTTCCCGTGGAGCTGGTAAAGGATCTCTTTATCCTGATGATGCGAAACATCCTGATTATAAGAAAATTCCAATTATTCCAGCGAAATATACCGTGGAAAACTTTTTTGCGAATTATCAAGTGATTCCAATGAAGAAAGAAAGCACGTGTTGGGCTATTCGTTTGAATAGGGATAAAAAAGTTGCGAAGGATAAAATCCTTATGCAAGATATAGACTATCATTCCACAAGAAACAATATTCCACGCTTCTCCAAAGATGATAAATGGTGTAGATTTCCTCTCCTCCTTGAAGGTCCATATATTTCTGGTACTCTTAACCTTCCTGCGAATCCTGCATATCTTTCGGCTTATCATCCTTGGATTTTTAATTGGCCTGAAAAAGAATTTCGAGGTATATCTCGTGAAGTTAATCATTATTCGCAAATTCAGATAAATATACTATTCTTACTAGTTATTGAATTATTTGTTATCGATTGGAAAAATGAAGGCTAGCTACATCGATCTTGGGAATCCCAATCTCCTAAATTTTTGAAAACCTTCACAGATGAAGTAAGAAACATTCTCTTATAACTTTTAACAATATATTGTTGCCCCTGTTTCTTATCTTCATGTGTGGTTGTTTTCTAGGAAATACCATTTGTCGCAGTAGTTGAAGCCAAGGATAAAGGAAAAAAAGTAATAACTCCAAATGAGAGTTCTGGCACTTCTCCTCATCGCAATGAGAATCAAACTGCTGAGAGTCCTCCAAAAAAGAGAAGAAAAACTCAACCAGTTAAAGGCATTTCTTCTGTCGCTGAAAAAGATAATGAGGTTGAAGAGAGCGGAAGAATAAATAATGATGCTACCATGAGCACCTCTTCATTACGTTTTTCCTCCGCAAGAGTTAGATCTGTGATGGGTCTTTCTCAACCTGAGACTCATATGGATCAATTGTCAAATATCTTTAGAAATCCCATGCAAGGTATTGGTGATGACGATATTGCTCACGCTTGCAATTATCTCTCAAAAATCTGCGATGCTTCCATCTTAACCAATAATAAAGATCTTAAAGGAGTCTCGAGATTTATCAATCCAGATTTTCTTCATGCACTAGCTTCATTGGTATGCCCCTTTACACTTGTCATGAATTTCGAAGGTCTTCTTTTTACCCTTACTTATTTTCTCTTATCTCGCGGTGATTGCTAGAACTTCTTTTTCCGTTGCTTCGAATTAGAAAATAGATTATCATTATCGCAAAGAAGGCTTACTTGATTCACAATCTGAAATCTGCGAAACTTCGCGAAAAGAATAAGCAATACGAAGATGAAATATCCATTCTTCACGAAAAATGTAAACAATTGGAAGTATCGGGAATACTTTGAGCTCCTTAACAAGAATAAATCGCTTGAAGTAGATGTTGAAGTTCTTCAACAAAAACTAGCTGACAAGGAGAAGTTTCGCAAACAAATTATTGGTATGATTTATTTTATTTTATTTTTACTTTCTTCTTTCTTGCTATTTTAGCTTATTTAAACAACCATTTTGCAGATGCCTATAACCTTACTGATGAAGCTCTTATTCTTAATTCTTTTGATGAACCCATAGATGAATCCATTCTTCTTCGGCGTCTTAATGACGCTTTAAATAATTATTCCGATGAAAAAATTAATGCTCTATCTATTGATGAACTTAGATTTCACATTTCCCTTATAAGAATGGATTATAGATCTACTTTGAGTATATCCAATAGTTTTAAGACTTGTAGAGATGAATTTGGAAAAAGAATCAAAACCTTGAAAGCCCAAAAGAAGGAACTTGAGAAGGAGAAAGAACGCATTACTCTTCAAGGCGATGAAGCTCTATCAAAGTTCCGCAATGCCCTTATTGACACTGAACTTGAGAGAGATAGACTTAAGGATGAAAATATTGATCTTCTTAAAAGAGAAAAACAGATCCGTTCCCATCTTCTCATTCAAAATGATGATGAATTCGCATGGGCTGCGACAGTTCTCGATAATGCTAGGAAAAACTTAGCAATAGATGTCAGTCTTCACACCGAACATGCAACCTTGATACAAGAAATGATTCATGAAAGACAAGGTTATTTATTGCTCCTCTAACATCTTTATATTTTTTGTAAATTCTTGATAAATTTCTAACTTGTTATTGTGTTATTGCAGAATCTGAAGAAAAACATGCTAAAAGGATCGCAGAACTTGAAGAATAAAAAAGTGGTCTTGCGAATAATATTGCTTCCCCAAATGATAAGATCACTAGACTGCGAGAGAAGATAAAAATATCTAACTCCAATTTGCATAGTAATCTTCTCACTGTTCGCAATAACGCTATTGAGAAAGTCTGCATTGATAATAACCTCTCTCTTAGCCTATATCCCTGCCTCTTGGAAAGTATCCCAGCCAGATATGAAGTACCAGTTATTTCTGACATTGAGGCTGATATAGATGAGAATGACAGCGAAGATGACGAAGAAACTGATGATGAAGATAATGAAGACAAAGATGAAGATAATGGTGAAGATAAATCTCAATAATTTTGCTTCTTCTTTTTGATCTTCGTCTGTATTTTTCTCTTCCTTTCTTGCGATAATTATCTTTGGCAAATTGTATCATCCTTTCAACAAGATACTTGTAACTCCTAATGTTCTTCAATATATATAAATTCCCTTTTTGCTTCTATCCATCCGTTACTTATATGAATTTATCATATAATGATGAATAACAATATTTATCATTCTTATACATCGTTCCCATACTTGCCTCTTGTTATTAATCTGCAATATGATAAATGAATTATCGCAATTATTTCTGCGAAGAATTTATTATATGTTTCGCAGACATATCTTTTCTTGTGGTCTTATTTCGCCTTCCTAGTTAAAGGTCTTATTATGCCACCTTTATGCGACAAGATCCCAGTATATTCTTACCTTATATGTAATAATCCATTGATCTTGCCTTATCATTATTTTATTTTCTGCGACAATATGATAAATCTAAGCCATCTTGTGAGAGATTAATTCTCTCTTTGCTTTTTAAGATTTATGACATTTTCGTCTTTGCGATGAAGTCGCAGGACGTCTTTGCGATTTATTTCCTCTTATTATTGATTTCATTTATCTCATCTTTTGACCTTATCGCAAAAACCCATTGACCTCATCTAAAAATTTCTCTTTAGGCTTTTTGGCCAGTCATGCGGCAATATGACGGGCCTAAATATTCTTGCGAATATAAAGTCCCATGACATTGCTGTCTCTGTCACGCGACAATATGACGGGCCTAAACATTCTTGCGAATATAAAGCCCCATGACATTGCCATCTTTTTTTTGATACACAGCTCCCTAATGGAGGGTATCGCCCTTATCTCTCCCCCCGGTTGCCCCTTAAAGGATTATACATCAGCCATACAAGACTAGCACTTTCCCATCCGGTTCTGCCAACAACCAGTTGTTTTCGCAGCCTTGTCCTTTATGCCTTATATGGCTTATAGTTACAAGACTGCACCCTAAGTGGGGTTTTCTTCGGGACGAACACATCGTAAGCCAAGACTTTCCATGGATGTCTAGGGTAGGTTCATCCATCCCCGGCACCCACAGCTCAACCGTGTACCTCGGCGCCTTGATCATACGTTGCATTCCTTAGGAGAAACTCTCGGGCGTCCAACCAGGGTATAACCTTATATAGTTGGGAATCCAAGTTATCTCTCCTGGATGGATTTTCTATAATCCCAATCTCCATGACTAGGTTCCAGCAGCGGTATAGCCTTTCCCATAGCCATGCAAAGAGATACCCCCCTTATGACGCACTTTAAGGACATTGCCTCTTACGGAATAGAATCGCGAACTAAGGTGTACGCCATAAAAGTTTCGTCCGTTCTTATGATAATTGAAAGTAAAGAAGATACCCCCTTATGACGCACTTTAAGGACATTGCCTCTTCTGAGAATAGAATCCGCGAACTAAGGTGTACGCCATAAAAGTTCGTCCCGTTCTTATATGTTTTTAGGCGATTTGCGCCCGTCTTATGCATTTGCATTAAAAATTCTTAGAAATCATCATCTCTTTCTTTTTAATAGAAAAATTTCTCATTTTTGAGAAGAATTTTTCTTTTAATATTCGAAATCATCTTGTTTTTTAATTGTTCGCAAAATGATATTGATGTACTTCTTTTCTTTTGTGACGAATGATTATTCGCAACTTCATGTTTTTGTGCTCCTGCGAAAAATGAACATTTCAACTTTTCCACATTTTTGTATGATTTATCGCCATTGAATGTTTTGAGACAAACTATTCTTGAAGTATATCCTTTCCCCGCAATTCTATATTGTCCACCATCAATTTCTCATCTCTCTGATTTTGCTTCCTGTTATGTTTCCAATTACGATTTCGAGCATTCCTTTCTTCGCAAGTATTAATGTCAACTTCATAACACTTTTTGCCTTCAAACCAATCACCTTTAATTGTCCCAATACCATGAGGATGTGGAAATTTTATGCATTGATGATATCTTGATGCTATGCCCAAGATCCCATGGAGCCATGGCCTTCCAATTAAGGCATTGTAAGGAGATTCTATATCCACTACACAAAACTTGATTTTTGAAGATATCTTGTTCAATGGAATTTCCATAGTAATTTCTCCTTTTGGCTTGTTTGCGGTGCCATTAAAGCCATAGATCTTGTAAGTTGAAGGGATTAGCTCATCATCTATTCCACCCATTGTGCGATAAGTATGATAAAACAAAATGTCCACCGAGCTACCAGTGTCAATTAGAACTTTATCTATTGCCCAGGAATCACTTGTTGCATCATCATCATCATCTTCTTCTCCTCTATATTTTGGATTTATCTCTAATTTCACCACCAATGGATTGTCATGCATCTTCCCAAGCTCTGGTATCTCTTCTGAAGTAAAAGAGATAACTTGTTTCTGCCATTCTTCTAACGGAGAAATCTTCGCAATATTCATCACCCCTCTTCCCTCTATATCCCTTGCAAATACTCTGCTTAGCACATTATCATGGAAATCCTCTATCGTTTTTTGTGAATGTACAATTGAATTGCAAAATAGATTTTTTGTTGTAGCTCCTACTTCAATGACAAATGTTTCTGCTTCTTTCGCAACATTAACTCTGCGAATTTCTGGTGCTTGCGGCAATTGATGCGGTTGTAAATATCTTGCTAAAAATGATTTAATTTTCCTTGTTCGATCATTTTCAAGATGATTCTTTTCACATTCCTACAATTATTCACAGAATGACCATGAAAATGATGATAAGGACAAAATTCTTGATTGTGATTGTTGGGATGTGGTTCCTTCCCCATGTTACAGGGTGAGGGTATGTTCTCCATTAAAATAATCGCTTCCCAAATCTTATCTATACCAGTATTTAAAGGCGGCAATTTGATATCTTCCCACATATTCCTCTGACCTCTTTGCTCTCTTGAATAATTCTCTCTCATCCACCATAAGTTTCCTGCGGTTGATCAAACCGTGGGACCTTATTATTGTTATTGCGATTATAAAAATTTCTCTCTTTTTCCAATTCCTCTTGATCTCTACTCCCCATTACTACTATCTTAAGTTGATATCAGTCTCCATTTTCTCTCGCGGATTTTGGGAAGTACTTGCTACTGTATTAATCATCCTTGGTAACAAACTTCCATTTCTTTGCGGCTAAACTTGTGCCTACAAGAGTTGGATAAGATTCCATTTCATTTTGTTTTTCCTCTAAAGCAATATATTCCTCTTGCAATTCTCGCAACTCTGTCATAGTGATTGTGTTTTTGACTCACGAAGACCTGGATGTATAATAGATTTGTCGCAAACATAGCATTTATGAAGGACAAAATGAGATATCTTTCATCTACTCTTCCTGCCATTTCACTACACATTGTCCTCCACCTTATGGTTAAGTGTTTCAAACTCTCACCAACTCTCTGTTTTAATCCAAACACATCTTCAATTCAGTCGCGCAGAATTATTGCTTGATGTAGGCTCCTAAGAAAGTGGTTTGCAAGTGCATAAATGAAGTTATTGTATTCTTGGGAAGACTTTGAACCACTTCAATGCTTCGCCGTTAAACTTGACGCAAAATATTTGCACAAAACGACATCATGGTTCTCCCATTGTAGCATACATCGAATATAAGATTTGATATGTTGGACATCACACGTAGTTCCATCAAATATCTTGGTCAACTTAGGTAAATTACATTTTGGAGGTATCCCTCCTAATTGTACCTCTTGAGTAAATGGAGTTTTCGCAGACCTCTTGATTGCCTCATCAAGTTGTCTTCTTCCTCCTCTCTTCTCGTTATTTATTATTCCTCTCATTTTCGCCAATTCTCGCAATATTTGTTCATTCCTATCAGAATTTTGCTCAATTGGTCTTTTCAACACAGCTTCTCTTCGTCTGCGTTCATGCCTTTCTCGTCTTGCGATATTTCTCGCTTCTTCCTCAACATCTTGGTTTTGCCTTCTTCTGCGACTTTCTTCTTCTTGCAAGTTAATTTGTCTTTCATTCTCTTCTCCATGAATTTCCTCATCCCTTATTGTTTCTCTTCGTTGCCTTTCTATGTCTCTGCGAATTCTCTCATATTCCTCATTGAGATTATCATTATTACGATTTTGCGCACGTCGTCTTTATCGATTGTCATGATTATTCTGACGCAACGCTGCTTGAATTTCTTGCTCTTCTACTTCTGCTCGCAATCTATCTCTTTCTCCTGCTAAATGTACTTGCTCAATATAATGTCTCTCAATATCATCTTCGATAATCCTGCGATTTCTTCGAATCTCTTCATCACGTAACATTCTCCTTCTCTCTTCTTGATTTTCTCCTTCTATCTGATTATGTCTAATGTCTAAAGTTTCATCGCGTGGAGCATAACGATCATTTATCAAATTTTCCTCAATATTTTGTATATGAAGATTTTGCCTTGCTTCTTCTCTATATGATCTTGAATTTGATCTCATGCTGCTTCTTGATCTTCTGTTTTGTAACCTCAAATTTTCCATTCTTAATTCATGATTTTGTCTTATAAGATTAGCACGTTCTTCTGCCTCTAACCTTATTTCTTCCTGTATCCTTTGTCTCAAACCATCTTCCACTTCACGTCCTTCATGAATTAATCCTTCCTCCATTTCTTGATTTCTTTCCTCTTCTTTAATTTTCGCCTCTTCTATCGAATCCGACCTCCAAGTATGCACACTTACTCTATCATGATCCATGATTCTATCTTGTGCTCGTGTTTGTTGATTTGGTGGTTGGTTCGAATTTTCTGCTCTATTTCTCATTCTACTTCTTCTTGATCTGTTCCTTAAAGATCCTTCCAATTCGCCTGTTCCTTCCCCTGCAATTCTTTTACTTCTTCTCACTGTTGTTGGTGGTTATGATATATTTCTCCTCCTTCTAGCCATTTCTCTTCAATTCTAATAATTTCTTCAAATCTTCAAACTGCAATTTGAAATTTCTCAAGATTGATTCTCCCTATTTCTGGGCACCAAAATATTGTTGCAGGAATTCCCACACTACACCCTACTCAAGAATCTATCAATATTTATGACATAATTTGAAGATTAATAACACTTTTTCATTAATATGACCTTAAGGAATTACAGAAATCAAGAACACAGAACACTTAACAAAGATTTTTCTCTCTCCTAAAAACTTTCCTCACCCTTAAAAAATTCATCCCCTCTCTGGAACTATTCACCTCCTTTATATAGGTATTTACATAGTGGATTACAGCTCATGACAGCTCATTTACATCTAAGATTCCCTTCAATTTCGGATCGAGTTCTTGCGATAAATCATGGTTGCACCGCCTTTATCTTTCGCAGTTTTATTGATATACGCAAACATGTCACACTTTCTTCGTGTTTCTGTCGTTTTCGGTCATTACGTCATTGTTTAAGTCATCTTTGGATGTGTCGCAGAATATCACTGATGTGCCGCAGAGTAATTCGTTTATTATCGATGCATCGCAGAACAGTTGTTTATTTCGCAGGAATATTGTTGTGACAATATTATGCCCCTACAGTAAACATGTATCACGTTGTTGTTATCTGTCAAGTTGAGCTTGGGAGACTTGTCGGCTCGGTGGTGACCCTCGACGGTCGAGATTTTTCATCTTAAGAGGAAAAGTAGCCATTGATTGTTGCAACCCTTCGTTTGGTATCTAGTGGCATGAAAGCATGATTAGTATGGCTTTAATATGGCCTAGTTTAGGCACGGCCAAAAGTAAGGGTTTTGGATTTGTTTAGGAGCTACCAAACTAGGGCTAAAGGATGCCATGCGTTAGCTGGTAACATTGGACGACTAAGATCTGCACCTTAGATGGAAAAGTGGTCGTTAATTATTGCAAGCCTTCGTTTTGATAGACGCATAGGGAAGGCCGGTATGGCGTGGCGCGACAAGGTGGTTTGCATGCCATTGGCACATGTGGTATGGTATGCCTAGGCGTGGTTTGGCGTGGCCAAAACACGGATTTTGGTCCAAAGGTTACCAGCGTTGTTTGGCAACCTTGGACGGCTAGGATTTGTATATAAGATGGAAGGGTGGTCGTTGATCGTCGCATGCCTTCGTTTTGGCAATCAGTGGCATGTAGCCGGCCGGCATGGCTTTGGCATGGAGACGTGGCCAATCTTGGATTTTGGCGTGGCGAGGCCAGGATTTTGGCGTGACCAGGCCAGGATTTTGGCGTGGCCAAGATAGGATTTTGGCGTGGCCATGCTAGGATTTTGATGAGACCAGGCTAGGATTTTGGCATGGCCATGCTAGTTTTTGGCGTGGCCATTCTAGGATTTTGGCGGGCCATGCAAGGATTTTGACATGACCAGGCTAGGATTTCGGCGTGGCCAGGATAGGATTTTGAGGCTTGGATTTTGGCGTGTTCAGGCTTGGATTTTGCGTGGCCAGGCTAGGATTTTGTCATGACCAAGATAGGATTTTGACGCAACCAGGTTAGTATTTTGGCGTGGCCATGCTAGGATTTTGGCGTAGTTTAGGCGCGGCCAAAAACTAGGGTTTTGGTATAGTTTGGGTGCGACCAAAATTAGGTCTTGGCATTGGGCCAAAGGTTACCGCGCATTAGTTGGCGACCTTGGACGGCTAAGATCTGCATCTCAGGTGGGAGGGTGGTCGTTGATTGTTGCAACCCTTCGTTTTGGAAGCCAGCGTCGTGCATGGTATGTTGGGACGGCTAGCATGATTGGCATGCCTTGGCGCGGAGATGTGGATGGCATGGTTTTCCATTGGCACATGGGTGCGGATGGCATGGTTGGCATGCCTTGGCGTAGAGAAGTGGTTGGCATGGTTTTCCATTGGCAAGGTGGTGCGACTGGCATGGTTGGCATGCCTTGGCGTGGAGACTTGGCTGGCATGGTGGTGTGGCTGGCATGGATAGCATGGTTGGCATGTCGTGATGCAGAGACATGGTTGCCATTGGCACGGTGGTGCACTTGGCATGGTTGGCATGCCTTGGCGTGGAGACGTGGTTGGCATGGTTTTTCATTGGCACGGTGGTGCGGATGGCATGGTTGGCATGCCTTGGCGCGTAGATGTGGATGGAATGGTTTGCCATTGGCACAGTGGTGAAGCTGGCATGGTTGGCATGCCTTGACACGGAGATGTGGCTGTCATGGGTTTTCATTGGCACAGTGGTGCGGCTGGCATGGTTTGCATGCCTTGGTGCGGTAGCATAAGAATTAGGGTTTGGAATAGATAATGTCAGTTAATGTTAAGAGTTCTTCCGTGGAACATGACACGTAAAAAAAAAGGTACCCTGGTAATTCTTACGTAGGCATGCTGATCGATTCAATAAATCGTCATAGTGATGGCATGTCAGACGTGCGGTTTTACGATTTTAACCCTAAGCTAAAAACCAACATCAACACAACCGTATTTATCTTCTCATAACTAGTTCAAATGACTCATAAGAACTAGCTCAAGAGTTGTTCAATTGCAAGGAAATCTTATGTACTACACAAGACACAATTGAAGCAAAATCGGTTTGATTCACTTGAATCAATTCATGAAATATATAGCCACGGTTTGCAAAGATTTCATTCCTTATTGTTTTATTGTTTAAGTTCATGAACAACCGATTTGAGAAATAACCAGCTTGGGTATGCATACGGGTATGCGTAACTTAGCTACCAGAATTAGGTTTGAAAACCCAGCGAAAATTCTCAGATGAAAATTTCAGTGTGTATGCAAACCGAAGGTGGCTGTTTTGCAAGTTCGTAAACTCCAAACTCAGAAGAAATTCACGGACGTGAACTTCCGCCAGTACGCGTACCCAACCTATCTTCTTCACCAATATCACATGCACACATATGCACACACTTGGTTTCCGATACATGGACTTATACACTAATGTGCGAACACACTATATATGCTTATATCCATAGGTGGTTACTTAATCTCAACTCTACATTTCAATTATTGAAACATTCTTCTATAATGTTAATAGTCATTAGACATAAAGAATCGACTATCTACATCAAAGCTATTTTTGAGATTGAAACGTCATCATAACTTTCGTCACGGGTAAAGATGAAAGGTGGTTAAAGCAAAAGCTTACCAACAAATATTTCGAGAAAAATATAGACGAGTAAACTCGGCTCGAAATAGCAAATGTGTATGTATGAAAACTATCATACTTATATGACTATTGTCTCAAGAGTAGGAGATAGATAGACTTTTGAGTGCTAGATAAGTTCAAGTCTCCACATACCTTTTTGGTCGGATGAAGTTCCACTGGTTCCTTGAGTAGTTCTTTGTCTTCGCAAGATAATCTCCATGGAGTCTGGAACTCATCTATACTTAACTATCCTAGACGGTGACTTAGTCATAAGTAAACTAGAAATCAAGACATATAGTTTTGATCACTAATATTGACAAACATGACTGAGATATCAACGCATGCAAGTTCGACCGAGCAATGCTCTAACAAATCTCGTATACATACTCCATGATGGATTGCACGATTTTGTGAACAAATTCCCCATAGAGCATGCAACTCTTGAATGGAAGAGGATCTCTGTGAACTTCCTCATTTCCCAGTTGAAGTTTCCATGCCTCCACTTTTTCTTTAAAAATACGCTTTAACCCATTGCAGCCACTGGTCGGGTGATAGAAAAATCTGTGGTAGCGACAATACTTAGGATTCACCATTTCCTCTTCAGTTAGTTGGCATCTAATAGGAGGCAGCTTGATGGAATCATCTTGGATCCATGCTTCTAATAGTTCAATTACCTCTTCGATTGGGAACAAAAAATCTAAGGCCTTTTATCTGGCTTCTTGATGATGCGCAAGAGCCTTCGATGAGGTCTTTCGCGATGGAGCCGCCTGATATGCTCTAATTGCACGCTTGGATTGCCGTTCTGGCGCTGGAGCCTTCATTTTTCCTCTTTCACTTACCACGTTCACAGAGGGGCCAGTGTTATATTGCTTGTTGATGAGATATTTGTTTCCTCGAGTTTCGTGTGCGTCTTCAATATGGTTGTCCTGGTTCTTTCCAACAATATTGGCGTTGTTGTGGCCGACCATTTAGCAGCCTCATGAAATTCAGAGAACATCTAGAATCGCAAATTCTCCAGGAAGGCATGGTAGATGGGAACCATACCATTGGTGTAAGAATCCACTAATTGTTATTCTGTCACATTTGGGTCGTGACAGTCCAGCGCTTGAATCCTGAATCTTTTGATATAATCATTTGGATGTTCGTTGTTTCATTGAAACATGCTTCCTAAATCTGAGAAGGTAATTTGCTCAGACATAAAGAAGTACTTCTTGTAGAAATCCGTAACCATGTCGCCCCAGTTGGATATTTTATTTGGTGTAATGTTGTTGTACCAAGTGTATGCTCTTCCGGTAAGTGACTTTCAAAACTCCCTCAGACGGAGAACATGGTTATATTCGTTCTCTCCCAAGGATTCCAAAAATCGAGAGACGTGTTCACGCGCATTACCGGTGCCATTATACAAGGAGAATTGAGGAGAAGAGTACCCTCTCGGAAGAGGAATTCTTTGTACTTTAGGAGGATATGGGGTTTGATGCTGATGCATGTCTGCATAATCACTTTTGTCTCGATTTCGAATAAGTCGTTTCAAATCTTATCGTGTGACAAAATTAGACGGATGATTCCTCTCCGTTGGAGCCCCTGAACGAGTCTCTTCATCTACAAAGGAGCTCCTTGTTGAGGCATCGGTGCCAAGAGTATTGAATATGTCCCTCATTGGCTCTGGTTGGCGTGATTCATGTGGTAGCCACTCTGTTAGTGTCTTGAAGAAAAGAAGCACCTATTTCTGAGTCGAAGCCATATCCGTCTGAGCCTTAGAAAGAACTTCATGTCTTTCCATCAAATAAGTAATGGTAATATGGGGTCGGCTTACTCTGGATCCCCCGATCTCTCGTACTGATGGTGAATTAGCAGCGGATCTGGTGACGAATGGAGGTGTCATATTTGAAGAAACGTTGTGGGGGGTGGGGGTTGGTGGGAGCAGCGGCCCTGTCTTTGGTGACTGTAGGTGTAATGCCTGAAGGAACATTCGCTGCTGGTGTTGACAGGTGGCATATTAACGTTACTGGAAGGAACGGTAATACTGAGAATAATTTCAATGTTAGTGTTTTCATGGTTTGTTGTTGACCCAGACCTGAGCTCTACCATCTTGAAATTGGTATTGAAAAATGAAATTGGAAATTAGTATTGCAACCGAAAGATTGATCTCCCACTGTAGTCGCCAATTGTTTGTGGGTGAAAACCGTTTCTGTTAATTTTGGTAATTTTGGGTGTGTGGGTGAGAAACGAGTCTAGACCCTAAACAATGCACTGCATGGGAGTACTTTGGATTCAAGAGATCAATTTGTACAATCCTGGCATAAACCAAGAAATGGCCGTTTCAGGCTTGCTTCGGTCACAAAGTGAAGGAGAAGGGCTGGTCTTAGGGAGGGGAACAAAGAGAGTGTTAAGACCATAATAGTCGATTCTGAAGGTGTTGTTGTTTACGACTTGTATCATAAATTAGAACTGGCTAGCAGAATGGAAATCTACCAGGTGATTTCTGGATACTGTATTGTTGCCCACCAAAAACTTGTTGTTTGGTGAAAATAGGTGAATCATATTTATACATGATAGGTGTCTAAAACACCTATATATTTATCTATTGGTTATGCTTTCTTTGCTTAGTTTTCTTGTAAATTATGTATCTTATGTTTTGTTTTTGAGTATTTAGGTATTTTGGAGTCATTTGGAACAAAATAGGAAGAAACAACGCAAAAATCTCATCTCATGTGCAAATTCTTTTGGAGGCGGATTATTTCTCACAATTTACTTTTATTTCTTCATGTATGTCTGAAAAGTATGTCGGCTTTAGTGATGCAACTTTCTGTCTGAAAAGCACGATAACTTTAGTGATGACTCTCATTGAAGAGAAGAAGTGAATATGAGAAATAAGGGACGGATGTTGTTGGTGTAAGCACTCGAAGGAAGGAAAGAAAGCATTCATTTGGAGTGAAGAGGAGCAAAGGCCAGTTCATAGGCGAGCGATGTTCGGAACCAGCGAAGGTTGTGCAGCGGAGCGCAAATTTGAAGTGTCAGTTCCGCATAACTGACAGGCCAAATTATTGAGGTTGGCCCTTATCTACCTCACAAGGGTGGCAATATCCACTAGCCCACACAACCCTAAACCGAGAGTTCTCTTTCTCTCAGGAAATCATTGTCATTACATCGCTCCGAAATTCAGAAGGGAATTGATGTCTTAATCATTTTCTCCTAGTACTCAGAAAACAAGAGAAATGTTTCTCTTCTCTTATTTACTCAAATTCAGAGAGAAGAATTGATGCTCAAATTCAAGAAGGTAAGTGTGGTTATTGTAAAGATTTATGAAGTGGGTTATCTGTGAATTTGTGTTTAAAACCAAGATGGAGGAGGGATTGATATTGGAGAGAAGATCTAGCTCTGCTGGTGATTAAATGAGCAACTCAATTGTTGCTATCAGTTAATGGAATCAGGGTTTTACTGTGTTTGAATTCTCAAGAAAAATCAGTTGAGGAAGGGATTGTAAACTAGGGTTTGGATCTGAAATTGGGGTTTTTTGAAGATTGGGTTCTAGTGCTTGAGTTCAAAGAAGTATGAGATAGAGATAGTAAAACTGGACAGAGGCTTGGCTACTGTGGGATCAACCGATGAGGAGTGAATACAGGGCATATGGACTGAAGGATGGAGAGCAGTAAGGTGAGCTGACTGAGATGTGCTGGTTATTGAATTGCGGGGAAGCTAGCGCTATGTTAGTGCAACCGTGATGTGCGAGCAAGTATGCGCGAGCTAGCGATTGAGTTGAGTATTGGTCTGGTGTTGTTTGAGTATGAACTGCAATTGCTATTATTGGAGATGATTATGTGAATGCAAAGTTTAGGTGCAGGTGGTTTGAGGATTTTGGATTGCGAGGGAGCTGTACATGGGATGGTTTGATGTGCTCAAGGTGCAGCTGGGATTTGAGTTAAGCAAGACTATAATGGTGTTGTAGCTGACTGATTGAATTCGCAGACAAATGTTACATTGCAGGTGTAATTGAAGTAGAAAAGGAGCAGCTGCTATTGAGCTGAACTACAAGGGAGCTGGAGGTGTTGCTCTTTGGATTGAGATAAATGGGTTCTCACTGGAAAGTAAAAAGATGAATTAAGCGGGGAAAAGGTGACCAGAAAATTGCAGTTATGTTTGGTCTTGTGCAGCTGTTAGCTGTGGTTCCATGGATGTGAACTGAAGTGCTTTAGAAGCTGAGAAGAAGTGGAGATATGGCAGGGTCATTTAGCTGGTGTTGTTGCAGTGGACTTGTGGAGGTGGCTCTGGTGCTGCGAAGCAGGTGATGTTGTGTTGCTGCTCAAATTGCAGGTGTTGTTGTGCGAGCATGATGGAGCTGGAGTTCGAGTTATCACCAACGACTGATGATGGCCAGGTAAGAAGTCGTGGTGACGGAAGGAGGAACTAATGGATATGCTTCCACGGTATGCGTTATGTTGCTGAGTTGCAGTTACTGGGACTGGTGGTTGCTAAGTGAATTTCAGTAGCTTGAGAACTGTAGGTGGAGCAAGGGATCGCAGGAGGAGCTGAGATGCTATGGAAGCAGGGTGCAAAGAAAAGTGATGCAAGTGCGGAATGAGTGCAATTGGCTAGCTGATGTTTCAGAATCGAAATGAATTGAAGCGTAAGCTGGTGGTGCTATGATGAGCTATGCAATGTCGCAATGGCACAGCTTTAACAGATTTGGTTTTGGGTCGAGCTACTTGAGTTTTCCGGCGATCGGATTTCGAGTCTTGACGACTGCCAAGTTCGCCGCGAGCACCGATTTTCCGGTGACATGTTTTTAGCAAGTTTTCTACCGGGCTACTCTTACACATTAATTATTTGGGCTTAGTGGATATATTTGACTTGGACTTTTTAGGATATGACCTAGTTTGGAGAAAGAAAGCTACAAAAGGGGAGGACTTCTACAACCTTGTTTATCACGTATTTTTTCTATTCTACTAGGAGTTTTGCAGAGTGCTGGAACTAGGGTTTTCTATTCTTTTATTTTCATCTTCATTATTTCATTTAATATTTTTGATGATGAACTCCATTATTATGAGTAACTAAAACTCTCTTTGATTAAGGGCGATTTGGCTAGAAATATGAATCTTCAATTGATATGAAATAACTTGTTCTCTAGCATTTGTCTATGTTATTGATTGATTTTCTACTATTCTAATATTGTCTATGGATTATTTGTTAAGGGTTTAAGTTCGAAATTGAATCATTAATTCTTAATCTATTTGCTAGTTTAGATTTTCTTCGACCCGTAATTGTCTAGAGAAGATAAACACAAGTAGCAATATGTGGGTACTGATGATGGGACTTTGTTAAGTGTCCATATGTAGAAATCAACACTAGTAGGTGATTCATGCTTTTTAGTTCATCACTAGGAGCAACCTTATCTCACAGAACTTAGAGCATTTGTTTAAGTCAAAC
The DNA here is from genome assembly GCA_023529315.1 of Papaver bracteatum. Taxonomy (NCBI): domain Eukaryota; kingdom Viridiplantae; phylum Streptophyta; class Magnoliopsida; order Ranunculales; family Papaveraceae; genus Papaver; species Papaver bracteatum. The sequence continues at coordinate 249,872 of JAJJWX010002341.1, forward strand.
CTAGTAAGCGTACCTCTAGGAAACTTGGCAAGTAGGAACCGGTAGTCGAGCGCTTCCGTATGCGGTGAGCTAGGAGATAGTAACGGAATAGTTGAGCGTACTAATTATTCTAGGGTTGTTAGTAACATGATAATGTAAAGAACTTGGCTATATATCAATTAGGTTTGTATTCCGTGGTCTAGAATGAACCTTTAATCAATTCCATCTCATATTTGAATACATTTTACAATTTTCAGATTTTCTACAACACAATCATCTTTGCTAAGAGTATTTGCATAATAACTTAGACTTCATTCCTCCCTTGGGACGATCCTGCTTACATTATACTACTTGCTAGTGTAAAAGTAGAGAAATATTATCTTTGCGAGATTCGACACCTCGTCAATACAAGTCATATTGAAACATACCCTAGTATCGTAGGAAGTGGAAACGATTGAGTGGAGGAAGAATAGAGTAACGTGTGAGTGGGAAAATAGAAAGATTGTGAAAACTTAAACTAGGTCACTTAATAGTGGGACGGAGGGAGTAGTAGATTATTTGTATAGTGAATTTGGGTAATCTACGCGCTAAGAGAGCAGGGCATCTACTATTCAAATAGTTCGTGTGCACCGGTGGACAGTAGATGGTGTTAGAGCCAAGATATCAGGGCCACAATAGAAAGAAATATCTTATGAGCACCGGTGGGCGGCAATAGGTTAATTATGGTTTAGGCTGCGGTCCATGGATACTGATTTGGAGTTGTCTAAAGGTTGATTATGATTTGGGCTACGGTCCATGGATACAGATTAGGGTTGGCGATTTTGCTGAGTTAAGGGCCATGGCTATTCAAATAGTGTGTGTATCGTGGTGGGAAATAATGGGGTTGTAAGTCTAAAGTATTTAAGAATTTCTTGGAAAGGTCTAGTCAAGACAATGAAGTGTAAAACTTATAAAATGAAAAGTTACAAAGTTTGGAACGTACCTAAAGAAAATTGCTAGTAATTTTGGTTGAAAAAACATTAATAATAAATGTTCTAAAATAATTTAAGATATTTATGACTTAAATTTGAAGTGTTCTCGAGTAAGAGTTCAAAATAAAAATCAATGAATTGGTGAAAGAGTGTGTTTGTTTAATTATGCTTTTAATGCATCGTTCGGTTTGTTTTTCGCTGCACTCTATTATTTTTGGAAATTTCCTACTGGGCTGTGGTTGATCACCCCTTTTCCCTCTCTCTCTACAGAGTAGTATACAGAGACACTAAACGAAGAAATGAAATTATAATTTATCACCGGGATTTGGGAATCGGTATTTCAATATCGTCGATTTACTATTTATAGAATTGTTAGATTATTTTATTTATGGATTGTAACCATTTAAAGTGTTTTGTACGTATTTTAATTATTCAATATATTTATTGAATTTTCATTCGTAGTTCTGAATTATTCTTATATTAAAAGGAAAAATCTGGACCTGCGATAGTCACACTCCGAATTCTGAGCTAGGTTCTAGCCACAGAATTAGCTGGGTATGACAAAATGCCTCTCGATCAATGACATTGCAAACAATATCCACCTGTCATCCCACAACTATGTGGACAACCTCACTCCCCAGCTAGCTTGTGCACCGAAGTCGAGCATTACAATCACACAGTAAAACTGTAAGATTATGTCTAAGTGTAGTTTTCGAATCACATATGCAAAATACAGATATTAATATGCATTGGAATGAATCTTGATGGCACATTTGGTTGTTTAACCAATTTATTCTCTATTATAAGCACATTTGACACATTTGATTAATCTGAAAGGAACCAATATGGTGGTTGGGTAAGAAACATGAAGAACTTCAGGAAGTTTATCAATAAGCATAATTTGATAGATATACCTATGTCTGGTGGTTATTTCACCTGGAAAAATTAGCAGAATCCACCTATTTTTAGTAGGCTTGACAAATTTGTTTTTACTTCTGAATGGGAGGAAAGATGCATCTCTTTGGTACAATTCAGATTGAGAAGAGGAATCTTAGATCATGCTCCTATCCTCTTGAACTGCAATAATGGTACCACTTCTAAGCCTCCTTTTAGATTCCAAAATTATTATTTGTCTTATCCTGAGTTTGTGAATCAATTTAAAATTTGGTGGGAAAATTTGAATTTCACTGGAAGGCCTAGTTATGTGTTTGCTAAAACGTTACAAGGTCTTAAAATTTTCATCAAGGAATGGGGGAGAGAAGTATTTGGTTCTTTGCAAGTGGAGGTAGATAAGATGGAAGTCAAGATTGATATTCTTGATAGTTTGGAGGAATTCACTACACTCTCTCATCAAGAGTATACTTAAAGGGAAATCGCAAAGGTAGATCACAAAAAAGCTTCTCTGAACTTGGCTAAGAAGTGGTTTGCTAGAGCTAAAGGACATTGGCTAACAGATGGGGAAAGAAGTTCATACTTTTTCCACAAAAATGCTTCTTACAACCAGAGAGTTAACTCCATTCATTCTTTGCTTATTGATGGAACCATGTCTCATGATAAACCTCAGATAAATTAAGAGGCTAAGAAGTATTATATGGATGTCTTTACTGAAGACTTTGCATATAGGCCCAAGTTTGATGAACTTTTGCTTCCTTCTTTAAGTGTGTAGCAGGCTGTTAGGTTAGAGAAACATTTTGAAGAAGAAGAGGTAAAAAAAAGGTTATTTGGAATTTTGGTTCAAACAAGTCACCTGGACCAGATGGCTACTCTATGGAATTTTTTAAAGCAGTACGGGATATTATCAAAAAGGACCTCATGACAGTTATAAAGGAATTTGAGGAAACAGGAAGACTTGACTAGATGCTTAACTGCACTAACATCATTTTAATCCCTAAATGTGATGGTGTTGTATCCATGAATTTTTTTAGGCCTATAAGCCTTATTGGCGGGGTTTACAAAATTATGACCAAGTTACTGGCAGATAGGTTGAAAGTTGTTCTACCAAGCATCATTTCCGAATTTCAGAGTGCGTTTTTAGATAACTGATGGCATTCTTATTGCCTCGGAGCTTATTGACTCAAAATAAAGAGAAAATCAACCAGGTTTGGTTGTGAAAGTTGATTTTCAGAAGGCTTTCGATCACATAAGTTGGAGTTGTTTGGACTACACTCTCTCTAGATTTGGTTTTGGACATGTTTGGCGAAATTGAATAAAATGGTGTGTTTTTGAAACAAGATTTGCAATGGAAATAAATGGAACTGCTTCTTCTTTATTCAGAAGTATAAGGGGGTAAAGCAAGGTGACCCAATCTCTCCCTTTTTGTTTATTATTGTTGTTGAGGTTCTGCCATTATTACTTAAAAGAGCTGCTTCTATGGATATGATAGATGGGTTCAATCCTTCCCAAGATGCTGCTGCTATAAATCATCTGCAATTTGCAGATGACCTAATAGTTTTTCTAGATGATGATCTAGAGCAAATTAAGAATTTGAAGAATATCTTGACGGTATTTCATCTGATTTCTGGTCTTAAGATTAATTTTAGCAAAAGTGCCATAGTTGTTGTTGGTGATAGTCAGAATGCAGATGCATGTGAAACTATTTTTGGGTGTCAATTGGATTCCTTTTCGATGAACTACTTCGGCATTCCATTAGGGAGTAAGTCCAAAGTAGTGGGTGTTTGGGATAAAATTCTTCAGAAATTCCAAAAGAGGCTTAGTTCTTGGCATAGAAGATATTTGTCCAAGGGGGGAGATTAATGCTAATTCAGAGTGTGTTGTCAAGCTTTCCAGTTTATTATCTTTCACTTTTTCAGTTACCTACATCTGTGGAGAAGCAAATGGAGAAGATAATGAGGCATTTCATGTGGGGCTCTTCTAATAATAAACCCAAAAAGAGTTGGGTTAAATGGGATAGTGTGAATCTGTCTAAAGCTGGTGGTGGTGTAGGTATAAATAAGTTGAGACTTATGAATAAATCTCTACATGTTAAGTGGATTTAGAGATATGTGACTGAAGATAAAGCTCTTTGGAGAAGGATAGTCAATCAGAAGTTTGGTGGAAACTCTAAGGAGTTCTTGTTAAGCGCATATTTTGCATATATTTAGTGTCGAATCCATGCTAGTAATTGCTTATATTCTTGCGAATTATTGTATATTATTCTTGTTTTCTCTTATTTATGTTTTGCTAGGTGAATCGTCCAAAAGAAGTGAATTTGCACTTGATTGTACAATAAAAGAAGTTAGCCGCAAGCGTAGAAGGGCCAAAGACCCGGTGGAACTCGTTCTAATCTATGAGTCCTTGATATCACCTCGAAAAGGACGAAAAGACGAAGCCAACATCGAAAGAATGAGGTCAATCCAACAACATACGAAGAAGTAATGGCGAAACGAAAAGTTAAGCTGTCGGTTGTCCAAAACTGGCACTTAAATGGGAAGTGCTAAAGAAAGATGTTAGAACTACTAAGGGGCGTCCATTATGTTAAGAGGCATCCCTAGTGTTAATGGAACCCGACCTGGTTACTTAAGGCTTCCATCTTCTTCACCTCGCGACCAGTTCAGGGAGTACCACTACAACAAAACACACGTTTAGTGACAAAATTTTATATGACCAATAAAATTTTGTCTGCAAATCTAGTGTTTAGGGAGGAATATTTTTCTGGTCACCATATATATTTTTTCCGCGACAAACGGTAAATTAAGTCTTTAAAGTTGTCACTGTAAATTTTTGTGACCAAATATAGTGACCAAACCTGTCTCCGTCTCAGAATATTTTTTTTGTGACCAAATATAGTGACCAATTTTGTCTCCGTCTCTAAATATTTCTTTGTGACCAATTATTTCAGTCACGGAATGGGTTTATAGCGACAAAGGAAAATTATAGTCTCCAAACATATTATTGCCAACGATCCAAGACTTTTGTCCCTGAATGCATCTTACACTGACAAAATTAGTTTGTCGCCGAAATGAATGCCCGTCAATTAAGGATTTTGCCTTTAGAACTATTAGTATCCAAACAAATTGTTGTCGCAAATGGACTGTTTTCTACCGACGGAAAAAAAGTTGGTCTCTGAAAAAAAGTATTGCTTACAACGTGTAACTTTTGTCCTTATATCTATTTAAGCAGACAAAATTAGTTTGTTGCCGAAATGAATGCCCGTCAAATAAGGATTTTGCCGTTAGAACTATTAGTATCCAAATTTTTTTTTGATGAAAATGGATTTTTTTCTACTAACAGAAAAAATATTGGTCTCAGAAAAAACTATTGCTGACAACTTGTAACTTTTGTCCCTTTATCTATTTATGCAGACAAAAATTAATTCGTTCGGAAAAACTATTGCGGACAACGTGTGACTTTTATCCCTATGTCTATTTATGCAGACAAAAATTAATTCGTCATCCAAATGAATACGAAGCAAATATGAAATTTTGTCGTTAAAATTTTGTTAGCGGCAAGACAAATTGTGGTCTGCAAATCCGAGTAGGACCAAGGAATGATTTCAACTACTTTGGGTAAGATTGACGGATAACAAATTAAATTAAGTGAACTGGATAGATAACCGGTTTGATTTTATAGTTAACCATATAAACCCATAGAATCCAAGAAAAATCAAGTAAGGTCGAGTGATATTGGATACAACTGATAGATCATGGGTGAAATTGACTAAAGTCGATTGACATTCGGTTAAAATGACGGTAATTGGAAAAAACCAAGGAACCCGATTAAAACTGAGTGAGGCGACCTAAATTGGTAAGATTAACGGGTAACAAACAAAATTAAGTGAAGTGAATGTAAATTTGATTTGAGTTAATAGGTAACCATACAATTAAACCCGCCAAATCCAAGAAAAATGAAATAAAGTCGAGCAATATTGGATAAGATTAATATATAACAGGTGAAATTGTCTAAAATGATTGATAATATGAGAAACAAATGAAATCCGAGAGAAATTAAATGAGGCTGCCCGATAACAAGGTAAGATTGATGGATAAAAAAGTGAAATAAATGGAAATATGCTTTGATTTAGTAGCTAACCATATAAACCCATGGATTCCAGGAGAAACAGAGTAAGGTCCGTCGATGTTGGATAAAGTTGATATATATAACAGTTTAAATTTACTAAAGAAAATGTACATCAAATTAAAATGATGGATAATTAGAAGAATACCGATGAACCCCATTGAATCTGAGTGAGGCAACCTAAATTAGTAAGATTAACGGCTAACAAACAAAACTAATTGAAATAGATGTAAATTTGGTTTGAATTAATAGGTAACCATATTATTCAATCCACCGAATACAATAAAAATAGAATGTAGCCGAGAAATATTGGATAACATTAATATAAGATGGGTGAGATTGACTAAAATGGTTGATAATATGATAAATCGCTGAGTATCCACTGGAGAATCATAAGAAATATGATATATTACATCTTCCGGTCATCAGAATGTGAACCTAAGAAATATGATATATTACACCATTTATAGGTAAGATTCCATGGAAATATATATTCGCAGAAACCTTATTATTACTCACTTCAGATAAGGGTTCAAACTTAGTTGAGCATCATATTTATCAATTTTGATGATGTATCTTGCTAAGTTTAAAGTCAAAACCTACACAGAGCTTCATGATTCGTAGTTTGTTTGTCGTTATACCGAATATGAAGTTCGAATCGACACTGAGCTTTATATTTATATACTTCAATGATGTGTCATGCTAAATTCGAAGTCTGAACCCTCCCAGAGCTTCTCAGTTCATAGTTTGTATGCCGTTATACCATATTTGAAGTTCGAATCTATACCTAAGTTTCATATATATATATATCAATTTCAATGATGTATCCTGCTAAGTTCGAAGACATCACCCTCCCTAAGCTTCATGGTTCATAGTTTGTATGCCATTATGCCACATTTGAAGTTCAAATCGACACCGAGATTCATATTTATCGATTTCGATGATATATGATGCTAAGTTTGAAGTCTGAGCCATCCCAGAGCTTCTTGGTTCATAGTTTTATGCTTCTTGAGTCTATGAGTATTAACTAAATCTACTTCATGACCTGTATAACTAGTCGAAATTACTTCCTGACTTATGTGACTAGTTGAAATTCAAACCGGAAACACAAAGAGAAAGCACAAAAAAACACACCGACTATCAAATTTATTTCTTATTTTTCAGCTTCATTCTTAAACATTTTTTTGGATATTTTTATATCAGAATGTCGATAATTATTACATAAATTTATTAATATTTTTTGTGGATTTTTTTTTGTGTGGATGGTTGATAATAGAACCGAATTTAGTTTAGCAAAAAAGCACAATTTAGCAAAGAAACACAAACTTCTCACATATTGGTGTTGATCCGCATGACTTTCCCTAATAAAATCTTCACCGTTCAAAGACATCCAAGAATTTCTTCAATCCGTATGATTTCCTAATATACGGTCCATAGTTACTTTGACTGTATCCCCTAGCAGCCGAAACCCCATTCATCTGAGATTGGGTCTTCTTTCGTTGAAATTGCAATGTCTTCCTCCGCCTTCTTCTTCCACTTACAGATCGCTGAAATTGCAATTACCAATCTGGGAAACTGGTGAGGAGATACGGAAATTCAAAGATGAAATTGGTTGCAATGAAACAAGCCCTTGCTGCTAATGGAAGAATCAAGAGATTGAGTCTGTTTGAATTCTTATTACATAAGATTTTGTGTCACAGATTTGGATTTGGTCGTTGTCGAAGAAATCGGAGAAGAAACCTGAGTTTGATATTGATTTGAGAAGGTTGCTGGTGGATTCAAATAATAGGATGTAGTTATTCGATTCAGATGGAAAGAAGGAACTGAAATTTGTGCTTTTATCAGTTTCTTAACTATGTTTTTTACTCTGGTGTTGGAGTTAGGGTTACAAGATTGAGACGATGAAGCTGGCTTTGAACCGAAATTGAGACAAAGATGAAGAATTGAAGCTGATAAAATCAATGGGTTTCTGTGGTTGTTCACTGAAGTATAGATTGGAGTGATTCAGGAATTAAAAGTTAGGGTTGGAGCTCAGATAAAATGGGTTTCTTTTTGAGTTCGAATTGGCAACAAATGATGAGATGGTGACGAATGTGAGGTGAAGAATAGATAAAAAAAGAACTGAGGAGGATAAGTCAAAAGGAAAATGTAAGTATACTGTTAATTGGGTTGTTTTGATCTATTACACTTACGAATTTTGCTTAGTCGATCCTTTAAATTTCTGAAATTTGGTTTGATTTACTAATGTTATCAAATGTTGGAATCCTAATTTATTCTGGAATTTATCAATTTCAATTAATACTGAAGATTTAGTCATGATTTTGCTGATAGATATGAGAACCAGATTATTCATATACTTGATAGAAGTGAGATCTGTTCTCTCAGAAGATCTTGCTTCTTCAGTTGAAGAGCCTTACTTCTGGATAACTACAGACTGGCTTCGCCAATGGGATGATACCAATTCCCCTCCGTAAGTGTCTATTTGTATCGTTTTTCTCTATTTCTAACTTGGTAATATTTTCTCACAGTAAATTTGCAAATTTGAGTGGCCTGTTATGGTGATCCGCACAGTATATTCATAGAAACACAGAAAACATCGAGATGCCTGGACTAGTATTATGTATACTTGTGAAGCAGTAAACAACAGATACGCCTTTTCTACCTAGAATTAGTCATCTACAGATTTTAGAGAAGGGATTTGTGGAACTTGTAGTTTTATACATGCTGCTGATGAGATTTAGATTTGAGGAACTAACTGGATGGAGATTACCATCTGAGTAGGTTACCAATAAGTTCTAGCCCTTTAGGTGTCACGTCGTCTTAGATTCCGCTTTCTTTTTTATTATATATTCTTTGAATCTTTTGAGTCATTACTTTGCAATTTAGACGTTTCTCTGTTCAACTATCTCGATATAGGCTTTTAAGGAATTTTGCTCTACTAGTATAAGTTATGGAACTTAAATTGTGCATGAACTGAGAAATGGAGGTTACTTTTCTATCTATTGCAGTGTCATTGACAACACATCAATTCAGTGCTCACACGGTCGAGTTTCAGTTTCAAAAGTTGGTTCTATGAAGCGTTTGTCAGAAGGAGCCTGGACAAGTTGCTTTCCAAGGTATTCTCGTCTATTTGTCTTTAACTTTGTGGACATATATGGGTATCTGCTTGACCTGCTAATGTCGTCAACTAGTAGCTGCAGTGAAATATGACAAAACAAGCTTGACTCTTCGAGCTGCTTGTTCTATGCATTATCTCAACTTGTTCAATTAGGTAGTTCACCCAAATAGTTTGGTTCCTTGTGGAAGCATTGCATGGATCTTTTGTTGTATTTCAATCTAAATTGAGAGTAAGCACATAACATTTACTTTAGTTCTAAGAACAGTTTTTTTTTTTTTTTTTCACTTATGCTCCTTACTTGGGCATCTTTGAGGGTTTTTAGTGCAACGAAGGCCTGGATTGGCCACTTCAGCCATTTGGATTAGAAGTCCCATTGATTTCTGTTAAATATTTAGCAAATGTATTTTTTTTTCTTGGCCATTTCATCTCTTTATTTGCTCACATGTTAGCTCTGATAATGGAACTTTGGACTCTAGTATGGTGGTGGGACAACACTATCCAATGATGACCTCTGTATTGACTGCCTAAGGGATGGGGCGAAGACGATGGTTCGAGCGGATGACTATATGGATGGAAGATCCTCTTTCATGGAGATTACAGATGCCTCACTTTCTGGAAAATCTCTGGATGGGACGTTGTACTATGTATCTAGGCCTTGGTACGGATTCTACTGTCCTCTCAGTTAGTCTCTTTATATACTTTTAGGAATATGGTGTCACTAAATACTATAATTTTGGATGTACTTTAGAACCCACCCATTTACCATTTTGTTTTATTCCCTTAAAGACATTCTACTATAATTTAGTATAAGAGGAAACCAGAATCCAGAAGCAGGTAAATCCTTTATTAGCTGGAAAAAAGTTACCGAAGAATCTATTGTCCCGACGGGATAAACAGAAGGGGTTAATGAATCGTACCCGAAGAGACATGTTGGAGTGTAGCCATTCAAAATCCATTGGGATGACAAACTTTCTCCTAGAGCTAAACTTCTAAAGGGGTGGCTTTAATGACATGTTAGGGTATAAAAAACCACGGTTTGTCATGTATATGCTGTCCGTCGAGATCGAATCTTGTAAAACGAACGTCTACACTTCCAGTTGTATTACATTTGCTCTTGTAGGTTTTGTTATTGAAGGTTCTCAAATGATGTTGGTTTGCTTTGTTACACAGGTTGCAACAGTGGTCACGGAGAAAAAATGTGGATTTTCCTGGTGAAGCTGACATTGGCCCAACAGCTTCAATTAGGTGTCCATGGTGGTTTCTCACTGTTCTCATAAGTAGTAATCTGTCAACTAGTTGTGGTTCTTAGATGATTCTACTTTTTTGATAAAGAAGAATTTACTAAGAGCCCTTAGATGATTCTACCAAGAGCCCTTGATACTAACTCGTTAAACTAGAGTTTCTTAATTAAACTTGCACATGGTAAAGTAGCCTTGAAAATCTCAGTTTTATCTTTTTTCTCTTGTAGATGTCTATTCTCTACATTGGCAACACCCACTCCTCCTGAAGCAGCTACAACTCCGTCACTCCCAGGTTGAAGATTGAAGCAACTAAAAACATCTCCACTCCTAGGTTGAAGATTTTTAATCAATTCCAGCTACAAGGTCTTCCCCCGTTCCCAGGTTGAAGATTGAAGAAGCTACAAACATCTCCACTCCCAGGTTGAAGATTTTTAATCAATTCCATCTTTATGAAGCTGCAGCTACTATTAAAGACAAAATGTCGAAAAATGCAGCTTTAGAATTACAATGTCGAAAAATGTAGCTTGTGGAGATAATCCGAAATTTTTTTGTCTTTGAAAGTTCGATTTGAAGGCAAAATGAATTGTCTTTAATAAAAAATTTAGAGACAAAAATAAAATCTTTTGGGGAAGAGGAATGACTGATTTTTTTTCAAAGACAAGAAATTTGGTCACTAAAAGAATATTTAGAGACGAACAAGTTAGTCTTCAAAATTTGATGTTCATGGCTATTGATTTTGTCTCTGATTAAATTAATTAGAGACAAAAAAAATTGTTTCAAATAATATACCATTAAAGACAAATTAAATTGACACAAAACTTTCTCTTTTTAGACAATTTTTTTGGTCTTAAATAGTTATTTTTAAAGACAAATTAAATTGACACAAAACTTTCGTTTTTGAGACAATTTTATTGGTCTTAAATAGTTATCATTAAAGACAAATTAAATTGACACAAAACTTTCGTTTTTTAGACAATTTTATTGGTCTTAAATAGTTATCATTAAAGACAAATTAGTTTGTTCCGGAATTTACATTTTTGGGACCAAAATCTTGCTCGCAAAAAAATGACTTTTGGTATCGAATTTTTTCGTCATTAAAATAACTTTCACAGATAATTTTATTTTGTTGGTGAAAGAGACCTTTGTTGACAATGAAGTTTTAGTTGTTAATTGATTTTTTTCGTGATCATTCGTAATTTTGTCGCGAAATACTTTCCTAGACGGGGTTTTTGAGATAAGTTCGTGACAAAAAAAAAAATCCATCTCAGAAAATATTTCGAGACAAAAACAGGGTATTTCCTGACAATTTTTTTTTTGACATAAAATACCCATTTTCTTGTAGTGAGTTATTCTCCCTTCTTCCGGCTGTAGTTGCTGCTAACTTGCTTTGACGAGAATAAAAAGAGAAAGAGCTCATGGGTTACGCTGTGGTGATGGAACTCGAACTGGTGATCGAGATGTTGGCAAAGCTGGTGGTTGACTGAGCTCGTGAGATAAAACATGAAGGATGGAGCTCGTTCCGGTGCTGGCATTTGAACGATGATGATGCTGTGTTCGATCAATGGTTTGCTACCATGACTGGAACTTGATGATGTTGTTAGTGATTGAAGATGGGTCAAGCATGATGAGTAGAAACATGGGAATATGTTGCTGCTGCTAAGAAGAGTGGAGCTCAGGTGATGGAAGAGAACGACAATGGAGTTCGAGTATAGTTGAGGGCCGACAGTTGAGAAGAAAATAGAAAATAGAGGAGTTGATGTTGCTAATGGGACAATGGAAGCTCTGATGATTAGTGATGACGGAAAAGAGAAATGCTCGAGTCTCAACGGAGTACAGGGATGGAGGACTAGAATAGTTGATAGTCTGTGGTTATTTGGGTTGATGCGAACTCGAGTTCGGCTGGAAATCTTTGGGTGTAGTTAAGGTTAGGATTATGTGAGAATGGAGTTGGAGATCAATAGCGTTGATGGTTGAGGCCAGCTGTGGTTACTGTCAGAGATTGAAGATGGTGGAGGTCAGCTCAGCTCAAGTGGCTGGCAATAATGAATATTGTGAAGATGGCGATTCATGCTGCTGTGACAATCAAGGATGACCTGAGAGGGAACGAGCTCAACTGATGAAGAGAGAAATTTGAATGACGCTTCCATTATGAAGTTGTGATTAATGGAGAAGAGAGGGATGTTGGCAGAGAAGATGGTAGCAGCTTCTGGTGATCGGGTCGTTGGCTGCAGCGCACCGAGAAGAGATAATGAAGTTGAACTTGGGAGGAAAGTTGATGTGGTTTGGAAGCAGCAGTGAATGGACGGCAAAGTAAAATCTCAGAATCTTAGCTTTCACGGAGATCCTGGTATACGCGGGATTTATTAGTTGATTTCTAAAAACTCAGATATTCCGAAAATTCACGGAGACCAGAGTGTACGTGAATAGCCAGAGTAAAGTGAAAATCCAGCAGAAATTATCGCTCACGGAGTCGTGAGAGTCCGTGATTCTGTCGGAAGGAAATTAAAAATCCAGGGAGAAATAATTCTCACGGAGGAGTAAGTGTCCGTGAAGCTGGTTGATGGAGGTAAAAGAGTAGGCAGTCAGTCCCTTGGAACCGACAGGCCAACAACAAATAAATTTAAAATGGGTTGGACTTTCCGGTTCTTAAATCAGGCCCGTTTGTATTTTCACAAGGATTTTACACGGCCAGGTTTCCTAATTTGGTATTTTGGTGCGTCTTTGGCAAGTGGTCCCAACCTATTCGAACGGGATTTGGTGCACGGGTACTTCTATCTCTGGGACACCTATAAAAGAGATAGTTCTACAATTTCTATAATCTCTACACATCTCATAATACACTTTTGTTCTTCATAAAATATTTTAGGGTTTACCCCTTTAGGGGGAAACCGGGTAACAATGTAATCATGAGAATCTAAACTTTTGTTGATTGAGGATGAATTCAATGTTCTAGCGTGAAGCTTTATTAGTTATATAAATCTATTCGGAGTTTTAATCACATAATCGTTTGTTTTCACTATTTCTAGGGTTTATGATTGATTAATTAGATTGTTTGGAGTGCACGCTAGATTAATCTTTTGATCATTCTATTGCTAGTAAAGGGTTAGGATATCCGTGTAATTGTTGAATAATCCTTACACAAGTAGAGAACGCGAGACCTCGCATAGGGATTTTGTGGAGCAATCGTGTGTGAAGACAACACTAGTAAGTGGACCTTGTGCTAAGAGTCTAACTGCTGGGATCAACCTAAGTTCATATAACTTAAAGCTACCGTTGGGGTACACCTTGAGTGCGCTACTACTTGGTGGTTCGGTTGGATAGAATTTCATATGCAAGCGCTTCGGTATGAAGTTGCATAAGGAACTTTGGGGATAGCACTGCGCCAGCTGCTTTCCTACGGTTGGTGATGAATGGTTCTAACGAAGATAGATAAGTATACTAATCAAGTTATCGCTTGGTAACGACGAAGGATTCCTTGATCATCTCTTTCTTTTATTTGTTATTCTTTTTATTTATTTCATAAACCAATCAACCCTCTTTTTACTTTGTTTTGCTATCTAAATAACATATCAATTACACTTCTCTTCGTGGGAACGATCTCTTACTACCGCTATATTACCAGTTAATTAGTGGGAAATATCTGTATTAATTTGTTGCACTTACGACACACATTAAATTTTGGCTTGTTTTTATTTTTAGATTTTTTTCTTTGTTTTGTGAGGTCATGTTTCCTTAGAAATAACATTTGCAATAATTGATTTGTTATTTGATTTTAGCTTGTTTTTATTTTTAGATTTTTTTTTTCAATTTTCGATAATTTTCGAGATTGAAAGAGTCGTCAAACAATGAATGAGTACAACAAAAAGACCGAAGATTTCAAAAACTTCAAGAGGTTATTGACAACCTAAGAAGAAATAATCAAATGAAGAAGGAAATAACAGAGGAAGAAGTTTGGCCTCAAAATCAAATCAAGACCATGATCAATCAACATACTTTGGAAAAATAATGGTTTAAGTGTAATCAATAGATGGATTTTCAATCTCATTCATATCACAACCACCAACCTTGGAAGTGTTAGAGAACTACGGATTTCCGAATTTGAGTGTTAAATAATGGATTTAATCGGATTCATTATGGATATTCTCATACATATCAACAACCTTATGACGGGTATGTAAGTGAGCAAACACAAAGATGGGAGGATAGTTGTGCTTCTAATGATAATTCTTCTAGTCTTGCATTTAGGTTGTTATTTGTTCAAGGAAGGCCATCCAAGTGGAATGAGCATATTTTTATATACATGTTGAAGACTTAAAGAAGTTTCAAGACAACAAGGAATTGAGGAAAAGAGTACAAATTGCCATGTTAATTTTGTTTCACTTTTATTGTTTTAGTTGCAATATTCTACAAGTTCAAGAGGTTTTATCAGGCCATGTGGAAGGAAAATATATAAAGAAACAAGGAATTGGAAAAGAGTACAAATTGAAGACCAAGATGAAGAAGACGAGCCGAAGGAAGAAAGACGTTTCTATTGGATGTTGTGAGAGTGGTGATTTCATCATTGAAATCATATGTGAATGTGGTAAGTACTCTCATCCTCTATTTTTTAATAATAATGGTTGATTTCCTTTCTTAGAGATCATCAGAAAAAGTCTTTTATTTTCCACGATTTTATGGAGTCTCCAGATATAATTCGGAAGGTTTCCTTCCCACCACTCAACGTGTGTAGGATTTCTATCTTCATTCCTACCTTCACACATGTGAGACCTATAAAAAAATCCGTCTTATTGAGTGCAATTATCATAAAATCATTTTAAGTGAGGCAAAAGTCGAGGCGAAATGCTTATTGATCGTTCTCAAACATGCGTTTCTCTCATTATGGTGTG
The DNA here is from genome assembly GCA_023529315.1 of Papaver bracteatum. Classification (NCBI taxonomy): domain Eukaryota; kingdom Viridiplantae; phylum Streptophyta; class Magnoliopsida; order Ranunculales; family Papaveraceae; genus Papaver; species Papaver bracteatum. The sequence goes on from JAJJWX010002341.1 coordinate 265,080, forward strand.
GTTATTTCTCACTCAAGATTAAAGAATGAATATGTTCTTTGGTATTTCTAACTTCTTATTACTAGCATGCAAAAATTCTATGTCCTCAAAGCTCTTTGGATGCTTGGGAAGCTGGAACGCTTTGAAGTTGGAGTAGGTTTTGTGGGTATATCTCTAGTAAGCCCTCACGAGACTATAAATCGTCCACTAGGGACACCTAGGGGTTTAAATGCCTGTTATTCATGCTAAGAGTAACCGTATCCTCGACGATATGGAGTTGTTGTATTTTAGATAGTTTGCTCGAGGACTAGCAAAATCCAAGTGTGGGGGAATTTGTTAAGTTCATATTTTGCATATATTTAGTGTCGAATACATGCTTGTAATTGCTTATATTCTTGCGAATTATTGTATATTATTCTTGTTTTCTCTTATTTATGTTTTGCTAGGTGAATCGTCCAAAAGAAGTGAATTTGCACTTGATTGTGCAATAAAAGAAGTTATCCGCAAGCGTAGAAGGGCCAAAGACCCGGTGGAACTCGTTCTAATCTATGAGTCCTTGATATAATCTCGAAAAGGAGGAAAAGACGAAGCCAACGGTGAAAGAATGAGGTCAATCCAACAACATACGAAGAAGTAATGGCGAAACGAAAAGTTAAGCTGTCGGTTGTCCAAAACTGGCACTTAAATGGGAAGTGCTAAAGAAAGATGTTAGAACTAATAAGGGGCGTCCATTCTGTTAAGAGACAGCCCTAGTGTTAATGGCACTCGTCCTGGTAACTCAGGGCTGCCATCTTCTTCACCTCGCGACCAGTTCAGGGAGTTATTCTCCCTTTCAGTTAACTTCCGGCTGTAGTTGCTGCTAACTTGCTTTGACGAGAATAAAAAGAGAAAGAGCTCATGGGTTACGCTGTGGTGATGGAACTCGAACTGGTGATCGAGATGTTGGCAAAGCTGGTGGTTGATTGAGCTCGTGAGATAAAACAGGAAGGGTGGAGCTCGTGACGGTGCTGGCATTTGAACGATGATGATGCTGTGTTCTATCGATGGTTTGCTACCATGACTGGAACTTGATGATGCTGATCATGATATGTTGTTAGTGATTGAAGATGGGTCAAGCATGATGAGTAGAAACATGGGAATGTGTTGTTGCTGCTAAGAAGAGTGGAGCTCAGGCGATGGAAGAGAACGACAATGGAGTTCGAGTAGAGTTGAGGGCCGACAGTTGAGAATAAAACAGAAAATGGAGGAGTTTTTGTTGCTAATGGGACAATGGAAGCTTTGATGATTAGCGATGACGGAAGAGAGAAATGCTCGAGTCTCAACGGAGTACAGGGATGAAGGACTAGAAGAGTTGGTGGTATGTGGTTATTTGGGTTGATGCGAACTCGAGTTCGGCTGGGAAGCTTTGGGCGTAGTTTCGGTTAGGATTCTGTGAGAATGGAGCTGGATATCAATAGCGTTGATGTTTGAGGCCAGCTGTGGTTATTGTCAGAGATTGAAGATGGTGGAGGTCAGCTCAGCTCGAGTGGCTGGCAATAATGGAGATTGTGAAGATGGCGATTCATTCTGCTGTGAAAATCAAGGATGACCTGAGAGGGAACGAGCTCAACTAATGAAGACAGAAATTTGAATGATGCTGTCATTATGAAGTTGTGATTAAAGGAGAAGAAACGGATGTTGGCAGAGAAGATGGTAGCATCTTCTGGTGATCGGGTCGTTGGCTGCAGCGCACTGAGAAGAGATAATGAAGTTGAACTTGGGAGGAAAGTTGATGTGGTTTGGAAGCAGCGGTGAATGGCCGGCAAAGTAAAATCTCAGAAGCTTAGCTTTCACGGAGAGCCTGGTATACGCGGGATTTATTAGTTGAGTTCTAAAAACTCAGATGTTCCGAAAATTCACGGAGACCAGAGTGTACGTGAATAGCCGGAGTAAACTGAAAATTCAGCAGAAATTATCGCTCACGGAGTCGTGAGAGTCCGTGATTCTGTCTGAAGGAAATTAAAAATCCAGGGAGAAATAATTCTCACGGAGGATTGAGTGTCCGTGAAGCTGGTTGATGGAGGTAAAAGAGTAGGCAGTCAGTCCCTTGGAACCGACAAGCCAACAACAAATAAATTTAAAATGGGATGGATTTTCCGGTTCTTAAAGCAAGCACGTTTGTATTTTCACAAGGATTTTACACGGCCAGGTTTCCTAACTTGGTATTTTGGTGCGTCTTTGGCAAGTGGTCCCAACCTATTCGAACGGGATTTGGTGCACATGTACTTCTATCTCTGGGACACCTATAAAAGAGATAGTTCTACAATTTCTATAATCTCTACACATCTCATTATACATTTTTGTTCTTCATAAAATATTTTAGGGTTTACCCCTTTAGGGGGAAACCGGGTAACAGTGTAATTATGAGAAGCTAAACTTTTGTTGATTGAGGATGAATTCAATGTTCTAGCGTGAAGCTTTATTAGTTATATAAATCTATTCGGAGTTTTAATCACATAATCGTTTGTTTTCACTATTTTTAGGGTTTATGATTGATTAATTAGATTGTTTGGATTGCACGCTAGATTAATCTTTTGATCATTCTATTGCTAGTAAAGGGTTAGGATGTCCATGTAATTGTTGAATAATCCTTACACAAGTAGAGAACGAGAGACCTCACAGAGGGATTTTGTGAAGACAACACTAGTAAGTGGACCTTACGCTAAGAGTCTAACTGCTGGGATCAACCTAAGTTCATATAAATTAAAGCTTCTGCTGGGTTACATCTTTAGTGCGCTACTACTTGGTGGTTCGGTTGGATAGAATTTCATATGCGAGCGCTTCGGTATGAAGTTACATAAGGAACTTTGGGGATAGCACTGCACCAGCTGCTTTCCTACGGTTGGTGATGAATGGTTCTAACGAAGATAGATAAGTATACTAATCCAGTTATCGCTTGGTAACGGCGAAGGATTCCTTGATCATCTCTTTCTTTTATTTGTTATTCTTTTTATTTATTTCATAAACCAATCAACCCTCTTTTTACTTTGTTTTGCTATCTAAATAATATATAAATTACACTGCTCTTCGTGGGAACGATCTCTTACTACCGTTATATTACCAGTTAATTAGTGGGAAATATCTGTATTAATTTGTTGCACTTACGACACGCATTAGTTCTTCCCGACGTTGAAAAAAAAGCCTATAGGGAAGAGCTTATGGATAGTATTCTTAAAACCATTGACCATGTGGAGAACATTTCAGTTGTCCAAGTTAATAGTGGAAACATGGTTCAGTTTTGGAAGGACAAGTGGGTCAATGGTCATTCTTTAAAGAAACTGTTTCCATCACTATACAAGATCAGTAATTCAAAAGATGCAACTATACATGAGTTGAGATCAAGTGAAGAGGGTTAGAACCTGAACTTTCGCAGACCTCTAAAAGATTCAGAAGTGGATGAAGTGTCTCAGTAAATTCCTTTGCTTCCAGTTCTCAATAGTGACAATGTAAGTGATACTAGAAGATGGATGTATGGCAACTCTTTATTTGTCGCATGTTGTTATAAATCACTGGAAGATGACGGTTTGATCTCATTTCCTCGTAAAAGTCTTTGGAATCCAAAAATCCAGCATAAGGTAATTGTATTTGTGTGGTGCGTATGTTACAATGCGGCACCGACTGTGGACAAGATGAAGAATTCAATTGTGGTGAATGGTTGTTTAGTGTGTAATAAAGATGTTGAATCCAATGACCATCTATTCTTGCACTGTCAAACTAAAGAACTGTGTGGTTATATTTTCTTAAAGATTATAACCTATAGTGGGTTTTTGTTGGAACGGTTACCGATTTCACACCTGCAAAACAAGGGTTAAACACACACAAAAAACTGAATTGCGGCTGAGTCACGACCATGTCGCTCTCTTTAAGACGTTTTGTGGCTCTGCCTTGATTTTTGTGCAAGCAGTCTCTCTTTGTCACAACGTCCCCATGATAAAACATCCGAGAAAAAATAACTCTCGTCGATCTCTCACGCACACAGTGAGAAATCGATCACTTTCACTCTTTTAATCTTGCTCAGAAAACTTGGTCTCTTGATTCACAAAAAACAGTATATGGAAAAAACTCTTACCATTCTGCCTCTCAAAACTGGCTTATTATAGCCTTCGCAATTAAGACAAAAATTAATGGAAATAAATTTTGGTTTTAATTGTCTCCATAAAATCATGTGTAACAGTCCAAAAACGGTCAAGTAATTTATGCCAGAATAAATACAATTGAATCCGTAATTAAAACCTGTAAAAACGATTTGAAAAAATCTTTTTAAAAACAGTAAAAAATACTTTCCAAATTCAAGAGACCTCCCAAGACCCCCAAGGCCCCGCTCCCGGACTAATGTTATATATATATTATTTATATATAAACCCATCAGTAGGGGGAGGGATTCGATCCTGAGACCTAACCCTCCAGGCCCAAAATGCTTAACCACTGGGCCAAGCTCTAATTGTTGATATAAATGTACAAAAGAATTATTTTAACACATATATCCCAACAATCCCCCACTTATATTTTTAAAATCATTGAGCAAGATCCGTATAGTTATGCGCATAAGCAAAGGTACCTTTCGGTTTTGAACCTTTACATAGTATTAAATTCTCCGAACTCTGACACAGAGTGAACATATGTCTTTGAACTCTATGGAGAGAACGAATTACTCAATACACACACAACTATACTAAGAGTAAAGTCCTAAATTCCAGCACATTATGGCCTTGTGCTTATCCCAGTTTCAATGAATGTTCTAGAGAACTGCCCATGTTCTCATAGAAAGCGGCCAAACTTTCTCATTCACATAGGTGAGTCTATCAAAGGTACTCCCGTAGCTTGGTACCCCACTCTATACAGAGCTATAGACTTCATTAAGAGTTAAAGAACTCAACCTTAACCCGCTTCAGGATATCATGCCATGGGAAAGAAGCATGATTCTATCTCCATATCATTTGTGAATCATTATTCCCTTTGAACCTATTTCTAGGTGGGTATCCATCACAAGATGACTCAACTTCTAGTGGGCAAAAGTCCCATGCCTTTAGAGGTATATACTACCTTTTCTCTAGCTAATCCTTTCGTCAAAGGATCAGCTAAGTTCTCTTCCGACCTAACATGATCCACATGTACATCACTATTTGTGAGAAACTATCTAACTGTGCTGTGCTTTCGACGCATTTGTCGATTCTTACCGTTATAAAAACAGTTCTGTACTTTTGAAATAGCCGCGGTACTATCACAATGGATCATAATAGCTGGTATCGGTCTATCCCATACAGGAATTTGAGAAAGCAAGTTTCTCAACCATCCTGCTTCTTCACTAGCTGCTGCTAGTGCTATCAATTCAGACTCCATCGTAGATTGAGCCAGAATTGTCTGTTTCTTTGACTTCCAAGACACAGCAGCAACATCAATCAAAACACGAATAGAAGTCAATCTTGTAACAGGAGAATAAGTATCAAAGAAATCTACATCTTCTCTTTGTCTATAGCCTTTAGCTACCAACCTAGATTTGTATTTGTCTACTGAACCATCAAGGTTCAACTTCCTTTTAAGTACCCATTTACAACCTATTGCTTTACAACCAAGGGGTAAATATGCTAGGTGCCAAGTTCCATTAAGATTATGGGAGTCAATTTCATTATCTATGGCTTCTTGCCAAAAACCTGATTCAGGAGAATTAAGTGCTTCTTGAAGACTGGAAGGGTCTTCCTCTAGAGTATAAACTTCAAAATCAGAACCAAAGTTCGTCGCAGTCCTAGACCTTTTGCTACGCCTAGGTTCAATTTCATCATCTCTCGTTTCTTCATTTCTAGATTCTTCTGTTCTAAGTTCAGAACTTGTACTAGGTACATCACTAGGTAGAGAACCCCCACTATTTCTAGATTTAAAAGGAAATCTATCTTCAAAGAAATCAGCATCAATAGATTCAATAATAACTTTATTATTAAGATCAAAAAATATATAAGCTTTAATGTTTTGAGCATACCCAACAAACACACATTCATAAGCTTTACTGGATAATTTTGATCTTTTAGGATCATGAATATGAACATAAGCCAAACAACCCCATACTTTAAAATATGAAACATTGGGTTTTCTGTTTTTCCAAAGTTCATAAGGTGATATCTTTGTTTTTGAATTTGTAACACGATTCAAAACATAACAAACAGTCAACAAAATTTCTCCCCACCAATGAGAGGCAGCACCAGAACTTAGCAAACATGCAGTCACAAGAGTAGTAAAAGTACGATTCTTTCTTTAAGCTTTTCCATTCATTTCAGGGTTATAAGGAGCAGTTTTTTCATGTATAATTCCATAAGATTCATAAATTTTAGTGAACGGTTTAGAATCATATTCAGTGCCTCTATCACTACGAAATCTCTTAATTTTTCTACCAAATTGATTTTCAACTTCAGCAATAAAAACCTTAAATTTTTCAATAGCTTCATTCTTATGACTTAGCAAGTAAACATAAGTATAATTTGAAAAATCATCAATAAAAGTCATAACATATCTTTTTCCATTTCTAGTTAATATACCTTCAAATTCACACAAATCAGAATGCACCAATTCCAAAGGTTCAGATTCTCTAACAACAGATTTATGGGAACTCTTGGTTATTTTTGCTTGACTACAAGATTCACACTTTTCAAAATCATGCATGGATATTTTTGGAATAAGACCTTGCTTGCTCATGGTATCTACTGATCTACTGTTCACATGACAAAGTCTAGCATGCCAAACATTAAAAGTACACACCATATAAGAAGAAGATGCAATTTTATTCATTTCAACATTAAGCTTAAACATTCCATCAGTAGCATAACCTTTTCCTACAAACACTCTATTTTTAGTAATTGTGTAAACATCAGATCCAATAGTTTGATACAACCCAGCCTTGTTGAGAAGATAGCCGGAAACAAGGTTCTTTCTCATTTCTGGAGTGTGGAGGACATCTTTCAGCATAAGTGTCTTCCCAGAAGTAAACTTCAGTTCAACCGTACCAGAACCTTTCACAATAGTGTTGTGGGAGTCTCCCAACAACACTTTCTTATCCTTTGTTTCTGTGTAACTCTTATATAGGGACCTATCAAAACAACAATGGCGCGATGCACCACTGTCTATCCACCACCCATCAGAACCACCAACCATGTAGAACTCAGGATCTGAGACCATGGCTATTATAACGCCATCCACAACATTAGCTTGTGCGTTATTCTTTTCCTTGTTAAACCTGAAATTCCTACCCATGTGGTTTGGTTTATTACATGTATAACAAAGAAACTCAGAATTGGAATTCTGTCCATTTCTTGATGGGTTTTGGTTCTTGTTTTGATTAGGCCTTCCTCCTTTCTTATGGTTCGGATTAGGTTTCATATCCTTTTTCTTAGGTTTCAAATTAGGATGAGTCTTATTGTTAGAAACAATGAGAATCTCTTCCTTCTTATCTTGTTTCCGAGCTTCTTCCTCAACCCTGAGCTTAACAATCAAACTTTCAAGAGAAAATTCTTTAGATTTGTGACGCAAAGAATTACGAAAATCTTTCCATTTAGGTGGTAACTTGTCAATCAAAACAGCTACTTCATATTGTTCACAAATTTTCATACCTTCGGTCAGAATTTCATGGGCAATTTTCTGAAGTTCATGAGCTTGTGCAACAACTGATTTATCATCCACCATTTGATATTTCAAGTAGCGGCTTACAGCATATTTCTTCGATCATGCTTCTTCAGTATCGTATTTTTTTGTAAGGCATCCCAAACATCTTTAGCGGTATCAAACGTGGAGTAATATTCATATAAATCGTCAGACAATGCATTGAGAATATAGTTCTTGCAATCGAAATCATCATCAACCCATTTTTCATAGGCTTTTTGTTTTTCTTCAGCAGTTTGGGTCACAACAGGTTCTGCAGTTTGTTGAGGAGTTGCACTTGTTGCAGCTGGAGTTGCTTTTGCCGAAGCTTCTGCATCATTTGGATCAGCTGGTTTGATGGAGGTCACCATCATGTGCAACTTCATTAGTTTGAGGTAGAAGAACAACTTTTGCTTCCATCTTCTGAAGTGAAGTCCTTCAAACTTGAACGGCTTGTTGATATCAGCAACGGTTTTCTTTTCAGATTCCATGGAAGAAGGATCCGTCTTAAAATTGTTGGAATGGTTACCGATTTCACACCTGCAAAACAAGGGTTAAACACACACAAAAAACTGAATTGCGGCTGAGTCACGACCAGGTCGCTCTCTTTAAGACGTTTCGTGGCTCTGCCTTGATTTTTGTGCAAGCAGTCTCTCTTTGTCACAACGTCCCCAGGATAAAACAGCCGAGAAAAAATAACTCTCGTCGATCTCTCATGCACAAAGTGAGAAATCGATCACTTTCACTCTTTTAATCTTGCTCAGAAAACTTGGTCTCTTGATTCACAAAAAAACAGTATATGGAAAAAACTCTTACCATTCTGCCTCTCAAAACTGGCTTATTATAGCCTTCGCAATTAAGACAAAAATTAATGGAAATAAATTTTGGTTTTAATTGTCTCCATAAAATCATGTGTAACAGTCCAAAAACGGTCAAGTAATTTATGCCAGAATAAATACAATTGAATCCGTAATTAAAACCTGTAAAAACGATTTGAAAAAATCTTTTTAAAAAACAGTAAAAAATACTTTCCAAATTCAAGAGACCTCCCAAGACCCCCAAGGCCCCGCTCCAGGACTAATGTTATATATATATTATTTATATATATACCCATCAGTAGGGGGAGGGATTCGATCCTGAGACCTAACCCTCCAGGCCCAAAATGCTTAACCACTGGGCCAAGCTCGAATTGTTGATATAAATGTACAAAAGAATTATTTTAACACATATATCCCAACAATCCCCCACTTATATTTTTAAAATCATTGAGCAAGATCCGTATAGTTATGCGCATAAGCAAAGGTACCTTTCGGTTTTGAACCTTTACATAATATTAAATTCTCCGAACTCTGACACAGAGTGAACATATGTCTTTGAACTCTATGGAGAGAACGAATTACTCAATACACACACAACTATACTAAGAGTAAAGTCCTAAATGCCAGCACATTATGGCCTTGTGCTTATCCCAGTTTTAATGAATGTTCTAGAGAACTGCCCATGTTCTCATAGAAAGCGGCCACACTTTCTCATTCACATAGGTGAGTCTATCAAAGGTACTCCTGTAACTTGGTACCCCACTCTATACAGAGCTATAGACTTCATTAAGAGTTAAAGAACTCAACCTTAACCCGCTTCAGGATATCATGCCATGGGAAAGAAGCATGATTCTATCTCCATATCATTTGTGAATCATTATTCCCTTTGAACCTATTTCTAGGTGGGTATCCATCACAAGATGACTCAACTTCTAGTGGGAAAAAGTCCCATGCCTTTAGAGGTATATACTACCTTTTCTCTAGCTAATCCTTTCGTCAAAGGATCATCTAAGTTCTCTTCCGACCTAACATGATCCACACGTACATCACTAGTTGTAAGAAACTCTCTAACTGTGTTGTGCTTTCGACGCATTTGTCGATTCTTACCGTTATAAAAACAGTTCTGTACTTTTGCAATAGCCGCGGTACTATCACAATGGATCATAATAGCTGGTATCGGTCTATCCCATACAGGAATTTGAGAAAGCAAGTTTCTCAACCATCCTTCTTCTTCACTAGCTGCTACTAGTGCTATCAATTCAGACTCCATCGTAGATTGAGCCAGAATTGTCTGTTTCTTTGACTTCCAAGACACAGCAGCAACAACAATCAAAACACGAATAGAAGTCAATCTTGTAACAGGAGAATAAGTATCAAAGAAATCTACATATTCTCTTTGTCTATAGCCTTTAGCTACCAACCTAGCTTTGTATTTGTCTACTGAACCATCAGGGTTCAACTTCCTTTTAAGTACCCATTTACAACCTATTGCTTTACAACCAAGGGGTAAATCTGCTAGGTGCCAAGTTCCATTAAGATTATGGGAGTCAATTTCATTATCTATGGCTTCTTGCCAAAAACCTGATTCAGGAGAATTAAGTGCTTCTTGAAGACTGGAAGGGTCTTCCTCTAGAGTATAAACTTCAAAATCAGAACCGAAGTTCGTCGCAGTCCTAGCCCTTTTGCTACGCCTAGGTTCAATTTCATCATCTCTCGTTTCTTCATTTCTAGATTCTTCTATTCTAAGTTCAGAACTTGTACTAGGTACATCACTAGGTAGAGAACCCCCACTATTTCTAGATTTAAAAGGAAATCTATCTTCAAAGAAATCAGCATCAATAGATTCAATAATAACTTTATTATTAAGATCAAAAAATCTATAAGCTTTACTGTTTTGAGCATACCCAACAAACACACATTCATAAGCTTTACTGGCTAATTTTGATCTTTTAGGATTAGGAATACGAACATAAGCCAAACAACCCCATACTTTAAAATATGAAACATTAGGTTTTCTGTTTTTACAAAGTTCATAAGGTGATATCTTTGTTTTTGAATTTGTAACACGATTCAAAACATAACAAACATTCAACAAAATTTCGCCCCACCAATGAGAGGCAGCACCAGAACTTAGCAAACATGCAGTCACAAGAGTAGTAAAAGTACGATTCTTTCTTTCAGCTTTTCCATTCATTTCAGGGTTATAAGGAGAAGTTTTTTCATGTATAATTCCATAAGATTCATAAATGTCAGTGAACGGTTTAAAATCATATTCAGTGCCTCTATCACTACGAAATCTCTTAATTTTTCTACCAAATTGATTTTCAACTTCAGCAATAAAAACCTTAAATTTTTCAATAGCTTCATTCTTATGACTTAGCAAGTAAACATAAGTATAATTTGAAAAATCATCAATAAAAGTCATAACATATCTTTTTCCATTTCTAGTTAATATACCTTCAAATTCACACAAATCAGAATGCACCAATTCCAAAGGTTCAGATTCTCTAACAACAGATTTATGGGAACTCTTGGTTATTTTTGCTTGACTACAAGATTCACACTTTTCAAAATCATGCATGGATATTTTTGGAATAAGACCTTGCTTGATCATGGTATCTACTGATCTACTGTTCACATGACAAAGTCTAGCATGCCAAACATTAAAAGTACACACCATATAAGAAGAAGATGCAATTTTATTCATTTCAACATTAAGCTTAAACATTCCATCAGTAGCATAACCTTTTCCTACAAACACTCTATTTTTAGTAATTGTGTAAACATCAGATCCAATAGTTTGATACAACTTGACCTTGTTGAGAAGATAGCCGGAAACAAGGTTCTTTCTCATTTCTGGAGTGTGGAGGACATCTTTCAGCATAAGTGTCTTCCCAGAAGTAAACTTCAGTTCAACCGTACCAGAACCTTTCACAATAGTGCTGTGGGAGTCTCCCAACAACACTTTCTTATCCTTTGTTTCTGTGTAACTCTTATATAGGGACCTATCAAAACAACAATGGCGCGATGCACCACTGTCTATCCACCACCCATCAGAACCACCAACCATGTAGAACTCAGGATCTGAGACCATGGCTATTATAACGCCATCCACAGCATTAGCTTGTGCGTTATTCTTTTCCTTGTTAAACCTGCAATTCCTAGCTAGCCATGTGGTTCGGTTTATTACATGTATAACAAAGAAACTCAGAATTGGAATTCTGTCCATTTCTTGATGGGTTTTGGTTCTTGTTTTGATTAGGCCTTCCTCCTTTCTTATGGTTCGGATTAGGTTTCATATCCTTTTTCTTAGGTTTCAAATTAGGATGAGTCTTATTGTTAGAAACAATGAGAATCTCTTCCTTCTTATCTTGTTTCCGAGCTTCTTCCTAAACCCTGAGCTTAACAATCAAACTTTCAAGAGAAAATTCTTTAGATTTGTGACGCAAAGAATTACGAAAATCTTTCCAGTTAGGTGGTAACTTGTCAATCAAAACAGCTACTTGATATTGTTCACAAATTTTCATACCTTCGGTCAGAATTTCATGGGAAATTTTATGAAGTTCATGAGCTTGTGCAACAACTGATTTATCATCCACCATTTGATATTTAAAGTAGCGGCTTACAACATATTTCTTCGATCCGGCTTCTTCAGTATCGTATTTTTTCTGTAAGGCATCCCAAACATCTTTAGCGGTATCAAACGTGGAGTAATATTCATATAAATCGTCAGACAATGCATTGAGAATATAGTTCTTGCAATCGAAATCATCATCAACCCATTTTTCATAGGCTTTTTGTTTTTCTTCAGCAGTTTGGGTCACAACAGGTTCTGCAGTTTGTTGAGGAGTTGCACTTGTTGCAGCTGGAGTTGCTTTTGCCGAAGCTTCTGCATCATTTGGATCAGCTGGTTTGATGGAGGTCACCATCATGTGCAACTTCATTAGTTTGAGGTAGAAGAACAACTTTTGCTTCCATCTTAAAGTGAAGTCCTTCAAACTTGAACGGCTTGTTGATATCAGCAACGGTTTTCTTTTCAGATTCCATGGCAGAAGGATCCGTCTTAAAATTGTTGGAACGGTTACCGATTTCACACCTGCAAAACAAGGGTTAAACACACAGAAAAAACTGAATTGCGGCTGAGTCACGACCAGGTCGCTCTCTTTAAGACGTTTCGTGGCTCTGCCTTGATTTTTGTGCAAGCAGTCTCTCTTTGTCACAACGTCCCCAGGATAAAACAGCCGAGAAAAAATAACTCTCGTCGATCTCTCACGCACACAGTGAGAAATCGATCACTTTCACTCTTTTAATCTTGCTCAGAAAACTTGGTCTCTTGATTCACAAAAAACAGTATATGGAAAAAACTCTTACCATTTTGCCTCTCAAAACTGGCTTATTATAGCCTTCGCAATTAAGACAAAAATTAATGGAAATAAATTTTGGTTTTAATTGTCTCCATAAAATCATGTGTAACAGTCCAAAAACGGTCAAGTAATTTATGCCAGAATAAATACAATTGAATCCGTAATTAAAACCTGTAAAAACGATTTGAAAAAATCTTTTTAAAAACAGTAAAAAATACTTTCCAAATTCAAGAGACCTACCAAGACCCCCAAGGCCCCGCTCCCGGACTAATGTTATATATATATATTATTTATATATATACCCATCAGTAGGGGGAGGGATTCGATCCCGAGACCTAACCCTCCAGGCCCAAAATGCTTAACCACTGGGCCAAGCTCGAATTGTTGATATAAATGTACAAAAGAATTATTTTAACACATATATCCCAACAGTTTTTCACCAAACGGTTAGACACGCTTTGTGGGAGTGGAACATGAAGAAGGGGTCAAATCTTTCCAGGAAAACTAGATTATGGGATCTAATCCCCTTCGCCATTTGGTGGGCAGTCTGGTATGAAAGAAACAATAGGATATTCAAAGGAAAATATAAAAGTCTAGATGCGATTATTGATAGTGTCAAAGTACTCATGTTTAATTGGTCCGTAGGTTCAAATGTATTTGAAGACATTACTCTAAACACAGTTCTGAGTAATTGGAATGCTGTAATAGGTTCTATGTAATCCATCTCTATTATAACTGAGTTGGTATCTTGTTTTCTTTCTACAGTGGCATCATCTTCTTAATGATGCTACAGTATTTCTTCTAATATACTGCCCTTTTTTAGTCAAAAAAAAAAAATAGAAAAAAATGATCTTCAAATTCCAGTCTTCGCGAAAATCCCATGAATAACATGTTATGTTATTCAGCACCACTGCGGTAAACCACCAACGTGCGAAGGATCTGTAACATTGGCTCTCATCCTTGAGGCGCTATTTCATTGATGAGATGGTGGTAGTCACAGCTATAGTAAACAGTTGCTTGCATGTTGTTATATGAGTTGAATATAGTTATTCCTATTTCCTATTCCTATTATATGTAAGGCTAAATAGATACTTTAACTCTTGAGAAAAAAACTGTTATTTGGTATAGTTTACTTTAAACGTTTTTCATTGGCAGTTGTAACCTCTGTTTTGTTATCCCTGCATTACTTTAACTAACAAGTTATCCCTCTTTCGCAGTATTTTTTTTTTTTTTTTTTTTTATCATCTTCTTAAGATTACAATTCAATACCATCAACAGCTCATTCTATTAGAGCATTTCCAACGGAGGGTATATTTATTTATTTTTAGTGACACATAGGATTTTAGACCCCTAAATGGTATAAATTCATCTCCAACAATATGGTCATATAAATTAGGAGGGACCAATTATTAAATACGATGGTGTTCAAAAAAGTGTTATCTACACCTCCGGTTGCATCTTCACGTCATGGTTTTAACTAATTTTCTTTTAATTCTAAGTGCTGAAACTCTCGCTGTTAGAGATGATTTTTCAGATATGAGGTCCTATATTTACTCTATGTGTAGACCTCATAAATAAAAAGACTAAATAAAAAATCCACATAAAATTTTTTGCACCTTCTCTTGAAGATACTCTTATGTGTTATCCTTCTAGTTAAAATATTTCGGAGGTATCTTAGTGGTGATCGATAAACCAAAATTGGTTTCCATTTTATTCTTTATAATTTTACTTGTACTTTGGAAAAATATTCTTACACCATCGTTACACTGATCTATAAGACCCTTCATGAAAATGATAGAAAAAAATTAGCAAATTGATAATTTATAAAGCAAAACTTATATGACGTAATTTTTTCTTGATAGACTGTGCTGCTGCGGATATGGTCACTCACTCATTGTTAATACCATTTAGTGCCTCGTAAGATATAACTTTAGCATGCATTTTCCAAAGTGAATTTAGGGGTGAGCATGCACTTATATAGACCTTTTTTTATCTCATCCGCATCCAATTTAATTCACTACGGATTTCAAATTTGGCATCCGCATCCAATCCAACATTCAATGGATGCACGGATAAGTGGATTGGGTGCGGATAATCCAATGGATTTGTGTTATGTAAAAATTTATAATGAAAAAATAAATCCTATATAGATGACTTCTTATAGAACTTACACATTTTATATATGTATATAAATATAGAAGTGTTATGGACAACACTCTAAGCAAACATCTTAAAAATTCCAAAACTATCTATATATTTTTTAGAAACTATATAAATGTCTTTAATCCAGGGCCGACCCTGGGACGAAGTGTCCAAAGTTGTACTTTGGGCAACAAAAAGTTGGGGGCAGCAAAAAAAAATATTTTTGTCCATTAGTTAATATGCTCACGTTTGGACTATTGGACTATGTTTGGAAACAAAAGTGAATTATTCAATGAATATACGGTGGTATTCTTATAATATTAGACATTGAAAGGGGCATTAAATTAAACAATGGAATGGAAAGATCATTAAGTACAAGACATCTCTTTTGTACTAGCTATTCGTGCGTTTTTTTTAGCTTCGATTTTTCCGGTCCGGTGTTCCCTTCTAATCGAGAGCAAAGGGGAAAAGGCAGTAAGAAAGAAATTAGGGCACTAGCGGCACTACTATTCCAGGTAATGAATCTGTTCCTTCCTTTAACTAATTATTAATCACTAATCTTATATTGCTTAATTGATTATCCTGTTTTTTTTTGTTTAAATTTAATTTAGGGCATAAATTAAATTATTAATTATAAATTATAATTATATTTTTAGGGCATCGATAATCTTGCGTATTTTAATAAACTATATTAACCGTATGTAATGATTTGTATTTTGTAGGTATGCCTCCGGGTCTAAAAAGAAAGCAAAATTCGGGATCTCAAAATAGGAAAAAAAAGAAAAAAGAAGGTGAGTTAGTAAAATCTCTTGCCGGGTCTTTAAATAAATATTTGATTAAACCTAGTGCATCTGTAGTTGAAGATTTGGATAACAATTGTGTTAATGAAGCAAATGTTGAAATGCATACATAATGTTTTGGCAATAGTGATGCCAATGCCATGAATGAGAATGATGTTAATGTGAACGTCAATGACAATGTAAATGATGGGGTTAATACCGAAAAGGATGCAAATGTAATGAATGAAGATAGCATGGAAGAACCAATTGATATATTTGATCCAAAAAATTGGAACGTAATTGATCAAAAGTTAATTGATATTCTTGTGGAGAAGGGTCCTATAAGGGTTAATGATTTTGATTTTCCTTATGATAGTGCCTCCGGTAAACGTTTTTCTGTCACGTATTATACAAAAAACTTAACGAAGGTGGCTTATATATTCAATTTCTTTAGACAAGGTCTTTTGTTTTTGTTCCAAGTTGTTTAAGAAGCGTGAGAATACTATGCAATTATCTAACGATGGGTTCAATGATTGGAATAATCTTAGTGGAAGGATTCAAGGGAATGAAAGAAGTGATGAGCACCGAGATTGTGTGCATATGTGGCTCGAGTTAGAATCACGGTTGAGAAAAAATGCAACCCTTGATAAACACTTGCAAGAACAAATCAACAAAGAGAAAGAACGTTGGATATAAATATTGGAGTGTATAATGGATGGTGTGATGTATCTAGCAAAAAATGGTTTAGCATTTCGTGGTGATAGTGAAAAGATTTATACAAAACACAATGGTAACTTCTTGAGTTTGATGGAGTTGATTTCAAAACATAACCCGGTGTTAAACATGCATCTCCAACGTATTGTTAAAAAGGATATTCATTATTATTATCTTAGTCACAAGATCCAAAATGAGTTTATAATGAGGTTTGCCAAGGAAATTAAGACATCAATTGTTCGGAAGGTTCAAAAATCCAAATACTTTTCTATTATACTTGATTGTACGCCGGATATATCTCGTAAAGAACAAATGTCTATTGTGGTAAGATGTGTAGATGTTTCACAAATACCAGCAAAAGTAGAAGAGTTTTTTCTTGGGTTTCTAATAGTGAATGATATAACTGGAGCCGGTCTTTTTTCAGAACTTCAAGATGCACTAAAAAAACTTCATTTGAATATTGACGATATAAGAGGACAAGGTTATGACAATGGAGCAAATATGAAAGGAAAACGTAAAGGTGTTCAAAAAAAGTTGATCAACATGAACCCTAGGGCATTTTACACACCATGTGGTTGTCACAGTCTTAATCTTATTCTTTGTGATATGGCTAAATCTTGTGAGAAAGCGAGCTCTTTTTTTGGGATTGTGAAAACTACATACAAATTATTTTCTGCTTCTACAAAGCGGTGGCAGGTTTTCAAAGAAAATATAGGAGAGAATGGTCTCACTCTCAAGCCATTATCAGATACAAGGTGGGAAAGTCGTGTGGAAAGCATCAAAGCTATTATATTTCAAGACCCGAAGATATTGAAAGCTCTAAAGCACCTAAAAAATAATTCTGATGATGACAGTGAAAAATGTGTTGTTGATGGTCTAATTAGACTTCACTTTAAGAATTTCGAGTTTTTTCTTGGCATGGTTATATGGTATGATCTTTTGTCGGCTGTCAATTCTGTTAGCAAGAGCATGCAAAAATAAGATATGCACATGGCTACTGCTATTAAACACATCAACAAGCTTATTTCATATTTTCAAGGTTACAGAAATACTGGGTTTGAGAGTGCAATGAAGGAAGCAACAAACATTGCTAATATCATGGGAATTACACCTAAGTTTCGTGAAATACGTGTTATAAAGAAAAAGAAGCATTTCGACGAAAGTCCTAGTGAGGATCCAGTATCATCATCAGGTGAGGAATCTTTTAGAATAAATTATTTCTTTTATATAATAGATTATGCTCTTCGTTCGTTTAAAGAAAGATTTGCTCAATTTCGAGAATACGAGAGACTATATGGTTTCTTGTTTGATTTAAAAAAACTAAAATCTATGAACAATGAAGAATTACTGGCATCATGTAACACACTTGAAGAATATTTGAGTTACGGAACAATTTCTGATATCGACGGGAAAGATTTGTACACAGAATTAAAGATCATAAGAAGGATGATTTCAACAGATATGAAGAAACCAATAGAAGTGTTACACTTTTTGCAAGAGATGGAAGGTTGTTATCCCAATGCCTGGATTGCTTATAGAATCTTGTTTACAGTACCAGTTATAGTTGCCTCTGCAGAAAGAAGTTTTTCGAAATTGAAATTAATCAAAACATATCTTCGATATACAATGCTACAAGAGAGGTTAAATGGATTGGCTATGATAGCCATTGAAAGAGAAATTGCTGAATTACTTGATTATAAGCCTATTATTAGAGACTTTGCTTCGTAAAATGCCCGAAGAGCAGTTTTTACACCTACTCAGTGAATTTTATTTTTATTCTGAGTTCATTTCTTATTTTGTTACGCTTGTTATCATGGTTTAATTGAATACATAGTTTCTTAATTTCTTTACAGTGTTAAGAAAATTATCCCACATTTTTCTTTTATATATATATAACCTGTATAGGGGCATCATTTCGTAGAGTAACTTCGGGGCATCAATACTTCAGGGCCGGCCCTGCTTTAATCTAACGGATATGGATGTCCAACGGATTTTTAAAGTTGCATCCGTACCCAATCCGTAATCCGTTGGATTTCAAAAATCTCATCCACATTCAATCCATTAGAGAACGGTCTGGGCATCCATCCGTAAAAATACGATTGGTCCCGGTTAAATCCACGGATGATGGGTAAAATGCTCACCCTTAAGAGTGATAAACAAGAGGTCTTTAAGCCCAACTAGAGAACAGTTTGACAATGTCAAAACTATGATGGTTTATAAAGAGGGCTGTTTTTGGGCATACCAAAAAAATATTGGGCATACATTTTGTCCAGGTTCGGCTCACAACTTGTGAGCCGAACCTAGCAAACCTAGGAAAAAAAAAAGTTGTGAGCCGAACCTTGAGTATGTCCGGTAATTTTTTAGTATGCCCAAAAACATTGTTATCAAAATATAGAAAACTATAGAAAACTAGTTTAGACGATAAACTTTTCAAAATATATGTTATCAAACTGTTTGCCATTTAAGTAAAAAAAAAAAAAATGTTATCCACACTCTAAGCTATTATTGTAGTTGTCATTTAAGTATAAGGCAATGCTAGTATTTCCAACCAAACAACATTTTCCAACCATCAAGTGGTCTGATGGTTGGTATGCTCCCTCCCACTATGGAAGTAGAGTTCGAACCTCGTAATTGCCATAAATAACTCTTATAAGGAGTTAAGGATGTAGCCCAAGACTACGTTTCCAAACAAGATTTTTTTAAATTTCATTAATTAGACATTGTGTTCTTTAACTCACTAGACAAGTTTTCACCATTAAGTTAGTACACATAGTAAATTTGTAAATACCCCTTTAGTTTTTCACTAAAAATCGGGATTGGGTCATTTATAACCTTTTCAGTGTTACCTTATATACTTTTTTTTTTATATATTTTTGAAAAATATCAATGGCACATAACGTAGAAAGAGGAGGAACTTCTAAAGATTCAAAGAAAGGAAAACAACTAATGACCGGAGAAAAACTCGCAAGGTTAGATAGGGAAGAAAAGATGAATAATAAAGGGATGGGGAAGGAAGAAAAGTTGATATTGAGGCTGCTAAGAGAGGAAGAAAAAAGATTAGCTTGGTTAGATAAGATAAATAAAGAAAAGGAAAAGGAAAAACAATTGAAGATCGGGTAAATAAAAGAAGAGGAATAGAGGATTTTGTTTGACTACGAGGAGGTTGAGGAACATGTTCAAGTGAGTCCGAAGAAAATAAAATTGGAACATGGAGTGAAAGAACAAAGAGAAAAATAATCTAGATAACAAGAAGTATTGGCAAGTAAAAAAAAAACTGAAAGGCAAAAGCTAAAACAAGAGTTGAGAAGGGAGATGGGAGGAAGTGGTGATAAAACCTATAAATAGAACCAAGTGTACGAAAAGTCACAACATAATAGTTCTTTAAGCTTCGAAGAAGCCCAAATATCTCTAGAGAATCTTGAGGAAGATATAACGGAAGATTATCATGCATGGTAGGATACTGGCGGATGGGAAGAATCTAAGAAGTGGGAGGATAATAGTGAGGAGTACAAAGACGGGGGACTCCGGATGGGTAGAAGAGGATGCAAAGGACTCTGGAGCATCTTCTTCATATTAGTGATTCTTGTTTTGAATAAACTAGTATGGAAAAATAAATCCATGCTAGACTTAGTGTTAGAGCACTGCTTTGTCAAACTTGTAAGTTTTGATATATTAGGATTATTTCAATGTTAGATGCACAAACTATATCTTGATTTACATTCCACTAAAATCAAGTCTCAGACTAGGATTAAAATATGGTAGTTGCGCATTAGACATCACTAAATAACTATCGGAGATTGAAGATTGAATGTCAAACGAAAATATTTGGAGAACTTCAACGACAGATAGGTATACGAAGACTAAACCATCCTATTACTCACAACATTTAACATTCTATTTTTATGAGACTATGTCGTATGATTTTAGTGTATGTCATATCGCAAAGAAGAAATTTTGAGTCAAGCTTGTCTTGATAAATATTTCGAAGTTGGATCCAAGCTATGGATGTTCATATATACTTAACAATCTTGGTTAAATATAATTTATTGTTCATGAACTATTTTTGTTTCAAGTTGATCATTTGGAAATTGCCCAAGCAATTGTCAGGATTTTCTTAGGGAATCACTGACAACCGCGGAATAACGGATCTTGAGATATTATGATAAATAATAAGTAAACCAAGCACAAGCAACTATGAAAATACGAGAAAAATAAATCAACTCACAAGATCAAGATTTATAGTGGTTCGACCAATACACACAACTTGTATATATTGTCTACGTCCACTTTGAGCTGCACCAACTCAAATCCACTATGAAGAAAAACGATTACAACGTCGTTTGAATCCCAGCAAACCCTTGGTTACACCGCAACAATTACCCGAGACGATAACCTTGTCTCTTGTTCCTCACCAATATGCTCTCACAACGAAACCCTAGCTTTAGCCCTAAAATCTATACAAGAAATCTCTAACCGATCTCTTAATCGTTTCCTACACAATATAATTCTACAAGGCCTAATTACCTATTTATATAGGTTACAAACTTGGCCACCAAGAATTCTAGCCGTTTTTAGGAAACCCCTTTCCAAAAACAGTCACGGCTAACTTTAGGAAATAATTAGTCTTCAATTAACTAACAACAATGATATTTTGAAAGAGGAATATCACAAGTAGTACGTATTCAATCTAGGTAGTTTGAGTCCTTATCAATTGTGGTCAACAACAAGACTTGTTATTGTTCAATTTTTATCTTAAAAGATATATAACAAGTTTCATACTTGGCATAATTCGGATCCTCTTTATTTGGATACGACTAGATTGATCTTGGATATTGATTTGTGAGATCGCCGAAGAACTCTTCTACACAATCACGTTCATGGAGTTGTTAGTTTGGAGTATAACAAAAAAAAAGAGATAAATAAGATTAGTTAACTAACAGAAGAGGCCTATATACGAAGATAAAATCTTTCACGGAATGAGATTGTACTAGACTAAATTACAAATCGCACCTAAACATGTGCACATATTTGACAATTAGGATTCTATGAATTGAAATATTTTGTCTAGCTAATGGAACAATTATAAAAACCTAGTTTAACGCTTTTACACAGTAACAACTGCAGATGATCTTGGCCCTAAATACATATCAATATAATTTGTCCAAGAAGATGACGAATAAGAGAAACGGGAAAAGCCACTCCTGCAAGCACTTATACATTATCAAATTAACAACAACAACAATGTTGCTTAATATCTCAAAAAATAATGGCTTACTGCACTTTGTATACTACCTTTTAAATCATTCTCAGAAGAAACAATTATTTCCACACACACTGAAATACTTTATATTTAGATGGTCATAGGTTTCTATGATCTCTTGCTAACAAATCCTAATATTTCGAGTTCATAATGAAATGCAGAAAACAATTCGTCAAAATAGGAAAACTTATATACGAACCATTTTCTCTTAATGACATCAAGTTCAATATAAGTTTGGAAATAATATACTACATATAATATAACAAACGAACTAAATCTCAAGTGCAGTCACAAGTTCGTCGAAACTTGTGGTAGAATATACTTGAACCTTCAAATATTTGGGAAATGGGGTTCACCACAAAAGAAATACTCTCTTGGTTGCTTTAGTTTTAAAATCCTTCATGCTATAATTTTTTTTCAGTTTTTTGGTTAATTAGCCCTTGGAATTGAATTCCTGGGTCTAATGGACCGGTAAAATATTGCCCTGATTCAAATAACCAAAATCCTAAATATACTTTTCTAATATCCTAAAGTGGGTATTCCGCCCAAAAACATTAGAAAGTGTTTCTTTAACTTCCCAATATGCCATGAACTAATCATATTATGTTCTTCTTTTAACTTGGAAAAATCTCAAACTCCCAATCGTCATCTCCGAAGCTCCGACCTCCTCCTACTTTGAATTAATAATTTTCAGAATGAATGATTGAATTTGTTCAGTTCAGATCTGTGGTTATCGATTCCTATTTTGAATTTGTTCGATTGTGATTTCGGATTTGAGCACATGGAAGATGGATTACAGACAGAACTTCGGTTTCAGAAGCATTCACTTGGTTTTAATGAATTGAAGAATCAATCCATCAGGTAAACTCCTCTATTAAGGTTTTAATATTTCTGGTGATAGCTGCATTTCGATTCGTTTGGTTAGTTTTCTTTGTGCATGAATATTTTCTGTCTAAGATGTGTTTTTAAGATGGGTTTTAATTGTAAACTCTAATTCTTATATTGGGTTTGTGTTGGAATTTCTGCCTTCTTAAGTTAGCTTGAGAATTTAGTTATGCATATATGATGTTTGTGAAATTTCCCCTAGCAGAATCCACATAATACTGTATAGGCAGTTGTTGCTCGCTGCTTGGTGCTTGCGGTGCAGTTATTGGGTAGTGGCGTAGCATATTGGTACCAAAATGACTTCACTCCCTTTTCAACGGCTTACTGTAAATCATCTATTACCAGAAGTTCTGGATCGATCTTAGGTTTGTGGTATATATGGGCCATATGAAATTCCATTAACTTTCCTATCATTTCATTCTTGCTGTATTTGTTAATTTATTGTATTAAATCTTCTTTACTGGCAGATGATTTGTCAAGCAAAAGAAAATTTTCCTAAGGTAAAATCAAAGGGAACAAGTGCATTCCAGAGGAAGAAGTATTGGCTGGCAGTATATTGGTACTCAAAGGTACCTTTTTAAACCAGAAACACAAAAGGTGTATAATGTAGTGATTTTAAGCATTCATCATCATGCGCGATACATTTGTAATAGAAATGTAAGTCTGCCAAATCATGATCTAGGAACAAAATAGGGTACATGGCTTCAATTTTTTTTTTTTTTGTCAGCACGTAATACAATTTCTATGCAGTTCCCTATATGCTTATTTCAAAATCCACTATCAAGTCTTAGAATAACGGCTTCATTTGAGCCCCAACTACACTGATTTACACAAGGAAGAGAGCTTCTCTGTTCCTCGTAAATCATTGTCACCTATAAGCAACTTAACTGTACATCTCAGTTGATTTTTGTAAGTTGCTGCATAGTGTGATTCATAATATATGCAGAGGCACATGTTCCTCCTATAATGTAGTTAAAATGAGAAACCACTAACATTCACAATTCCCACGTGGAAATTGATCTTAAAGATTTGTTGGTCCTAGTCTGTTTCTTTCAAGCTGTCTTGTGTGTTATTTTGCTCCCATTGGTGGGTTGATCGATCTAGTGATTTGTCTTTCAGGCCCTCGAGATGAAACCTTGTGATGCAGCAGTGCTATCCAACATGAGTTTGTGCTATGCGTATTTAAATAAAGGTAAGAATGAGATCTGTTAGAGGTTTGTTGAAGCTGGTGCAGCATAGTGACAAGAAGAGTGTGCAACTGAAATGGATTGGTTTCAAATCTCCTAATGTATATTCTGACAAAAGATGCACCCGAGTGCATAATGTATATTCTGACAAAAATATAAGTTTTGGCCTAGATGCACCCGAATGCATAATGTAGATTTTTCTGAATTTTTTGTTATTCTTATTATTTTTCTTCTTTAATACTTCTTTTTGGTTGATTCTTTGATAGCAAATGTGATGGTAATGGTGGTGGATTTATTGCTCGAGATTATGAATTAATAATTTTGGTTATGTATAATATATTGTATGTGATTACTAGGATAAACATAGGTTTATCCGTAAAGTACACAAAATGCACCTGAGTGCATAATGTATAATTCTAAGAGGAAATAGGTTTTGGCTGGTTGCACCTGAGTGCATAATGTATTGTTTTTGTTTTTTATAGGAAAAATGTTTTGGCTAGGTTGCACCTGGGTGCATAATGCATATTCTATTAGAAAATAAATTTTGGTCAAAGTTGCACACAGGTGCATAATGCATATTGTTATAGAAAATAGGTTTTGACTGGGTGCACCTGGGTGCATAATGCACATTCTTACATGAAATAAATTTTGTCCATGTTGTACCTAGGTGCATAATGTATATTCCTATAGAAAAAAAAAATCCTCAAGTTTTTTTTCGAGAAGAAATTTTGGCCAAGTTGCACCTGGGTGCATAGTGCATATTTTTATAGAAAATAAATTTTGGTGAAGTTGCACCCGGGTGCATAATGTATCCTCGGCCTGGCTTAAAATATCTTTTTATTTTTCCGAATTTCATATCAACAATGGATCTTGTTTCGTAGAGAATTTCGAGCCCTTTCCGAAAATATAAATTTCATTAGATTCCGACTTATATTCCGGAAGTTATGATTTTTCTCGCGATTAATTTTAATTGTAGAGAGAGAAAATAAATAGGAAAGAAAAAAGGATAAGAAAAAGAATAAAGTTTAAAGCAAAGGGTATGACTAATATTTTTCATGTCTTTTTCACCCAGACCTATATTTTACAAGTCCATTTCTCCCACACTTTTATGACCTATGGTCATATGACCCATTTCCCGATAAATTTTTTGTTTAGTCAACATTAGGCGCTCGGTAGATCTAAATTTAACATCTCGAGGCTAGCATTGGAAAAACCAAAAACGAAAAGCAATGAACTTCCTGCCGCTATCCTTTACCCCCATGGACAATATTTGAAGAAAATCAATATGGGAATGAACAATTTTTTTAGTTTGCTCAGCCATGATGAACAAACTCGTTTCTCTACTATGGTAAATTAGACCAAAATGAACAGATTTAATTTTCTAGGGTCCCACTATTATTAATTTCGAATATAAAATGTTTTGTAAGATAAAGATGAAAAATATAATATAATATTCATGTGAGATAAAATAGGATGAAGTGAGATAAAATATGATAAAATAAGATTAAAAATTAGTAAAATAATCAGGAAAGTCGCGGGTATCACTGAGAAAGTCGCGGGCGTCAATGCCATGGACGCGCGTTGGAAGCACCAACGCCAGCGTTTTTGATAAGAACGCGCGTCCTTACCACAGACGCGCACTGGTTGTTCTATCTCGATGTTCAAACCATCATATTTGTTCATCTAAACATCCACTTTTCATGTTTGTTCATTTCATAGTGGGATCAAAATGAACAAACTTTGAGTTTGTTCATCCCATAGGAAATGCTCTAACGAGCCATTTACGATAGAATTTGTGCAGTTGTCTACCAATCATTTTCCTCCCGCTGAGCCTAGTTAGTAATTCTCCGAATCATTCCCGAATGATTCACGAACGTATCCGAACTGACCGAATCCGAATGATACTTCCAAACTATTTGAACTCCGAACCTAGTTCCCGGATTATATGGACCTCACGAATGATTCACGAACGTATCCAAACTGACCGTATCCGAATGATATTTCCGAACTAGAACTCCCATAGGTAACTCTCTCACCAGAGTTCTGTTGATTGGTTTTTGTTTGATTTTGTATATACTTTATATTTAAATACAATTATTCAATTAAAATTTTCTATTAGTAGTTGTTTAACCAATGTTTTATGTGTTGATTTTTGTTTAAAAGTCTATAAGTTTTATAATACATTTACGCGATTAAATTGTTTACTTCTTGTTAAATAATCACGCTAAAATGTTTTTTTCCATCTTATAAATCATATACAAATCAAATTAGTCTCATAATAAGGTCATAATCTTATCAATTTATCATATATGTTAGCCGAATTTTAAGTGCCGAACTCACATTTATAAAACGAATATGCACGTACGTATGTCGTTCCGAACTACTGTCCGAACAACGAACCGTTGACCGGATTTTTGACCGAATCCGATCTATCCAAATCCGTATAATTCCCGTACGTATGTCGTCCCGAACTACTACCCGTACCCCGAATTGCTAACTAGGCCGCTGAGTCGACAATTATCCGCTGTCAAACAAAGAAAGGTTAAATAGATAAAAAATAGAATATACTATAATTTTGATCGGAATATGAATTTTAGTTGGCGCTGGTAGCCTCCAAACTCCTTTTTTATTTACAAACTCCTAATTTAGTTAGAAAAGAAATTCTTTACTCGGTATGGGTAACTCCCGTGGAATCTAATAACTAGTTTACAACTTTAAGCTAAGAGTCTTCAACAGAGGGTAGATTCATTTATTTTCAATGACACATAGGATTTTAGATCCCTGTTTGGCATAAATTTATCTCCAATAATAAGGTCTTACAAATTAGAAGGGACCAATTACTAAATAAATAGGAGTTCACGAAAGTGTTATCTACACCTCCGGTTCCACCTCCACGTCATGTTTCTAACTAATTTTCTTTTTAATTTTAAAGGTTGAAATTCTCACTGTTAAGATGGCTTTTTTGGTACGAGGTCCTA
Organism: Papaver bracteatum; assembly: GCA_023529315.1. Taxonomy (NCBI): domain Eukaryota; kingdom Viridiplantae; phylum Streptophyta; class Magnoliopsida; order Ranunculales; family Papaveraceae; genus Papaver; species Papaver bracteatum. The sequence goes on from JAJJWX010002341.1 coordinate 291,848, forward strand.
TATTTACTCTATGGGTAGACCTCGTAAATAAAATGACTAAATAAAAAATTCACATATGATTTTTTGCACCTTCTCTTGGAGATGCTCTAACGTAGTAATCATGAAATGGTCCCTATTTAGCATATTCATTTGGGAAAAAACGGTTTAGTCCAAAAACACATCAAAAAGTACAGATTAGTCCATCCTGAGTTAACTAGGTACAATTTAGTCCAAAAATTATTTAAAATATGTAAAATAAATGGGGAACTTTTTGTGTAGCCCATTTCAACTTTTTCTTATATATGAAACCCATCATTAAAATTCTAAATACGAAGAATCCATATTTATTTATAAGTAAGATTTAATTACACAAATAACCTTTTACTAACAAAATTATTATCCCTAGAAAAACTCGATAAATAGTTCTTTGACTTCCCTGAAACAGTTCCTCTCCTAAAATATCTCCCCAAAATGACGTTAATCCGTTTTTCTCCTAAAAAACTTGCATAACTAACCTATTTTAGTTTTGTGTTTATCTCGTTTATTTTCTTGTTCCCATAATTATTTTTTTTATTGTAGCTCGACCCAACCCGACCAAAAAAGATCCTAATTATCACCCATGAAGATTTAGGAAAATTCAAGTTTTCACGAGGTGATTTTAGTGAAAAATCCCCTTTTCACATGTAATTATATTTCGTGAAAATTCTAGTTTTCAGTGAAAACGTTAGTTTTTATCCGTAATAATGTGGTATGATTGATGAAAATTATAATTTTTTAGTGAAAATTCTACTTTTTCCCAATTGATAATCGCAATTATCACTTTTTTAAAAACAAAATTAAGTGAAAGAAAATAATAATTATTATTCTTTTGATATTAATCTCATATAGAAGTTTCCCAACGATTAATCTCATGGAGTGGTGCATAGTTATTATTCCTAACTCCACGCAAGGTAAGACAACCGAGTATATACAGGTATGAAAAAAAGGGCACGCACATGACACGTAGTTGATGCTTGTCATTAATGTTTATCCTTACCTAATTAGTCTTTGGTAGTACGTGCTACAGTTTTGACGAAACTAAAAATAATTTGGTCCGCCTATATCGCCCATAGATACGCCATCTTATTATTTGAGGGTTTTCTTTTTAGTTTTTCTTATATGACTAGGTATCACCGGGGTCTTACGGCCCCGGCTCAACCTTTAGTTAGTTTTATGCGTCATGTAATTTTCGGTGGTATCCGACATTGGGTTTAGCTTGGTAAGTTCCGTGAGAATACTATAAAATATCATTGATAATGCTTCTGTTATCCAGGTATCCTAATTCATATAATTTGGTTTATGTTATCTAGGTATCCCATTGGTGATTTTCTTTAAAAAAAAACCTTGGTGTCTTTTTTATTTGTTGATTCCAAGATAATTAAATGGTGATGATGGATTAAACGTGAACATCACCTGTGAAATATGTCAATGAAAGTAAAATATAAATTATGTGGATGATGTTGAGCGTTTTTATCTAATAAATTAGAACATGCAAGCTTAAGCGTGACTTGAAAGCAATAAGTATAATTTTTTTAAAAGGAATCTAGATAAGAATTTAATAAGAATAAAACGTCCTGATCTAGATAAGAATTTAAATTACCAAAAAAATAATTAGGTAAATGATACTAATGTGTCATTGTAGGAAAATATTAAAATGGTTGGGTGATGGTACCAGCTACCTGAGTTCGAAACTCGCCAGCATCAAATTCTTTATCGATTAAAAACAAAATACGGTTGATAATTAGAAGAATAATACAGAAACTATTGGAATGTCCAAGCAATTGCTAATGCCTTTTGACTCAACCAAAAAATCCGGTGAACGATACTATAATATGACTAATATAAACTGGAGTTATAACATACCTTGCCAGAAATGTAAATTGATTAAGATAACAAAAGAATTTAGATCCAACAAATACTACTTCCAAAAGTGAATGAATATGTTTTTGACCCGTCCATGAATATCAAGCTTCTCTCTTTTGGCATTCAATTATTCTTGCATATTTGTTTTCTTTCTCGAGTCCATATTGTTTCTACGTCGGCTCGGATTTTCTAGACGTTGTTTAAATTGTCGCAGTCTGTATTTTTGTTTTGGTTTTAATTTCTCCGTATTTTCATGGACGAATATCATATATTTGCAAATTTCGTGTTCAAATCCACTTTGAGCAGAAAGATTGATGCATGCTCGTTATTTACACACCGTTTCCGTATCCCAATCTCATAAAAATGAAATCATAATATCCTTGTCAATTTTCAAAAGTGAATGAATATGTCTTCCTCTATTTCAATGAAATTTTCATTCTTCAAATAAGCCCCGAGCATCTTACTTCCATGTGATAGCAAATCACCGTTCTATCAAATCATGCAACAAAAACTTAAAAAATTTACTACCATTCTACTTTCCTTTTTCAGTATTTATATTGTTTAAAATTTTGTAGCTCATACCTTTTTTTTATGCATAATCTTCCGTACATTTTTTCGGTTCAAATTTATGTTTAAACAATTATATTTGTTAAATCGTCCCTCTAGTTTATCTTCGTGATTCGAATATTTGGGCTCTTTATTAAGGACCCGTAAGAATCCCGCAAGTAGTGTTTGCTTTTTCTTTTGTTGTCTAATGTTTTCTTGCTCTTCTCAGCATCACTATTAGTCTTATATTCAATGAGCTTTTGATCGTTTACAGAGTTTAATTACCTTGTTGTCAAGCGTTGATTGTCTTTTCCTCCTTCTTTAGGAATCACCCGGTCTATGTTCCTGGCTCAAACTTTTATCATGGTATATTTTTATCCATGCTATTCATTATAAGGGTTGTTATTCATTATAAGGGTTGTTATTAATTATAAGGGTTGTTAATTAAATAATAGATAATGTCTAAATTCAGATTTACACAATAGTTTAGTTTATATTCAACATGTTGTTACTTGTTATATTCTTAACCTTCGGTTTGGTATTTTGTTACATGTTTGTGTATATCCAATATAAGTCTCTTAATATAATATGTTTCAGATGGTTACTTGGTTTTGAATTCTAATTTATTCACTGCTAAGTAAATGCTCGGTATATAGGGGCTAAGTAAAATACTTGATTATGGTCAAGTAAACTGAAAATGAAGATGTAATAACATCCAACGCTCAAAGATAGTCAATGTGCAATATGTTTTTGGTTATCAATGAGAATTAATTGGCCCTTCCTCGACCGATGCTTAACCAAGTCACTTTGACTCCATTGGAAAAACAGGGTAATGCATCAGTTGTTCAAATGAGAGTTGTTATATCTATAAAAAAAAATGCAAATTTTAAAGACATGATTGTTCAAGCTTTATGCAAGAATTTTCTCAGAAATTGTGCATATCTTTCAGCACACCCAGCTTAATTGCAAGTAATTTATCTGGTCCAACATCTCCCAAATGTAGTAACATATTTTCAACCTCCGATTTTACTCAAAATTCGACCAAATTGTTTTTGGTGGTGCTGATCCTGAACTGATAACTTATTGGGGAAAAAAATCAAAAAGCAAGGGAAATATTTCAAGCTCAGAAAAAAGTGTCATATTGCACTTACATTGTATTTCTCAATTATCCTCTTAATTTTTAGGCGGGTTCTTTTCAATGTTTCTATTGATACAAAGCATTAAATTTTCTTTTAACTCACCCATAATGATTTTTAGATGTGTGCTCATTAGTCCTGAAATACGATTAAGTAAATGGATTAACATAATTTAATATTTGAGAAGGAAAAAAAAAACTCAGCATACCTAATCACCCCACAAATCGCTATAGAGGTATCCATCACTATGTTACCCGCTAGCATAGAATTTCATGGTGATGGGATTAACTCGATTGATATTAATTTATTACTCTCGAAGCAAACCTAGTTGTCACAATCAATATGACGCTCTCCCCAATGCCTTCTTAATACACCTTGATTAGAGGTCGGCTAGCACCAAATCGATAATGAAAATTGCAAGTCGAATATAAGATGAAACCAAATTGTAAATAACCTTATAATATGGCATTGACAACTTATATTACAGTGCCATCTGTAGGATTCGAATCCACAACTACATGGCTGATAACCATGTGCTCTACCAGTTGAGCTAAGACAACAATTCATTTTCATACTCAGTGGTACATACCACTATTCCATCATGAATACATTATACGGTTCATGCACAACTGTTCGATTATGTATTCTGTATCAAATAAGATAAGTTCATATGCACATCTTGTACACATGCACAATGCTTTTGTCTATTTTGGTTAAACGTGAAAACACATGTGGTAGTTTTCGCTAGAGAGTTATCAAAGCAAGCATTATGCTGAAATAGGCATGATGACATTAACAGGAAACACGCGGAAAAGGTGAAATTACTCATCTGGCACATGCAAACTCGCCTAGGAGCTGACCTTCGGTAATCAATCTGCAACCGATTACATACCATCAGCACTAACTGCATTAGTCAAATCGTAGGCTAATCAATCTGCAACCAAAACTTAATAACTTTACAACCCTACTCGAGAGAAAAGAAAATGTTGCAAGAGATTTGTAGGAGCGGAATATCACAGCAAATGATAACTTACGAAATTATGGAGAGAAAATACATTTTGCGAGTATAGAATTTTTTGCGAAGATAAAGAAATCATGAAGAACGTTTTACGAGTAAAGGAGGTTCGTGAAGTAAATTTGCGAAGGTTCGTATGATGATTCTTTGATCCGAAATTAAGGGAAATATTAGTTGTTATCCAATGTGTAAAATCATATAAATAGCCATTTAGGCATGAGAGGAAGGGGAGAGACACATTTTGAGAGAGGAAATGATTTTAGGAGGAGAGAGAAAATTTTAGAGAGGGATTTTATTTTCTTTATCATCTTCTTCCCCAAAATTCTAGAGCTCCAAATATTCATTAATGGAGTCTCAATTGTAAAATCATGTAATCATATACAATCACTAGTGAAGCACCGTGGATGTAGATCACATTGATCGAACCACGTAAAAATCTTTGTGTCTCTTTATAATTTTAGTACCTTAATTCTTAGTTTCATATCAAATTAATTAGGTTTAGGAATCATTTTAATGGATTCTAATGAGGGTGTAGTTGTGAGATAATCCGCAACTACATAATTGGCGCTAGAAACAGGGACCTAACCTTGTTGGTTCAAGAAAGATAGAAAAATTGGTTACTATTGGTGATGAATTGTACCGGATCTATGAGTCTTGAAGACAGAAATGGAAGTTCTTTTATTGGCATCTTCAAACAACAAACACATTAGTAGTAGTTCAGGAAGAGAGATGTGGATATGGAGAAATCGTCAAGCAAAAATGAAATTTACACATGCTACGTCAACAATCGCTTCCAAAAAGGACAAATTTCTTCTCACTTTTCTTATTCTTTGTTTCATTTTTCAAAATTTGGGAATTTCAAAACACAAATTGAAAAATAAATTTTTTGCGATCTAAACTTTGCTTTTTGTAGAAATCTGATTTATTATGGAAATTTTGAATTTAAAAATGTTTTTGCTATAAATTTGTAGTAACCAAATCTCGTTTTACAAATTTGTTTAAAGAATTTCTGACAAAGTCAAATTTCAAGATTTTCTGTTGGTTAGAGATTTAGAGATTTACATTTCGCAAGAACAAAAACAAGAAGAATATATGGAAAGTTTTCATTCTTCATACGAAAACATTACTCATCTTAATGATCTATAAACTGCTAACCAAATTTACTAATCGTTTGCAGCAAAATTTGTGCAAAGCTCTGCATCACTGACGAAGAAATGTCATTCCTACGAAGAAATGGGATAAATGTCATCATGAGTTCGAATCTTACGAACATAAATGTCCAGGGAGAAGAAGAAGAAATTTAGTAGGACGGGGTGAAATTCAGTAGTTCATTTTGCACAAAACAATTCGAGTTACATAAACTGTTCAGGGAGATATAAGTAAGCAAAAGAACAAAAGAAGATTTACGTACAAATGTTCATTTATGTACTTATGAAAGAGATTATCCCCATTACGAACAAAAGAAGAAGTATACGAAGAAGAAAGTTCGCAGCTACTAATTCTTACGAATGAAGTTACTAAAGGATGCTTTAGTCACGTGTGCTGGAAGTAAATACCATCAGCAAGTAAATTTTAAGAGAAGAAACAAAAGTTTAAGCCGGGCAAAAATTTGTGAGCAAAAATCTGCGAAGCTTATACCATCAGCAACTCCGGAGAAGAACACATGGGGAGATCTTAAACAATTTGTATCATTAGATACAAGGGAATAGTTGCGAAGATAGATATAAACAGTTACGAAGAATAAAAGCAAAGAGTGAAAAGAAAATGTCCAGCCAACTAATAAAATGGAGCCATCACTTCGAAAAGTGGCAAAAGGGAAGTTGAAATTCCTCTAGGGAAGACATAAAGCTGATAGGAGGAATATTTATCACTGTTAAGATGAATGGAGGAACATCACATGAAGAAATAAAAGTATCAGGAAAAGATCAAAGATCATTATACGAATTAGATTGCGAATGTTCGCAAGAAAAAACAAGGAAATACGCATCTCAAAGGGATCTCGACTCAACAGCGTGAAGAAGAGTATAGCATGAAAGAAGAACATATTGAAAACAATTCTACAGCTTCGCAAAAATTGATGAATGTTATTGCTAGTGTAATTATACTGACGAATGTTCGCAATCTTAGCTGGAAAGGAATGTTGATGAGATTATAACATTACCACTACAATCATTGTCAACAATCAGCGAACATGAGAGCGAAAAGACCATAATCCGGAAGCAACAAGGATATAAACATGATTATAGATTGTGAAGAAACATAGTTATTGATCAAAGAAGATTTTCCAGCGAGAGAACAATTAAAATCCAGCAAGCATGTTCAGGCCAACAAAAGAGTCAACTATAGCTGAGACTAAAATATTTTCCAGTGATGCAAAAATGCAATGACGTTTCTCCAAATATTAAGTTTATTAGCAAAGAAAGTTAAAAACATCATTTGAGTCAACATCATTTCTGAGAAGAAATCCTAGCAGAACTTCATGTAGGTGGACGCAGTTCACATCAGCTATAAAGAAATTTCATTTCTGCGAAGAAACATATATACTAAGAACATTTGATGCGTGAAGATATACTTCTCAAATAAATAATGGAGAAATAAGGGAGAAATGAATTAGTCCAACTCACAGCAACCAAGTATCAATTTTTGCGAAGGTGAAAAGAACAGCAGCCAATGATCAGATATTGCTTCCCTAAGGCGGTAACCAGAATCCATTTCATGAAGAGGGAAGTTTGCAACTATTTAACTTCGTGAACATTTACTTCGCAAACATTTATTTCATGAATATTCACTTAAGTTCGCAAATATCTAACTTCGTAAATGTTTACTTCGCATATATTTTCCAAGACTTGCATCGACATAACCTACTTTGGGAAGAAGCAAACTAATCCGTGAACAACCAAAGAATCCATAGAAGCATAAGGTGAACTCTATCACAACTCTCGCGGGCATGTATCTTCGGCAACACACCAGTTCAAAAGTTACCAGTATTGTTTCATTATTTCGCAAACAAGAGACAACAACAAGCCGAAAAAGATAAGTACCATTTCCTTGAATATTTTATTTATTAAGACAAAAGATTTTTGAATTTATTTACTAAAACGGATATACTCGTAAAATTTCTACAATTTCTAAGATTTCAAAACATTTCAAAGATTTTTTAGATTGGTTAAAAGCGATACAATCGCAAGATTCAAAAATGACTTCATCGCAAAATTTAAAAGATCTCAAAAAAAATTTTTTTTCAAAGACTTCAAAATTACAAAAAAAAAAATAGAGAAAATTAAATTCCTATATTTCTATAGAACAATTTTGATTAATACTTCTCATACTTTTCATACTTCTTATACTAAACATTTCATGAAAACATTCAACATTTTATGTACATGAAAAATTTACGATGAATTTTTAAAAGGCGAAAAAATACCGCCATTTACGATTAACTTGCGAATAAAAGACCGCAACTGTGATCAGCCTCCAAAAAAGAAAGAGAGCCGTGAGAAAATTTTATACAGGCAAACCTTTGTGGCGTACACCCTAGTTCGCGAAGCTATATTTCGTAAGAGGCAAAGTCCTAAAGTGCGTCATTTAAGGGGGTACCTATAAACGTGGCTAAGGGTAACCGGAACACCACCAAGGGCCCTTAGTACATGGTAAAAATTTAGGGGTACAACCCAATAATGGGGTACCTATCCAGGTTAGACACCTTGGATTCTCACCTAATCTAGCGACATTACGCAATATAAAATGCGGTGTAAGAGGATTTAGGTTGGGCGACTAAGGCATACTGTCTTTCCCAAGAAGTGCATAAAACGATCAAGGCGCCGAGGTACACGGTTGAGTCAAGAGTGCCGGGTGAGGTTGAACCACATCTGCCATTTTTGACAAGTCTTGGCAAATGATGCACTTGGCCCAAAGATACCCCATAGGGTGCAACCTTGTAACTATAAGCCCTATAGGCAAAAAGGATAAGAGGTTGCGATCAAAAGCTGGTTGTTGGCAGAACCGGATGGGAAGAGCTAACCTTGTATGGTCGATGTACGCTTCCTTGAAGGGGAAACCAGGGGGAAGATAAAGGGCAGCACCCTCCATTAGGGAGCTGATACGTGCTATAAGACGCAAATGTCACGAGGCTTCTTGTTTGCGAAAACATAAAGGCTTGTCATATTTGTGCAACAATTGAACTTCTGCGAGCCTTCTAAAAAAAAAAAAAAAAAAAAAAAAAAAAAAAAAGAAAAAAAAAAGAACTCGCAGAACATAACAATGAAGATAAGATGAGATCAATGGGTTTTTGCATGAAAGTGTAAAGACGACCTGCGATTTCATCGCAAGACGATAATGTCACGAGGTTGTATATTCGCAAGAATGTTCAGACTTGTCATATTATCGCAAATACAAAATATTATCACAAAAGAGGTGGCAAAATAAGACCTTTACTTAGGTAGGCATGATAAGACCACAGCAATTCATGAAATTTATTCCATCAATATCATTGAAGAACTTTTACAAGAATATATATCATGAAGTCCTAACAAAGAAGACAATTCCATCAAGATCATTGAAGAACTTTGAAGAGAATATATATATCAAACAAGACAATTCCATCAAGATCATTGAAGAATTTTGAAGACAATATATATCAAAGAAGACAATTCCATCAATATCATTGAAGAATTTTTACAAGAATATATATCACGAAGTCATACCAGAAGAGGCGATTTCATTCGCGAAAATACACAAGTAAACTTCCGAAGATGATTATATGAATAGAGGAAATTCAAAGATATATCAATTTTACTGCAGCAAAATGAGCTAAGTAACACAAACATTAGCTATGCATTATAATAAATAAGTATTAACATCATACAAGTATCATATTTGCATCATACAAGCATCATATTTGCATCATACAAACATCATATTCGCATCATTCAAGCATCATATTTGCATCATAAAAGCATTGCATAAACATTTTATGACATAAGCATCGCATACATATTTCATAACATAATCATTACATAAATATTATATTCGCACAAGTATTGTACAAAATTTTACAGGAAAATACCACGAAACTTCGCAGAAAAGTTCATAATTCGCAGGACTATTCATAGTTCGTAACACTATATTCGTAACACTATATTCACAACACTATGTTCGTAACACTATATTCGCAACACTATGTTCGTAACACTATATTCGCAACACTATGTTCGTAACACTATATTCGCAACAGTACATTCGCAGCAGTATGATTCGCAACAGTATGTTCGCAGCACTATTCACAACACTATTCAGAAGTTTAGAAATTCGCAGAAAATCCCAAAAATTCATAAAAATATTCAGAAGATAATTCGAAGTTAGTGGTTACCACTTGAGGCAAAGGCAAGATAAGAATAGAGATGCAATTTAATTATTCAACATTTTCTCAAGGATTCTCCTTCATAGATAAAGAACAGAGGCAACTATGGATACCCAAGAAAATATTTGATGTTCTTTATCTTCTCAGCAAGAATCCTCACCAAAAGTGGAATAATAATTTCACATGAACAGAGGAAATATTTATCACTCTCATCAAGGATATTTTATACTTCATATATAATTCGAGGATTAAATACTTCTTATACTTCTTAAGGATACTTCATACTTCTTATATATTTCGAGGATTAAGTACTTCTTATACTTCTTCAAGGATATTTTATATTTCTTATACTTCATACTTCTTCAAGATACTTCGCATACTTCACACTTCGCAAGATGATACTTCTAATTACTTCTTAAAAGCTTCAGAACTTCGCAAAAGAATAGAGGCAAGTATATACTTTTCAAGACTAGTATTCTTTCGCTCGTTCCTTCATCAACAAAGATCAAAGATTACTACAACAACGGATTTTTTCTTAAAGATCGCTCTTCAAGCAATATTCAAGAAAAAAAAGAGGCAAGATGTAGGAGCGGAATATCACAGCAAATGATAACTTACGAAATTATGGAGAGAAAATACATTTTGCGAGTATAGAATATTTTGCGAAGATAAAGAAATCACGAAGAACGTTTTACGAGTAAAGGAAGTTCGTGAAGTAAATTTGCGAAGGTTCGTATGATGATTCTTTGATCCGAAATTAAGGGAAAGATTAGTTGTTATCCAATGTGTAAAATCATATAAATAGCCATTTAGGCATGAGAGGAAGGGGAGAGACACATTTTGAGAGAGGGGATGATTTTAGGAGGAGAGAGAAAATTTTAGAGGGGGATTTTATTTTCTTTATCATCTTCTTCCCCAAAATTGTAGAGCTCCAAATATTCATTAATGGAGTCTCAATTGTAAAATCATGTAATTACATACAATCACTAGTGAAGCATCGTGGATGTAGATCACATTGATCGAACCACGTAAAAATCTTTGTGTCTTTTTATAATTTTAGTACTTTAATCTTCATCTTTACATCAAATAATTGAGATCATCATATTGGATTCTTATGAGGGTGTAGTTGTGAGATAATCCGCAACTACATAATTGGCGCTAGAAACAGGGAAAGATTAAATGGATTTATCCTTCCTGTAACTTGTTGGATCAAAATTTCGTTTTAATAATTGGTCCTCTTCTCTCTCTACTATTTTCTTCCCCAATTTCATTTTCTAGAAAATTCAATCTGAAATGGGAGATGTTATGGTTCATCGTTTACTTAATTCGTCATCGGTTAATTCAAGCCTTTCGTCCGGTTTCGCATCGTCTAGTTCGAATTTCACATCTCGATCTAGTAGTTTTTCCAGGGATCAGCTTCACTAACTCGTGTGAGTTCATTTGGATCTGTACAAGGATTTCCATATGTTCATTTCTCAATGAAGGATCATTCAATTCCACCGAGTCGATCAATTACATCTTCAACTTGTGAAAACTACAAGTAATTGATTAAACGTTCCGTCGTCGACCAAGAAAGCATGTATGTGTTCGTTGACAACTCATCCAGGAAGATAAGTCAAATTCACGAAGAAAGATGAAGTTATGTACTTCGCAAAATGATTATACGTCCCAACTTGGAGTATACGAAGTCCAGTATACAACTACACCCAATTACGATGTACATAACGAAGCCCACTCATCCAGTTAGCTACTTGGAGTATAAGTATATTACCCCACTTTAGTGTTACCACATTAATTCTTACGAAGATGGTCCCATATACTTACGAAGATGATCCCCATCAAAATTCTTACGAAGATGGTGCTCACGAATATGGTCCCCATAAAAATTCTTTTCTGTCATATACTTACGAATATCATCTTCGTAGTGTCAAATCTTACGAACGTTCACAGAAGCATCATTTCTACTTTTTTACACTTCGCAAATATTCACTTTGCGAACGTTCGCAACACCAATACTTCGCAAATGTTCGTTTACTTCGCAAAAGTCCGCAAAACAGCAGAATTATATTTCGCAAGAGTGGCTAGAATAATTGGTATGCTATGAGAACATGTAAGACGATGCTAGATTCGTAAGCAAATCACATACTTCGCAAGAGACAACAACGACTCACATAAAAGCTAAGTACCTCTTTCCTTAAACATTTTATTTGCTTACGAAAAATAAAAGATTTTTGATTTGATTTACAAAAAGCGATTCAATCATACAATTACAAAGATGATACAATTACAAAGATCTCAAGATTTCACAATTGCAAAAGAAACCGAGAAAAACATCTCGCACAAATCAATTTATATATTTCTCTTGAAAAATTTACTTTATTTCCAATGATATGATATTCGACATGGAGAGTAGTAGATGGCAAACCTTTATGGCGTATACTCGTAAAAGGCAAAGCACCTCAGTGCGTCATATGAGGGGGTACCTATTAGGATCATTTCCATGGAAAAATATTTGTCAAGAGAGATGAAATAGATAATACAAAGGAAATCAAAACAAACAAAAATATTTTGAAGTATCATATAAATAAAAAATAAGAAATTTTGATAAAAGAAATGTTGAATACTAATCTAAATTTTTATTTGCATTACAGCATAGCATGAGGCAAAGAACATGGAGTGAGAGTTCGCATGATGGGTTCGCAATATTTCTTACATTTAGAGGATTAAGTACTTCTTAAGGATACTTCATACTTCTTATATATTTCGAGGATTAAGTACTTCTTATACTTCTTCAAGGATACTTCATACTTCTTATACTTCAATGGTTGATACTTCTTATTTACTTCGCAACATTCCGGGACTTCGCAAAAGAATAGAGATCGCTCTTCAAGCAATATTCAAGAAAAAAGAGGCAAGATGTAGGAGAGGAATATCACAGCAAATGATAACTTATGTAAAACTATTTTTATATAAATTACGAGCCTCTTCATGTCTTCTTACTCCATTCTCGTGATTGTTTTGATGTATTGCTTGTTGTCTCTCAGTTTCTTCCATAAGTTGCTGTTCTTCCTCTCGATTCTGATTGTTTTCTCTAGGATTTGGTCTTGTTCGCAAATTCCCCATGCTTTGTTCGTGGTTTGGTATTAAAATGAAACGATTCTCTTGATTTCTTTCACCTTGATTCTGCGCTTGTTCTTGCATATTATTTTCATTATTGATTATCGGTGAATTTTGTCCTTCTCTTTCTGTTCTAACATTTGATCTTGCAACACTTTGAGATTTCCTTATTTGTAGTATCTCATTTTCCATCCTCAATTCTTGATTTTGTCTTGTTAAATTGGCACGATCTTCAGCTTCGATCATTCGTTCTTTTTGGATTCCTTGTCTCAATGTTTCTAACATCTCCCTTTCTCTTTCAAGAATTGTTCCTCCCATCAACCTCCCATTTTCTCTGATTTGTGGTTCTATATCTCCTTCTTCTGGTGTATTAGTTCTCCAAGTGTGTATACTCACTTGATCATGACCTATTATTTGTTGAGCTTGATTTCTTCGATTACTTCTTCTCCTACTAGGTTCTCCTGTTATATTTGCTTCTCCTCCTGCAAGTCTTACACTTCTTCTTACTTCATTTAATGGTTCTGATTTGTTTCTTCTTCTTGTCATTTTTCTGGTACAGGAATTCTTTCTCCCCCTGTTTCTTTTTTGACTAAATAAGAATTTATATTAAAATAATTGATAAAACATATTTAATAATATTCTTAACTACATATAAATGAGATTCATATTGGAAATAAAGTAAATATTTGAGATAACCCGGATAAATATTTGATGTAGGAGCGGAATATCACAGCAAATGATAACTTACGAAATTATGGAGAGAAAATACATTTTGCGAGTATAGAATATTTTGCGAAGATAAAGAAATCACGAAGAACGTTTTACGAGTAAAGGAAGTTCGTGAAGTAAATTTGCGAAGGTTCGTATGATGATTCTTTGATCCGAAATTAAGGGAAAGATTAGTTGTTATCCAATGTGTAAAATCATATAAATAGCCATTTAGGCATGAGAGGAAGGGGAGAGACACATTTTGAGAGAGGGATGATTTTAGGAGGAGAGAGAAAATTTTAGAGAGGGATTTATTTTCTTTATCATCTTCTTCCCCAAAATTGTAGAGCTCCAAATATTCATTAATGGAGTCTCAATTGTAAAATCATGTAATTACATACAATCACTAGTGAAGCATCGTGGATGTAGATCACATTGATCGAACAACGTAAAAATCTTTGTGTCTTTTTATAATTTTAGTACTTTAATCTTCATCTTTACATTAAATAATTGAGATCATCATATTGGATTCTTATGAGGGTGTAGTTGTGAGATAATCCGCAACTACATAATTGGCGCTAGAAACAGGGATAGATTAAATGGATTTATCCTTCCTGTAACTTGTTGGATCAAAAATTTCGTTTAATAATTGGTCCTCTTCTCTCTCTACTATTTTCTTCCCCAATTTCATTTTCTAGAAAATTCAATCTGAAATGGGAGATGTTATGGTTCATCGTTTACGAATTCGTCATCGGTTAATTCAAGCCTTTCGTCCGGTTTCGCATCGTCTAGTTCGAATTTCACATCTCGATCTAGTAGTTTTTCCAGGGATCAGCTTCACTAACTCGTGTGAGTTCATTTGGATCTATACAAGGATTTCCATATGTTCATTTCTCAATGAAGGATCATTCAATTCCACCGAGTCGATCAATTACATCTTCAACTTGTGAAAACTACAAGTAATTGATTAAACGTTCCGTCGTCGACCAAGAAAGCATGTATGTGTTCGTTGACAACTCATCCAGGAAGATAAGTCAAATTCACGAAGAAAGATGAAGTTATGTACTTCGCAAAATGATTATACGTCCCAACTTGGAGTATACGAAGTCCGATATACAACTACACCCAATTACGATGTACATAACGAAGCCCACTCATCCAATTAGCTACTTGGAGTATAAGTATATTACCCCACTTTAGTGTTACCACATTAATTCTTACGAAGATGGTCCCATATACTTACGAAGATGATCCCCATCAAAATTCTTACGAAGATGGTGCTTACGAAGATAGTCCCCATAAAAATTCTTTTCTGTCATATACTTATGAATATCATCTTCGTAGTGTCAAATCTTACGAACGTTCGCAGAAGCATCATTTCAACTTTTTTACACTTCGCAAATATTCACTTTGCGAACGTTCGCAACACCAATACTTCGCAAATGTTCGTTTACTTCGCAAAAGTCCGCAAAACAGCAGAATTATATTTCGCAAGAGTGGGCTAGAATAATTGGTATGCTATGAGAACATGCAAGACGATGCTAGCTTCGTAAGCAAATCACATACTTCGCAAGAGACAACAACGACTCACATAAAAGCTAAGTACCTCTTTCCTTAAACATTTTATTTGCTTACGAAAAATAAAAGATTTTTGATTTGATTTACAAAAAGCGATTCAATCACACAATTACAAAGATGATACAATTACAAAGATCTCAAGATTTCACAATTACAAAAGAAACCGAGAAAAACATCTCGCACAAATCAATTTATATATTTCTCTTGAAAAATTTACTTTATTTCCAATGATATGATATTCGACATGGAGAGTAGTAGCTGGCAAACCTTTATGGCGTATACTCGTAAAAGGCAAAGCACCTCAGTGGGTCATATGAGGGGGTACCTATTAGGATCATTTCCATGGAAAAATATTTGTCAAGAGAGATGAAATAGATAATACAAAGGAAATCAAAACAAACAAAAATATTTTGAAGTAGCATATAAATAAAAAATAAGAAATTTTGATAAAAGAAATGTTGAATACTAATCTAAATTTTTATTTGCATTACAGCATAGCATGAGGCAAAGAACATGGAGTGAGAGTTCGCATGATGGGTTCACAATATTTCTTACATTTAGAGGATTAAGTACTTCTTAAGGATACTTCATACTTCTTATATATTTCGAGGATTAAGTACTTCTTATACTTCTTCAAGGATACTTCATACTTCTTATACTTCAATGGTTGATACTTCTTATTTACTTCGCAACATTCCGGGACTTCGCAAAAGAATAGAGGCAAGTATATACTTTTCAAGACTAGTATTCTTTCGCTCGTTCCTTCATCAACAAAGATCAAAGATTACTACAACAACGGATTTTTTCTTAAAGATCGCTCTTCAAGCAATATTCAAGAAAAAAGAGGCAAGATGTAGGAGCGGAATATCACAGCAAATGATAACTTAAGAAATTATGGAGAGAAAATACATTTTGCGAGTATAGAATATTTTGCGAAGATAAAGAAATCACGAAGAACGTTTTACGAGTAAAGGAAGTTCGTGAAGTAAATTTGCGAAGGTTCGTATGATGATTCTTTGATCCGAAATTAAGGGAAAGATTAGTTGTTATCCAATGTGTAAAATCATATAAATAACCATTTAGGCATGAGAGGAAAGGGAGAGACACATTTTGAGAGAGGGGATGATTTTAGGAGGAGAGAGAAAATTTTAGAGAGGGATTTATTTTCTTTATCATCTTCTTCCCCAAAATTGTAGAGCTCCAAATATTCATTAATGGAGTCTCAATTGTAAAATCATGTAATCACATACAATCACTAGTGAAGCACCGTGGATGTAGATCACATTGATCGAACCACGTAAAAATCTTTGTGTCTCTTTATAATTTTAGTACCTTAATTCTTAGTTTCATATCAAATTAATTAGGTTTAGGAATCATTTTAATGAATTCTTATGAGGGTGTAGTTGTGAGATAACCGCAACTACAAGATTAGGTCCAGTATACAATTCATTGTAACCAACAATAGTAACAATTACCTAAAAAATTGCAGGCACATTGCAAACTTAGTTCAATGCTCCTGCAGTAAGGCTTGAGGTCAAAATACATGGTATACCAAAATTATCTTTTGCAAGAGATTAACGGTTGTGAATCAATCAAAACTTGTACAACCCAACTTCTAAAAGCATACCATGAAAATGCTCACCAAACGTAAACACACCTGCACATTCCTTTGTATCTTCAGCTACATGGATTATGCAATGTTTCATTCTGTCATTCATTAAATCCTGATAATTCCAAAAGATCTAGTTCAAATAAAAATGTTCAATATTAACAATTTTCAAAATCAGTGATATGTATATATAAATAGTTTGAATACTCCAGAGTGTCAATTAGCTAGAATAACAATATACCACATCAGCCATATATACGAACATATTAATTATGAATAGTTAGGTACCCGATGAGAACTTTAATATTGCAGTACTCGTTAAGACCTTGTCAAGACTCAAAGATTTTATGCAGTTGCTCAACACTAAATCAAGATTTCTTTACGTAATCCAGCAGTAACTATTCATGGAGGTTGCATGTAGTAGTTAGACAACATATTAAAAAGATGCTTTTTGATGATGGTAGCATATGGCAGCACACACATAATTATGTTTGGAAGCGCATTGTCCAAGCATATAAAATTGAAATACAAAATAATAACAGAGACTGTTACGTAGCAAAACTGGTATATGAGTCTAAATTCTTACCTACTTGCACATTAAGTTTATGTTGGTCTAAGCCATACATTGGGACGTATGCGGAACTGAGTATCCATGCATTGGGATTTAAAAAAAACTGAATACCTCAATAAAAAGGTCATGATGATTTTATGTTCCTCCAAGCGATATATTAGGCTTTAAAAAAACTGTATACCCACCGCATCTAAAGTGTTGAACCTTAAGAAAAACTTTACCCTCTGAGAATTTTCAGAGTTGTCTGTGCATGCTGAACACTCAATAGGTACACCTCCATCAAGTAAATTGCAATTGCATGGTAACTTGCAACATGTAGGATCAGAATATTGTCACAACAATATTCCTTCGAAATAAACAATAGTTCTGCGAGACATGTTTACGATACATCAATGATATTCTACGAAACATCTCATAGTGATGTAAGGAATGACATATCGGATGAAAACGACAGAAACATGAGAAAAGTGTGACATTTCTGCGATGAATCGATAAAACCTGCGAAAGATTAAGGCGGTGCTAACTGCGATTTATCGCAAGAACCCAGATCCGAAATTAAAGGGAATCTTAGCTGTAAATGAGCTGTCATGAGCTGTAATCCACTATGTAAATGCCTATATAAAGGAGATGAATAGTTCCAGAGGAGGAGAGGAATTTTTGAGTGCTAAGAAAGTTTTTAGGAGAGAGAAAATCTTATTAAGTGAATTGTATTCTTGATTACTGTAATTATTTTAAGATCATATTAATAAAAAAAAAGGTCCTTAATCTTCAAATTGTGTCATAAATATTAATAAATTCTTGAGTAGGGTGTAGTGTGGGAATTCCTGCAACTACATTTTGGCGCCTGGAAACAGGGAGAATCAATTTGAGAAATTTAAAATTGCAACTTGAAGATTTGAAGAAATTATTAGAATTGAAGAAATGGCTAGAAGGAGAAGAAATACATCAGAACCACCAACAACAGTGAGAAGAAGTAAAAGAATTGCAGGTGAAGGAACAAGTGAATTGGAAGGATCTTTAAGGATCAGATCAGGAAGAAGTAGAATGAGAAATGGTGCAGAAAATTCAATTCAACCACCGAATCAACAAACACAAGCACAAGATAGAAATGTGGATTATAATATAGTAAGCGTGCATACTTGGAGGTCGGATTCGATAGAAGAGGCAGAAAATCAAGAAGAGGAAAGAAATCAAGAAGTGGATGGAGGAGTAATTCATGAAGGACATGAGGTAGTAGATGATTTGAGACAAAGGATACAAGAAGAAATAAGATTAGAGGCAGAAGAACGTGCAAATCTTACAAGGCAAAATCATGAACTAAGAATGGAAAATTTGAGGTTGCAAAATAGAAGATCAAGAAGAAGCATGAGATCAAGTTCAAGATAATATAGAGAAGAAACAAGACAAAATCATCCTATAAAAAATATTGGCGAGAATTTGATAAATGATCGTTATATTCCACGCGGTGAAACTTTGGACATTAGACATAATCAAGATGAGGGAGAAAATCAAGAAGAGAGAAGGAGAATGTTACGTGATGAAGAGATTCGAAGAAATCGTAGGATAATTCAAGATGATATTGAGAGGCATTATATTGAGCAAGTACATTTAGCGGGAGAAAGAGAGAGATTGTGAGCCGAAGTAGAAGAACAAGAAATTCAAGCAGCATTGCGTCAGAATAATCATGATAATCGAGAAAGACGACGTGTACAAAATCGTAATAATGATAATCTAAATGAGGAATATGAGAGAATTCGCAGAGACATAGAAAGGCAACGAAGATAAATGATAAGGGATGAGGAAATTCGCAGAGAAGAAAATGAAAGACAAATTAATTTGCAAATTCAAGAAGAAGAAAATCGTAGAAGAAGGAAAAATCAAGATGTTGAAGAAGAAGCACGAAATATCGCAAGACAAGAAAGGCATGAACGCAGACGAAGAGAAGTTGCGTTGAAAAGGCCAATGGAGCAAAATTATGATAGGAATGAGAAAATCTTGCGAGAATTAGCAGAAATGAGAGGAATGATAAATAACAGAAGAGAAGGAGGAAGAAGACAACTTGATGAGGCAATCGAAGAAGCTGCGAAAACTCCATTTACTCAAGAGGTACAATTAGGATGGATACCTCCAAAATGCAATTTTCCGGTGTTGACCAGTATTTTTGATGGGACTACATGTGCCGTCCAACATATCAAAGCCTATATTCAATGCATGCTACAATGGGAGAACCATGATGTCGTCTTGTGCAAATATTTTGCTTCAAGTTTAACTGGCGAAGCACTGAAGTGGTTTGAAAGTCTCCCCAAGAATACAATAACTTCGTTCATGCACTTGCAAACTACTTTCTTAGGAGCATACATAAGCAATAACTCTACACGACCTGGAATTGAAGATGTGTTTGGATTGAAGAAGAGAGTTGGCGAGAGTTTAAAGCACTTAACGATAAGATGGAGGATAATGTGCACTGAAATGGCAGGAAGAGTAGATGAAAGATATCTCATTTTGTACTTCATAAATGCTATGTTTGCGACAAATCTATTATACATCCAGGTATTCAGAGTTAAAAACACAATCACTATGACAGAACTTCGAGAATTGCAAGAAGAATATATCAATTTGGAGGAAAAAAAAAATGAGATGGAGTCATATCCAATTCTCGCAGGCACAAGTTCAGCCATAGCAAATGGAAGTTTATTACCAAAGATGATTAATACAGTGGCAAGTACCTCCCAAAATCAGCGAGAGAAAATGGAGATTGATAATCAACGTAAGGTAGTAGCAATGGGGAGTAGAGATCAGGAGGAATTGGAAAAGGAGAGAAATTTTTATAATCGCAATAATAAAAATAAGGTCCCAAGGTTTGATCAACCGCAAGAGACTTATGGTGGACAGAGGCAGAATTATTCAAGAGAGCAAAGAGGTCATAGGATTATATGGGAAGACATCAAATTGCCACCTCTAAATACCAGTATAGACAAGATTTGGGAAGTGATTATTTTTGATGGAGAATATACCTTTACCATGGAACATGGGGAGAAAACCACATCCTAACAACCAAAGTCAAGAATTCTGCCTTTATCATCATTTTCATGGCCATTCTGTGAGTAATTGTAGAAATGTAAAAACAATTATTCTGTGAATGATTGAACAGGAGAAGTTAAATCATTTTCTAGCGAGATATCCACAACCTCAAAGAATTGCCACAAAGCACCAGAAATTCGCAGAGTCAATGTTGCGAAAGAAGCAGAAACATTTGTCATTGAAGTAGGAGCTACAACAAAAAATCTATTTTGCAATTCAATTGTACATTCGCAGAAAACAATAGAAGATTTCCATGACAATGTGATAAGTAGAGTATTTGCAATGGATATAGAGGGAAGAGAGGTGATGAATATTGCGAAGATTTCTCCGTTAGAAGAATGGCAAAAACAAGTTATTTCTTTTACTGCACAAGAGATACCAGAGCCAGGGAAAAACAAGAACAACAAGAAGTGTGCAGACAGAATATTAAAAGAAAAACTTTGCTCAAAAATAAGAATTTTTTTTTTTATTAAAAGAAAAAGATAATGATTTCGAATCATATAAGAATTTTTAATGCAAATGCATAAGACGGGCGCAAATCGCCTAAAAACATATAAGAATGGGACGAACTTTTATGGCGTACACCTTAGTTCGCGGATTCTATTCCGTAAGAGGTAATATCCTTAAAGTGCGTCATAAGGGGGGTATCTCTTTGCATGGCTATGGTAAAGGCTATACTGCTGCTGGAACCTAGTCATGGAGA
Organism: Papaver bracteatum; assembly: GCA_023529315.1. Lineage (NCBI taxonomy): Eukaryota > Viridiplantae > Streptophyta > Magnoliopsida > Ranunculales > Papaveraceae > Papaver > Papaver bracteatum. The sequence goes on from JAJJWX010002341.1 coordinate 313,152, forward strand.
TTTGGGATTATAGAAAATCCATCCGGGAGAGATAACTTGGATTCCCAACTATATAAGGTTATACCCTGGTTGGGCGCCCGAGAGTTTCTCCTAAGGAATGCAAAGTATGATCAAGGCGCCGAGGTACACGGTTGAGCTATGGGTGCCCGGGACGGATGAACCTACCCTGGCCATCCATGGCAAGTCTTGGCTTACGATGTGTTCGGCCCGAAGAAAACCCCACTAGGGTGTAGTCTTGTAACTATAAGCCATATAGGCATAAAGGATAAGAGTCTATGAAAACAACTGGTTGTTTCTAGAACCGGATGGGAGGAGCTATTCTTGTATGGCAGAAGTACGTCTCCTTGAAGGGGAAACCAGGGGGAGAGATAAGGGAGATACCCTCCATTAGGGAGATGTGTATCAAAAAAGACGGCAATGTCATGGGACTTTATATTCGCAAGAATATTTAGGCCCGTCATATTATCGCGTGACACATACAGCAATGTCATGGGACTTTATATTCACAAGAATATTTAGGCCCGTCATATTTCCGCATGACAGGCCAAAAATCCTAAAGAGAAATGTTAAGATGAGATCAATGGGTTTTTGAGATAAGAACAAAATATGAGATAAATGAAATCAATGATAAGAGGATATAAATCGCAAAGACGTCCTGCGATTTCATCGCAAAGATGCCAATGTCATAAGTCTTAAAAATCAAAGAGAGATTAATCTCACAAGATGACTTAGACTTATCATATTGTCGCAGAGATCAAAATAAATGATAAGACAAGATCAATGGATTATTACATGTAAAAATAAGAATGTCCTGCGATCTTGTCGGATAAAAGTGGCATAATAAGACCTTTAACTAGGAAGGTGAAATAAGACCACAAGAGAGGTTATATCTGCGAAGCATATAACAGATTTTTTGCAGCATTATTTGCGATAATTCATTTATCATATTGTAGATTAATAACAAGAGGCAAGTATGGGAATGATGCATAGAATGGTAAATATTGTTATTCATCATTATATGATAAATTCATACAGATAATTGGAGATTAATGATTATATTAACCATTTTTCAAAAAGAATTGTTTCTTGAATTTTTAATGACAAACAGATAGAAGCAAAAAAGAATTTATATATTGAAAGACATCAGGATCTGCAGATAATTCTCAGAATATTACAATTTGTCGCAGATAATTATCGCAAGAAAGAAAGAGAGAAATACAGGAGAAGATCAAAAATAAAAAAAAAATATTGAGATTTATCTCCATCATTATTTTCATCTTTGTCTTCACCATCTTCATCATTAGTTCCTTCCTCATCTTCGCTTTCACTTTCATATGGATCAACCTCACTGTCAAAAATAATTGGTACTTGAGAACTGGCTGGGATATTATCCATAAGACAAGGATATAGACTAAGAGGAAGATCGTTATCTTTGCAAACTTTCTCAATAGCATTAATGCGAACGGTGAGAAGAGTACTACGCAAGTTTGAGTTGGATATCTTTATTTTCTCTTGCAGTCTAGATATTTTTTCATTACGGGAAACAAGATTTTTCGCAAGACCACTCTTTTCTTCTTCAAGTTCTGCTATCCTTTTGGAATATCTTTTTTCAGATTCTGCTATGATACAACAACAAGTTAGAAATTTGTTGGAAATCTACAAGAAATACAAAGATATTAAAGGAACAATAAATAATAACCTTCTCTTTCATGGATCATTTCTTGTATCAAGGTTGCTTGCTCGGTATGAAAACTGACATATATCGCTAAATTTTTCCTAACATTATCGAGAATTGTCGCAGCCCATGCGAATTCATCATCACTTTGAATGAGAAGACGGGAATGGATTTGTTCTTCTCTTTTAAGAAGTTTAATGTTTTCATTCTTAAGTCTATCTCTCTCAAGTTCAGTATCAATAAGGGTATTGCGGAATTTTGATAGAGCTTCAGCGCCTTGAAGAGTAATGTGTTCTTTATCCTTATCGAGTTCATTTTTCTTGGCTTTTAAGACTTTGATTTTTTCTCTAAACTCATCTATGCAAGTCTTTAAACTATTGGATGTACTTAAGACAGATCTATAATCCATTCTCATAAGGAAAATGTGATATTTAATCTCATCAATGGACAGAGTATTAATTTTTTCGTCTGAATAGTTATTTAAAGCGTCATTAAGACGCTGAAGAAGAGTGGTTTCATCTATGGGTTCATCAAAAGAATTAAGAATGAGGGCTTCATCAATAAGATTATAGGCATCTGCAAAATGGTTGCTCAAATAAGCTAAAATATCAAAAAAAAAAATGGGTGAAAGATTCATACCAATAACTTGTTTGCAGAATTTCTCCTTGTCAACTAATTTCTGCTGAAGAACTTTAACTTCTACTTCAAGCGAATTTTTTTTATTAAGGAGCTCAGTATTCCATCTACTTCTAACTGTTTATATTTTTCGCGAATAAAGGAGATTTCAGCTTCATATTGCTTATTCTTCTCACAAAGTTTCGCAGACTCAGATTGTGAATCAGTAAGCCTTTTATGAGATGATGATAATCTACTTTCTAATTATGAAGCAACAGAAAAAGAAGCTCTAGAAGTCTGTGACAAAAAAGATAAAATGAGTAATATAAGTAAAATATCTTTGATACTCATGACAAATGTAAAGTTTACTACAAGAAAAATAAAGGAAAGGGGCATACCAACGAAGCTAACGCATGAATAAAACCTGGGTTGATAAATCTTGAGACTCCTTTAAGATCTTTATTATTAGTCAAGATTGAAGCGTCACAGATCTTCGAGAAATAGTTGCAAGTACGAGTAATATCATCCTCTCCAATACCTTGTATATGGTTTCTAAAAATGTTTGACAATTGATCCATTGGAGTCTCAGGTTGAGAAAGACCCATCGAAAACCTAATTCTCGCGGAAGAAATATGTATTGAAGTGCCCACGGAGGCATCATTATTAACTCCACTATTCTTTTCAATTTCATTATCTTTTTCAGTGATAATAGAAGTTTCTCTAAGTGGAGAATTTAAAGAAGGAAGTGGCTGAGTTTTTCTTATCTTCTTTGGAGGACCATCATCGGTTTGATTTTTATTGCGGTGAGGAGAAGCACCGGAACCTTCATTTGGAGTTATTACTCTTTTGCCTTTATTTTTGGCTTCAATCGTCGCGACAAATGGTATTTCCTTGAAAACAATCACACATGAAGATAAGAAACAGGGGCAACAATATATTGATAAAGGTTATAGAAGATTGTTTCTTACTTCATTTGTGAAGGTCTTCAAAGTTTGTAGGATATTGGGATTCCCAATATTAGCATAGCTAAGCTTCATTTTTTCGATCTATTAAAGATATTTCAATAATCATTAAGAATAATACATTTATCCAAATTTGCGAATAATGATAAATTTTGCGAGATATACCTCAGAGTTCCTTTCAGGCCAGTTAAAAATCCAAGGATGATACGCTGCAAGATTCGTAGGATTCGCAGGAAGATCAAGAGTGCCAGAAATATATGGACCTTCAAGGAGGAGAGGAAATCTGCACCACTTATCATCTTTTGAGTAACGTGGACCTTGGTTTTTACTCGAATGATAGTCTATATCTTGCATAAGAATTTTATCCTTCGCAACCTTTTTATTCTTATTTAAACGAACATCCCAACACGTGCTCTCTTTCTTCATGGGAATCACTTGATAATTCGCGAAGAAATTATCCACGGTATATTTTGCCGGAATAATTGGGATATCTTTTAAATCAGGATGTCTCGCATCATCGGGATAGCGAGATCCTTTACCAGATCCACGAGAGGCATATTCGAGAATGAGACGAATACAGTCTCCACTTAATTGGTAGATTGCACGTGAAAATTTAGCGTGAGAAATAATTTCATAAAAAAGAGGGAATTCTGGGTTATAAAGAGGGATAGGAAGGCCAGCTTCTAGTTGACCTAGCGAAATAAGGATTTTCTCATTGGAAGAAGGAAATCCTGAGATTAGATCAATGGAGAGATCAGAGTCTTAAGATTGACCAGGGATCTCAGAAAGTGTGAAACCTAAAGTTTGGAGCTTCTGTTGGTGTTTTTGGAAAGTGGGTTGACCTAATTTTTTAGCAGGAGCCATTTTTTAGTATGGGAATGATGATTAAGATGAAGAAGAATAAAGAAATAAAATTGAAACAGTGATAGATCCGGAATTTGCGGAAGAAGATGAAGAACAGTAGAGTTGCAGAGAATAAGTAAGAAGAAAGAGTAAAAAGGAGAGGAGAGATTGGTGAATAAGATATTTATAAGAGAAGAAGATTCTCGAGAACATCAATGCATTCAATGAAGAAAAGACGTGAATGGTCAGAATTCAACGGTTGAAAAAAGATGTGTCAAGGGATAAATGAGAGAGAAAAAAACACGCGTAGAATATCTAGCGATGGATGCAGAGACGTGTCAGAATGAAGGGAGTGTGAAAAGACAAGAAGTTGCGGCAAATCAAGAAACTTAAATTCTCATGATCTTTATCTTCTTCGCAGAAAAGATATGAGAAGAGGCAAGATGTAGGATCAGAATATTGTCACAACAATATTCCTGCGAAATAAACAACAGTTCTGCGAGACATGTTTACGATACATCAATGATATTCTATGAAACATCTCATAGTGATGTAAGGAATGACATATAGGATGAAAACGACAGAAACATGAGAAAAGTGTGACATTTCTGCGATGAATTGATGAAACCTGCGAAAGATTAAGGCGGTGCTAACTGCGATTTATCGCAAGAACCCAGATCCTAAATTAAAGGGAATCTTAGCTGTAAATGAGCTGTCATGAGCTGTAATCCACTATGTAAATGCCTATATTAAGGAGATGAATAGTTCCAGAGGAGGAGAGAAATTTTTGAGTGCTAAGAAAGTTTTTAGGAGAGAGAAAATATTATTAAGTGAATTGTATTCTTGATTACTGTAATTCTTTTAAGATCATATTAATAAAAAAGGTCCTTAATCTTCAAATTGTGTCATAAATATTGATAAATTCTTGAGTAGGGTGTAGTGTGGGAATTCCTGCAACTACACAACAGATCACCCAAAAGAAACAACTGTGATTGCATAAAATGAGATTAAAAGGATATGAACTTGTATCTGATTAAGGAGACATGCACATTTTCAAGGCCTTCCTCAATCATAGCAACATTGGTAAAAAGGTAGCAGTACCTCCTGGGATTAAATTGACCATAGGTAAGATGTAAAAAATTAGGTGCACGTTGTACATACATGATCACCAACCAATGCAGAATAATAAAAGTGTCAGTACGATAAAACCTTGAAACAAAACATTTTCAGACACTTGACATATGATCATGTTTAGATCTTATGCAAGATATAAAAAAATTCATAGTAACATACAGATAGACATACACACGCACACAGAGATCAAACAACTTACTTGAGAGAAAGACTTACAAAATACAAGGTGATGAAGACGGTACTTGAACTTTTGAAGAGAGCGACTTACAATTACATGTTTGTCCAAGTGAACTGTTAGTGTCCTCCCAAGAACTTCAGCGAAAAGCAACACTCCAGTCAATATCTCGGTCTACCACCTGTTTATTAATAGTTGATAACCGATTATTCTTGTTTCAAACTAAGCATAGCATCAATAAATACACGGATACATAGAATACTGAATCCGTTTTATGGATGAGCCAAGCCTGTGTTCAAGAACAGAAACTATGCTAACAATTCAACCAACATGCAACTGAGAATCTAACTCAACCAATGAAATTTGGTTGGGTATTACTCACTTAAAGATACCCTGCTGCATAAAACCATCAGAAAATTATATGGGGTCCCACCTGGAACTTGCACCATGCACAACACCATACATAAAACACAGACTCACGAAAGTGTCAACTCCAAAGTCGGTCGCATTATACCCTGAATTTGTATCTGAATAAGAATACAAAAAATGGTTCATTTGAAGACAATCAACAATCCAATATCCTAAAACCAAAACAACAAAAGTAATTATTGGTGAATGACTACCAACGAAAGAAAAAGGAAGTAACTAAAACATAGAAAAAGTAGCAGAAGGCAGAAGCAGTTGATTTTAATAAAGAAACTTAAGAGAAGGCAGTTGGTTTGTAGCGAGAGATACTGCAAGAAAGGCAGTTTGGGTTGCACTGAGAGATACTGCAAGTTAGAAGTAGCCACACCTGATTTTAAGCTTGTGTAATTTTGGGAAGCATTTTGCAAACTCCAAGAGTCCAGTATCAGACTGTCCAACATTACCTAGCATAAAACACCTAATATTGTGCCCGTAATACCAGTATAGCCAAAAACTAAAAAATTTCACACCTCCAGTACACATGGACGATCCAATGTTCCATTTAAAATCCACATTACAAAAATAAGCATGCACAATTAAATAGAATGAAAATATTATACCTTGGTGCAACTCCAACATAGAGTGGAGATATTATACCTTGGTACATCTCCAACACCATGTTGGCAAAATTTCTAACTACTGAAAAGAAACAAATGACTATGACTATTGGTAAGTCTTACAAAGTCGATCAGGCAGTTACAGAAGATAAGAGTAACATATTGTACCTTATATTTAACAGGAATTGCAAAAAGAGTAGTCCTATATTAATAGGTTGTATCGGTTGAAGATTGAACGGTCACCAAGTATCTTGACCAACCTGCTTGTCTCAAACTTGAATATTCCATCCTTGAGGTGTAAAATATGCTTCAGTTCCCAATTCACAACTCAGTTGCTTCCATACAATTCAGTTAATCACTTGTATTCTGATGCACAACAAAAAAAAATAAAAAACTACAGTTAACTTATCTGTCATCTTTATTACTAAACAAAACCACCAGAATTTTTTTGATATCATGTTATTAAATTGAGATCGCCTCAAATTTAACATGAATTCCATAAGAGAAGAGAAGTAGATCGTACCTATGAAATTAAGAGGTTGTATTGGCTGAGATTGAATGGTCATTCAGCATGTTCACCAACTTGGTGTCAATCTTGAACATTTCATTTCTACGAATGTCTTCGAATTTAATTCAAAGAGAGACATAAAAACCTCACAAATCCAATGAAATTCAAGTTGACTTCATTTCCACGGGAAGACCAACAATCCCTTCGCTTTCAATTTAGAAATGACCTCAATGTAGATCGAAGATTTCATTCATTGAAGCATAGTGGTCGTAAGATTACCATCCATTGCAAGGAAGAGTTCTTCAAAATCAGATCGTTGGTAGGGAAAATGCAAGTCTAATACCACATTTCTGTGTTACAACGTTCCCCTCATTAGCATTTGTTTAACATCCTTCATCCTCTCAGTGTTATTATGATGTGTTCAAGTAAATCAACAAATGTTGCCATATTTACCACGTTCTCTATCATACAAAGTCTAATTCCCTGACCACCATTATTTCTTGTTGTTTATGCATCTTTGGGAGTGTCTGCGTCAGAGTTAAGAGACTTTTTACTTATAACTCGACTGTCGAGTTTATATTAAAAGCGATCTTACTGTCCTAAGTTGGGAATAATGATGAATATCACCCAACCAAATAACATGTATTCAAGTAGATATAAACTGCACCATTTTCCTTGATTCAAGACCTAGAGTACAATATGATAATAGAAACATAATCATCTAAAATTACAAAAATAAAACATAATCATCTAAAATGACATCCACCATTTATCGACTGTCGAGTTTATATTAAAAGCGATCTTACTGTCCTATATCCACCTTCTATCATGCCCTGCATGACTTGAATCTCACCCCCCTCTTCAAGTGGAAGCTTCTAATGCAACCTGCAACATTCATCGTAAATAAACATTTGAAAGAAAAAGCAAGTCTTATTGTAATATGAGTTCCTTTTTATTGATTAATTGTTAAAAGAAGAGAGATTACTTACATGTTAGAGTCCGGAATGGACCTCTATTCGAGTGACTTCCCCCCTGTCAGTAGAATCAGTTCGTTGATGTGTCTTTGGATCAATGTACTAAAATTACATGCATGATCAAAGAAGAACAATATTTGACATTAACAATGCCCATTCAAACTTCTGTGATATTTATTGGATCCAAGATTACACCACCCCACATGGGTACTCAAACTCTCCCCAATTATCGAATAAAAATTAAAACTTTAGAAATCCGTCTTCGAAAAAACTCCAATATTGCTATGGATTCTTTGTGACCGAAGTAGATGGATTTCAGGATGATGGATTTTAGTACCTTTCACGTTATTTAAGCTGGGTCACTTGACCTATTATCGTAACAACACATTCCTTTCTTCTTCTTTGATTCTGTTATGGGTGTTGTGACTTGTGAGTAACTGCTGGATCAGATGAAGAAGAATGATAAGTTTGACATTAATCACTAAGCTAATTGGTTAAGAGTTCTGAAATATAAACTTTCTCACCCCAGGGTTGTTCACCTTTTCTAATGACCCACGCCTTTCCCTGCAAAGACAAAAATTAATGTTAGATGCTACGCAATAGAGGAAAAATATTAGTCACATGCAGTGAGAACAGTCAAAATACTACGTAGAACAAATAAAAAACAGATTGAACAGTCAAAGTTTTTGCATATAACTCAAGCTCAAAGCGACAAACTCGAATCGTTTTAAACATGAAACCAAAGCAAACAATTACGGTAGAAGAAATTGGTGATTTCATTAATCTCTTATAAACACCTAAATCACACAGAAAGAATAATCGCAAAAATAAAAACATATATAAATCTATAAAAGCATACTAAAAAACATCAACCTAAACCCACAATCAACTGCAAAAAAAAAACCAACGAAACAAAAATTACTTCAAGTCTAAATGACCTTCATATGATGCTCCCCAATCATGAATTCACATATTATTGATTACATTGTCATTGATGTGGCATTTTAATAAATATTGAAGTTTTTTAAACCATCACTATTGTGATCTCTAGCTAGCAATGGTATTTGGAGCATCAAAATCGCTTTCATTCAACACAAACTGACACTTCAAATTCAGCAATACTAAACTCCCTTAGCTGAAATTTGGATATCCACACATAACGTTCTCATTGTAACTTATTACTACCGCAGTATATGATGCCACAATAACTAATAAACTATTATTGTAAATGCTTAAATTCAAGAAGGAAAATGATATGGTTCTAATTCATAGCTGGTTATACAAAAATCAAAATAAGAAACAAACCTGATAAGTCACCATGCCTCAAATACGCATGACACAACAACCTGGGTCAGTCACCATGCCTCAAATGCACAACAGTATAGTCCTTATCTGAATAACAAAACTTATCAAGGGCCTGCTTTCATCAACGACAACATATTGAGCTAACCCTACATATGAATCACCATTTTTTAAACTTACCTGAAGTGAAACCTCTTATATATTTGAATCAAAATTTGAATAACAAATAGTCTCGCTTGAACGGAAGGAGTTCCTAACTTAGTCACAAAAGAAAAATAGATGCTTTAGAGGTGCTCCAGAAGAAAGTATGAATACAGAAATTGTGGAGTCAAAAGGTAAGAAGTGCTAATTACCATTTCTGAAACAGAAGAGGATATTCGAACCATGGCCACCGAGAGTACAATAAAAATTTTCAAGATAAGGCTTTATCGGTATGAAGATCGCAGCAAAACCTTCCGGATATGTTTTTTTGAGGAAATCTTGAATTCTTTTAAATTGGTTTAGCTGTGAGGTATATGACTTTCTCATTTATTATGTTCTTTATATCTTGGTAGTGATTCATAATCTGTGAAGCATATGATTGCTCCCTTCGTAATTAGTCCAAAGTTTTAAAATTCATTTTCCCCTAAAAATGATTTAATAATTTCCTTATTAAGTTCACAGATAATATTCTTGAATTTGTTGACTTCACTATTACCTGTATTCATGAACTTGAAAATATAAGAAGTGTTAATTACCATTTTATTCTTAGAAATTGAAGGTGGGAAGGCATATAGGGGGAAGCTAAAAAAGCCAGAGTAAGTTTGTGAATATAGGGTTTTGTGTTTCACACTTGATAAGATCATACCTATCACTACTCAGATTAGCAAACGCCACATTGCGGGTATTGAGAGCACATGCTCCAACTTGAACTGTGAGCTGTCGGGTATTTTCCTTTAGCACAAAATGCTTGTATAATTCAGCATCTCCTTGACACCTATGACTGGAATACCAAAAATATGATACAATTTCCCCATTAATTCAGTGACTCGAGAACATGCATACCTCTAAATACTTGATCTCAATCATACCTTCATTGCAGTTTCTGGCCTAAGATAAAAAGCACCAGGAGGAGTAACAACATAAAAGAATGACCTAATTCAATTCATAATCATCATTTTCATCACCTCCAAGTTATGTCCCTCTGTCTCGATACTTCTACTCATCGTATCAAATTTCAAAATTTTCAGTTAAATAAGCAAACCCTAATTCATGATAAAACCCTAATAATAATGAATGAAACAACATAATAAGATGGGGTGACTTACTTTTTACAATTCGTTATCTTCTCTTTGCTTGGAATTTCTCTTCAGCTCTAAAAATTGTTGGAAAAAGTTGTGATTTTTTGTCAAATCGCATGACCTTCTTCTATTCCTTTCAATCGTATTTCTTATTCAACCATATATAATCTATTATCAAAATCTACATCACACTGTATGACCTTCTTCTATTCCTCTCAATCGTATTTCTTATTCAACCATATATAATCTATTATCAAAACCTACATCACACTGTATTTTGTTGGCAGAGAAAAAAAATCACGAAAATAAAAACGGAGAAAGAAAAGGGGTCGGGTGAAAGTAAGAGGAATATGTCTTTATGTGACAAATAAAACATACCCACCCCATATTTCGGTAATCAATTTTCTTATATACCAATTCGGCATGTAATTCTCAACCCAGTTTTTCTCAGCGATTATCATGGTGTAGACAATGACAATATGATGGAAACTTAAACATCAAATCTAATCAAGTAAACCTAAACAAAAGAAAGGGAGGAAGGTTGAGATAAACTCAGAAACGGAAGAAGGTTGACATAAACTAATAGAACTCTAAAGGTATATAAAGTGTTCGTGTATCATATAAGGCAGGAGTCTTGTTTATGGTAAAAACCGAGAGTTTTTTTGGTAGGGGTGAATCCTTCTTAACCGTCTAATGACTCCTCCATCCGGAGCATCACGACCTTCGGATCGGGCCTACATTAAACGTCGTCCGTCTGATAGCTTTAGTCATCATGGACATAAACCTCATACCTTTTTATAACAATGATGGATGGATAAAGGATAATTTAGTCATGTTGAAAGTTTGAGAATCATAATTTAATCTATAACTGTTAATCTTAACCATACATTTTATATTTTGGGCTACAGATATATGCCATCTTAATGGTGGGTTTCTGAAAGAGAGAGGAACCAAACTTGGGTTCCTCAGAAATTTCCACTAAAATAAATATATAACCTTTCTGATTTACAATTTAGTCTAAATATTTGAAATTTAGTCCAAAGTGACTTCGGATGATGTCAGCAATTTTAAATAATATAAAAAAATTAATACAATTTATCTTTTGAACCGTTTGTCCAAAATTCGCAAATTTTATATATTCGGAAAGCTCTTTCCGAGAGCTACAAAAAGAGTACCCATATGACTATATAATTCCTATTTAAAAAAAAATCTTAGTTTACATTGGTGTACAAACATGTACACATCTACAAAAATCCAGAAAAATAAAAGACAAGACAATGTGCATCAGTTTTTTCACCACATACAACTTGAATCGTCCATCTAAGCATCAGTAACACTATCCATATTAAATAAACATAACATGGAAACTCAAATGGATTTGAACCATTAACCTCCACAAACCTTGTGATATGCTTGGGCGCTCTACCATTTTGAGCTTATGAGTCCCTAAAAATAAACAATAAAAAAAATCAACATGCACACAATAACAAATAACATGTGTACCAAAAAAATGTATACCCATGTGTACAAGTCCATATCCAAGGACATTATCAACCAACATGTAACTATATAATTACTTAGAACAACTATTGTATTCAATAATATACATATGATTTTACTAGATATCATATGAAACAAAAGTAAAATAAGGTTCTACCGACAATGAAGATGTTTTATCACAGAATAAACTTTTTACAGACATTGTCCAGCACCTACGACTCTAACAAAGTGCTTACTTGGACAAGTACGTCTTGTTGCCTTGTATTGAGTATTAAAATAAGTATTGTGGTTTGTCCTTCTTGTGACATAAGGGATACTTTAGGTGCACTGCTGTCAAACAAAGTACACATGAAATTTCATAAGTTTTTCTAGGAATTATCATGGTGTACAACTATGTACACACCTACAAAAATCAACTGAAGTTCGGAATGAAGTTACTAACCAAATGAAGAAGTTCATGTGCTTTAAAATCAACTGAACATTCTCTCACCCACAATCATTTAAACAATAATGGATCATTGCACCTCGTCTAAACCCTGCAAAATCATTATGTGCACATTCTTCTCAGATACAGTTGATACCCTACCTATAACTACAATGTACAATAAAGTGCACATGCCAAAACAAAATACAGGAAACAATAATGTGCACATCCTATATAAAGGAATATTATAATTTGCTTTCTCAATTCACCACCAATTAGGATGAACCATAATGTGCATATCCTATATGAATGAACAAGTCATTTCCTCTCTTAAGTCATCACCATGAACATGTGTACAATCAAGTATACCTTAATGTGTCCCAAAAAATTATCAGTCTTATACCTCATAAATTAACATCTGACATTCAAATTTTCAAAATCTAGTATCATGTGCAACTTCTTCCATTTCAAATAGGATTAAATATAATCGGGAGTGTATTAGACAACAAAAACAAATGTGATACCATGTAATATATGCCTAACTAGTTATAACTTTATATAAATGCAGATTCCTTTGACTTTGTTAGGATATAGATAGTGCACATAAAGCTGAAACATTCCTTTTCTACTAATAAGTTTTGTAATAAGATGCTACTTCTGATTTCATTAACTTGATTACACACAGTTAAGATTAAACAAAATATTTACATACAGTCAAAGATAAAAAAAAAAAAAAAAAACCTTCCGTAACCAGAAGCATCCCAAATATGAGATTTGGTGATTTTAACTTCAACTTTCAAACTCCTAGTAGCCAACACAACAACAATGGAAGACTTGTTTTCGAGACTGAACTCCTTCCTAGTCAAATCGAAAGAGTAAATTCGACTTGCCAACACCTGAAATACAAATAACCATTCAAAGAAAGTTAAGATTATCTTCCTCACTGTACAACACCCATAGAAACAGATCATACCAAATTTAAGAACTTGAAATAGTACCCTTTTAATAATCAATGGGTGAACACTTATATGCACATTAACGATCAACATGGGTAATATTACGTGCACATTGGAAATCAACATGTGCACGATTATGTACACATTAATAATTAACATGGGTACAATCATGTACACATTAAAAAATCAACATGAACTCCTTACATTCCATGTATTTTGATTCTTCTTATCAGAATTGAACAATCCCATTTGTTATGTCCACACTGCAAAGAAATAAGCTTACCAAAATCCAAAGAAATCTTCATTGCATTTATATTGTTACCGAACATTACTTTTGTTAATGTGTCTCACCTGGTCAAAAATAGCCCAGTTTATCTCAAGAGAGGGCACTTGTTCTTTCGTTGGGTTTGTCATCGAAAATTTCGACCCCTAATGACTTTTTTCCTTCAATTGTCTCTGAAACATCCAAAGTTCGTGATGATTGCTGCAGTCACTAATCTTCTCCTTCATCATATTTCCAGCACAACTGCTATTCTCTAGACCAAAATCCTGATCTTGCTGACCCGGTGGCTCACCAACTTGCGCATATGTTTCCTGTTCCAGTTTAGATAGTTTTTCACCCAAAGCGACAATGGGGATATGTGTAACACCTGCAGGTACAAAACCAAAAAGCAAGAGTATGTGCACATTAAAAATTAATATGTGTACAACTATGTACACATTAACAATCACAGGTGTACAACTATGTACACATTAACAACCAACATGTATATATAGTTGTACACATGTTGTATGCACTTGTATCCAAAACATATATACCCAAATGAGAGATGGATATGTGAATTTAAGTCTAAGATAAAATTTAAAAAAAAAAGTCTAAGATAATATTTATTAAACTAGATATCCATTTAATACCTACTGAAATTAAGAATCCATGCTATTACAGTTGGTAACATTGCTATAATGCTAGTGGCGCACTTTAGGTCTCTTGAGAACGAATTGTAATGCCAACACTAGAATCAACAGGTGTACAATTATGTACATATTGAAATTCAACCCATCATATTCTAAATCAGAAATCTTATTTTCAATTGGAGCTCTATTCAGTACACTTTTATCGAAAAAGATGGGAACTCCATGTAGTTGCGGATTATCTCACAACTACACCCTCATAAGAATCCATTAAATTGATTCCTAAATCTAACTAATTTGATATGAAACTAAGAATTAAACTACTAAAATTATAAAAAGAGACACAAAGATTTTTACGTGGTTCGATCAATGTGATCTACATCCACGGTGCTTCACTAGTGATTGTATATGATTACATGATTTTACAATTGAGACTCCATTAATGAATATTTGGAGCTCTAGTTTTTTGTGGAAGAAGATGATAAAGAAAATAAATCTCTCCTAACCTTTTCTCTCTCCTCCTAAAATTATCCTCTCTTTCAGAATGTGTCTCCCTCTTCCTCTCATGCCTAAATGGCTATTTATATGATTTTACAAAAGATGACAGTTGTGTTGTCCCGCCATTTCGGATTTGAGAATTATCTTGCGAACCTTCGTAACTTCATTTCGCCAATATCTTGAACCTTCGCAAATATTATTGTTGCGTCATTAAATATTCGCAAGTGAAGGTTACTGCGATATTCTGCTCCTACATCTTGCCTCTTTTTTCTTGAATATTGCTTGAAGAGTGATCTTTAAGAAAAAATCCGTTGTAGTAGTCTTTAATCTTTGTTGATGAAGGAACGAGTGAAAGAATATTAAACTCAAAAAGTATATACTTGCCTCTATTCTTTTGCGAAGTTCTGAAGCTTTTAAGAAGTAATTAGAAGTATCATCTTGCGAAGTATGAATGAAGTATCTTGAAGAAATATGAAGTATAAGAAATATAAAATATCCTTGAAGAAGTATAAGAAGTATTCAATCCTCGAAATATATAAGAAGTATGAAGTATCTTTAAAAAGTATAAGAAGTATTTAATCCTCGAAATATATAAGAAGTATAAAGTATCCTTGATAAGAGTGATAAATATTGCCTCTGTTCATGTGAAATTATTATTCCATTTTTGGTGAGGATTCTTGCTGAGAAGATAAAGAACATAAAATATTTTCTTGGGTATCCATAGTTGCCTCTGTTCTTTATCTATGAAGGAAAATCCTTGATAAAATGCTGAATGATTAAGTTGCGTCTCTATTCTCATCTTGCCTCTGCCTCAATTGTTAACCCTGCTAATTTCTGAATATTGATGCGAATTTCTGAACTTCTGAATAGTGATGCGAATAGTGATGTGAATAGTGTTGCGAATATACTGTTTTGAATAGTGATGTGAATAGTGTTGTGAATATACTGTTGCGAATTATGAATGTTTCTGCGAAGTTTCGCGGTATTATCCTGTAAAATTTTGTAAAATACTTGTGCGAATATAATATTTATGTAATGATTATGTTATGAAATGTGTATGCAATGCTTATGCCATGAAATGTTTATGCAATGCTTTTATGATGCAAGTATGATGAGAATGCTTATCTATTATGATGCATAGCTAATGTTTGTGTTACTTAGCTCATTTTGCTGCGGTAAAATAGATATATCTTTGAGTTTCCTCCATTCATATAATCATCTTCGCAAGTTTATTTGTGTATTTTCTTACATGTATCCGTCTTTGATCGCGAATGAAATCGCCTCTTCTGGTATGACTTCGTGATATATATTCTTGTAAAGATTCTTCAATGATATTGATGGAATTGTCTTCTTTGTTAGGACTTCATGATATATATTCTCTTCAAAATTCTTCAATGATATTGATGGAATTGTCTTCTTTGTTAGGACTTCATGATATATTCTTGTAAAAATTCTTCAATAATATTGATGGAATTAATTTCATTAATTGATGTGGTCTTATCATGCCTTCCTAAGTAAAGGTCTTATTTTTCCACCTCTTTTGTAGCGACAAAATCGCAGGACGTTCTTACACTTTCATGCAAAAACCCATTGATCTTGCCTTATCTTTTTTGTATAGTATTTTAGCCTCTTCAGGAAGTGTTGCGACAATATGATAGGCCTAAATATTCTTGCGAACGTAAAGCCCCATGACATTTCCGTATTGCGATGAAATCGCAGGACGTCTCTACACTTTCATGTAGTGACCCATTGATCTCATCTTAACTTCTTTATTATGTTCTGCGAGTTCTTTTTTTTTCTTTTTTTCTTTTTTTTCTTCTTTTTTTTTAGAAGGCTCGCAGAAGTTCAGTTGTTGCACAAATATGACAAGCCTTTATGTTCTTGCGAATAGAGAGCCTCGTGACATTTGCGTCTTATAGCATGTATCAGCTCCCTAATGGAGGGTGCTGCCCTTTATCTTCCCCTTGGTTTCCCCTTCAAGGAAGCGTACATTGACCATACAAGGTTAGCTCTTCCCATCCGGTTCTGCAAAAAACCAGTTTTTGATCGCAACCTCTTATCCTTTTTGCCTATAGGGCTTATAGTTACGAGGTTGCACCCTATGGGGTATCTTTGGGCCAAGTGCATCATTTGCCAAGACTTGTCAAAAATGGAAGATGTGCTTCAAGCCCACCCGGCACTCTTGACTCAACCGTGTACCTCGGCGCCTTGATTGTTTTCTGCACTTCTTGGGAAAGACAGTATGCCTTAGTCGCCCAACCTAAACCATGTTACACCGCATAATATTGCGTAATGTCTCAAGATTAGGTGAGAATCCAAGGTGTATAACCCGGATAGGTACCCCGTTATTGGGTTGTACCCCGTAAAGTCTTCCATGTACTAAGGGCCCTTGGTGGTGTTCCGGTTACCCTTAGCCATGGTTATAGGTACCCCTTAAATGACGCACTTTAGGACTTTGCCTCTTACGAAATGTTTCTTCGCGAACTAGGGTGTACGCCACAAAGGTTTGCATGTGTAAAATTTTCTGCGGCTCTCTTTCTTTTTTGGAGGCTGATCACAGATTGCGGTCTTTTGTTCGCAAATAAATTTTTGCGTCTTTCTTCAATGAAAGCTAATCGCAATTGATTTTTGGGCGGTATTTTTTCGCCTTTTATAAGTAGAATCAAAATTCTTTTTATTCGTAAAAACTCATCGTAAATTTTTCATGTACATAAAATGTTGAATGTTTTCATAAAATCTTTAGTATAAGAAGTATGAGAAGTATTCATATCATATCTTTAAATCAAAAATGTTATATATAAATTTAATTCTCTCTGTTTTTTGTAACTTTGAATTCTTTGAATTTTTTTGCGATTAATTTATTTTTGAATCTTGCGATTGTATCGCTTTTCACCAATCTAGAAAATGTTTGAAGTGTTTTGAAATTATAGAAATCTTGCGAGTATATCGCTTTTGGTAAATAAAATCAAAAATCTTTTGTCTTCTGTAAATAAAATATTCAATGAAAATTGTACTTATCTTTAATGCGATTTTCTGCTGTTGTCATCTCTTGCGAAGTAAATGGCTTGCTTGCGAAATGAGAAGGAATGAGAATTGAATTTTTGACCTTCCTTGAAACTACGGACGGAGATAATGAAACAATACTGGTAGCTTTTTCACTGGTTGGTTTCCGAAGATACATGTCCGTGTGGGTTGTGATAGAGTTCAACTCATGCTTCCAGTGGACTGCCGGATGTTCACGAAGTATTTTACTGCAAAGTAAACGCTTGCAAAGAAAATGAATATTCGTGAAGTAAATGTTTGCGAAGTAAATGTCCACGAAGTTAAAATTTACGAACAAAGAAAATGAATATTCGGTACTTAATGTAAATTTTCATGAAGTAAATGTTCGCGAACTTCCCTCTTTACGAAATGGATTCTGGTTACTGTCCTAGGGAAGTAATATACATCCATTAACTGCCAATTCCTGGAAAGTTGATCTGGCTATGATCTTCCCTTTTTTACGAAGTAATGCTACCTTGTCATTTTGTTGATGTGCAATTTTCGTTCATCTTCGCCGGTGAGTATTTAGCTGATGGACTTTTGTTGGAAATAATAATGATATTTTATTGAATAAGTTTTTTCCTGACTGACCATCTGTACTGGCTGTGTGCTAAGAATTGACAAGATGGGTTGGTTGACTTCACTTCGTTAATTTAAATGGCCCATTTTAGCTTACTGGCAGGTTGTTGTTATTCGTGGAATTCAAGGACGGAGTTATTATTTCTACTGAGTACTGAATCCTCTTCTTTTGCATACATGAACCTAATTATTCTTCTCATATTCTGCCAACTTTGCCTTGTTTTTCCATTTCTTCGCAACTGATGGTTTTTGGCATGCGAACATAACACTATTTCTTCAATACTTTCCTGAACTAAGGTGCTGTGTATTCTTTTCACTGGCGAGTGAGAATTAGCCTTTACTGAGTTTTGGTGCCGTATTTCCTTCATTCATGGTTCATTTTATCTCTGAGTTCTCTTGTAAACTTCACGAATAAACTTCTTCACTAAACTTCACGAACCACTACTGAGTTCTCTGAGTTCATGGTTTCTGGAAAGTTCTTTACTGCGAACCATTACTTCACGAGTAGTGTCTGGTGTACATTAAACTTTTTCTCGAAATAGGGTTTGTATAAACACCATTGTAAACTTCATTTGTCTTCTATGGTTGAATACTTCTGGATGAAGTGCTTGGGTATCACGAATTTCCTGAACTTCTCGAGTAAGTAACTCTTTCAAATTGAACCTGAGGTATCATGAACTGGTTTTTTCTCTTCTTTTCTTGTTCATGCAGGCACTTGGGAAGAAGAATTCCCGTGAAGGACGTCAATATTCTGTTCACAGCAACCACTTTTCCATCTTTCCGTCAATTTTTACGAACAATCGTATAAGAAATTTCGCAAAGCTCACTTCACCAACAGCTCATTCGTATAGGTGGTTCCCTGGAATACGTGAAATTTTACAAGAATTCACACGCTTCCCTTAACGATGTTGAACAAATACGTGCCTGGAATTCTTAGTTTCTTAGTGGAAGTAAGATGTTGAACTGATGCATGTACGTTTTGATTTCCCTTCTTTGCCGGTTTTTCTTATTCGCAAAAACTATTAACTTCGCAGGAATTATTCCCAGATATTGAATTAATTCGAACCAAGCTGCAATATGATGTCTAGCGCTGAAGGAGCTAGTGTTGTCGTCCTTAGAAACTTTAGGTTGCTGGAAAAACTTGAACGTGGGGAGATTGTGGATGATGGAGATGATATTTACATGCGGCCTTACTACAATTGTGTAGCATAGTGAACCCATGGATTGCAGGCAAGAATGGAATTGAGTCTGGTGCTGTTGGTGGATGAAATTGCAGGTGGATGCTTAGATGTATTCTAGGTACATGGATGGTGGTTGTTGGTATTTTCCAGGACAGAACTGATGTTGGTGATTGTAACAGCTAAATGAAGTTTGGTGATTGATATAGATGCAGTCTGGTGGTATTTTTGAAGCTGAAGGTGGATCACTGTGAAGGTACTGGTGGGTGATATGAAATTAGAAGTGAAGCAACTGAGATTTGAGCTCATGGAGTTGATGCTCTGGTGCTGATAAAACTGTTTTAAGCAGCAGAGTTATGGAGCTGTGCAATACAGGCCAAATCAGGTGCTGGTGTATTGCATATGAAATTAGAATTGATGATGACTGAAGCTCAAGTAATGGAATAGCATAAGTTTCTTTGCAGGGCAGGTATGAATGAGCTGATAGGAGTGTGTATGAAGATAACATGGGAAAGGATTGCAGTTCAGTATTGTAAAACTTGAGACAGTCAAGGTATTGAGTCAGTGGATAGAAATCTGAGATGTATAAGGAAGTTGGAATATGATCTGAATTCGTTTATGAAGGAGTTTTTATGGAATTACGGCTCGAGATCGAGGGATTTTTGAAGCTGAAGCACTGCCTTGATTAGTGTGGTTCGATGGCTGTACTTCGCAGATGGAATTCGATTCATAAACTGAGAATAAGTATAAGTTGGTGTTGTGGCTATGATTCAATGGAGGATTAAGACGTTTGTAGCTCTGTTATGGTTATTGTGGAACTGATTGGCTGTTGTTGCAACTGCCTTGGATGGGTACCATAATTGGTCCTCATAGTTGTTTCTCTTCACGAATCAACATGACTTGTGCGAATCATGAGACTGGAGTGGTAGAACCAAAGAAGTTTGCGATGTTGTCAAATTGACATCGACATTACACAATGGAGACCACACTGACACAATTCTTATTAAAGTTTTAAGGCGTTTAAAACACCATTACGGGTTTCTAACGTGCATTGATTTGGCTTGTATTCCTTTGTTCTCCCTGTGGTATAATAGTCTTATTATTGTTGTGACGAAATAATCTTGTTATTTGCGAATAATACTTTGTACACGATTTTCTTTGCTGCTATTAACACATAATCTTCCTTTTTTGTATGCGGAAATTTCTCTCTAACTGTGAAAATTCTTCGCAGAATTAATCTTCTGTTCGTTCATCGTCTGCTCGCTCTTTATATTTCTCTTGTTTTCCCTTAAGCTCGCAATTACTAATTCGCAAAAATATCTAGACTCCAATTCACGCCCATAGTAATTAATCTGGTGGAATTGCATCTTCCGCTTCATTTGTTTTCCTCTTAGTAATTCATTGTTGATCATGAGTATGTTGTTTTGGTCTCCACAAGATGGTACTCGTGAACAAAAATTCTGAATTTACTTGTAGATTAATCATCCTTCTTCTCCTCTCTGCGTCCTTTCATTTCCTTTAACAATTTTTGAATTGAAACTTCCATTTTTCCCTGTTTCTAGCGCCAATTATGTAGTTGCGGATTATCTCACAACTACACCCTCATAAGAATCCATTAAAATGATTCCTAAATCTAACTAATTTGATATGAAACTAAGAATTAAAGTACTAAAATTATAAAAAGAGACACAAAGATTTTTACGTGGTTCGATCAATGTGATCTACATCCACGGTGCTTCACTAGTGATTGTATATGATTACATGATTTTACAATTGAGACTCCATTAATGAATATTTGGAGCTCTAGTTTTTTGGTGAAGAAGATGATAAAGAAAATAAATCTCTCCTAACCTTTTCTCTCTCCTCCTAAAATTATCTTCTCTTTCAGAATGTGTCTCCCTCTTCCTCTCATGCCTAAATGGCTATTTATATGATTTTACAAAAGATGACAGTTGTGTTGTCCCGCCATTTTGGATTTGAGAATTATCTTGCGAACCTTCGTAACTTCATTTCGCAAATATCTTGAACCTTCGCAAATATTATTGTTGTGTCATTAAATATTCGCAAGTGAAGGTTATCGCGATATTCTGCTCCTACACTCCACTTCTCATATATAAAAAAAATTAAAATTCGTATTTAAATTAGGCTGCAAGTTATTTTAAGAAATGTCATCGTACACAGCAAATCTTACCTAAAATGAATATTGGGAAAAATGGTAGACTAAGATGCACACAACTAATAAGTTTTGTTTTACTGTAAAGGTTTTAGATCGTGCTGACGACAGCTCAAAAATAAAAGTTTTCGTGTGCAAACATGCATTCAGAGATTCTGTGTTATACACCATGTCTTTCAAGACGCTACCAAGTCAAGCTGTGGAAAAAGAAAATGATCAAATCTAAAAGATTCGCATTGCTTTGCATCAGGGAATACATGTCTACTAAAAATTCTTTTCTATGCTCACATTGGGTTCATGAAACCCCCTTCAAATTAAAACTAAAGCAACCATAAGAAGTAGAAAAATAAAAAACAAAGACTTACTCCCAAGGGACATCTCCCACTTGCATCCAATCACCATTATCCATGTAGAAGATCCCAATGGTTTCTTTCTCTCCCAGGAGCCCCATGTGGCCCACACTGACCTGAGGCATACAAAAAAAAATCATTAATCCATGCTAAAAAAGGCGTTTTGAAATTCAATCAAAATTTATATATTAGGTTAAGGTTCTTGCAGTCGGGCATACAAAATAATCTACCATTAGTAAAGCAGTTGAACATCTTTTCAAGAGAAAAAGATAGCTATTATACTCTTAGTAAGTTATCAAGTCCACCTTTTACAAATAAGGGGCACCATCCATGATGACCTTGACATACAAAGCACTAGGACCAGGTTTTCCATCTACTTCCTCTCTGGTCTTTGTAGTAGTCGACAATGTATTTTTATGTACACATTATCAATCATCAAGTATGTTACAAGTATGCATTAAGAATCAATATATATGTGTAAAAGTTTGTGCACATTAATAATTAGCATGTGTATAATTATGTACACACTATCAATTATCAAGTGTGTACAACTATGTACACCCAAAACATGTATAGAAAAAGGCTCTATATTGGATGATTTAGATCAACACTGTCTAATATCACTCACATACATCAATCTAAATATGTTTGCTTCCATCAAGAAAAACTAATGATGAAAATAGAAGGGATTCCAATAAAAAAAAAACAGATGAGATTCTAAAAAGAGATTCTGAGTAGCACAAAAGGAGTCGAAAGAAGCATCAAACTTGGAGTAGCACAGAAGGATGGGGTGATGTAGTACCAGAATATCGCTATAACGATATTCTCGTGGTAAGAACAACGCTTTCACGAGAGTGTCGTAAGGATTCTTCAACAACATTTGGCGAGTGTCACAGGGAAGCTTCATAATAGATGACGATTGAAGACACATGTTATGAGAGTGATGTTTCACGAGGATTAAAAATGTTGGCGAACGTTAACATTGCAAATACAACGATGAGATCGCTAAATAGATCCGAAAGAAGGGGAAAACTTAGCTGTCACCCACTATGTAAATTCCTATATAAAGGGTTCAAGTAAGTCCAGAAAGGATGATGTATTTTTTAGAGTTGAGAAAATCTTGAGGAGAGAGAAACTCCAGAAAAGAAAGTTGTAATTCTGAGTTTGAATATTTTCTGTAAACATTTCTGAGATCTAAATAATAAAAGTGTCGTTTAATTCTTCAATCTTCAACTAGTTTCACTTAGATTTCTATAGGATCTTAATAGGGGTGTAGTGTGGGAAATCCTGCTACTACATTTTGGCGCCGACTAAGGGGATGTTGAATTGGCAAAATCGAAGAAAAGGTAAAAGAGAAGACATGGATTATTCAAGATCAAGAAAACTTTGAAGAAGATTGGTGAAATATTCAGAAGAAAAATGATTAGAATTAAAGAAAATTGTAGGAAATTGAAGTATGAATTAGTGTCAAGAGAAATGATCGATAAATTTCATGAAAATATTAAGGGGAGGATACATAAGCGTGATTTTGAAGGGAGAAAAATTATGATGGTAAAGAAAACGCCATTATTAAAGAATTGGGAAAATCAGGAAATTACATTTACAGCAACATAAGTTTTAGAAGAAAATCTAGATCATACATCTCCTTTGGTGATTACAGTACCCATGATACCAATAAGGAAGGAAGAGTCAATAAAATATGTAGAAAAATGGGCTATAAATAGAACTCTAGTTGACACAGGAAGTTCTGTGGATATAATGTTCTATCATGCTTTTAAGAAAATGGGGTATAAGGATGAAGAAATGTCTTTTTCAGCGTATCATATTCATGGTTTCGGAAAATCTATAACAAAACCAAGAGGAGAAATAATAGTACGATTACCACTTGGAGAAATTGAAACACAAGTAACATTATGCGTGGTGGATATGGAATCACCATACAACATGATATTGGGAAGACCATGGATACACGCAATTAAAGCTGTAGCGTCAACCTTACATCAACGTATCAAATTCCCTATGCCTAGTGGAATTGGGGAAATTAAAGAAGATACATATCTTTCGAAGACATGCTATCAAATTGAAGTAAAAAATTGTGAAGAACGTCATAAGAAGCGAAAAGCTCGCAGAAAATTGATGAGAGAAACAAGAAAAGAAGAAGAATTTAAAATTTACATGATAAGAGCAAAAGAGGGAAAAGGAATACCCAATGAATTTTCGCGAGAAGGATATGAACGTGCGAGAGTCATAAAAACACCAGCACTAGAATCCAGTTACACTGCAGCTGAACCAACAAAAGAAGTAAATGTTGGGAGTGAAGAAGAACCTAAAATACTGAAAATTGGGACTAGAATGGAGATAGACGAAGAAGAAAGAACTATAAATCTTTTGCGAGAATACAAAGACATTTTCGCGTGGAGCATGGACGAAATGCCAGGGATAGATCCATCGGTAGCATGTCATAAATTAGAAATCAACAAAAATGTAAGGTCGTTCAAACAAAGAATAAGAAAAATCGCAACAACATACCATTCTCAGATAGAAGAAGAATTACAGAAGATGCTTGATACAGGAATAATAAGGCAAGCCAAGTATCCAGAGTGGATTGCAAATATGGTGGTGGTCCCAAAGAAGAATAAAGGAATAATAATTTGCATAGATTTTACCGATTTAAATAAAGCTTGTCCTAAAGATAGTTTTCCACTACCAGATATTCCTCAAATGGTTGAGTCAGCAGCGGGAAATGCAAGAATATCTTCGTTAGATGGATATAAAGGATACAATCAAATCCCTCTCGCTGAAGAAGATCAAGAACATACTGCATTTTTTGCTCCAAGAGGGTTATATTGTTATACAAAAATGCCCTTTGGATTACGAAATGCTGATGCAACATACCAAAGAATGGTGTGAGCAAGTACATAATGCAATATGGGCCTACAACACCACTAGAAGAGAGGCTACTGGAATGTCACCCTTTTGTTTAACATATGGGGTTGAAGCTGTATTACCAACAGAAGTTACTATTCCTACAACAAAAAGAGAAGCGTGGGAAAGGAATTTAAGTGCTGGTATGATTTTACATAAACTAGATGAATTGGAAGAAAAAAGGGAGAAGACTCTACAGCATATGGAAAACTACCAGCGAAGGTTAGCTCGCGAATATAACAAACGTGTCAAAAAACGAGAATTCCAAATTGGTGATTTAGTTCTGCGAGAGACACCAAGATATCAGCGAGAGAATGGTGGAAAATTGGCGAAAAAATGGGATGGACCTTACTTAATTAAAGAAATAATTGGAAATGGGGCATACAAATTAATGGATCCTAAAGGAAGAGATGTTGGCCAACGACTTGATAGACCATGGAATAGACTATTTTTGAAAAGGTATTATCAGTGACAAATGTTGTAAGGTAAGAAATATTGACAGAACTAAAGGTTATTATTAGTGACTATTTTTATTTTAAAGATTACGCGAGCAATATCGCGAGAAACGCGAATGAAATTTCGCAGAGATTAAGAGAATGGGACAAACCTTTATGGCGTGCAACTTAGTTCGCGAATACAATTTCATAAGAGGAAAATGTAAGACCTACAAGCACGTTATAAAGGGGGTATCTCTTTATATGATTCAGGGATAAGGTTATACCGCTCTTTGGAACCCGAGTCATACAGATGTAGGGGTTAAAGAAAACCTATCCGGGAGAGAGATCTTGGATTTCCAACTTTATAAGGTTATACCCTGGTTGGACGACTGAGAGTATCTTCCAAGAAGTGCGGAGTATGACCAAGGCGCCGAGGTACACGGTTTAGCCAAGGGTGCCCGGGACGGACGAACCTACCCTGGAAATCTTTGGTAAGTCTTGGCTACAATGCACTTGGCCTGAAGAAAACCCCACCTAGGGTGCAGTCTTGTAACTATAAGCCATATAGGATTTAAGGACAAGAGGCTGCGAAAACAACTGGTTGTTGGTAAATCTGGATGGGAGGAGCTAGTCTTGTATGGCCGATGTGCCCTCCTTGAAGGGGCAACCAGGGGGAAGATAAGTGCGGCACCCTCCATTAGGGAGCTGATAAGTGTCTTAAGACGGCAATGTCATGGGGCTCTAAGATCGCAAGATCATTTAGGCCTGTCATATTGTCGCGTAAATTATACAAAGGCAAAAAGCCATAAGAGAAAAAAAAAGTTAAGATGAGGTCAAGGGGTTTTTACATGCAAATGTGAAGACGTCCTGCGATTTCATCGCACGACGGCAATGTCACGAGGCTTTGTTTTCGCGAGAAAATTTAGGCTCGTCATATTGTCGCAATATAATAAGGAAATATAGATAAGGCAAGATCAATGGGTCAATACATGAAAGTGTAAAGACGTCCTGCGATCTTGTCGCAAAAAGAAAAAATTGGAAAAATAAGACCTTTAATTAGGAAGGCAAAATAAGACCAATAGAATAATCTCAAAAATTAATTCTTCTTTGTTAAGCATGCAGGGAAGATTTATTTATCACAAGAAACAAGTTGAATTCAACAAGTCTCAAGAAATTTAATGAGGAGGCAAGCAAGGGAATAAATATGGGGGATTTCATTAAGTTTCTTGAGAATATTATAGTTCAAAAAAGGTTATATCATTTGCGAGAAAGAAGAAGAAAAAAGAGATTAAAAATAGAACTCAAGCTTCAAGCGGTAGTCTCGCCAGATTTAGAATTGTCAGGATTATTATCATCACCAATATTTCTTTCATCGCGAACATCGTCGCCAGAGTTCTTTTTGTTACGATCTCCTCCTTCTTTTTGAGGGTTTTCTTCTTTTCCTTGATCATCTTCTTCTTCATCATCTTCTTCAGCATCTCCTTCAGAAGACGGATATTCTAAATCTTTATCCATAGGAAGAGGAACTTTATCATCGTCAACTTTCAAAGGTAAAACGGATACAGGAGAAAGAGAGTTGGAGATCAAAATTTCGTTCACGAGAACTTCAGCACTAAGATGAACTTGGCGAAGGAAACCTTTGTCACGATTTATGATCTCTATATTCTTGAAGTACTCAAGATAATCAAGTCTTCTTTCTGCTTAGTGCTGGTCCATCCAAGAATCTCTTTCAATACGAGCTTCATCAGCTATGGTTTCAAATTTAAGTTTCTCGATGAAACGATTTCGGTTGGAGACTAATATATAAACCAAGAATTTAAAGGGAGGATTAAGTACGAAGAATATGGAAATAGAATAAAAAGATAAAAGGACATAGGCAAAAAGAAGCTTACTTTTTAGCTCATCAATCTTTCTAGCGAGATTCTCGCGATCCAGTACAGAGTTGTTGAGCTTGTGGTTTAGAGTTTCACATTCGGAAATCTTATCTTGAAGACTTTTTCTCAAAGCAGCATTTTCATTCTCTAGAGAAGCTCGTGAAATAGAATTGTCTGAGCCAAAATATTTGAGCAGAGTGTCGCAAACTCCTCTTTGGAGAGAGTCAATAGAAGAATCTCTAGCATTATTTAGAATGTTAGATATAATTTTGAAAGCAACATCAATTCCTGCGATGGTCTCATTTGATGAAGGAAGGGATGTAGAAGGTGAAATAGAATAAGTGAGGACAAGATGATGATTTGAGTCATTAGCAATGGTTGTATCATCAGAAGGAGGAGTTTTCGGGAAAGTAACATTTGAAGGAAGTAAAGGGATAGAGGGAGTTTCAGTTATGATGGGTTTTTCAATTTGAATTGGTAAAGGACCAGTAGAGGAAGTGGTAGTGAAAGCGAGCTTCTCGCCAGAAGAAGGAGGAAGATCATATTGCACAGGTGTAGGAGAAGCTTTCGCAGATATTAAGGGAGGAATGACGAAATTACTTCCAAAGGTCTTATTTAATTGACGAGATATTTTAGGAGGATTAGCATTACCCTCGTCATTATGCAAACAATAATCTAGATAAGAAACAGAGGCAACAATATTGTTATTAAGGAATAGAATGTGTTTCTTACTACCTTATTGCTCGCTGAATTTTCTTTCCTTTTTCCAGTCGGCTTCTTGTGAATAATAGGTTTTTGAGTCGAGGATTGGGAAATAGATGCAGCTCCGCTGAAGAAAACATAATATGGGGTTATAAAGAATTAACTAAGAGGAGATCGAAGAATATAAATAAAAAGTTTGATCTAAGAAAATATCATGATCAAAAATATACCTCGAGGATTCCATTAATACAGTAGAAGAAGAATGAGAAGGAGAAGAAGTTGCAGAACAAAAAGCAAAGAAACTAAGTAAAGAAGAAAGAAAGTTAAGAGAAGAAAACTAGAAATTAAATTCAACTCTTCCTTTTATAGGCAAAGAAGGGAGTAAATTATGTGGGACGTGTCAATACAAAAGGACAGATTTACAACACGTGTTAACAAGGAAAGCTGAATTAGCGGAATATTGTCGGAGAAAAAAGTTCAGATATTCTTGCGATAGTTAAGGATTCTCATGATCGTTTCTTCTTCGCAGAAAAGACATGAGAAGAGGCAAGATGTAGTACCAGAATATCGCCATAACGATATTCTCGTGGTAAGAACAACGCTTTCACGAGAGTGTCGTAAGAATTCTTCAACAACATTTGGAGAGCGTCACAGGGAAGCTTCATAATAGCTGACGATTGAAGAGACATGTTATGAGAGTGATGTTTCACGAGGATTAAAAATGTTGGCGAACGTTAACATTAATACCACGATGAGATCGCTAAATAGATCCGAAAGAAGGGGAAAACTTAGTTGTCACCCACTATGTAAATTCCTATATAAAGGGTTCAAGTAAGTACAGAAAGGATGATGTATTTTTTAGAGTTGAGAAAATCTTGAGGAGAGAGAAACTCCAGAAAAGAAAGTTGTAATTCTGAGTTTGAATATTTTCTGTAAACATTTCTGAGATCTAAATAATAAAAGTGTCGTTTAATTCTTCAATCTTCAACTAGTTTCACTTAGATTTCTATAGGATCTTAATAGGGGTGTAGTGTGGGAAATCCTGCTACTACAGGTGACAATTATCTTACAGAATGTGTAACAAATTGTTGTCTAAACTGAGGTACCAAGATGAATTACTCATGTGGCTGATCATCATGTCTTTACTTCAGCTACAATCATATCACCATCTTTGCTTCCCCTATTAGCATCAAAAAAGCAATACACTTCCTGTTAGGAACAGTCAACAACTACCATACTAGGCAGGTATATGGGAAATGTACGACTCCAAAATCATCATCCACACACTCAAGTAGGAAAATACTTAACAATCAATAGGTGTACAACTATGTACACATTAACAATCACTGGTGTACAACTATGTACACATTAGCAATCAACATGTGTATCTAGTTGTACACATGTTGTTTGCACGTGTTTCCAAGGCCTATATAACGAAATGAGGGATGAATATGAATTTAAGTCTAAGATAAAATTCATTAAACTAGATATCAATTTAATATCTACTAAAATTAAGAATCTATGCTACTACAGTTGGTAACATGGGCTATAATGCTAGCAAAAAAAATGAAAAAGAAAAGATCTACCTTTTATTTACCACTACTATGTGCACGTTAAAAATCAATAGGTGTACAATCATGTGCACATTAAAAATCAACATATGTACACGTTAAGAATCAACGTGCGTACAACTATGTGCACACTAACAATTGAATAACAAAAGGCCACAAATGGACTCACCAGTCCTTAGAACAACAAGAATCTTCTTGGATGATGGGACATCCTCAACAAAGCCACCTACAACATATAAGCTTTTATTATTGTGTGGTTCAAGCAACCTAAGTATACAAAAAAAAGTGATAGTAAAATCAACAAATTAACCAGATAATTTTTTTTTTTAACAAGGACAAAAAGCTCATTTTTTTTTGTTTTTTTTAAATATGCATACCGTAAACGTTCAAGCTCCGTAACCCGCTGTCCTAACAATAACAATTCGTCAATAGCCTTTCTTTCGTTCACCTCATCATGCATTTTGTAGTGAATAAACATAAGTCTAAACTCAACAATATGAATACAATAAATTAAGAAAGATTCAAGAAAGAACAAACTGGGAACCACCCCATCAACATCATTTTTTTAAGTGCATCATTTCGATATAAAAGCATGCACTCCTCAACCCACCATCCCAACAACATCAACCTATCCGTGTTGTTAAATATTTTCATGTTATTTTTATAAACTAATGCATCTATTCTGTACAAACATATGTACTTACCTACCCGAGAACTTTTTAGTGTCCTTTCATTATGTTGTTATACAATTTATCTCATAAAATTTACAGCATCAGCAAATACAAGTACAAGAACCCAACAACACCCCCAAACACTCCTTCCTGGAGTACAGATCCTAAGCAATACTTACATACTTCAAACACAAACTAAGCATCACTCCAAACACTCTTTCTCACTAAATTTTCCATACTATACAATGTCCTTATGCCACTATCCAAACCCTATCATGCCACCACCACCGCCACTAACAAAAGATTGCCTATTAAGTTGATATTCCATATCAATTTAACAAACAGATCTCAGATTTTCTAAATTGTATAGCTAAGTGAGTCGTCTTTTCTTTTAGTTATCAACAAAACCTTTTTGAATTTTTTTTCAAAAACTCTCGCTATAAACGGCATAACCAGCAACCTCTAGCCTACAGAGTTATCAACAAAATATCGAATAAGGAGTTTAGTTATACAGTAAACAATTAGGTTCATATATGTAGTGACTATTAAATTATCCAAGCTAGATAAATACATTACAAACGGAATTAAGGATGTAATATTCAATCTAGCTAGCCTAATTAATCACTACTTGAAGTACCCTAATTAAGCACTACGTGAAGAATTATGCTTTTATAATGCAGTAAAGAAAGAGAAATTTATACATATTTTTTTCAAAATTTATCGTCCCCCTATCAAAATCATTGCATAATCAAAATGTGATCCAATATCTTATTTAATGAAATTATGCAACCTTCAAATCCTTCCAATAAAAATAAACTTCGATTACTTGAGTCTAAACCATGAAACAAGATTGAAATCATCTGAAATCTACTCAAAAAATTGTTCTTCAAGTTGAACCTGAAAAACACAAAAAGGCTAGAGAAATCATTTCTTTTCTTCAAATTAAGTTTAAAATAAAAGATAAACAATAACAAATTGCAGATCTCTCAAAATCTAAAACCTAGAAAAGAAATTAAATCGAAAATAGTAGGAAAAAAAACAAATTAATCATAGAAATAGAAAACAAAAAACCAATCAAAGATCAAACTAAAAATACTAACCAAAAGATCAAAAGACGAACAAAAAATATAAAAGATCGATCAAAGATCCAGAAATGAAAAATCAATATAAGAAACAAAATCGAAGAAGAAGAAGAAGAAGAAGAAGAAAAGAAAAAAATTGATAAAAACACTGTAAACAAAGATCAAACACTAACCTGAAGAAAAAGAATTTTTAGTTTCGAAACACCCAATACGAAGTCTCCCCTTTATCTCTCTGTCCTGAGAATTACCCAAAAATTTCAAAATTTCTTTATATATGAAATGGAAGAAAAGAAATGACGAATAAACATTGGGTTTAATTAGTTGTTGGGCATATTTGTCTTACAAAAAATACATTATGGACTGAATCGTTCAAAAATGGACCGACTCGTCTAGAATTAAGTAAATTTTGATCTCCTGGTACGAGGATTGAGGAGACATGACTAGGTTGTCTAAAGCCGACATGACTAGGTTGTCTAAAGCCCAACTGAAATGGAAGTAAAAGTTAAATTTTTACTATTCATTTCATGTGGTTGGGCGGCCACGTAGAAAGGCGACATCATTGGCCCCACAAACACAATAACATCCAATCCCTGTGTCCCGACGAAAGACCCATATACTTTCTTCAGCGGGTCCCACATTCATATTACGATAAACCCATACCTGATTTTTATGTTAAATTTTTTTAATCCAGACCTCAGGATGATTAGGTGTGAATTGACGTGGATCCATGTTGTCCTCGAGGATATCCTGATTCACAGCTGATGCAAGAAATGAAGATGAAGATGAAGGTGGCATTACAGCTGCATCCTTTAATATAAACCTTATCTAATCGTTATCATCCCATGGCCACAGCAGATTCGTCTTACGCGGCGGTTAATGACTGGCCTTCAGCGTGGGTCTCCTTCTTAGTCCCACACTTCGAATAATTATCTTGTGTATATAAACAGACGTTGAAAATGTTTATTCTGCACAGTATACCAATCATTTCTAAGATCACCAGAGATTTTTTCAGGGAGAAAAATATATAATCTTATGGGTAGAGTTACCGGCAGAATTGATAAGCCAATGGGTCGTAGGATTTTAACTGGATTTGAAGATGAATTACCAAAAAAAAAATCGTCGGGTCGTGTTGATGATGATGCAGTGGAAATTACGGATGATATGGTTTTAGCGTTTTTTGATGGTGATCAAGAGAAGAAACCGTCTTCATCTGGTGGTGAAGATGGAGATGAGGATGATGAAGGGGTCGTAGAGAACATAGAGGAGAGAAAAGCTTTCTGGGAAAATCAACACCAACTTCTCCATGTAAGTAATTTTCAATGTAATGAATTTTTCTTACTGATCTCTTATGCCGGTGATGTGATGAATATTTTCAAATGTTGCAGGCAACAATTACAAAAAGTAGCCCTCTGGAATCGAGTATCCGGAACGCAACCAAACAGGCTCTGAAATTGATCACCGGAACAACCATTTGTAAATGTGGGATTTTAGCCGATGGATGTCGGAATTGTATGCTGAGACATGTCTCGGATCGTTTATGCGCTGCTGGTTTTGATGCCGCAATTTGCAAGTCTAAATGGAGAAGTTTTAAAAACATTCCATCCGGTGAACATATATACGTAGATGTGATGGACAATAATTCAAGTTCAAAGAAGAAAGGAGAAGCTATAAGAGTTGTAATTGAGTTAAATTTTAGAGCGGAATTCGAGATGGCCAGAGCAAACGATGAGTATAATCGATTAAACAGTCGGTTGCCGGAAGTATTTGTGGGTAAAGCTGAAAGATTACGCACATTGATTAAGATAATGTGCGGTGCTGCTAAGAAATGCATGAAAGAAAACAAAATGCATATGGGTCCATGGAGAAAGCAAAAATACATGGAAGCTAAATGGTTTGGGACATGCGAAAGAACATCATCCATTTTAATTTCATCTCTAAAGCAGACATTCTCCGGTTATCAGTCTGCCGACAAGCCGAGAACTTCCCTGTTGTCATTTGATTTGGTGGAGAGATTACCTACTATGCACTGCAGCACTGCTGTTGAAGTTTTGTAATATGTACCATTCTTTTTTGTAATGTACATTGCCCTGTACTATAAGTGGGAAATTCGAATAAGAAAAACTGTCAGGTTCTGATAATCCCTTGCTGCACATAGGGATGCCATTTTTCTGTATGTTATTTGTTTCCGCGCATCGTGTTCACATCGATCATTTTAGGAATTGACAGATTAGAATTATAACAATGGAGGTTAACCTTTGATATATTATTGGGTAGCTGCTGTAGTAAATGTACTTATTCTGGAAACCCACCATTTTCAATCATTCTTCAATTGAAAAGATGGCACTTTGGTGGAAGTTTTGGCTAGTGTGACCTCGAATTATAGAGTTGCAGATAAAGGAGTAGGATTTGGGATTTGAGTAAAGACGAGATGGGCATAATGGAGAGTACAGGAGTTTTCAAGAGCACAAAAAGCGACAGCGTTTCTGGTAAAAAAGACATGGGAAATGAGTCCAGTTCTGATCATTTGGGAATGAATTTGTTTCAGTTTTGACATGTTTGAGCATCTTTCCAGCGCATTTAGACATGGGTGTGAGTGGATTGGGTTACTTTTGTCGTTGGTGGTGGTGGTGTATTTCAAGAGGGACTTTTCAGAGAAATGGCGGATCAAAGTTGTGGTGAATAGATAGAGAAGCAGACATGCTGGCTGCTCTATTTACTTGGATGTGTAATATTCAATTCAGGTTGTGATGTGCCTCCAAGAACAATTTGATTATACAGAAAGAAAATGCACTTTCTGGATGTCATCCTGAGAATTACTAAAAGGAGATTTGAGCACTTCTTCATCCGATTGACCTGAACAAGGCTCTGAAGGAATCATGGATAATAAGTGACGTTCCGAAACATGATTGTCACTTTGTCAGACTTCCCTATCATTCGAATCACTCACTCACAATCCATTACAAACAAATGATAAGATGAAATTTAATCAAATTCATTGGGTAAATATTGATACTTCTCGCAAGGGAAGCCTTGGTTTCTTATATGTTGATACTTTTTGTTACTGGCCATACAATTCTGATATGTGAAGAAGCTTTTGGAAGTGCTCTTAGCTTATAACTAAATTGCTTTCTCACTCTATTAGGTGACTCGATTCTAGAACGAGTATGCAGCACCAATTTCTTCAAAACACTCGCATTTTTCAATAAAAAACTTACAAGTTTGAGCTCAGCATCACATCCTTCCACTCCTTCAATCTGGACATACTCGAGGTGAGACAACATTCCCGTCAAAGACAATCCTGCTTCCCAGCCATCTCCAGTGTCCACTAAATTTGTCTAACCAAAAATCACAACAACCGATAGGTCACTTACTGATAAAGAACGATAGTACACAATATGAAACATCTCAGAGGTTCTAAAAGTGTTGTATGCAAATTCAAGTGAGATAGATAGAAAATATAGATGTTGAATTAGAACGACATCACCAGCCAAATTAAAAATCGAAGAGGTTGGTTATAAAATGTTACCTTCTTGGATTCAACGACTATCCTAGTTATATTTGGAGAAAAGCTGAGTAAGTATGCTATAGCCCGCAAGCAACCTCTTGTAGACCACATTTCCAGCCTTAAATGTTGTAGATTACTAAAGCGAGGTGGCTGACGATCCGATAAGTCAGGTGCTTGAGAAAGAACCTTGAGAAACAAACAGAATTTTCAAATAGTATAGCAGCTAAAGTCTCACAAAATATAGTAAACCAAGAAGAGTATATACTTAATAAATAAAAGAGGAGGAATATATACAGTATTTTTTTCAAATGGAACAATGATGAAACTATATAAACGATCTCATAATAGATTAGACAAATTAAAATCTTCGACAATCTTTGTTGTCAATTTGTCCTCCTTATCCTAGACTTGTGTAAAACAAAGAGCAAAAAGGACAATCATCTAGATAACCAAGAAATATCATCATTAAAGCTAAGAATCTCTAGTAAGTATTCAAAGACGGTGTGCTTAAGCAAACCAAATCTAGCTCTTCTCATATATTTGACCAGGCAGTAAAACATAATTACACCATTTCCGCAAATATAAATAAGATGTTTAATCCAAGAAATAGAAGAAGCACCATACCTCAAGGAATCCAGATGATAATCTCATTGTTTTCACCATACAAAGCGCTCCTAAAAATTTCATCATACGTTTCGCAAACACATCTTTTTCATTTGAGGGCAAATTCGAATATGCTTCTGCATTCTCATCTTCTTTTTTTGCTCTGAGTGTCATGCAAAGACGAACCCTGGATAGTGGAGAATAGTTTTCCAGAGAGTAGTCATGACAGAAAAACGATCTGCAAGTAAAATCATCCAGATTTGGAGCACGTAACTTGATGATGTTGGACATAGTGCTATTTTGAGGCTGAAGATCTCTATGCCGATAGTCAACATACTGGAACTTCATAGCGCTGATAGAATCAACAATCAAATTCCTCTGATTATCAGTTCGTATATCACAATCAGCTATGTGTAGCTTTTTAAGAACTGGACAACTTGAAAAGAGTCTTTCAGATGATTCTACATTGGAGATTGACAATCCAGTAAAGGATAGAAATTTAAGCTGAGGTAAATTCATTGATCTTGGTAGAATAACATCCGCATATCTAGCATTACCATACGCGAACATTATCAACTTCTTCAATGATTTACAATTAAGGACACGGTGAGGAATTTCATATGCTGAATTATGACATTTACTGATATATATATGTATATCTTGAACATTATGCTTAACAGCAGCAAGGCTCCATCTATTAACATGCAATGTCACTGAATCATCATAGGCAGAATCCTTCCATCTCACATAAAACCTCTGAATATCAATGTCTTCGCGAAAAAGGAGTACATTGTCTACAAACATTATGAAACTATGTTTCTTGTCTTCTGAGAATGAACTCCTGTGAAATTCTAGAAAAGGGAGAGATTTCCAAACATCAATCCATCTTTTCGACAAAACACTAGTTTGGACTGCATATTTAGTATCATTAAAAGACATGATATGATGAATTAAGTTATCAGGCAACCTACTGATTTTATCTTCCTCATTGAAATATGGTGCATTTCTTGTTTCTTCCATTCTTTAAGGGTTACCCTAAACTGAAAAGTAAGCTTTTAAAAAACCCCAAATTTTAACTTATCAATTTCCGGTGAACACGGTCTGAGCAGAAACAAAACCCTAAATTCCAATTTTGCTGAGCATTAGTATTTGTAATTGAAACCCAGAAGAAAAAGATGGACAAGGAAGTACCTGCTGAAACCCCCCTTAATGCTGGATTGGGTAACTCTTGAATGAATCAATCAAACTTCAGCAGAATTGAACGCCTAAACCCCAATTCTCAATGAGTCAATCTGATCAAATTTTTTTGCTCAAAACCCCAAATTGTGAAGAAGTAAATGGAATGTGAAAACTTAGGGTTTAATTGTCGAAATTTCTCCGATCCATTATAGTAAAATTGTAACTTTCACTTTCTTTGCTTTGACCTGCCAAATAACTTTTACTTTCACACTTTCTCTGCCTTCGGCGAGATTTTTATATCTTTTATGGAAATTCCCGCTTGGGGATATTAATTAGGATATATAAATTACTTCTCCCAACCAATAATATATGTTAAGGGATGATTTTTGGGTATAAAAATACTAAAATATTTTTCCCTTAAAATAAAAATCTAAAAAGAATCATATCCTTGAGTGCAAATTTGTGCACCCATTTTTTTTTTCTTTTATTGTATTTTTTTTCTTTCGGTACTAATTTCTCCGAAATTATGTTAGGTATTATTTTCATTCGCTCTTTCTTCTTCATGTTTAACATTCTTTCTTCGGTAAACATTGTACCATTTTTTTCTCCTAAACTGAAAAAAGCTATGGAAATTTATTTTTTGGCGGATGAGTTCCTATTTTACACTTGATTAATGGTTGGTTCTATTAGATCAAATCTAATCAATGATGTTAAGTGTTGTACTGGTGCAATCATATCAACATCCATAGAATGGATCTGATGATGCTAATTGATAATCATATATCATAACAACATTCTCAAATTTTGATACATACCTACCAAAGTTCAGGGAAAACATGACAATAATTATTAATCAAAGATTTAAGCTTCTTTTTTTGATTGAGTAATTAACAAACAACTGACAACTTTGTTAATGTTAAATGTTGAACACTCAAGTGTAAATAGTTGACTCATTAGTTGTTGTAATAGTGCTAGTAGTTGTAATAGAACTTGTAGGGTGGCTATAGGGTGGCTAGTGTAAATAGTTGACTCATTAGTAGTTGTAATAGAACTTGTAGG
This sequence comes from Papaver bracteatum, assembly GCA_023529315.1. NCBI lineage: Eukaryota > Viridiplantae > Streptophyta > Magnoliopsida > Ranunculales > Papaveraceae > Papaver > Papaver bracteatum. The sequence goes on from JAJJWX010002341.1 coordinate 350,862, forward strand.
GTGGCTAGTAGGATGGCTTCTAGAATGGCCATTTTTTTCTTCCTCCCTTTCTTATTTTCTTTGTAGAAGACTTTCTCTTCTCCTTTTGTAAATCTATATATTTACATCTTGTTGTAAAGATTAATGAATTAAGTGAGAACCTTAAGCTTTTGTCATGGTATCATAGCCTAGTATCCAAAATCCTTTATGTTATCATTCAATATATCGCGTGAAGATTATCAACCTATCACCGTAAAGTTTGATGGAACAAACTATAACCATTGGTCCTTCCTTATGAGAAGTTTCCTCAAAGGAAAAGCTATGTGGTAAAGCCAAGAAACCCAGTTTTGTCTCTACTGGTGTTGTTATTAGAGATAAAGAAATTGATCCTGGCAGCAAAGACAAAGGAACTGAAGAAGAAAGCGCTAAAGACTGGGAGATCAACAATCACAAGATACTGAAATGGATAAGCAATACAGTAATCACCTCCATAAGTATGCAACTCACTGGTTTTGAGACTGCCAAAGACGCATGGGAGTTTATTTCAAAAAGGTATACCCAAATCAACTTTGATCAACGTTACAAACTGGAACAAGATATTCATTATATGAAGCAGCAGATGGATCAGTCAATCTCAGAATTTCATTCTGAGATGTCAATTATATGGAATCAGCTAGCACTGATGGAACCCAATTGGACTATAGATATCGAGCTGTGGCAGAAATACAGAGAAGAGTCGCGACTGGTTCAACTCCTAATGGTGTTAAGATATGATTTTGAAACTGTAAGATCTTTAATCCTTCATCGATCTCCTCTCCCTACTGTAGAAGCTGCATTATCTGATCTTATTACTGAAGAAACTCGAAAAAGGACCAAGCCAGAGATACCTGCTGTGTTTGCCGTTCCTTCACGTGCAAGTTTTAATAATACTGTCAACTTTCAGAGAAACTATCGTGATATGTCATAGGTTCAGTGTTACAACTGCAAGAAACCTGGTCACTTGGCCAAGAACTGCACCTTACCAACAACACAGAGCATGTCACAAACATCAGCATCTCAAACTCCAACTCACCAAGGATCAAACTCATAAATTCAATGCAATTATTATAAAGAACCCGGTCATACAGTAGGAAACTGTACATCTCTTTCTTCAAGAAACATGAGAGAAAGAAGAAGGTTAAATGGAACTGCATACACACATATTCCGTCCATTCTTGCAGCACCTGTATTATAAAGAAGCCATGAATCATCAGTATCTACATCAAATAATCTTGCTGATATTCAAGAGATGCTCAAACAAGCCCTTGCAATTGGTAATAATAATTCTACAGCAGCATCTGCTTTCTCAGTTCCCACAGGTATCTTTTCAAATGGTTGGTTTCTTGACTCAAGTGCTTATAATCATATGACATTCAATTTTGATGTATTTGAAAGCAAGCATCCTATTGTTACACCTAAAATCCAAACTGCAGATGGATCAGAAATAGTTCCTAGTCATATTGGACATGTTAAAGTCTCAGATAAAATACGTATATCTGATGTGTTACTTGTTCCAAAGATCAAGATGAATCTTATATCAATTGGGAAACTGTGTAATCAGGGTTTTAACATTTATTTCTTCTCCTTTGGTTGTGTAATACAAGATCCCAGGACAGAGAAGCTTGTTGGGATATGCCGTAGAGTTGGCAGACTATATCTCCTTGAAACTCTCATTGTTCCTCAACAATCAAAGAATGAACTTACTGCTGCAGTTGAAAATTCCTTTACTTCTACTGTGTCTTCGTTTATGTCTTTGCATTCTAAGCTAGGCCATGTCTCTTTTTCACGTCTTATATATATGATCAATAAAGGATTGTTATGAACAATTCAATTTGATAAAGAACCTTATTTCATTTCCTGTAAGTTGGGTAAATAACCTGCGCTTTCTTTTAATAATAGTGTTACTCACTCGGTTGAACCTTTTTATCGTATTCATTCAGATGTGTGGGGAAAGTCTCCCATTGCCTCTAAGGGAGGGGCTGTATATTATATTATCTTCATTGATGATTTCTCACATTTTACATGGCTATACCTTTTCAGTTCCAGATCAGAAATTTTGAAAGTATACACAAATTTCTCTAGAATGATCAAAACTCAATTTAGAAAATCCATTAAAACTTTTCGTGCCGATCAAGGAGGTGAATACATATCAACTCCTTTTAAAGAATTTCTCAAAACAGAAGGTACTCTTCTTTAGTTATCTTGTACAGAAACTCCAGAACAAAATGTTATAGCAGAAAGAAAACATCATCACATCATAGAGACAGCTAGAACCCAACTTCTTTCAGCATCATTTTCTTCTAATTTTTGGGGTGAGTCAGTCCTTGCTGCAGTTTACACAATAAACTGCATTCCATCTATAGTCACAGGAGGAATATCACCTTATGAACGTCTATATGTAAGAAAACTAATTATTCTGAGCTTCGTGTCTTTGGTTCAACTTGTTTTGTTCTTCTCACAGAACGGGAACGAAACAAACTCAGCAAAAAGAATGTTATCTGTGTGTTTTTAGGCTATGGCATTGAACAAAAAGGTTTACGATCCAGAGAGTCTACGCTTACGTGTTTCTCGTCATGTTATATTTTGGGAAAATATACCTTTTTGGTCTCTTCCTAGTAGCAAGTCTTCTACTCTAGAACAATTTACGTATCTAGATCCCTTTGAGGATGTATCTCTATCTAGATCTCAGCCTACAATTATTCCATCCACCACCACAGATGTCACTCCTCTTGAAAATTTCGAAACTCCACATGACCACTCTATGGACAATCCTGATATTGCTTCTCCATAAGGGGATCTTGTACCTGAAAATGATGCTTTGCCTCCATGAACTCGTCGACCACCAGCCAGGTTTGCATATTATCATTGTTCTTTGTCATCCATTTTATCTATACATGAACCAAAATCATACAGGGAAGCATCTTTAAGTCAAGTCTGGAAAACATCTATGGAGGAAGAACTCACCGCACACAAGGATGATGGTACATGGGATATGGTTGATTTTCCACCAGGGAAAATAGTTATTGGAAGTAGATGGGTGTACAAGATCAAAACAAATTCAGAAAGCAAGATAGATCGTTACAAATCTCGTTTGGTTGCTCAAGGATATACCCAAGAATATGGTATGGACTATGAAGAAACATATGCTCATGTTGCTTGTATGACTACGGTACGTACTCTCCTTCTTTGTTTCTGCTGCTCATAATTGGAATATGCATCAAATGGATGTCAAAAATGCCTTCCTTAATGGAGAACTTCGAGAAGAAGTGTATATGAGACCACCACCAGGAATGGTTCATTCTCCAAATCAAGTATGTAATCTTCTTAAAGATTTGTATGGACTTAAACAAGCACCACGAGCTTGGTTTGAGAATTTTTCTAATGCTATCCTTCAGTATGGATTCAATCAAAGTGCTTATGATTCAGAAATGTTTACTCGATCAACTAAGAAGGGTATGGTTATTCTCCTCTTGTATGTTGATGATATGGTTATCACAGGTGATGATCTAGAAGGAATTACTGCTCTTAAACTTCATCTTAGTTCATGTTTTGAAATGAAAGACTTAGGTCTTTTAAGGTATTTTCTTGGTATCGAGGTCGATAATTCATTTTATGGTTATTTCATCTAACAAGTAAAGTACGCCTCAGATATTCTTCAACGTGCTGGGTTAACATATAGTAAAACTGCATATACACCTCTTGAACTAAATGTGAAGCTCAATCCCTTCGAAGGAAAGTTTTATCCAACCCTACATTATATCGTCAGCTTGTGGGAAGTCTTAATTACTTGACTATCACAAGACCAGACATCAACCATGCAGTTCATGTAGTTAGTCAGTTTATGTCAGCTCCAAGGTCCACACACTATGCTGCAGTACTTCGGATATTACGTTATATCAAAGGCACCTTGTATCAAGGTATAAAGTTCTTATCTACTTATGATCTTTGTCTTCATGCATACTCAGATTCAGATTGGGCTGGTGATATCACAGATAGACACTCAATCACAGGATATTGTGTATTTCTAGCAACTCTTTGATCTCTTGGTGTAGTAAGAAACAAAGTGTAGTTTCTCGGTCTAGTGCTGGGGCCGAGTATCGAGCTCTTGCTCATACAACTTCTGAGATTGTTTTATTACGATGGCTCCTTGAAGATATGGGAGTTCATTTATCAGAACCTACTCCATTGTGTTGTGACAATAAGGATGCTATTCACATTTCCCATAATGATGTGTTTCATGAACGTACGAAACATATTGAGATCGATTATCACTTTGTACGACATCACTTCATACAACATACTATTGTTTTACCATTTGTTCGCTCGGAATTGCAACTCTCTGATTTATTCACCAAAACACTGACTTCAGCTCGTCTGAGTTTTTTGGTTTCCAAACTCAACATGTGTGTTGCACCATCTTGAGTTTGAGGGAGGGTGTTAATGTTAAATGTTGAACACTTAAGTGCAAATAGTTGACTCATTAGTTGTTGTAATAGTGCTAGTAGTTGTAATAGAACTTATAGGGTGGCTATAGGGTGGCTAGTGTAAATAGTTGACTCATTAATAGTTGTAATAGAACTTGTAGTGTGGCTATAGGGTGGCTTGTAGGATTGCTTGGGTGGATATAGGGTGGCTAGTAGGGTAGCTTCTAGAATGGCCAATTTTTTCTTCCTCCCTTTCTTATTTTCTTTGTAGAAGACTTTCTCTTCTCCTTTTGTAAATCTATATATTTACATCTTGTTGTAAAGATTAATGAATTAAGTGAGAACCTTAAGATTTTGTCATGAGAACCTTAAGCTTTTGTCAAACTTCAGTTTATGGCGTGGAATATCTAATGAGTTGGGAGAGAAAATGAAGGGTTCAGGTTTGTGAGCGAAGAGTGAATTTAGCAAGCAGGTAGAGATTTATTTAGAAATTAAATGAAGAGTTCAGTCGATTTCCCTCTTGTTTTTTGTTTTTTAGCATGTCTTCCTCTTCTGATTCAAGGGTGTATACACAAATGATTTAATGGAGAAAAAAAAAGGAGTTTGTCAAGATAAAAAAAAAGTGACAACGGATGGCATTAAATACGTGTAAAAATAAATAAATGATATTTTATGCAAAAAATAAATAAATCAAAACCAGATCTGGTTTCCCTTATATATCTCCTCCAATCAGGAAGAGAGGAATGTGCACTCCGGTTTAAAGGAACGCGGAATTAAAGGATGTTCAATCTAATTGGGGGATATTGATTACTTCCCCCACCCCATGATTTCTGCTAAGGGGTGACCAAATGTTATGAATGTACTAAAATTACCTTTGGTTAATTAAAAATGTTTATGAAAAGACTGTTATACCCTTTCCACAAAAATATTAAAATCAAAATCCAAAACATATATCCCCCATTTTTATTTGATTTCCGGAAGAGACTTAGGTTTAGGTTTCGCAATTTTTTTTTCTTCATCGTTCTTCAACCGTTCTTCGTCGATTAATCATCGATTCCAAAAAAAATCATCGATTATCTTACCCTAATCATAACAATGGCTCCACGAAAGAAACCAAAAGCCCCATCGAACTCACAATCGCTTGTTGAGGAGAGATTAAAACAAAGACTTGCTAAGATTGCTCAAGAGCAAGAAGAAGAAGAAGCAACGCTCTCGGGCAATCAACCGCTTGCAAAGATGTCTTCTGTTAGAAGGTATGTGATTTTGAACTCATTTATGAGTGTTTGAATCGATTTATAGCAATGGGTTTAGGTTAAAATCGCGAATAATGAACGAAACAGTTGAGTTTCCGTTGATTCCGGCATTGAATTGAGTATGAGCACTATGCCGGTATTTATTTACGACATTCCATCTAGGTTGAATTCAGTGCCGGTTTTTAGTTAGGGCTTATATGTTATGATGAATGCAATGTCGGTTTCAAACCCTGAAACTCAATATTATGTACCGGCATAAAAATGTGTTGAATACTATGCCGGTTTTAAAATACGGCTTTTCTTAATGATAATTCGTGTATGCCGGTAGTAGACTTAAAACTTACAGGAACATCTATCAATTTGTCACCCGTGCCGGCATAGATATTTGGGTTGCACTATGTGCCGGTACATAGTTACGGCATGGTTTTATTTATTTAGAAAGTGCTGGTAGTAAGCTTTTGGTATCCAGGAGAATTACAAAATATTACCGGCATTGTCGATTGTTAAAGTTCAACGCTGGTATGAAATACCGGAAATAAATGTTTACTATGTTTTTATGCCGGTACTAAAACTAAAAATGAGATATCTTATATTCGTTTTGTGTGCTTATGATATAGGTCAAAAGCCAAAGAAGCTAAGAAAATAAAAAGTAAAGATGATGTGTCTAAGAGAAGGAGGAAGGACGGTCTTGATACTCCAAAGACTTTGCCTCCCCGGGGCAAAGAAGAAGGTTGCAAAAATTGTTTGGGGGATGATTGTAGAGGGATAACTTGGGAGAGTGGTGGTGACCGAAGTCGACTTGTAATCAATGAACCTACTGCAACAGTTGAGCAGTATGAGCAAGAAGAAGAGGAAAGTGAGGAGGAAGATAATGAGGTTCTTCCAAGTCAATTTACAAGCCAAATCGAAGTTGGTGGGCCAAGTGAACAACCGACACAAGGCAAAGCCAAAGCCAAGGGCAAAGTAAAAGTTAAAGGTTCCCACTTTCCTCATGTTGATGACATGATACCTGACCTTGATCGTGGTAGAATTTGGGGTGAAGCCCATAATCCGAGAATTCTATTTGGATACAAGAACTCTTGGGCTCGTACTATCTATCAAACATATGTAAGATTTTTTTAATCTTGTGCATATGTATTCTTGTGTATTTATGTTAAATCTTTTAACCGTACTATCTCATAATTATAGGATCACAATAAGGCTGTGCGTGTTTGCCGAAACCAAACTGCAGGGTATTGGGATTTGTCTTTGGAATGTGAAGAGGTCCAAACATTAGTAAGAGATTCTGGTCTATATGCTCTGGTTGAAAATTATGTGAAGTGTGATGATGTGACAGTCAATTGATTCATCGAAAGGTATCATGGAGAAACTGATACCATGCACTTCCCGTTTTGGGAGATGACTTTGATCCTGGATGATGCTCAGAACATTTTGGGCTTGAAAGTTATTGGAAAATCAATAGTAGAAGGAGATCATTGTCCGTACCTAGAATGGTCGAAGTTGCACGCTCTGACTAACAAGCTGTTGGGTTGGGACTTTAAAACTTCCGTGGAAAGCTTTTATGTATCCAAGGCTAGTAGGACAAAGACAATCAAGTTGACTCTGCTTAAGAAGAAGTTTGAAAAAATGAAGGAAATAAGTTCGAAGGATGGATGGGACCCTGCAGTAATTCGTTATACAACCGCTACATACCTTTTATTCATCTTGGGTACTAAGGTATTCCCCGACACCAGTGGCAACAGGGTTTGCGCAAGCCTCCTTCAATACTTGGATTAGTTGGAAGAGGTCTTTACCTATTCTTGGGGCACTGTGGTAATGGAACATTTAATGACGGAAATGAGAAGGGCCTCTAAGGATGTTACAAACCAATTTGTCGGCAATTTCACTTTGCTCCAGGTAATGTTGTTTTTAAACTTATGTTTTTATGTATATTGTTCACATATATTGTTGAAGAATAAACCACCATACTAGGAAGAAGACAGTATGGTTGAGTCAACTGGCACAATTGCATATCGTACCCTTTTTATGAAGTCGAATACAAAATTTACTGATTCTTATATGTATGATTCCACATTGGTATAGGTGTGGGCTTATGAACACTTCCCCACATTGTTTAAGGACTACCCCTACTTGAAGATTATAGACCTTCCTGAACCTGATGCGCCTAGAGCTAAGAGATACCCATTCAACAATACTCCGAAGCCCGGTAAAAATTGTCGACTAATAGATATGAGATTGACTCTAGACACGATGACTACCAAAGATATTGTGTTCGACCCTTATAAGGAGGCTAAAGAAAATTGGCATTATCCGAGGTATCCGAACATTGCATTCTACAATGGACCGTTGTTCCACCCAAAGGGATACGTTATGGCCGATCCTCGACGTGTGATGTGGAAACTTGGATATAAGCAATTACCTAGGTTCATGACAGCCTCTACTTCAAGCTACACTCTTCACTTGGGTGAGTTCATTACAACTCCCTCAAAGTTAAGGGTAGTGTATGATCCAGTTCTAAAAGCAACACATTGGAGGGATAGGGAACCAAGTCGTCTGGTAGATATCAGTAATCGGGAGCTTGTGAACAACGGTGATGAAGCTGATTCCTCCTACATTGATAATTACCTGGAATGGTCACATCCTTTTATCGTGCTCCCGGACGACGGCAGAGTTCCACCACAGAATAACACTCCGGTTCCAACTCCTACAGAGGCACCACTTACAATGGCCAAACTTAATAAGACTCTTGGATTGCTAGTAAGTATTGTTAATTCCTTAGTCGTTTAATGCACACATTATCTTATATTACCATATATATACTAATTATGTGTGGGATGTATGAAACCAGCGGCGTCGGCTTGGAAAGATAAAGAAGATGTTTGGTTGTAGGTACGAGAAAGGAGAGGTGTTATCAATTGAAGAAATGAAGGAAGTCGAGCAGTTGCTTGATAAAATTGAAGATCCAAGTGCAAAAGATTTGTCTGGGGAAACAAGGAAGGTGCTGACCCAGAAGAAGCAAAAGACCAAGTGATTAACTCTTCAGTTGTGGTGCTTTATTTCGATGGTCGTTGTTACGTTTTAAACAATTCCGAACATGTTTTTGGATTAACTCTTTAGTTGTTTGGTTTACTTTCGGTACAATGATAGCTTTTTTAAGAACATTTAAGAAGAATCCAGTTGTCTGTTATGTTGAACATGTTTAGATTTCTACTGAAATACATGTTTTGTTTATACCATAGGTGCCGGCATTAAAACAATGAGGTTTTACAGCGCCGGGAACGTGCCGGCATTGATTGGTTATTCTAAAACCATACCGGAACAATGGGATGAAATGTACTAAGTTTCTATAAAGAATTTGGACCGTACCGGCATTGAAATATTGATGTCAACCATTCCGGAAATCTGTTTTCATAAACTTGGAATTTGTTTCTAGAATTCCGGCATTGGTTTACATAAAACTACAATGCCGGTATTGGATTTGGAACTTACATGGTACTTCTGTATGCACTTTTATTTCATTCCTAAGTAATCTATTACATTAGGTTTTAAACTTTAAATTAAAACATACTAGAAAACATGTAATGGAGTAATTTAGGCTAAAAATGATCTCATAACCTATTTCCATCCCTTTACAACAATGACGGATCCTTTGAGCCTTTCGAAAATTTCTTCGAAGACATCGTATGGAAGCTCGGTGTCAAGGACCAGCTTCATTGGTTCATCCTATCTTTCGACATATTCCTTTCCCTTCATATAACTCCCATCACACCCATCAATAGGGTCGCATTAGCCCTTGTGGTTTTCTTTTGATTCGTCTAGTGGAACAACTTTGTCAAACCATTGAAACTCTTTTCACTTTTGGTGATTCAAACACCTTAGGAACATTCTTCCATTTTCGGCATCATCAGTTTTTGCAACCCAAAACTGGCGTGTCCCATCACACTTTCTACACTTATAATAAATAAAAGGATAATTCAAGGCTAGATGTGAAGGTGACTTGCAAATTTGACAGCTGCAATTAGTACTCTGTAAGAGAAGATTATATTAGTGATTCATCCTAGCATAGAAGATTTTAATTATCCAATTCATCCTTAATAATATTGAATCTACTTACTTTGCAGGTATAGGTTGTTGATGAATCTCCCCTCGGTTTTTAACCTTGAACCATGCTAGCTTGATCTTTTTTTTTAGTCTTGGTTTCGTCAGAGAAGTATTTTTCGAATTTGGTGGGTGGTTTGTGTAGGTTATTGCAAAGGAAATTGGGGGTTTTATATGGATTGAAGCCCCAATGGTCTTATTTTTCAAAAAAAACTAGTCGTTTTATTTTGAAATTTACATGTGCCGACATTGTCGCAAAATAAAATGTACGCCGGTAATGTGTTTCGGCGTTTGAATACTCGTTAAAAACTATACCGGTATCATGCACATAGTCCACAGAATCTGAACATGAGATTAAAGGTTTCCGGTAAACTACATTATTTGTGATTTTTACCGGAACTAAGTACCGACGTACATTAACTTTATTTTTTTAATCGGTACTTTTGCTTTCACAATAACTATCCGTTGAGATTTTTCTCTATATATAGAGAGCAAATACTTGGACCCAATCGCCCTAAAATCGTGTGTTCTTTATTCTATCCCTGAGACTCTATACTTACGAAACCCTAAACCCTAGAAGTCTTATCTATACATAGCTTAGTATAGAAACTACTCGCACATACACCAAATGGCATCGTTTGACTCCGAGGAATATTTAGCAATCACCCAAGCATGGTACGCCGAAACTCGTCCTTCAACTATAGGTATATGTACCAGGGATTCAATGTGGTTGAATTTTTAACAGATTTACTCACGATTATGGGAATCCGAAAGGAAGAACTTCTCAAGAAATCGAGCAATGGCACGACATAATCCTGGGCGGGATGGTTGAGTAATTAAAAATCTAACATTGGATCGCTAATGCTACACACAATAGATTGACCCCTGAACAACTCGTAAGTATCTTTTCTATTAATTCGACACAATCCCTTCTTTTGAACTTTTATGTAACATACTAAGTTTGTGTCTTGTTTTTAGAGCATGCATGTTGTCGTCAAAGCGCGTTACTTACAGGAACAGGTGGAAGTATTCATGTTTGAAAAAGCATGAACCACATGGTAACCAAAGTCACGGAGTACCACCAGCTGGGTGAATCGGAGACGGATTCTTCTTAACAAGATTGATAGGTTTATTGCATTTTGGTTAGGTTTTTATCGTATTTTTTTGTAAGGTTTTGTGGGTATATCTCTATGCAAACCCTCACGAGACTATAACTCGTCCACTTGGGTCACCAACTGGTTTAAAGGCTTGATGCACGTGCTAAGTGCATTCGTTGTTCCGTCGATAAGGATTACATATGAAATGAATTTTAGTTCCGTCATACTATGTTTACATAATTCGACTCCGGTAAGAACAACCGGCGTAGATGTTTTGCTTAAGACTATGACGGTTTACTGTGTCAAAGTTTTATGGTTTCTGGGTACAATAAACCAAATGCCGACATTCTTTATATAGGTGAACGAATGCCAGCATTATGTTCCGGCTAATATCAATCCTAATTACAATGCCGGCTTGTTTAAAATTTAAATTTGTGCAAGTACAACTACCTTGATTTAGTACAATAACGGCCAGGTTTGGACACCATCCTATAAATACACACGTTCTCCCTACAAAACAACACACAGCTGGTTCCATATACTATCCAAAGCTAATATCATTATATACTCTTTCTAGCTATCCCAATACCTCTAAATACAAAGCAATGGCATCATTTGATTCACAAGAAGATTTGGCAATTACCAAAGCTTGGTATGAGGAAACTCGATTTAGAAGCCAGTCCTCTGTACAGGTAGATTCTGAAACGTTTTGGGGTTGGGTATTCAACAAATATAGGCAAGAGTTTGGGAATCCAAAAAGAAGAAGTGTTAAACAGATTCATGATAGGCATCAAGTCATAGAAAATGCGATACTTGGTTATTTAGCAATCCAAAAACCAATTTTCAACGCTACCAACTTTAACTTGTCCATTGAACAATTTGTAAGTGTTTTTGTGGTTTACTAAACATTACTTTGATCTTCCTACTAAACACCGCTCACTAAGTTTTTGTTATGTTTGTGTAGCATGAAGTCGTCAAAGCGCGCTACTTGGAAGAAAATGGGGAGGCATTCGCATTCGATGCAAGCTATAAATTCATGGAAGACAAAATCCATGAGTATGGCCAGGAGATGATGGAGGGTGTATCTTATTCGGACGAAGATTGAAGGCTTTAGAAGATTTAGTGTAGGTTTTGTGGCTAGATATCTATGTACCCTCAACAAGGTTTACATTCGAAATAAATTACAGTTGTGGTATAATTTGCTAACATATTCGAATGCGTATTTATCCCGGCGTAGAATATAGTGTATTACTGTATGCCAGCATTGAAATCTTTAACAATTTTTAGGCGGTAAATAGTACCGGCACAGAATGTATATGGATTTATCTGCCGGTAGTATATTCCGGCCACATTAAGAACCATTTTTCAGTGACGGAAACTAACATTCAATGCCCAACGGCTTTTTTTTCGAAACATAAACCATAAACCTTTACGCCGGCGTCAATAGTCGTGTACTGACAATGCCGGTAAAATAAAGTAGAAAATAGACGTTGTGGATTCATCTTTTTAAAGGAATTGATACTCCCCATTAAACTTGATACCTCAAGCAAATAATTGTGCTCCAAGACATATCTCTATTGGCTAATCCATCATCTTTGTCACGGAAAAAGGAAAATTTACGAAGAAAAAACTATCGACTCCGATAGGAAATCAATTATCATCCACCACCAACTCAATTGCCATTATACTAGATAAACTTAGAAGGAAGGAAAGCACCACCAAGTCTATTTCCGCCATGGAAGAAGAGATACTTAAAAGGAAAACAGAAAAGGAAGAAGCAGCAAAAGAAGAGAAATATCTCAAAGAAACGAAGGAAATATACGAACGTGTAAAACAAGCGAAGATAGAAGCCGATGTTGAGGAAGAAAACGAATGGATTAAAAACTACTATGTAGTATCGGATCTCCTGGAAGATCACCGCCTTTTAAACCTTTTTTGGGATCTTGTTGCGGATGGTCCTTATATACCGAAGTTCGTGGATGGTAAGTGCAAGAAACGCAAAATGCAATACGGGAATGTGTTTGTAGCGAATCGAACAATGACCCTCATCAAATTATGTCGCAAATACAACGAGTATCTCGCAAGATACAGAGGGAATATGTATCAAGCTCAGGCTGCATATTTGGCGTGGAGAAAAGAGCCTTTTAGGCATTTCAAAGCCGTTTTTTTTATGGAATCCCTATCCGAGAAATGATGATGATTTCAATTAGATCCAGATGTTATATTTTATGTGTAACGTTCTTGTTCAAATGTTTAACGTTTATTAGGTTAAGTTTGGGCCAGTTTGTTTGCTTAAATCAACGTTTGTTACTATCAACATTCTTATATTTTATGGTTAACGTTCTTGCCGGCATTAAATTGTCTCATTTGAGTATACCGGTACATGTACCGGCGTTGATTTAAATCAACGTTTGTTACCGGTAGTGTAAATTTCACAATCAAAACTGGTTGTGAAAATGCTGGCAGTTTCGGGTTTCTTTAGTGCCAGCCGGAATTAAAACGGTTACGAACTTGGGTTATGTGCCAGTTACAAAGTCCTTAATTCGACTTGAGAGACGGTTACAAACTCCTGCATGCCACTTATTTGACAGTTACAAATTCCTTAATACCATTTTACAGTTACAAAATCCTTAATTGTATTTAAGTGGCGGTTATATAATTGAAACTATTCAATCACTCTTTTCATCCAATCTCCCTGTCTGTTTCATCTTCGAAACCAAAGAGAATGGGTCGTCGCAAACCTCGTAGAAAACCAAATCCATAAGAACCGGTTGATGATGGTGGTAAATCCAAATCAAAAGCACAAGAAGAGGATGAGGAGTCTGTTGGTGAGGCGCAAATAACAAATCTGATGCGGTAAGTATTTTAATGGTTTATCCAATACTAGAAAACACAAATTGAAACTTGGTTGTTCAGTACTTTCACTACCCTGAAATTAAATTCTCAAACTTCCATTTAGTCAATATCAATTCAGTAACCTGTTTGTTTGGCGGTAGAATACACGTAGAAAACCGTTTCGGATTGTATGTCTTGTAACCCTATTTTATTGCATGTAACTGCCGGCATTATAATCTCTATTGCACACTATGCCGGAATCCAGGTACCATCTTTGTCTGTTTGAACAATGCCATGCCGTATGTTTGGGTTCTTGAGTTAAAACTTATGTACAAAACTAATAGATTTATTGCATAGTGTTTTCTTTATCCATCAGAGCCGGCACATTTTCCGGCATTATCGGGAAGTTTGGTATCTGTGCCGGTATCTGATCCAACAAAGTTTTCAATTTTCTGAATGAAATCGAACAAAACCGGTTGTGTATATTAGGTATGTTTAGCGCCGGCACTCTATTCCGACAGAATAATATATTATCTTTATATGCCGGATTCATTTACATAACTCGGTTGAAATATTAGGATGTAGGTCTAGAGAAGCACAAATGGAAAAAGTAAAGGGGAAAGTTGTTGAAGAATGAAAACCCAAGTTATCTCAGGGTCGACATAGTCATTCTGATCCGGATCGTGCTAAGGTCTTCATTCAAGAGCGTACGGGGGGAACAACCAGCAGTGAGGAGGATGAGGAGTGGAAAAAATTTCCTCAAACGGGCGGAGCAGGTGGGTCATCCTTACAAGCGGTGGCCTTAGAATAACCGGTTGTCGGAGTTCAAACCACTCATAAAAAGGAAAAGGAACCGCCAGCCCATCTTCCTACAATACATGACATGATTCCAGACCGCATTGATGGTAAAGAGTGGGGTGAACCACTCAAACCCCAACTATTATTTGGATACAAGCACTCTTGGGCTCGTTGGATATTCCATACTTATGTAAGACCTTGGCATCCTGTTATTATATTATTTATCTATGATCAAGTGAATTTAACCTAGTTTGTTGTGTTTCTATAGGACCACAAGAAAGCATTCCGTGTTTGCCGCCATCAATCTAGTGAAGCATGGCCCCTGGAGTTAGAGTGTCCCCAAGTTGGAGCAATATTCAGAGCATCTGGGTTGTATCCCGCGGTAGAAAATTATATGGCCACGGATCCCGTCACGGCGAACTGCTTTTTGGAGAGGTGTTTTAGTGAAACTGATACCATGCATTTTCCATTTGGCGAGATGACCATTATCCCTGAAGATGTCGAAAGGATAATAGGTCTAGGGGTTCTGGGGAAAGCCGTCAAGACAGGAGATGAGTATCACGAACTAGGATGGGACAAGATCTTCGAGCTGATCAAAAAGTTATTAGGTTGGGACAAGGATACGACTTTGGAAAATATGTACAAGACAACCCGTTCAAAGACAAAGACCGTCACATTTGTCAATCTCCTTCGATTGTTTGGGAATACAAAGGATAAAGAATTAACTCTCGAAGAAATTCAGAAAACTACCGCTGCTTATATGTTGCACGCCTTGGGCTCCGTTATATTCCCTGACGTTAATGGTAACAGGGTTCATCTCAGTCTCCTTCAATACTTGGATCCCTTGGATAGTGTCCATGAGTATTCATGGGGCACTGCTTTCTTGGCACACTTCTTGGCATAAATGCGTATAGCTATTAAGGCGAATGCCCGTTAATTTAATGGCTCTCTCACTTTAATTCAGGTACAATGAATTATTTATTTGGCAAATTTTTTTGTGGGATTATTTGGTTTGTTTCCAATTACTTTGTCAGTAATTTTTTTCTTATACATTGCATTGGCATAGGTGTGGGCTTATGAACACTTCCCGGAGTTCTTCAAAGAGTATAAAGGATTGCGTTTTTTTCCTTATTATGAAGAGCGTCAGGATCTAGCTAATAAATACGTCTTCAACTCTCGCCCGAAGCCCAATAACAGGAAATAGTTATGCACAATAAGATTGGCTTTCGACTCCATGGATTTCCAAGATGTTGTGTTTGACCTATATATGAATGGAAGAGGAGTTCACTTTCAAAGGCATGACGATGTTGCATTTTACAAAGGACCCTTATTTCATCCAAAAATATTTGTTATGCACAACCCTCACCGTGTGATGCGCCAGCTTGGGTACAAGCATAAATATCTTAGGGATACATCCCATCAGAAATTCTCTCATGACTTTCCTCAATGCCAAGAAAATGAGAACAGTACTGTGGTAGTTTACAACCCCAGTCCAATTCTTGCACATAGGAGTGAAATGGTAGAATGGGGACTGGTTTTTGATTGGGTTGGTTGGAATTTGGTGGAAAACGGTTATGAGACAGAACCAACGTTTCCCAGAGGTCATCATAAGTACTCGCATCCTTATATTGTCTGCCGGATATCATAGAAGTTCCTCCCCAAGCACCACATCCAGCCACAACTGCGGATGAATTGACTGTACCCGGACTAACTAAGATCCTCACGTTGTTGGTACGTACTTCGTTTTATTTTTATATTCCTTTAGTCTACATCTATGAACTTATATATGCCAACAAACTAAGAACATGTTCAAAAATATGACAACAACGTCAGAGGATAGGAAATTTGGGAAAGTTCTTTAGGAGAAATAATAAGAAAGGAGAGGTGTTGACCCAGAAAGAAATGGATAAAGTCGAGCAAAATATATACAAAATTGAAGATCAGGAGGCCAAAGAATTGTGGGACGAAAATAAGAAGAGGGTGCACAAGAAGCCAAGGACCGAGTGATCGTGTGTTTGTTTAACAATGTGGCATTGGTTTATTTATGTTTATGTTTATGTCTTGAACAATGTGGTATTGGTTTGTGTCTGTTTAGGTTTACGTCTGAAACAATGGGGTATTGGTCTAGGTCTGTTTATGTTTATGTCTTGAAAAATCTGCGTGTCTTGATAAACTCTTTGGTTGATTTGCCTTATGTTTAACTTGTTTTCGTTTTGGAATCTCTAAACTTTGGAGTATGTTTTTTTATACAATCAAGTTTTGTTATTATATTTATTATGTTGACAAACCAGTGTCAAATTAAACATTTTTCCGAGTTTAAATGTTCTTCGAACACGCCGATACCACCTGATTTTAGAAGTGTGAATTTGGTTCCGGCATTGTATAGGATGGAATGATGGTGCCAGAACTCTAAATCTTCTAAAAACCAAAAATAATTAGAAATCCGGCATGGAGTGTTATTTGGATAGGATGCCGGTATAGAAAATTTGCAAGGAACAAAACAATCTGTTCAGACTATCGGCACTGTTTATAGTTTAAAATTTAATGCCGGCATTTTCACTCATTATATTGGATGTTGTTCCTCAATAACCGGCACAGTGAATAAATTTTTGTCAATGCCGACTTAATAATACCGGCGTAGAAACGATTAAACAAAACAACGCCGACATAGGCATCAAAATATTGTTAAGTGTTTACAATACACACTTCCCAAAAACCAAAATGTTGATACATTTCTTCCACAAGTATTAGTGAACCACATATATCCAAATTACTCATCATCGCTTCCACATGTATGAAGTTGCATCTTCTCCTCTTGGAGAGGTCTCAAAATTGGTGATTCTCCTCATACAATGCCATCCATCTTGTCCAGATACTGGGATCTAGATTCTTATTTTTCATCATCCCACAAATAAGTGGCAATGGACAGTTTTCTTTAAGTTTAAGAATAATAAAATGATTACCGTTCACGAACGCCAAAACAACTCTTCTCTTCTTAAGGGATCCTTCGCATTTTTGCCACTTTGGTGTAAATGTAACTTCTACGGTGGGGTAAAATAATGAACAACACAATTAAATGTATCCGTCACTAAATGCCCACAAAGAGACATTCTCATCCAATATTGAGAAGGGAGGAACTTCATCTCCTGCTCGGGACCTAACACTCGAGCGTATAAATCATCAAACCCTTCTTCATCACAAACCAATTTCTCATAAAACCTCCTATTGTTCATAAGTTGGGTTGCCATCCTCTTTCTAGCATATATGCATGGTGTCATCCCTCTACTAACTTCCGTATCAAAGATTCCTAATTGTTCGGTTATGGAATGATACCCACAATTTCCATCTCCATCGACATCATCCGTATATACAATATACTCGCAAATAACCTCGGGAAGTTGGTCTATGTAAGACTGTATCTTCGTATGATAACTTCTAATGGTCCTACCTATTTTGCGCTCCTTAAACATCTTCATATAACCATTTTGGTGCTTAATTATATCCAATCCATCCTCTTCAATCCCTATGCTTCCAATGTCTTCAGTATGTGATGGGAGTCCGTACTTCCTTGGCCTATGGAGTTGTCACCCTCGTGTTGTTGTTGACTAGATATGTGATGTGTGTCGTAACCACAACAAATTAATTATTATTTTACTACCTAATTAACAAGTAATATAGGGTAGTCAAGTTTGTTCCCACGAGGAGCAAGAGGTTTTAGTTGTTTAATTGTCACAAAAAGGGGGGTTTTGGTTTTAGATATTAAGATCAAAAGAAAGTAAATAAAATAAATAAACAAAGCAATTAAAAAGATAAAGTTGAAATCAATAAGAGAAACAAGACCAAGGAATCCTTCTTCGTTGCAAAACAATAATTCAAGTTATGATCTTTTCCACTTTTTATTAGTCATAGATTATCACCAACCGTAGGATAGCAGGTTCGCTTAGCTAACCCCAAAATTCCTTATTTCACTGAGTAACAGGTTCGCTTAGTTATCAGATTCTATTCAAAAGAACCACCTTGAGGTTCGCTTACAAGATGTAATTCCCCAAATGAATTAAGATTTATGAATTTAGGTTTAGTACTAGTAGTTAGACTCGGTTCGCTTGGTCCACTTTCTAGCGTTGTTTTCACACACAATTGCTCCACGGAATCCTTCCGCAAGGTCTCGTGTTTTCTACCTATGTAAAGAGTCAAGAAACTATTACGTATTCCCTAACTTTTACTAGCTTTAGATCAAATTAACAAATCAATTTAGCGTGCACTCTAAACAACCTATCAATCAATCATAAACATTAATATTAGTAAAAACAAACGATAATCATATGAAAAACTTCAAAGTAGATTTAAAAAAAAACTCAAAACATGTTAAGAACTAGGAATTCATCCTTAATCAATAAAATTAGCTACTCATGCTAAGGAGTTCACACAAATATTAAAGAAAAGAAAAGTGGTGTGTGTGTAGAGGTGTGCAAAAGGTATCTATATGTGTCTATAGAAAAGTAGAGAACTTCTCTATTTATAGGCTTCAATGTTCTCCAAATCTTCCAAGGAATGGAACCCCTTTCCTTTAGCAATTCAATTTCCAAGTCCAAGCCTTTCTCAAATCTTCCATCTCCTCTTTCCAAATCCAAGCCCAATTCTCCATCCAATTCCAAACCCAAGTCTTCACACCCATGAGAGAAACTCAGAAAAAAATCTGCAACTTTGGGTCACCGGAAAACTGGGTTTCTGTCGGAAGGTTGCCGGAATCTGTCACCGTCGGTCACCTGAGATTCTCCCCCGATTAGGGAATATTCTGTCACTGTTCTGTTAAAGTTAACGGTCGTTCTGGTCAGACCGTTAGTCAACCAGGTCAGAGTCAGCCGAGTTAGCTTTTCTTACTCGGTCTTAGTGGCTGAGTTTCATAGAAGGATCGTTCGTCGTCGGCTACTGAGTTAACTCGCCGGAATAGAAAATCGGCCGAGTTTCGGCTATTTATAGGACTTTCTCAGGACAAATTCAGGCCATTTTTCTTCCCTGTAACAAACCTAAACATTTATCTATTCATTCAAGCACATCACCAGCAGAGCTTCTATTCATTCGAATCTTGCATCTGTTGCAGGACTTCTCAGCTCAGCACTACCAATGCTACATCTTCATGCCAATGTTACCAACTCCATCCCTGCATACATTTCCAAACCCTTAACACAATCCTATGAATAACACTCATCGATCCATGGCAACATCTAGCTCCTCCTTGTAACATCAACTCAAACCCTCGATTTAATTTCAGTTCTCTGAGATTCACAACAAACCCATCTGTTTCATCCCCAAATTTCTTCTCAAACCAACACAAACTCGAATTCTAGTCCATACCCATCTCAATTTCATCCTCTCTTATTTCAACAACAGAACCACTTCATCTTCTCCATCTCTCAATCGAGAACTATACCCAGATCCATCTCCATCCACCAAACCCTTTCTGTTGATCTCCATTATTCTTTGTAATTCGAGCAGCAGCAAGTCTTCTCTGATCAACTCCTACATCAAACATCTTCCATCATCAAACCCTGACTTCTTCAATTTGCAGAAACAATTTAATCTCATCCTTGTTTTATCGATTCACTGATCCAACACCCAATTTCGACAACAATCAATCACAGAAGCTTCATCGATCTCCAATTTCTTCTCTTCTTCGCTCAACGACCACCACCCGAATCCATCATTTAATTCACAGTTCCTTCTCTCGATTTCTCCCGGAAACAGCAGCTGCTTGCTTTCTTGATTTCAGCTGAAATGATTTGGGAAGAAATGTCTTCTCGACGTAGGGTTAGGGTATTAGAGCTGGGTCTGGATTTAGACACCCAACTTGGATTGGACACCAAGAAGTAGCAGCCCCTTAGTTATCCTCAGCTGGCTGGTTTTAGTAGTCCTCCAACAAGAGTTTCCCCTTAACCTTGGCTCGACTTCCAATAGTGTTTGTCTCTGAAATGACTATTTCTCCCTTGTTGCTCAATTCAGATGATTTCTTCTTCTTTTCCTTTGTGCGACTCCGAGTACCTAATAACTCAAAAACACGCGTAAAATACATAATTTACAAGAAAAATAGCAAAGAAAGCGTAAACTCTATAGATAGTAAATATGGTGTATTCTACACCTATCAATATGGGTCCCTTACCTTTTCTATCAATAACCTTTTCATGTTGTTGACTTGATGTAGGTACATTATTTGTCCTTCTCTTTTTCTTTTGCACCAACGAATCGTCGCATTGTTGTTCTTGGTAGCTCAATGTTGGTACATTTCGCGGCCTACCCCTTTTCCTTGGAACGTCTGCTATATCTACTATGGGTGTAGCCTCGGAATGCTCACCTTGTTGTTCTTGGTAGATCAATGTTGGTACATTTCGTGGCCTACCCCTTTTCTTTGGAACCTCCGCTACATTGACTATGGGCGCGGCTTCGGAATGCTCACCTTGTTGTTCTTGGTGGCTCAATGTTGGTACCTTTGGCGGCCTACCCCTTTTCCTTGGAACCTCGGCTATATCGACTAAGGGTGTGGCTTCGTAATTCTCACTGTCTTGTTCTTGGTAGATTAATGTTGGTACCTTTGGCGGTCGACCCCTTTTCTTTGGAACCTCCGCTACATCGACTAAGGGTGTGGCTTCGGAATTCTCACCTTGTTGTTATTGGTTGATTGATATTGGTTCCTTTCTCGGCTTACCCCTATTCTTTGCAATCGGCGCTTCCGCGAACCTTGCTTCTGATAACTCACATCCGGTGTGATCTCGTTTCTTACTTGCCGCGAGTTCTTCTTCACGTTCAGTCATTGCTTTCAATTCTTTCCTTTGTTTTCTACTTGTCGTTTTAGTTGGTGGTCTACCGGGAGGATCTCCCTTTGTTGTCTCTTCACTTTGTGCAATCCATGGCCGTGTAATTATCCTTAGTTGTCTCAACAATACTTTCCGGATAACCGAGGTGCCACGTGAGCAAGCTTCATAGAATTCCTTTGCTTCATTTGTATCCCATGGTGATTGCCCGGGATCTTCCGTAGGGGGAGGTTCGAAAGATAGTTGCTTCCGAAACGGATCAATAAATTTAATAGGTATCACTTCTTCATACTTCACAAGCATATGGCGACATGGAAGCCCCAATAAAGACATGTCAGGAAAAATACACACATCACCCGGTTTTCCAAAATTTATCTCATATTCCATTTTTCTCATCATATGTTTTATTGCCCAGTGAGAGACATTGAACCAAATTCTTTGGAGCAACTTACCATGGGGAAGATATTGGGTCAGCCTTTCCATTGAGATTGTCTCAAATGCCTGCTTGATCCTATCGATATATATAACTCTTAAAGTATTGCTCAATTGCCTCGGTGACTGTAACCAAGTTGCCTTCGCCGGACTCGATGAGATCTTTAAATCTCCCATGAGCGGACTCCGCTACACTGGTTGCTCATTCTTGTAGTGTTTATACCTGTTTGTCCATGCACACACAAATTTCTCCTTAAACTTATCCAACCATTGAGTCCGACAATACCAGATGGTAGTCGGATAAACCTCATTCCAATCGGCAATAAACTGGCCCAACCTATTTTCGTACATATCCTCGGTGAGAGACCAATAAACTTTCTCCCAATCTCTTAGAAATTCCAACCACTTTTTATGATTTTCAGCATGTTCTTTGTCCAATCGCTCTTTTATCTTGCCTCTCTCATCCTCTTCTTCTTCGGGGGATAGTTTGTTCTTGCAAACATCTTCTTCTAGTTGAACAATCATTCTCTTCTTAATATCCGCCTTGGTGGGTTCAAACAAGGCATGACAAGTTTTAATAACATTTTGACGTATATGATATGTACATAGGAAATTTTGTGCACCAGGGAATACGTCAGATATTGCATTCATTAAGGCGTCCTCTTGATCGGTTATGATGACCCTCGAAAGTTTATCTTCCCGGAAGAATAATTTCAATTGTCGTAATGCCCAATGATAATTATAGTCCCTCTCATTTTCCATTAAACACCAAGACAATGTGAATGTTACCTTGTCCGTTGTTTGGCCTACGATGTTGAACAACGGCATATTGTATTTGTTTGTCTTGTAGGTGCAATCCATCAAAAGAACACCACAACATGTATTTGCCAATTGTGAAAGCAAAGGATGCGAAATGAATATTTGAAGGGGCTTCTCTTCCGGACCTCTTTTAATGATACGCGTGTAGTTGTGATCCCAAACTATCTTCTCAAATTCTTGCATAACGGTCCTCCCATCCAATTCCTCCCTTCTAATGGTTGCTTGTGCGCTATAAATTGTTCTCAGAGAAGACACGTTAGTCTTACCCTTTTCCTTAAATCCTCTCAGAATTTGTCTCGGTTTGATAAATGCTTTGTTAAATCTCTTTACATCCTCGAATTCATGAGGTTTTAGATTTGCAACTAGGGAGTGACCAACAAAATCTTTCGGATCCCGTTGGTTATGACAACCGAACCAAACCTCACAATCCCATTCCTTGTTCATGTCATTTAGATGGAATACAAGATTAAAGGGGCAATTATCCTTCCTCATACGGGTCTTGTATACCTTATTAGTCTTATTTGGATATACATAACCCTTTCTCTTGTGGATATTTTTCTCCTTGTACACCCCACTTCTCTCGCAAACCATCTCAAAACGAGTCTTTCAACGTTGGTTATTCCTCACCAACACACACATGTTCTTAAGAGCCGTCTCTTTAGCCCAATCGATTGCTTCCTTTGGATCTTTTATTCCCTACACAAGGACAACCATGGGAGATTAGAAGGTTCATCACAAGCAATCCATTAGTGAGGTCAAGATACTAGGTGAAAAGTATACTTTGGTAACATACCGGAGGCATTTTATAGTATTCTGACGTATCCCGACCAAGCGGCTTTGAATTTGTTGGATCAATATATATCACCACCTACGGATCGAAAGAATATTAGTGACAATAGAATTGGAAAACAATGCCGGCATGGTATTCCGGCAGTATCGACCTATGTCCCGGCATTTTCGAACTAAAACAAAACTGAATATAAATTTTTAAACCTACGTCGGTACCAAGTTCCGGCATTATCATTATCTAGCAATCTACGCCGATACCAATTTTCGGCATTGGTATATTTTGTGTCGGTATATCTGCCGGCTCAGTATTTAACTATGTTTTCTATGCCGGTTTTTAGCTACGGAAGGCACTGCTTCATGTATGTTTTTCATGCCGTACCGGCATAGAAACCTTTGAATTTTACTATGCCGGTATCATATTACGTGGAATATTCCTTGGTAGGTAAAAAGTAACTTGTGTACCAACATACTTGTTTGTTTGCTTTTGATGCCAATATGTGTTTCGAATTGGGGGATATCGAATGCCGGCATAAACGATTCATGAATACCATGCCGGTTTTCAGTGTGCCAGCATTGTATTCATACGAATATGCTGCCGGTACAGAGGTTTTGCAGTTAAAAAAATGGCGGTTCCAAAGAAAAAAATCAAATTTTCAACCTATCAGCAGCTTTACTTGTGTGTTGGGGATGCTTGTATGGTGGGAAAGTATACTTTCTTGTGTAGGTTCTTCAAAAAACTCTCCTTGGTCGTAAAAATCATCATTCAATGGTATTGGTTCCACAAAAACTTGCAATTGTGAAGATTCAAGATACTCTCCTTGTTGTAGTTGAGCTAAAGAATTAGCAGCAGCAATTCTCTCTTCACAATCATCCTCCATTTTCCCAAAATAAAAGTTCTCTCTCAAATTTTCTTTCCCTCCTTCTACTCTCACCTCACTCACCCAAACACAAATAATAATACACACTAATCATTTATCAAAAATCTTAACATTTTACTAATTATTATTAATCACTAATCAGGATTAGTGAGGCATAGATTAGAAATTAAAAAAATAATTACATAAGGGGTCACCCAAAAATGCTATTGGGACACATTTTTTGTCCTGTAGTTGTATCCCCCAATTAGATTGAATATCCCCCAATTCTGCGTTCGTTTAAAGGGGGTGCACAAATTTACACTCCATATCCCCCATTTTCATCTTCACCTCTTATTAATCTCTTTTAGGGTTAGGGCTTTGAAACCTAAATATTCCCCACTCCCTTTCAAATTATAAATTTTCCCTACTCCCTTTCAAATTCTCTTCTCCTTCTTTGCCGGCTCCTCACTTTGAAAACGATTTTTTTTTTTTGAACATTCAGAAGTGATGAAGACCATGCCGGTAGTGATGAAGACCATGCCGGTAGTGATGAAGACCATGCCGGTAGTGATGAAGACCATGTCGGAAGTGATGAATACCATGCCGGAAGTAATGAAGACATGCCAGAAGGGATGAAGACCGTGCCGGTATAGATGAAGACCATGCCGGTAGTGATGAAGAACATGCCGGAAGTGATGAAGACCACGCCGGTAATGATGAATACCATGTTGAATTTATTTTTTTACATCGCCGGAATTGATGAAGACCATGCTAGAAAATGGTGCCGGCATGCTTTGTAACTAACATTCAATGTCGTAACTAAGTGCCGGCATGCTCGATAGAAATATATCAATACCGATAGTCAATTGGAAAAAAATTCAATTTTCTGGACACTTTAAATCATGTGCCAACAAAGAAATTCAAGCAACATACCATGCTGGTAGCAGTACCGGCATGCTTGAAAATTAACTGACTGTGCCGGTAGTGGATTGAAATATAGAAGGAAAAAAAATCAAAACGGAATAGGTTTTGAAAATTTAAAACCAGAAAAAAATTCTACGAGAGCCAGGAGGGACTACGCCCCCAGACCCCTTGGATAGCGGTAGGTAAAAAACAACTTTTGTACCGGTATAGTTTTTTGGTTGAATACTATGCCGGCTTGAATTTAAAAATGGGGATAAGCTCGGTACCGGCATGGATGTGGAATCGAGACAAGTTCGCAGCTTATCATCCACAATTCCACGCAAAGTATCACGGAAATTATTTGAAGCAGGTTCAGACTTTGCTGCATACTTACCAATGTATTGAGTAACAAAATCTATGGTCGTTACAACTGACCAATCGATATTCCTCTCCATGTTTGTAGAACCGCTCGGTTGTGAGAATTCACCTTGAGTCGTTTCTCCGACCAACGAATCTATACATGTTGATGTTTGGCGGTTCCTCGACAATTTGAGAAGCATCTGACAGCTCTCTTGGAAATCTGAATCGACAAGTCTGCACATATGGTCAATTGGAATGTAATTCAAGCTCTGTGAAATAAAAATCTTTCCAAAAACTGTAATGTGTTTAGGTGTATAGTTATTAAGACAAACTTGTTTCTTTGTTATTTTACTTTTTCTTAGGCAACCCACATTTTGTGTGCCGTATCACAAAGTTAACAACAAAAACATAGTCGGTGTCATCATCTTCGACATTTGATCCCAAAAGAATCTTTTTCGCACATGGATGGTCCGTTTAATAGCTTTTGAATGAATCAATCAATCTTGAGCAGAATCCCTAAACCCCAAATCGCAATGAGTCAATCTATATTGTTGCTCAAAACCCTCAAAAGTGAAAAGATATATGGAATGTGAAATACGTTTTTTTTTTTTTTTTTTTTTTTTAAATAAGAAAGGATAATTTATTCAATATAAATAGTCACTGATTGTTTTGGTCCAGGTTTAAAACAACAGTTGTGTGGAAGAGCCGTGTAATAGTGTTTGTGAAGAATTTCACATTCGTTATAATTTATTCAATATAAATAGTCACTGATTGTTTCGAGTTTTCCTCAAATGAGGGACCCATTGTTGCGGAGTTTTCCTCTAATGAGGGACTCCAACGAATGTGAAATTCTTCACAAACACTATTACACGGCTCTTCCACACAACTGTTGTTTTAAACCTGGACCAAACCACATTGGGGTTAGTTATTCTCCTACCACCCATATGGAAAAATTGTCACTTTCACTGCCTCTGGTGAATTTGCTAGTTGTTGGGAATCAAATGTTGTTTATCTAGCAAGTCAGAGTTTATCTTTTCTGGCTGAATGTATGTATACAAGCTCCACCTTTATTAGCCATGGCATTCAGCCTATGCAGGACTTCGTTGTTTTGTTATATTGAGGATTGTGCGGTAGAAATGAAAGACTAGCTGGAGAAAGAAAAGAGAGACTAACACAATGATCTAATCAATCAATTTATTACTCATTTGAGTTGCAATAAAAATTACATCAAATTCAAATAAAATATTTGTTGGTATCCCAATCGCATGAACCGAAGAAACAAAATAAGATAAAGATAAATCCAGAGAACAAAAACGTACTAGTTTCAAGCTATCGGGGTCTTCTGATTTGGCTTGAACACGTAGTGCAGAAGTGATTCCTTAATGGACATGAGTTCCGGGAATTCCGTCTTCAATTTGGAAGCATCTAGCTCGTTGTTACTCCTTGGGGCAACAATCACCTTAGCTTGCTCTTCGAGATTGAAATTCTTCCATGTGTAGCTAGGGTCAATGTAATCCTTGTACATCTGCAAGATCTCGTTGTGGCTTACCACTCCTGGGTTGGTGAAGTTCCAGATACCTGTAAGGTTCCTCTTTGCCATCTCAATGGATATTGGGAGAAGTTCATCCAAAATTGTCATCGAATTTGGAATATCAACTACTTTGTCGTAACGAGAAATCTTTGTAATGAAGTTGCGGGGGTTGTTTAGATCAGATGAGATGGGCATCCTCACACGCAGGGTGCAAACATTCTCATAGTTCTTGAGCAGTTCCTCTACCTGAAAAGGTTCAGATGAAAAATGGATCAGAGAAAAGCTTTAGATGTATCCAATTCCATGCAACAAAGAATGCACTGAATTTCCACTTATGCACACTTCGATATTAACATATGAAAAGCTTCAATCGTTCAAATAACAGCAACTGGAAAGGAAGTACGGCCAAGTTTCAAAAATAGTAGAGCTCAATTACAAACAGAGAGGCAAAAATTGTTTTAACTGATCGCTTTGGAGTAAACTATATTGTGAAACAATGTTTCCTGCAACCTAAACTTAGTACTCGCAACAAGTCCACAAGATATATGGACAATGAAATCCATAACTTCCTCCGTCTTGCATACAATACAGATATAAATAAATAATGCACCCTAAAGGCAACCAGAGAAAGATCTGAACAGCATTGACCAATTTAATAAGTCTTTCAAAGCCAAATATCAACATGAACGCACATGATTCAACAACCATTTAAAAGAAAGCATCATTTAAAAATAGAATTTGTAGTGTTTTTCCTTACTCCTCCCAAACAAATAGAAGAATCTTATAGTTTACTAATTCCAATAAACTACCCAACCAATGATACAACTTGCATCACACGCCCAGACGTTTGTGTAAGACTTTTTCTTAACTCAATCTTAATCAAATCAATAATCCAATTCTTTACTAATTTCAATAGCTTGCCACATGCATCATACATGAATAAGACACCAAATACTAATACAATTTGCATTACACGCAAGACCATTTTGTCGATTCATACTATTTCTTACCCAAAACTCAAAATATTTGCAATAGCTCACCAAATGAATCATACATGAATAAACAACTGAAACAATGACACAATTTACATTACACGCAAGACCCTTTTCTCGATCCATACTATTTCTTACGCACAACTCGAAATATCCTTAGTTAAACAGATCCTAATCTACACACGAAGCTCCCAAAATCTAAGTTAAACAGATCCTAAAATCTTCACATGAAGTTCAATTACATAAAACCTATACCAATTGCATACTAATCACACTATGCTGGATCACAAATACTATCACAATTAGTCAAAATTAACAGATCTACAGTGAGAAATTAGCAAAGAAACAAAACATGAATCAAACAAACAAAAATAGAAATCACAATTAATGAACTAAAAATCAAACACCCAGAATTAGCAAACAACCCAAATTGACAAAAAACATAAAAACCAAAAAAAAAAAAAAAGATGAAATCATTGACTACTCACCATAGCTTTAGTCTTGGAATAGAAAGATCCAATGAAATTAGGAGTATCCTCCTCTTTAAATCCAATCCCCGATCCAAGAGTATGTTTATCATCATACTCAAAAATACAACCAGTAGCATAATTAATCAAAACCAACCCCTTGTCTCTGCAAAGATCAGCTAATGTCAATGTACCAACAACATTAGTTCTGATAGTCTCAACTTTATGTGATTCACACCAATCAACATTAGGTCTACCAGTAACACCAGCAGCATTGAAAACATGAGTTGGTTTAACATTCTCCAAATCAGATGCTAATGAATTCCTATCTTCAAGTCTTCCTGAACCATAAACATACTCAATTCCTTGTGATTCACAGATTTTCCCAAGTAATCCACCTATCCATCCTGTTTTACCATAGATCAAAAACTTGTATTTCTGATCACCTGATGCTGGAAAACCCATTACTGATAGATGGATTATTCAGGGTTCAGAAATGAAATGAGATGAGAAATTGTTTGAGATTGGATCTGTGTGTGGTGGGTTTTGGACAGTGATTTTTATAGTGGAGCAATCGACCGACTTGTATGGCTGATTGTTGTAGTTCTACGTGTGAGGAGGAGATGCTAACGTGTCTCTCGGGAGTATTTGGGAAAGTGATACGCAGTCTGATTAGATACTAGACAGGTCACATCTTTATAGGTCTGTAGGGTAGGATGATTTTATTTTTATTTTTTGAATGATTAAGACCCAATTTTGTAGGACGTGCCATGTGGTGGTGGTGATGTTGATGTCTCCACAATCGTAGGATTGCACGCATGGCGCACCTCTCCTTCGAAATAATGCTGACCGTGATCCACAGTTTCATAGAATAGTATAAAATTTGTTTTGATCCACCGTTTTTATAGTAATTTTTAATTATTGGAAAAGAAATGAGTGGAAATTTCGTGGCATATCTCGCTATTGATTTTGAAACTGGCGCTCGGGTTACAGTTGTTTGCCGACATGCAAGAATCGCGGCTAGATAGTGTTGATGGTTTTCAAGTTTGGAGTATCATGTCGAGGTTAATGGTGATGTCTTAGCAGAATTTTGGTGGATAATGGTTGGTGTGTAGGGTGTTTAAGCGAAAATTGGTTGATAAAAATATATTCAAGCCAAATGTTAATTTCATGGTATGGATGTTACTATTACTAATTTTTCATATTCTCTTACAAATTCTAAATCTAGTGTCAACAATCATGTGGAATTTTCCGATTTCTGAACTCACTGTTTAAATTACACAAAATTGGTCAAAAAGACCAAAATCAACAATTTATGGGTGAAAAAAATATTAAAATTTTGATACTGTTTAAATGGACAAAAACATAAAAATAGGCAGGATGTAACCAATTTCATCCTACCTATTTTCAAATATTTTTTATTATTTTTAATTTACATCAGGATGCATCTAGTTTCATTTCGCTATTTTTTAAGTTTAAGCCAGGATGAATCCAGTTTCATCCTTGCTCTTTTTTTTTTTGTTCATTTGACCCATACTAATTTTTACTCGTCCATTTGAACCTTGTTTTAAATTTTTTTGGACAAATGACCAATTTTCCGTTTAAATTAGCTATCCAATCACACACCTTTTGTTTTTCATTGTAATAAATATGAAATTTTTGAGTCCGACTTTGTGCACCCCCTCAAAACCGGGGTGCACATTCCGGCCCCAATTATTCTTCCCTTTTCTTCTTATCTGATTTTCTAAAACCAGCTTCTCTTTTTATTTTCTTTATTTAAAACTCATCGGAAATGGAAGAAAGATAAAGGCTGCGCATATTTTTAGGATCCTATTAACTACTCGTTCTCCTTCTTCTCTCTATCTTCCTTACGAACAAAAGAAAAATATGAAGAGTCAAGCATGGATGAGAACTTAAACTCAAACAAGCAGAACTTAGCATAATTGTTTTCCACTTTTATTAGAAACCCTAGTAGCAGCAACATGTTGGAAGATCAAAATAAATATTATGATTCCGTTGGTGATATAGCTCGTGAAGATTTAACAATGGAGGTAAAAAAATTATGTTTGTTTTCCTTCCTCTTATTTTTTCTAGTATTGTCGTGAGTTTGGCTTTGTTTACTTTGATTCATATAACTTATGAAATGGTTTACTAATCGAGGGTCAGTCGTGGAATAATGATACTTGTGAAGATGAATGGAACACTGATGGTAATTGTATCGAAGAATCAGAAGATTGTTTGGGTTTTGAAAGTGATTGTGAAATGATAAATGGGTACTGCCAGAAGGGTGAAAATCGTATGACTGGAGAAACAGAAAGTATTGAGGAGGCTATGTATGAAAATCCAAAGATTGGAATGATATTTAACAAAATAGATGAAGCTTATGAATATTACAATAGATATGCAAGAAAGATTGGTTTTAGTGTGAGGAAACAAAGATCAAACAGAAATAGATCTGATCGAAGCAAAATTCATCGAGTACTTCTAGTTTGTAGTTGTGAAGGTGTATACCGGAAGGTAAGAACGCCTAAGAAGAAAAGGCCTGAGAGAAGATTTGAATGTAAAGCAAGGTTTGAGTTTAAACTTTGTGATGATGGAAAGTATGAAGTAATCGATTTTTATGCAGATCATACACACAGTCTAGTACCATTATGGGGTTCTCATTATTTGAAGTCCCAAAGAAAAATTGAAGTTCCACAGCAGGGAATTATCACTAAAATGTATGATTCTGGTATCAAACCAGCAGAGATTTACTCATATTTACGCGAAGAATCTGGTTGCGCTAAAAATCTCAACTTCACCAAAAAGGATTCTAACAACTTTATACAGAGGAAAAGGGATGAATTCTTCCAGAAGGGTGATGTACGATGTCTCCAAGATTATTTCAAGCAAAAACAACAGGAAAACAAGAATTTTTTCTCTTCTTTTCGAACAAACGAAGAAGGAGAACTATGTGGTGTATTCTTTTGTGATGCAAATTCGAGAAGAGATTATGCATTATTTGGTGATGCTGTTTGTTTTGATACGACGTTCCGGACAAACAATTACAACATGCTTTGTGCACCAATTGTGGGGATAAACAACCATGGACAGACTACACTTTTTGGTTGTGGACTAATAGATGGTGAATCTTCAGATGCTGTAGTGTGGTTGTTTAATACTTTTTTGGAAGCGATGGAAGAAAAGAGACCTATAAGTATATTTACTGATCAAGCACCAGGAATTTTGAAAGCTGTTCAACAAGTATTTCCAGATTCTCACCATGGATTATGTTTGTGGCATATAAGTCAAAACGCAGCTAAGCATTTGAGTAAAACATTTTCCAAATTTAAATCCTTTGCACTAGATTTTAAAGCTTGCATATATAATCCGGAGACGATTGAAGAATTTGAACAAAACTGGAAAAAAATGCTTGAAAAATATGAGCTCACAGAGAACGAGTGGTTACAAGGGATATATGATTTACGAGAAAAGTGGGCTCAAGTTTACAACCATTCTTATTTTTGTGCCGGCATAACCACAACTCAACGGAGTGAGAGCATTAACAAGTTTCAGAAGTCCTACTTTTGCGATGGAAAGATTCTTCTACGACAATTGGTTAATCAATACTCCAAGGACATGACTGATAGGCGTGAAACTGTAGTGCAAGCGGAATTTAATACACAACAAACGTCGCCTGATTTGATATCTCCATGGAATGTAGAGCGTGAAGCATCAAAATTTTACACCCAAAAAATGTTTAGTATTTTCCAAGAAGAAATCAAGTTACTTATTGGGTTGTTATTGGAAGTTGAAAAAGAAGATGAAATGATTCGTATCCATAAAGTGAAAGATATTGGGATGTAAGAAGGATACGTACGCTCACATATAATAGCACCGAAAATTCAGTTTCATGCTCTTGTAGGAAATTTGAGTTTAGTGGGATTCTTTGTGCCCATGCACTAAAGGTTTTCCACGACTTACAGTACAGAAGTCTACCTTCCCGGTACTATTTAAAAAGGTGGTCTAGAGAAGCTACCAATGAAGCTGTTTTTGATACTTCAGGGGATTTAATCCCAAATGACAATGATCCATCTGCTACAGAATGTTATAGTGAGCTGTCACATATTTCACAAAGAATTGTTACTAAGTGCTGTTCAAAATCAACGAAATTATTTGATTTCACTAAGTCATTAATGCTAGGAGTGGAACAACAGTTGGAGGCACACATTCACTTAATCAAGGAGCAAGAATCTTCTATTCAAAAGGCTACATCAAACACAAATGCAGACCCGGTACCAAATGTGACCGAGGAAGAAGTACTGCGAGACCCGCAAAAGAAGGTTTCAAGAGGCCAATCGAGAAAGCGGATAAAGAGTTCGTTTGAAATTGAAGTGCAAAAAAACTCACTTAGAAAAGGTAAGTCTCGTTTGCCATATGTACTTTTGGATGTGATAAACCTTGCAAATGAAATTCTGCCAGCAGCTAACACAAGTGCACAACAACTTTTTTTTTCAGGTGCTAAGGTGGATGAAGTGACTGTAAACCAAATAGGAGAAACAACAATTATGCATCAGGTGAAACAAAAATTCAGTTTTAACAAGAGTTGTGTCTAATTATTATACCTATGCTATTGTCTACTCCAATATATATAGTTAAGTAAGTTGTGTAGTGAATCATGAACAGGTAATACCCTCCCAAAACTCTATGGCTATTGTTACAAATGTCACTGCGACGAACAAGAAACCTAGAATCTGCAGGACATGCGGCAACGGAGGTCACGACAGTCGGAATTGCAAAAAAAAAAAAAGATGAATTGATAATGCTCGCTGATGTTGGAGGTTAGTTTGTCGTCTTAATAGGCTTCTTTTTCTTAGCTTCTGCCAACTACTGGTTTTATGTGAACACCTAATTTAAATAGCTAGTTAATTTGAAAACATTATTCTGCTAGCTTTTTTTTGATGTGATATTATATTTTGTATAGGTACCTGATGACATTGCCGCATATTAAATTCTAAGAAGGTTACGGAGGAGAACTTTAATGGATAAAGGAATTCTTGCAGCTGTGTTCCTTTTTGTTTTTTGTCAGTTTTTAAGGAAGACCGGATTTCTTGTTATCATAGTTCAATGGCTTCTTTTGTTTTTTTGCTCAATCAAGGCTTCAACATTTGTTTCCAAGACTTGTTGTGTTTCAATATAGATTTTTATTGCAGACTATTCTTTGTTGCAGTTAGCTTTTTATCTGGTTTTTGCTTCAGTTTAGACGTCAGTTGTTGGAAAGATTTATTTTTGAGGAAGATACAACAATTAACTACATTGCCTACATTGATTCACCAACTAAAACTAGTA
Organism: Papaver bracteatum; assembly: GCA_023529315.1. Classification (NCBI taxonomy): domain Eukaryota; kingdom Viridiplantae; phylum Streptophyta; class Magnoliopsida; order Ranunculales; family Papaveraceae; genus Papaver; species Papaver bracteatum. The sequence goes on from JAJJWX010002341.1 coordinate 384,669, forward strand.
TAAGTTAACATGAAGCAAACTTAGAAATCTGCAGGCTGTAAACTTAAGCACAAGTTCAATCATAGTTTTGTTGAGGTCAACTTCTTCAGAAATTTTCAAGCTGATCTTAGCCAAATGGATGTACAGGTAGCACTTGCCAATATAAAACCAAAAACAAAATTACATCAAGTTATGCCAATAACTGCATTCCGGTTTCGAATGAGAGTGCTCAAAGAAATATTCTCAACAATTTTAGTATTCCTAACACAATTGAAAAGAACACATTTAACTGAAATCACCAATTGATTCCAGTTTCTTCTCTTATTTCCATATAGCCGATTGTTTATCTCCCTCCGGATTGTCAACCACCATACTGCAAAGGGTAAAGGTCACCAAAGCTTCTTTGACATGGCATTTCCTTTATTATTTGGCCATTCCCACAAAGTGGTCTTGGTAAACTCGCAAAAATCCACTTATAACCAAACAACCGTGCTATTTAGACAGCCCTTGTAAACAGCTTTAGTGGCTAGCTCCTTATGTGGCAGCCAGATGGACTAAAAGACGAAAACAGAAAATAAAAACATTGAATTGTTGACTTCACGTATTTTCGTCTGTTTTTTTCTCTCTTGAAAGTTCTTTTCTCTTTCTTCTGGATCAAAGTTTCAGCATTCTGGAAACTAAATTGAGGTGAATATCTTTAAGAGAACCCAAATCACGGCAAGAATTTAGGTGGATAATCTTTTAGCATCATGGAACCTGATTATCTAACTGATTTCCAACCACCATCCTTACTTCTTGTTTTCCTTAATCTAGATCTGAACCATAAATTCATCATATTTACTTGTAAGCTCCATCTCCTTTCGGTGTTTGAGTTCATCAAGATCTTCTTAAGGGAACCGTCAAGGTTCTATTATTTATGTCTGAGAATCATAAGATTCAATTCACGATCTTTGGGTTAATATCGATTTTAAATTTGTTCCATTTGGATACCGAGAGAAGATTAATGAACTCAAACGCTAGTGATTTGATTTGCAGGAATTATTTTTGGAAGGAACTTTTCAAATTACCAAGATCTAAACGCTGGTGGAATCAAATAATTTGAGATGTCACCAAATTTAATATTTACATCTTATGAACAAATTTAATATTAACAAGAATCATAGTTTCTGAATAATCTTTCCAGAATTTGAGAATTCTTAATTAACAGAACACATGGATTTGTCATTTGTGTCATTAGAAAATCACTAGGATATGATCTTTGTATTTTGATGTTGACTTTAGATTGATCAAAAAAAGGTAACAATCAATACAAAACAAATATGATACAATTTAGATGATGGGTCCTGGGTGATTTGATCTAAAATTTGATTTTGATGCTAGATCTTGTATTAGTTGTTAGTCTAAATAAATTGATTTTTTGTTTTGTTTTGTTTTTTTTTCTATAAATACATGGTTGTGGTGGAAGTAAAGGCAGTGGTGGTGGGGGAAGATCTTCAATTTCTGAGATTTCGGAAAATATCACTAATTAATCAAGATATTCACTTTATTTTTTTGATCAACAATTGATTCTTACTGGCTAAAAATTCTCACCATTAAACAACAAAAACCATTATCCACATCTGTTTGATTCTGGAAGCTTCGTCAAGTATGAAGATGGGAAGTACTAAAACGGAATTGTTTGTGCAGATTTGATTGAGATTTTGGGTTTCAACTGGAACATATGAAATGGAAGGGAAGAAGAACCGGAGAAAGAGACATGAAAAAGAGAGAAGAGGGAAATAATTGGGGAGAGAGAAATATCTCTTTTCCAGTATAAAATCTTCGTAAAATCTTAATTATCCTGATTCCTGACTAAAGTAATTAGAGGGCAAAGTCAACAAGTCAATATTTGGTTTGTTAAATTTGTCCAGCTAAGAGCCACGTAAGGAGCTGTCCGAGGAAGCTAGGCTGTCTCAAAATCATTTTCCATAACCAAAACTGTCAATGAAATAACAAAAATGATATTTGAACAGCCTTAGTAGCTAGCTCCAATGGCTAGCTTCCTATGTGGCATCTAGCTGTATTAAAAACAAAAGACCTTTTTGACTTGCTGGCTTTCCAATCAAATTAATTTAGTTTATAAAAAGAAATGAAGAAAAAGAAACCAATCACATTTTGGAGTGCGTAATTTAATTTGATATAATCCAATTTGATCATATTGAAATGAAGAGATCGGATGCTTTGATGGTTAGGTTAGATGGAGAGATTGGATGCTTTATTGATCTAAAGACTACCATCGCATCAAATCTTAATTGAACAAGGCTCAAGCTAAAAAAATCAAAGACCCCTGAGTATGATGAGATCAAATCAGTTATGGGAGAAACGCCTGCCTCAGTTCAGTACGGTAACCAATATAAAATTAGTTTTCATTTTAATTTGTAGAACGTGGGTTTGATTTAGCTCTAAATCAGGTACGGTTTGATTTAGATCTTCATAGGTCTAATTTTTATAATTTGTGTTTGATCATTTAATTTTTTGATAAATTAAGATAATTAAGAACCTGGGTTTGATTAAGAAGACATAACTACTGTTGGGTTTGATTGTTTTTCCATTTGAGTATATATTTTTTGGTTTTGAATTGGAGGTGCTTCTGTGTTGATCGTATCAAAGGAGATGTGATGGTGGCCACCTAAATGGTATGAGGAAACATGGGTTTGTTTTAGATTTGCTGGCAACTCAGAATTTGGTGCAAACCGATCAAAAAAAAAAACCTGCTTTGGTTTTTGATTGTTCTGAGATCCAAAATATCGAGGTTGTAAACCTGCTTCATGAAAACCGATCAAAAAAAAAAACCTTCTTCATGAAAATGAGGGATATGGGGTATATTGCACTACAGTGAACAAGCTCTTGATTTTTATATCAGCTCAATTGAAAGTTCAATTAAACGCTCAGATGATTTAAATTCGCAAAATGAAATTTCTTGATCTTGATAAAAGATTTTGCACAAGGAAGACACGGAAAAAGGACGGAAAAATTCGAAAAAGTACGAGTGGGAGTTCATTTAGATATGTTTCTGAATATCTGATGATTGCAGAGAAAGTAGCTAGTCGATTATAATAACAGAAAGTCTAGATTCACCGTGATTTAATCACGGTGATATCACACCTCCTCACACAAATTGGTGGGGCCCAACAAAAACAAAAACCCAACCCCTTTTTCTCCTGGTGGGGTCCCCATGGCTGTCTCTACCGGTGTAATTCACGGTGATTTGGTTCGGTGGGTGTAGACTCGCTGTTATAATAAACTACCCAAGTCAAAGTATTCAACGCTTTCAATTTACATTCTTGTTTTTTAGTACAAGTGGCTGCCACATATGAAGCTAGATGTTGAAGCTGTTCATAAAGGCTGTCCAAATAGCACGGTTGATGAAATAACTCCAAAGTGTATACTTCGTCTCTTTGCAATGTAAGATCAGGTATTGGTTTCCTCGGCAGTGTTAAAAAATAAGCAAGCAATATGATTTGATTTACCTTCTTGTTGTGGAAAATCAAGAGTTGGACCTCCATTGTAGAAAAGAGTCCACATAAAGAAGGAAAATTTCAAAGGCCTAACATTTGATTTTGATCCTCATCAACAACAGATTAAGAAGCGAATTTCATCACCATGAAACAAAATTATGAGCTGCAGCATTTTAAGCTCCAGTTTCTGACTACACATTCTGCACTGCCTTCAGTCTCCCTAAGCTTAAACTTTCGCTTTCTAGTTAAGAGTGCGGTACTTCCGTTACAGTGCAAAAACTAGAAAAAATTCAGAGCAAATATTCCAGGCTGGTGGTGGTTATTTTTACGAACAGATGGTAAACGTCAGCTGGTACGCGCGGTAACTATTCCCTTTTGTCCTCTTACTATCTCAAATTCTTAACAACGTCGTATGCCATTTCCTTCTTATCATTCAATAAGAAATAATCTCCTTAAACTCTTTGTATACATCGCATCAGATCATGGCTTTGCCAGCAGTTTAGGGAAGAGATTAGGAATGAATGTTTTCGGTTTGTTTCGGTAGAGGTGGGAACTGGGAAGATAGAGAAGCTGTGGGTTCACAAAGTTGGACTGGGAAGATAGAGAACTGGGACTAAAAATATGCGCAGCCTTTATCTTTCTTCCATTTCCGATGAGTTTTAAATAAAGAAAATAAAAAGAGAAGCTGGTTTTAGAAAACCAGATAAGAAGAAAAGGGACGAATATTTGGGGCCGGAATGTGCATCCCGGTTTTGAGGGGTGCACAAAATCGGACTCGAAATTTTCTTCATTGTGATTTCATCTACCAATTTATTGCTCAAAAAAATGATCAGTTAGACATCAACAACAGTAGAATTGTAATAAGTGAAATAAAAGTTACTCATACTAATTTAAGTGACATTAGTGAAAATATATATATATATATATATATATATTTATTTATTTATTTTTTGATCATCAAACCACAAGTATTTCATTCCATAAGAAACGTTTACATGATGGTTTTAAAGAGAAACAAGTACATCATAACATGAAAAAATACAAAGAAAGATACAAAACGTAAATAAATCGCGAAGAGAAAGAGCGATCTACCACGATAGCATCCAAATCTTGTACTATGAGATTGGAGAAGGAATGGCATACGAATCCATAATTCGACCATTTTGATAGATTTTTTCTTCCTAAAAAAGAGATGCTCCTATGATAGAGGAGTGATATGCCCAAAAATTCTTCATGTGCAACTAACCCGAACACAAGATCTATTTTTCTGATGAAGAAGAAATTGATCTTCGCCCTTGCTGAATCGCCGATGTATTTTTATCAAAAAAACCAAACAAGAACAAATCGTCAGAAAGAAACACTATAAAAGTGTAGATAAAATCGCCCAAATGGCGAAGATAAAAATCGCTCAAATAGCGAAGAAATTATTGAAAAATAACAAAAATAACTAAAAACAAGAAAGCTTTGCTCAGATCTAGCTCCTAAAGGACTAAATCTGAGCAAAGGAAGAAGAAGAAGTTGATGGGTTTTTCTCTAGTTTTTGAGAGGTGAGAGAGAAGAGGAAAAATGTGTTTGAAAGAGGAATGCTTTTTATTGTTTCTCTAGTGAAAATATATCTGAAATGGAGATTTTTATTGTCTGGAATTGATATGGATTCTAATCGATTGGTAGATACCCTCCTGATATAGAATAAATTTAGTTTCCGCCAGAATCTCACCAAGGAAGCGCGAGGAGAGTCGGTCTTTTCTTTTATAACCAAACATCATGAAATGGAAATGACCATTAACCATCTTAAGGGGTGCATTCTTTATGAATTGTTATAGGGCATTCAGGTGTACTCCAATGCAAAATACTTGGGTAACATAAAACATACCATGGGCTATTTGCCCAGAAGAGTAGTTTTCCCTGTTCAGATGGACGGGTAAACTTTTCACATGTATCAAATGGACGGGAAATATTTTTATCTGAAACAGACAGAACTATCCTTTCTTCTTATCCATCTTTTTATTTGAAACACATAAACTTAAAAATCATCGATCTCCCCTTCTCTTCACCATTTCCAAAATAAACCAGAAAATAAGAAATCATCGAAAATCTTCTTTATTCTTCCATTGTGTCCATCATCATTAGCGATTAACATCACCTTTTTTCATCAACGCCATCAGTAACATTAACAGTAATAATGGTATGCATCATCACTTCTCTTTCTCTAACGCCATCGTCTTTCTCTATCGTCAACCGACATTAACAGTAAGGATTTCTAAATGCCCTAAATAGGGTTTCAATCAGTTTCACAAAAAGGATTCTTGATAATCCTAAAACTCGTAAGTTTCAAAACCCTAATCTTCTTTTGATTTTATTTTCATAATATATATAAATTGATCGTTATTATGAAATGTTGAATTTCTTATAAGAAATGTTGATTTTTTCTATGAGATGTAACTGAGTGATTTTGTCTCCGATTTTTATGATTTAAATATTGAATTTCTTATAATTGAAATGTTGAATTTCTTATGATTGATGTGGATGAAAATGGTTTCTTCCAGTTTTACATTAGATTGAATTTGGTTTCACCCATGTAGATGAAATTAGTTTCATTCAGTTTTCAACTAGGTTGAATTTGGTTTCACCCATATTTAAACTAAGGTGAAACTGGTTTCATCTTCTTTTACATTGGGTTGAATTTGGTTTCACCCATATTTAAACCAAGAAGAAACCAGATTCACCCTGTTTTAAAATTGGTTGAATTTGGGATGAAATTAGTTTCATTTAGTTTTAAATTGGGTAGAATTCGGTTTCACTCATTTAAACTAAAATGAAACCAGTTTCATCATGTTTTACATTGGGTTTGAAATTCGTTTCACCCATATCTAAACTAAAATGATACTATTTTCATCATATTATACTTTAGGTTGAACTTGGATTCACCCATGTCTAAACAAAGATGAAACCAGTTTCATCTTGAATTAGATATCCATGTGATCTACAGTGTAGTTGAGGCCTTCTTAGCAATTTCCTTTACATATTTTGTGTTTTTGCAATTGAATTTGAAGTCTGTTATATGAAGAATCATGCACACATATATAATATGTATATGCAATTGAATTGATTTGAAAGAGGCCATTGAATTCTTGTGTAATTTGAATTTTTATGTATATGAGTGAGGTAGAATGTGATTTTTAAATCTGTAGAATGAACAAGTATTTGCAAGGAAATAATTTCATCTTGGCAGAAGAATCATTGAAAAGAACTATTGTGTTGAGCAAACAAACAATTCAGAACCACAATAAAGAGGAGTGATTATAGTTGTACACAATTCACAAAAAAAATAATTAATTAATTAATTCTCTGTGACCATAGGGGGAGATGAAGACAGCACACCTGAAAGAAATAAGAAGAGTACAAAGACAAACCTTACCTTGTAGTAGCAGTAGTACTAGTTTCGGTATCAGTCCACTATTGAGGAACTTTATCTACGACCCAAAAGGACATCACCTCTTAGTATGGCAAGCAAGTATGTCCCATTTCTATGGTTGTTCCCGACTGGCTGACTCTTTCCCATTCCTTGACTTGAAAAATATACATAAAGCATCTCATGCCGAACCCTTTTTACAAACTGTTTTATTATCTCTTGTTTAGGTTTTTGACACCAGACTTGTTTTTCTCTTGTTTAGGTACTGTATAAATGAACAACCAGTATTCATTTCTCCATTAATCAATCAAGATAATGGTGGTGATGTAATAGGTATTAATCGAATGGAGGAAGAAATTATAGTTACTGATGGTATGGAGTGTCCACATGGATGGTAGTTCTGTAGAGTTATGAATGCTAGCGTACGCATCTCGAATTCGAGTAAAAATTGGTTTCTGTTAGATATGAAGTGATGGTGATCTTGGGAGTATCAGAAATCAGGTTATCTGTAGAAGCTTTGAGTAGCTATGGAAATGGGAGCTTATAATTATATTATATATAGTGATCAATACTACTCTTTTACTTCTTTAATTAACTGTACATATTTATTTCTTAGCATAGAAAAATCATAGACTCTTGTTTCAGTTACTTGTGGGGCTACGTTCTCACTAGAAAGTAATTTATTATGTTGTGTTAGACAAATTAAATTTTCTGTCGATAGAATATCGATAGAGGTGAGTTTAGAGTTTCAAAATCTCTCTGCTTATAAAAAAATTAGTATAAGGGATATTTTAGGTAAATCCTTTTTTTTTCTGGGCAGATTACCCAAAACGGTTAATATAAAAGTATCTTTTTAATTTCTATCCATTTAAACAGTATCAAACTTTACACGTTTTTTTCACCCAGAAATTGTTGTTTTAGGGATAATTGACCAATTTTGTGTAATTTCAAGTAATTTAGTTATGCGAGCTCTAGGTGGGGCCCGTTCTGATCCCGTTTTTGGTCGCAACTTTCAAGGAGTTTTATGCATACAGCTATTGATGGTGGTTTTTAGTTTAGGGTTAAAGTCGTAAAACCTTATATTTAGCAATGTCATCCTGCAAAGGAATAAAGCCCGTTTGAAAGTAACGAGTCTTCAAACCTCTTTACTTATATATGTATTGAACAACTCAGTATATATATGAAATTCATTCAGAATGGTGCGCGTAGCAGCAATCCCAAATATTCTGTGAATTCTAGTTTATGCCAGTATTATTAACTAATGCATGACTCGCCTGGTATTTTTCCATGCTATGTTCCCAGCCGAACTCTCGATACTTCCATACGATTAATGCTCACTCTCAGCAGAGTAGCATGAATCTCCCGAAGTGCTAGTATTGGGATCTGCACAAAAATACTCATACATGCTACATCTCTTTGACAAAGAAATCAATGTGTTCACACACTTTTTTAATTAAAACTAGCATGATCAAACACATATTTACTCCTTAAAGAAAAACTAGACTGTTAATGTCAGTCTCAGGAATAATCACGGCCACACGATTTGGCCGCGCGATTTAACAAGCTTGGATTACTCCTAGCAGAACTAGGTAATCACCTTAATAACCACTGACGGGCCCACTAATGCCCTAGTTGATCGATCCCTATGTAGCTCTTTCACAAGTGCTTCGAATGCCGACCCAAACATGGGCGTTCACACTTCTTAAAATAACTCAAACGAATTGAGAATGGTAAAAACGATCTCAAAACGCATCACGACCATCCAACATTTCCAACCTGGTTGGAAGGCTTCGATCCTCCTAAGAACAGTTAAGGAAGTTCCAACATGATCACTGGCTGGCCCACTAGTGCCCTAGTCGATCGACTTGCATACGGAAAGCCTATAGAGTGCTTAATCGCTTACCAAAACTCGAGCAGGCACACTGCATTCAAAACCCTAAATTTAGGTTGTGGAAGTTTACAACTGTCGCAAATCGATGGTATCCGTCCAACTTTTCCGGCCTAGTTAGAAGGCTTGGATCACATCTCGAGCAACCGAAGAAGTTCTAACGTGTTCACCGTTGGCCCAAGTTCTCCCTTGGTCGATCGACCTCTCTATGGTAAAACCAGAACATACGAAATCGTTTTCCCAAAGTATCTTGAATGCTCTACTTTGAAAACCCTAAAATTGTGTTTGCGACAACACCTTATTGTCGCAAATCAATTGCGGCCATCCATCTTCGTTGGCCTCATTGAGCGGCTTGGATTCAATATCAGGCCCCCCGAAGGTGTCAGTACGATCACTGTTGACCCACCTTTATACATGGCCAACCGTCCTATTCGAACAAGGGCTCAATGTCCCAGAACGCACACTCAAAGAGGGGTTAGCTGTGCGGCTCAAAACCTTAAAAATAGTTAGCGGCAGCGTTCAACTGCCGAAAATCATCTTGTCCGACCAACTTTGCTAGCTTGGTCGGACGATTTAGATCGAATTCTAGGAAGCCAGGAGGATGACATCATGATCACCGACCATCCCTCTTCTGCGAGCAGTAATCGACCAAGGGATGGTGGGTCCCTAGATCCACCAAACGATCACCCAAAGATGGTCGATCATGCTTCCTCCATTAAGACGCTTATTCGCGACTTGTTCAATCAAACTCTAAAACAATGATGCTGCATACACATCGATTAAATTGAGCTGATTAAATGCGATGCTTCACATGTATCAAATACATACGATATTTTGTATCGGCCTCATAAACAACTTAGTTTTTAACTTAATAGCACCATATGTTATTCTTTACGAAAAGTCCCACGACTTGGCCCACTTACTCGAGACATCAAACATGTCACAAACTGGGGGATACTTACTAGGTATTGGTATGGAGGTTTACAGCGTGCAGCGTGCAACATATCCATTGTGATAACGTGTTAGGAAAGATGGGCGGTTAACAGTAATGAGAATGGTGGAAGAACGTTTGATCAGTTTTCCCTCGGAAACACTATAATCACTACCTTACAAACAATCCACTTCTCCACTACTTCACTTTCTCCACTTCCTAAGAGATCGGGGTGCGCTCAATCAATGACTTGTATAAATAGAGTTTCAATCTATTTTTAAAAGGGGAACACAAAAGTATCCAGAAACCATTTTCTGATACACAAGTCATTAACAACCATACCTTAAACATTTTGATCTCAAACGCCTTCTCCGCTTCCCTCCCTAAGATCAACCCTTCTCATTCACCTTGGGACCGAATTGAATCTGGAACATCCATTTGTTGTTTTAGGCCAGAGTCTTACAGATTGATTTCTCGAACCTAAAAGCATTCCCGTGCAGTGCATTTGTTTAGGGTTTGAACTTGTTTCTCATCAACACACCCCAAATTACCAAACACATCAAAATCAGTTTTTACCCATAAATAACAGCAGACATGACTGTCGGTGGTGGAGTTTCCTTTTTAAAACACCTTACAGTCCTGCTTGTGGTGGAGCTTCTTTTTGAACCACCGTACAGTAAAATTTGTGGAAGCAAATGTGTATGTATTCTACATCAGAAAACTAACCTTAGTATGGTGTGTTGTTTATCTAGCTAAAGCTTGTTTGAGCTAAGAAAAATGGATTGTCAACCTCATTATGGTGTGTTTTTATCCCTTAGTTACACTATACGAAAATTAAGTTTCCGTGTAAATAGTGCTACGAATACTAAGTATCCGTTTAATTCAATGCGTTGACTTGACTAAAATGGATACTCAGTTTCTATTTCTAGAGTATAAACATCCAGATTTATTTCTCTCTAAACCCTCTCAAACTCTTTTTTCCCTCATTTTAATTTTCATGGTGATTTTGTGTGATTCATTGGTTGAAATTTAAAAGGTTTGATCCATACTCAAAGGTGATTCTATTGCAAAATCATCAAAGGTCAGTCATTCTAGTTTTAGGGTTTCAATTTAAAAAAATAAATAATCAATTTTCATGAAATTCTTGATACTAAGTTAATTACGTATTTTGTATGTTAGTCAATAACAAAATTAAGACATAAATGTAGAGACAAATCTATGATTATTACTTGTTTTGTGATGCATCTCTTGATTTATGTTCAATGAAATGTTTGTAAACTACTGTTCTATTGATGTTTAATGTTGGTTGACTTGTATTTCATGTACATGGTATAGAGAAATTGAAATTATAACTGTTCTTTCAAAGATACAAAATGAGTCTAATGCGTGCTTATGTGAGACTTAAACACGGGATTTATTTGGATACTTCTAGTGATGAAGAATAAAAAACTCTGCTAATTATGTTTACATAATTAACCCTTATTTCCTTCTAGAATCATGAAGAATGTTGAGGGTTCAAAAGGTTTTTCAAATAACCTAAGTTCTTCATCCTCTTCTATGGATCTTCCTAGTGAGAAAAATTCTATTAGGATTAGATTTGTGAATGAATCCTGTGGGAAAGTTTTGAAAAGATTTCTGCTACTAGGTTTATTCTTGAAAAGAAATTGGATGATGTTAGTGGGTATAAGGAGGATTTATCTTGCTTTGAAAAATTCAAGCTTGGAAACATCTTTGATGGTCTTGGTGAAGGCTTTGATACTCTTACTAGAATCTTCTATGCCAACATTCATGATGTTGTTCTTGAAGACATGGAATTCAAGACCATGGTCTATAGATAAAGGATTCTAGTTAATAGAGAATTGATTTCGAAGATTACAAAAATCCCATTGGGTAATTTTTTCCTTCCTAGACCAAGCGATGAAAAACCTTCACATGAAACTATTTCAAAAGGTCTTTGTTGTAAAAGTGTTATGTGGAATAGAGGTAACTTTCTTACAAATCAACTAGATTTTACTCTAAGGTCTTTTGGAAAATTGGGAATTTCTAACCTTTGTCCTTCCATGGTTGACAACTCTCGTTGGAGTCGTGAGTTTGCGGAATTAGTCTATTACCTTTTAATGGAAACCAAAGGTCTTGACATTTGTGGATTCATTTGCAAATGATAGACATGACGCCCGTTGACAAGAAGTTAGGCTTCCCATGCTTAATTGAGGGTATTTGTCGCAACTTATCCATTGAGCCAATTGTGAACTCCATTGGAACTCCCAAGCTTGTTCGACCGTCTACCTTCCATTGAATGAAGGAATATGAATGCAAAAGGCAAAGGTGTGACACAATTGATGGTTCAAGTGATTCTTCTATGAAGATTTTTCACTAAATTTACAAAAGTGTTTGTAAGTTGAATACCAAAGTAAATTGTGTTCAGGAACAATTACTTGTGATTGCTACCAAGTATCCCGTTATTAAAGAAGATATGGACAAGGTTCGTTCCACCTTCATGACCTCCGAAGATGAAGATGATGAGTAGTTCCTCTTGCTTCTTTATGTTGGTGTTATTTTTCTTAGGAAGTCTTCTTATGAGAATTTTATTCTTGTGTTTTAGGAAGAATAACTAGATTTTGGAATAGCCATTATTGTGATTACACATAACTATGTCCAAGTTTTTTTCATCTTAGTTTTTTTTAGATTTTGTTTTATTTATTTATAACTCTAAAAAGTATTTGAAAGATGATGATTGCAGTATTAATCTTTATGTTTTCATATATTACAATATGTTATGGGACATGTGTGTTTGCGTCCGTGAACTATTATTGTTCCATACGATGTCAAAAGTTATCTCTTTTATATGTCAATATGCAAGTATTGATACAAGATCGATGAACTTTTGACAAACAAAAATTGAACATATTGTGTCGTTATGCAAATAATTGACGGAAGATAGGATGGATTTTTGTTTCCAAGGATTATGTCTATTATATGTCATTGTGAAAATAGTGATGGAAAATAGAATGAATCCTTGTATGCTGCAGTATTAATCTTTCCTTGATCCATATTTTATGTGTATACTGCAATGCTCCAAAAGGTTTTCTTGTGTTGAGCATAAAACGATTGAGTTGATCATTATTTTATGGTTAACATAGTCGTAGCTCCGTAAGTTCTCTTATGTCGAGCATGTTCAATTAAATTGATCACTTTTTTGTTTAATTTGATTGTGTATTTCGATTAAATTAATGGGTTTTCTTGTGGTTAGTTTAATTGAGAATTTTGGATATAGAAAATCATTTCTTATGGTTTTTGGTGTCCAATAAAATCCTTCTTTTCTTGTAAAAGTAAGGTCGCTCTTGTTGTTCTCTTGGGAATGACATCAAATGGGGGAGAGTTCTTTAAAACTTGCGCTTAATTTCCATATCTTTGTGGGGAGTGCGGCTGTGGAATTTTTAGGTGTTATCTTAAATCTTTATAAACTCCTTGATGAATGCATTTAGCTTCGGCTTTATGATTCCATTTAAACAAGTTGATATGTCCTTTTATTTGGTCTTGAAGCATCTCCATGGAAATTTCATTAGGATCCCTTTTCGTACCTTTGCCAACTTTATTGATAAAAAGGGGGAGAATTAATATGTAGTTCACACTACAAAGACATATGATTTACGTTCTCACGGGTCATTATGTAAGGGGGAGTGGTTTTCGTGTTGAGAAGAAAGTATTGACTAAGGGGGAGTGATACATATCACCATAGTATTGTTGTCGAAGTTGTGATATAAGAACTTTGATATTGTGTAATAATACTATGACACTGTATAACAATGATCGAGAGATTTTGTTTTCTCATTGTTATGGATACAGAACTTCAACAACTATGATGTTGAACTGAATATCTATGGAATCATGGGAGCACTTGGAAAAGACGAAGTTTTCGAGTAATGTTGAAGCACCAAGGACATCAAGCATGTTGATGAGAAGCTACAAAGTTTTATCTATTTTGTAATCCATATGTATTGATAGTTTTGTCACTAAAATTGTCAAAGGGGGTGATTGTTAGAGCATTGCTCGGTCAAACTCGCATGCATTTCTATCTTAAGCATGTTTGTCAATATTAGTGATCAAAACTATATGTCTTGATTTCTAGTTTACTTATGACTAAGTCTCGGTCTAGGATAGTTAAGTATAGTTGAGCTCCAGACTCCATGGCGATTATCTTATGAATACGAAGAACTACTCAAGGAACCAGTGGAACTTCATCCGACCAAAAAGGTATGTGGATACTTGAACTCAACTAGCACTCAAAAGTATACTCCATCTCCTACTCTTGAGACACAGACGTATAAGTATGATAGTTTTCATACATACACATTTGATATTTCGAGCCGAATTTACTCGCATATCTTTTTCTCGAAATATATGTTGGTAAGCTTTCGCTTTAACCAAGTTTCATCTTTACCGTGACGAAAGTCATGATAACGTTTCAATCTTGAAAATGGCTTTGATGAAGATAGTCGATTCTTTATGTCTAACGACTATTAACATTATAGAAGAATGTTTCAATGATCGAAATGTAGAGTTGAGATTACGTAACCACCTATGAATATAAGCATATATAGTGTGCTCACGCATTAGTGTATAATTCCATGTACCGGAAACCAAGTACGTGCATATGTGTGCATGCGGTATTGGCAAAGGAGATAGGTTAAGTACGCGTACCCGTACGCGTACTGGCATAGGTTCTTGTACCTAGAATTTCTGCTGTAGTTTGGAGTTTACGAACTTATAAACCGGTCACCTTTTTTCCAACTGAAAATTTCTGATGGGTTTTCAAACCCGATTCCGGTAAAGCTAGAGTACATGTACCCGTACGCATACCCAATCTGGTTATATCTCAAATCGGTTATCTCATGAACTTAAACAATAAATCAATAAGGAATGCAATCTTTGTGAATCGTGGCTATATTGTTCATGAACTGATTCAAGTGAATCAAACCGATTTTGCTTCAATTGTGTCTTGTGTAGTACATAAGATTTTCTTGCAATTGAACAACTCTTGAACTAGTTCTTATGAGTCATTTGAACTAGTTATGAGAAAGATGAATACGGTTGATATGAAAGTACTCATATGGCTAAACACTGGTCAACCATTTGGGAACCAACCAAATGAACATGTTTAGGTACAGTTATTTAAACCTAAATGAAATACATTTGATGTGTGTGTGACAAGCTAAGATTCGATCTAACGGTTGAAAGATATTAGCTTGGATAAGTCAGGTTATTCATCTAACGGTGAATATTGAATGCTTTGTTACCAAGGTAACTTAGATTGCAAACCCTGATTTGGAAACTATATAAAGGAGACATCTAGTAATTAGAAAAACTAATCCCCACATCTTGTGTGATACTAGTTGGTTTGCTAGAGTCGATTCTCCTTTAATCGTAGGTTTCTTATCGAGACCCTGTCGATTAACGACTTAAAGACTTCATTGGGATTGTGAAGCCAGATGAAACTACTTATATTTTATTTAAGCGATATTATCTTGCCATTTTCTATCGTAAGAGTTCAATTGAATAATTGGCTTGAGATTATATCTCCGATAGGGCAAGATAAAAAGAAACCACAAATATCTTCGTCTCATCGTTTGTGATTCCGTAATATCTAGTTTCGCTACCATAAGATTTAGATTATTGTGAGCTGATTGATAATACTGATTTGTTCTTCGAGAATATAAGTCTGGTTTATCAATTGGTTCATGTTCACCTTGATTTTATCAAAAGACGGAACAAAACTCGTAGGTTTATCTGTTGGAGACAGATTTATCTATTATCGTAGACTTTTCTGTGTGATACAGATTTGTTTCTTATTATCTATTAACCAGCTAGACCACCGTTTCAAAAAGTCAACATCCAGTCAATGGTCAAAGTCAACATCCGGTCAACGACCAAAGTCAACCATTGGTCAACTATCAAAGCAAAATTGCCAGTCGCGCTTCTAGCCAGTTTCCAATAATGTTTCTAGCAGTGCTACAAACCGATTTCCATCCATGTTGCCCGCGGTGCTACCCACCAGTTTCCATCTAAGTATTCTGCCATGCTGCCAGTCAGTCTCCATCCATGTCTCCAGTCAAGACTGTTTTCCAGTCAAAGATCGATAGTCGCAGTCAACCATGGCAGTCAAAGGAAAGGTCGTTGGTCAAACCCACAAGCCTATGTTGATTTGTCATGTTCCCACCGATCCAGTGCATAAACCCTTAAAGAAGATTCTGGAAGTTTCTGGATGACTTGATGACCAAGCTGCGGAGAAAGTTCTGGAACATTACAGATGTCTTCCTAGCCAAGTTACTTGAAGAGGAAGTTTATATCGAAATTAGGGTTTAACCCATGTATTCAATTGTATAAATAGATGGGAATCTCAACCCTGAAGGAGAGACGCCTTGATAGAGAAAAATACACCAACAAACCCTAAAAGGGATCAGAAATCATTGTAACCCATACATCATTAAAATATCTCTCCCTACGGGGATTCATCCGTGGATATAGGCAAACCATGCCGAACCACGTTAAATTCGTGTTTATCATCTTTATGCTTGTTTTGTGTAAAACCCTAGTTCCGATCATCATCACTAAAATCATCGTGTTTAGTGCCTGGAAATATTTCTGGGTACAAACAGGTACCAAATACCAATGTTCAAGGATCAATCAATTTCAATCAACAACCAAAGGTTGGATTTCCCAATTGAACGATTCAACGCACAACCTGTGATATTTCAATTATATAACAAAATATAATGCGGAAAAGAAATAACACAGATACCAGAAGGTTGAGATTAGTTATTTTTATCTTTAGCTACTATAGCTTGGCTAACACAGTGTATAAATATGTAGCTGGCGCAGGCCTATGTCAGAGAGGAATGTCTTCTAAAAAGCATCTTAGGAACTCGTCCCCCTCTCGTACTTTATCTAACGCAATACTCTTAGATTACATAATGAATGTGCCATATATGTCTGTTTGGAAATCATCCCAAAAGAAACCCCTCCTGCTAGAGTGTAAATTACTATCCAGTTCGCATCACAAAGTCCCTAAAGACAACAAGATACCTTTCATAAATCAAACAAAAGGTCATGTAGGATTTTAGGTATCACAATACTCTACTCAGTGCATCTAAATGATATGGACTACAATTATATCTACTTAACTGACTCACAATATATGAAATATCTGGACTCTTACATTTCATTAAATTCATCAGACATCCTATAACTCTTGAGTATTCAAGTTAAAATACTCCATTACCCTTATTTTTCTTGAGTCTACAAGAAGAATAGTACGGAGTACAAGCATGCTTACAATCAAACTGATTGAATCTCTTAAGGAAAAATTTAACATAATGAGAACGACTAAGACTAAAAATATTAGATTATCTTCTAATCCTCATCCCTAAGATTACATCAACATGGCTTAAGTCTTTCAAGTCAACGTTCTCATCCATCGCATGTTTTTAGTGGAACTAATCACATCTATGTTTGTATCAAGTATAAGTATATCATGAACATACAAGCACACAATCACATAGGCATCCTTAACAAGTTACTTGTAAATATACTTTTCAGATTCATTAACTCAAATCCACTACTCATTATCACATGATCACATTTTCCATGTCACTGTTTACGTGTTTATTTGAAAACCATACAAAGATTTGTTCAACAGGTTGGTCTATGTAAATTTCTTTATCTAATTCACGGTTTTAAAAAAGATGTCTTCACATACATCCGATGTAACTCTAAGTTGATTATGGCAGCAATATCAATTAGCATCTCAACGGAAGTAATTCTCGTCGCAGGTGAATAAGAATCAAGGAAATCTACACCTTCTTTTAGTTTATATCCTTTAGCTATCAACCTAGCCTCATATTTTTCCACAGTTCCATCTACCTTATGTTTCCTCTTAAAGAATCATTTACATCATATGGTATTACTCCCTAGAGGTAAACTAGCAAGATCACAAGTTTGGTTCTGACGGACTGAGTGCATTTCACTAAATGAAGCTTTTTACCAGAATAGGGTTTCAGTAGATGTTATGGCTTCTTTACAAGTCTAGAGATTAGACTAAGCTAGGCATATTATGAATTCAGGTCTATAAGAAGTCTCAGTTCTAATCCTTTTACTTCTCCTAGAATTAACTCTACTTCATCTTCCTTTGAAGGTAAATTCTGACTAGTTGAAAAGGCATCAAGGGGATTAACAACACCTCCTAAGAAAAGACGGGTTTCAAAATAAACATGTTCAAAGGACTCAACATCCCTAGACTCCATAAAAGTATTCACACCAATGTTAGAAAAAGCATAACTCACAACCAAAAAACTATATGCAGTAGGGTACTCAGGATATCTTATCTAAACACCCCCACACTTTGACGTATGTATAAGAAGGTTGTCTATCTTTCCATAATCATATTGAGTTTTAGCTGATCCTTTAAAGGTTAATCTATTCAGGATATAACAAAATTATAGGATGACCCCCCCACAAGTTGGCGGTTAATCCTTTAATCAACATGGCATAAATCATCTCCTTATTAATGGTTATGTTCTTATGTTTAACTATACCATTATACTATGGTGAATAAAGAGGTGCAATATCATGAATAATGCCATTTAACAAGTAAAGTTCTCCTATATGAATTTTATACTTGCCATCATGTTCAGACCTAACCCTTTTAATGGTAACATATACTTTGCTTTGAATTTCAAGTTTATATTCTTAAGGCTTCTAAGGCATCATCCTTACCCCTAAGTAAGTATAAAAGATAGTAATCATATATGAAAGTTATAAACCACCTTTTACCACCCTAGTTTGGGTTGATTTCATGTCAACTAGGTCTAACTGAATTAATTCTAAGGGATTATAATTACTCTGAAAAAAAATTCTAAAAGGTTTTATGGCATATTTTGATTCTACGAAGACTTAAATTTTGTGTTCAATATCCAAACTAAATTTGGGTATGCAGCCTACGCTCTCCAATTTATGCATTGACTTATAAGTTTACGGTTCCATGTCTATCATGCAAAATATTCAATCACACAAAAGAAAAAACAAGAATCAACTACTTCATCCTTTTTTTCGTTAATCTTATATAGACCCCAAGTCTTATAACCGTTGCGCTAAAAATCAATTCCCTTAGGTACGTTACATTTTCTAAGTCCAATTAATATCTTTAGTCTTTTACCATCTTTAACAGAACAATATACAAGATTCTTGCATATTCTAGGAACAAGAAAACTTCATTTAATGTGAGAATATTATAGTTATGAACTTCTTCTCGACCTTTTCCTTTTAAGCAACCTCTATCACAGATGAGTTACTCATATAGAGTTTATAGACATCCCATATCATATGATAGGAGTTGAACAGGTCTTTGTTTCAACAAACATGCTTTGTGGCTCCGGAGTCCACCCACCAGTCTCTCACATTTCTTATTAAAATAACTTCTGACATCATGCCACTGAACTCGTTCTAGTTTCTTTCAACTAAATTAGCATTGACTTCTACTTATTAATGTTTTTACATTGTCTATAATTTCCTGCCATATGGCTAGGAATTTACAAATATAAAAATCACCCTTAATTAAAGTAATTCTAGATTCATGTTTACAAAACATACCTTTCTTATGAAGACTACGCTTAGAGTTTCTTCTGATGTTTTCACCTTTGCCAGCTTTAGAAGATTTATTTTTAGCCACATGCGCCTATTAGTCATGTCCCTTCCAGTTGAAACCTTTATTCACAAACCACAATTTCGAATCGGAAAGTAAAATATGATTTTTGAAGATAACATCTATATCTACAAACTTCGTTTGAATCACCATTTCAAAAAACTAATGGTTACTCCATAAAAGATAATTTAGTCAACAACAAAGTTTTGCTCGTTAATTTTTTTCCAGGAACGTTTCTCTGTTTTGTAAAATATCAAAAAAATACTTTTACAACTCCAAAAATTCTGAAATTATATGTGTGTAACTATCAAGATGTTTTCTATATTAGGTCAAAAGGGTTCATCAAATTTCCTTCTAGGTTAACAGATAAATTCTAAGTTCTACAGCTGACCAAAAATTCATTTTTGTTGTTTATCATTCCATAGTTAACATCCATGATTATTACAAACTCTAATGTCTTAAGATTGTTGGGTGCCATAATTAAAAAAAAAAGAAAAGTCAAATAAATAAAAGTTATTAATATTTAGATCATTTGTAATGGAAGCGATGGATTTGACGAAACGAGCGAGCTTCGAGATCTCCGCAACAATAACATGGTAAAACTTAAAAAAAAAAAAACAGAGTGAGTCACGTGTTCGACACGCTGTCCTTAAGACATTAGCTCCCGACTACACCCAAAAGTGATGCTATAGCCATCATAGGACGGATATCTCCATTATAAAACACCCTACTACACCTACTACTAGCATATGTAGTAGATCCTCAACTTGAGCTTGGCAACTCCGAAAAAACTGTTAAGGAAAATCGTGAATGCTTAAGAAAATAATATAATACATTTTCCCTTTAGGGGTCTCTCTAAAATATAGATGATTAATAGACAGTGTAAAAAAAAATACTTTCTCTTTCTTGAAAATCTCCCTGACTTAAAATGCATGCAGAGTAGTCTTACATCCTGGTTCTCTCAAGATCCCCGAGCTAGCAATAACGGAAAGTAAGGTAAAATTTCGTCCAATATCATATTTGTGCTAATACTTTTACGATTTTTGCAGGGTATTCAACTGACGTTGCTCTAGCTTCTCCAGTATCTATCATAGCTTTTCCTTTTAGAAAAAAAAAATCAAACCAATATCTCCCCGAACATCAAGTTTTTGGTTGGTGTGTCACTGTTCACTCATTTAATCCTTCACCTGTTTTTGGTTTAGGCCTTTGAGGAAAATCTATGGATATATCATTGATGGTGTACTTCAACCATCCCTTTCCTCTTTGTCTGCTCCTATCCTTTACCTCTTCATATATTTAAACATTATCTTTTGCATTTACTTATTCTCATTCTAAATCTTTCACCCCTGCATTGTTAGTAACCACCTCAACCACTAGCTACTTTATTTACTTCCTTCTCTCTGTCCTGTAGTGGGTAACCTTCCTTTCTCAGCTAGATATGGTAGTGGTACATCAGAATAGGTGTAGGACCAGAATATCGCTACAACTATGTTCACGCGAGATTAACAACACTTATGCAAGCATCATCGCAAGCTATTCAACAACACTTTGCGAATGTCAGAGAATAATACAAAGAATGATGTAATAGACAACGACATCATAAAACATGAGAAAGATGTGAAAATTTTGTAGTTAAAGAGAATGCTCACGAGAACAAGGCGGGAGCTCGCGAGAGCAAGGCAAGAAATGAAGATTTTGTGGTTATAGAAGAGTCTCGCGAGCACGAAAGAAGATCTCGCGAGCACGATAGCAGAGCCTGCGAGGAGCATAGCTGAGCCTGCAAGGAGCATAGCAGAAATCCTAAAAAAAATGGGAAAGATGAGTTGAATGTGAGCTGTCACCCACTATGAAGATACCTATATAAAGAGAAGAGCAGGAGAGATAAAGGGGAGGACACAATTTTAGGAGAGAGAGATATTTTGCAGAGAGATTCATAGAGAGAGAATGTATTTTTATTTATCGTCTTCATCCCAAAAACTAGATTTAGAACTCCATTAATGGAGATTATCAATGTAAAATCAAATGTAAATATTAACAATCATAGTGAAGAATCATGGATGTAGATCAAATTGATCGAACCATGTAAAAAATCTTAGTGTCCGCTTATAATTTTAGCAATTTTACTACCATTTCTATATGTAGATCTAGAAATTAATATCAAGATATGATAAGGGGTGTGTTGTAGGATTTCCTGCAACTACATTTTGGCGCTAGAAACAGGGAATCCCTCATATAGAGAATCATGGATGTGTTGTCATTTTAATGTGAGAATCATGGATGTGTTGTCGTTTTTAATCTTCATATAGAGAATCATAAAATGTCATGCCTGAGGAGCTAATCAAAGAGTAGTGAACAACGCCAAAGCAATCACAAACTGTGAAACATCGAAGTAGGATTGAAAGAGTCTCCCCCAAATCTCATGCATAGCAAGACTATCACATCCCAGTATAGATAATGGAACATCAACAAAGAGAAAATGTGCAAATAATCGATATACTTAGAAGGAAGATACCAACTATTAGTGAAGAATAAATTACCAGCAAAACTTACTGTATCATTTGACCCAATATGGTATCATCATCAACGAGAAGTTCGTAGAGAAGTGATTGTCAAGAAAGGTAGAAGGAATATCAAATTAAAGGCAAATCAATTTACATTGTCAACCATTCTTGTGAAGAAAGATAACATGGCAAAAGCATAAGGGACATCGAAAATTACATGGGATAAAGCAGAAGAGATAACGATGATTACCGTCAAAACTCTTGAAAGTTTCCAGCGAAGACGAATATTATAAAGACAACGATGATTACCAGCGAAGACAATTTGCTATAATTGATCATAAAGACAACATGAGCGCATGCTAATATCGTATCAAGCAATACCATTAACGACAAGGAGAAGGTTTGCGATGGAAGGAAACAAAAAAAACCTAATGAAGAGCAAAGAATACAATTAATCCAGAGAGATGCAACTGCGAGCAAAATAAAGATGGACATAAATCTGAAGTTTATAACCCATCTACAAAAAAAAAAAAAAAAAAACTCAAATATTTATGCAAAGTTAAAATACCATCTTAAAGCTCACCAAGAGTAGCAGCGAATAAATAAAGAGGATTATGAGGGGTTGGTTTTTATTTGATCAGGTAACTAAAAAAGAAGAAATTCTGTCAGCAACCAACAAATTGAACCAGCGAACCAATCCCAATAAACCAAACTAGGGATAATATGGAGCGTGATTCATGAAAGGCCAAACTCATATAAACGCAATGAAATAACTACACCAGTGGAGAGATTGACGAACTGAAGGAAAACTAAAGAAAGGCAGTGAAAAATGAAATCCAAAGCTAAGCTACATCGACAATATGCTATGAAATATCAGGGATGAGAACATAGCCAAAACAAAGAGCAATTCGAAAAGATCTTCCCAAACACCCAGCACAATGGAAAAAGTTCCACTGAGGCGAAGAGAAAATCAGAGTGACGCACAAACACGAAGAGAATGCAAGAAAATAAAGTTAACAAGATGTGAGAAGAAGCAGAGCTACATCCAAAGGCAATCAAATTAACAACTTAGGTTAACAACAATTCGTACTTTCGCATGAGTTCCCTTTCGCAGCAGATTGAAAGATAAAATGATAATTAGAATGAAGGTAGACAACAAAGTATTGTTCCGCAAAGCTTCAACAACAAGTTTGCTTCACTTCAAATCATTTTGGAGAAAGGATCATCACCCCGCAGCAATAATCCGCCTGTGTAACCAGTTTACTTTGCAAGCGACCATTTCAGTAGTTATAGATCAGTTCAAAACCAGCAAAACCAGACCAATTACATCTTTGCAGAGACGATCACAGACATGAAGTTACAAAAATTTAGGAAAAGTATCATTACGCCATCAAAGAAGATGAAGAGAATATCAGGAATCATCGATGATGTATCCAAATGGTGAAGTATAAACATGCCAGCAGTGTAAATTTCTCGTACTTGAGACCAATTAATATTCTTCGCAGCAACATCGAATTTATCATGTAGGAAAAGAAAAAGAAAATGGAGATATTAAGGGAAATTTTGTCAAAAGAATAGTTATCAGTTCTGCGAAGTTTTATAACAGGTTCTGCGAAGTTTATCGCAACAACAGAAACCAAAAACTGGAACTGATGGTTCGAAGAGGAAGATTGCAAGTTCGTGGACACAAGGTCGAGTCCCAGCCCAATCATAATTTTTATGTGAATTTTTCACACTTTTTTGGACCACCAATGGCGAAGGTTAGGAATGAGAGTTAGATTTCACGTGGTCTCCAACAAAATATAATCTCAATGGGCCAGCGAAGAATGAATTTAATCTCAATGGGCCAACGAAGAATGGAATAAAGTACAGAGGGAACAGTGGAATATTTCTTTTTGCAAATGTTTCTTTCGCAGACATTTTCCGCACAAGCATTTTCTTCGCAAAATTTTTCCGAGACTTGCATCAACAACAAAAATTATTTTGTGAAGTTTACTTCGCCAACTATATAATGTGAAGAAAATTCATGAGACAACAAAGAAGCTGCGAGCAACACAACCAACAAAATGGATATTCGTGCAATTGGCCTTTAATTACTTCACAAGGTCTTTGATTATTTCGCAAGAGAGGATTAGAACAATTGGTATGTTGCGAGAATATGCAAGATTCAGATCAACGGTTCATTTCTCATTTCTTCTCATTTCACAAGCAAATCGAATACTTCGCGAGAGACGGCATCAAAAGAAAATCACATAAAAGCTAAGTACCATTTCCTTGAATATTTTATTTACAGAAAATAAAAGATTATTGATTTAATTTACAAAAAATATTCTATTTGCGATACAATCGCAAGATTTCAAAGATTTCAAAAGAATACAAAAAATGAAATCATCGCAAAAAATTTACAGAACTCCAAAATTTTCAAAGATTTCCAAGATTACAGAAAACGAAATTATCGCAAAAAATTCTAAAATTTCTAAATTTTAAGATTTAATAAGAGCGATACAATCGCAAGATTTCACAGATTTCCCTAGAATATTTTTTTTACAGAAAAAGATTTTTGATTTGACAACGCGATACAATCGCAAGATTTCAAAGAAAATTTCTAAGATTTTAAAAGATTTTAAAGAATATTTACTTCAAATATGATGTTATGATAATGAAAGAAGAAATGACGGAAATGAAAGAATAAATAAACGCGAAGCTATCGCGAGAAACGCGAATACAATTTCGCAGAGACATAAGAACGGGACGAACCTTTATGGCGTGCACCCTAGTTCGCGAATAAAATTTTGCAAGAGGCAAATGTAAGACCTAATAGTGCGTCATATAAGGGGGTATCTGATTACATGGCTCAGGGGTAAGGTTATACCGCTGATGGATCCTGAGTCATGAAGATGTTGGGGTTAAAGAAAACCTATACGGGAGAGGTACCTTGGATTTCCAACTATATAAGGTTATACCCTGGTTGGACGAATGAGGGTCTCTTCTAAGGAGTGCAGAGTATGACCAAGGTTCCGAGGTACACGGTTGAGTCAAGGGTGCCCGGGGCGTACGAAACTACCCTGGACATCCTTGGAAAGTCTTGGCTATGATGCACTCGGCCCGAAGAAAACCCCGCTTAGGGTGTAGTCTTGTAACTATAATCCATATAGGCATAAAGGACAAGAGGATGCGAAAAAAACTGGTTGTTGTCAAATCTGGATGTGAGGAGCTAGTCTTGTATGGCCGATGTTCCCTCCTTGAAGGGGCAACCAGGGGGAAGATAAGGGTGGCACCCTCCATTAGGGAGCCGATAAGTGTCTAAATACGGAAATGTCATGGGGCTTTATGATCGCAAGAACATTTAGGCCGGTCATATTGACGCGTGACGAATTATATAGAGGCAACAAGCCATAAGAGAAAAAAAGATAAGATGAGATCAATGGGTTTTTACATGAAACTGTAAAAACGTCCTGCGATTTCATCGCAAGACGGCAATGTCATAAGATGTAGTTCTTGCAAGGGAGCGTAAACTTATCATATTGTCGCAGAGATGTTGAAAAAATGTGGATAAGGCAAGATCAATGGGTTTTTACATGCAAATGTGAAGATATCCTGCGATTTTTTCGCAGATACAAAAGGAAAATTGGCAAAATAAGACCTTTAACTAGGAAGGCAAAATAAGACCAATAGAATAATCTCAAACACTAATTATTTTCTTTAAAGAATGCAGGAAAGATTTTTTCATCGCAAGAGAGATAGCAAGTACTATTTAGAATCTCTCAGAAATACTATTCAGAATTTCTCAGAAGTATTGTTCAGAATTTCTCAGAAATATTATTCAGAGTCTCTCAAGAGGATTGTATACAATCTCGCAACATTATTCACAATCTCGCGGCACTATTCATCACAGCACTATTCATCACGAGACTATTCACAATCTCGCGAAGATATTTCAGAAACACTATTCATAATTTCGCAGGGTTATTCATAAACTCGCAGACACATTCAGAAACTCGCAGATACATTTAGAATCTTGCAGACACATTCAGAAACTTGCAAACTCATTCAACACCTTGCAGACTATTCCAGAATTTCGCAGAAAATGTGATTATTTCGCAGAATATGATTATTTTATCGCATGAGGCAGAGGCAAGACAAGAATAAAGAAACAATTCGTTCATTTAACATTTTCTCAAGGATTATACCTCCATAGATAAAGAACATAGGCAACTATGGATTACCAAGAAAACATTTTTATGTTCTTTATCTTCTTGGCAAGAATCATTTCCAAAATGGACAGGGATTTTCACCAAAAATGAAGTAATAATTTCGCATGAACAAAGGAAATACTTATGATTTTCATTCAAGGACGTATACTTCTTATATTTTGAGGATTGAGTACTTCTTATATTTCTTCAAGGATACTTCATACTTCGAATACTTCAAGAGTTAATACTTCTTATTTACTTAGCAAAGACATGGAACTTCACAAAAGAATAGAAGCAAGTACGTACTTTTTAAGTCTAGTATTCTTTCGCTCGTTCCTTCATCAACAAAGATCAAAGACTACTACAACAATAGATTTTTTCTTAAAGATTACTTTTCAAGCAATATTCAAGAAAAAAGAGGCAAGATGTAGGACCAGAATATCGCTGCAACTATGTTCATGCGAGATTAACAGCACTTCTGCGAGCATCATCGCAAGCTCTTTAACATAACTTTGCGAATGTCAGAGAATAATACAAAGAATGACGTAATAGACAACAATAGCTTAAAACATGAGAAAGATGTGAAAATTTTGTAGTTAAAGAGAATGCTCGCGAGCACAAGGTGGGAGCTCACGAGAGAAAGGCAGGAAATGAAGATTTTGTGGTTATATAAGAGTCTCGCGAGCACAAAAGAAGATCTCGCGAGCACGATAGCAGATCTCGCGAGCACGATAGCGGAGCCTGCGAGGAGAATAGCAGAGCCTGTAAGGAGCATATCAGAAATCCTTAAAAAATGGGAAAGATGAGTTGAATGTGAGCTGTCACCCACTATGAAGATACCTATATAAAGAGAAGAGCAGGAGAGAGAAAGGGGAGGACACAATTTTAGGAGAGAAAGAGAGATATTTTGCAGAGAGATTCATAGAGAGAGAATGTATTTTTCTTTATCGTCTTCTTCCCCAAAACTATATTTAGAACTCCATTAATGGATATTATCAATGTAAAATCAAATGTAAATATTAACAATCATAGTGAAGAATCATGGATGTAGATCAAATTGATCGAACCATGTAAAAAATCTTAGTGTCCGCTTATAATTTTAGCAATTTTACTACCATTTCTATATGTAGATATAGAAATTAATATCAAGATATGATAAGGGGTGTGTTGTAGGATTTCCTGCAACTACAATAGGGTCTCTCTGCAAGAGTCTCTCCTCCATTCAGTCAACATTAGGGTAAATTTTCTCTAGTGGTTATTTTGGATATGGCTTTTCGCAATAATAACAATGTTATCCCTCTCCTAGTGTAAGAAACTCAAAACTTTTTTCACCAACATCTCTACTGACTGCCGCTACATCCTTTGTATCAATGAATCGGTCAGAGAATACCACTGAATTGCTCAAAAAACTTGATATAAACAAAGTCTTTAACCTATCCAAGAAACAAATTGCTAAAAGTAGAGATGAATCAAGTCTACAGATCATCTTAAAGATTAACTGTGAGTTCAAACTAAAGAAAGAAAAAGAAATTGAGATTGTACAACAAGTTTGGCAACTTGATTATGCTTCAGAAAGTACATTGGTGTTCAGAGGAAAAAAATAACATTTTTATGTTTAAGATACAATCAAGGAGTGATGTTCAATATGCTCTCTCCAAAAACCTCTGGAGTCTTGGCCCTTTTTTTCTCGTGGTCCAAGAATATTTGTATGGAGTAGCACCTGCTTCAATCAACATGGATATCATAACTATGTGGGCTAGACTTATGGATATCCATCCTGAGCTCTCTTGTGGACAGATACCATATGATCTATCAAGCACTATGGCTACTTGTCCCATGATAGAAAAACCCTCAAGAAGTGAGTAAAATCTATCCTATCCTAGAGACCTTGTTGAGATTAATGTAAATCTAAGGCTTTAGGAACACATACCAGTTAATGCAGGGAAACATGAAGTCATCAAAGTTAAGATATTCTGTGAAAAGCTCCCCAAAGGCTTCTGAAAGCACTGTAGAATACTAAATCACCCAAATAAAAAAAATGCTTACCTCAACAACATTACCACAAAACTATAAAGGAAACTCATATGGAGGAACTTGAGGAAAATTAAGCTGATGAAACCATTGTGGAAGAACAAATGCAAGACATATCAAATGAAACCTTCAAAACTACAACAACTTTCTTGCTCCAAGGAACACAAAATTTTCAAAAGAGAGAATCTAGTAATGGGAAGACTGACCATCAAAGTGACTCACAGATGACTAATGAGGTGGTTACTCCAATGCAAGAACATACTCCTATAATACCTCCGGCTCTAGGGTTTAAGTTAGGAGTAGTGTTAAAGGAGACTTTGATAGAAATTGAAGATATGCACTCAAAAAGGCAGTTTATTGATGGAGAAGAAATGACACCACCACATAAGATTCAAATAATTGGAACTGAAAATGGGAGGTACTTCAAGAAGAGAGAAAGAAAATCGAGCAGTTTTCTCTTTATCCATGGACCACCTGAGGTGGTAAATTTTGCAACACATCCTTACTATGCGTTTCAATTGGTGGACTCTGCATCCTTTTTTGAACCTCCTCCAAGATTCAAAAATTTCAAGAGCATACTAGACCAACACGAAGATTTTTTTTATCAAAGGTTCAAGGAAGGACTACAACATAGAGGGACCAGAGGGACAAGCAACAAAAAGAAAATAAGAAGGTTACTGAGGAAACAAAGGTAGTTTTCTGCAATGGCAAAAAAGGAAAGACAACTATTATAGTTGAGAAATCTACTGGAAAGAAGACCTACAAGTTTGAAGTACATACAAATGCAAAATCAGAACTGGGTCCGTGACGGACCAGAAAATTACGCTTGGAGCGCCTAGGCGCGTAGCCTATAACTTCCCTGATGCGCCAAGATGATTCTATGATCCGGGCCTTAGATCTAGGCAAATGCACGTCAATTCGACCTTTCATGCGTACTCGTGGAGCATGATGCAACTAACTTAGCTTCCATACCTTTCCAAACTTACCCTTATCTGCAAAAGGGTACAAGGACATAAGGCCGAGGCCAATGCATCTTGTATGCATCACTGGATTCTCTTACCAACTTTGTGTAGATTGATAGAAAGTATGAGCATACCTTCGTTGGCATGCAAATAAGCCTCATCAATCATGGCCGCAATTATCTCTTGCATCGAGAAACCGATCTTAGATGATATGAGGGGACAACATGCTAGACCGAAAATGCTGGAACTCATTGCGGATGCCTATGTACCCTTCCCTACTCTAAAGTGATCAAGTACAGACCGTAGTTCATCCACGAAGGGACAAACAACTTAATCAAACTCTTTTGCAAGGTTGTGGCCTAGCAATAAAGATAATGGCTTAGTCCGTATAGGCCATTTTGTCAAAATGCACCCAAGTGATGAATACTTGGTCTGCGGCATGGCATAGTGATGCCCATGCTTAATACGCTCCATTGGCAAAGCTAAGCAACTATAAATGAGGCTTAGGCATCATTTATACTCTTCCGGTTAAGATATGAAGCTTACTTGGTGTTTAGTCCACATATGCACCTTCAACCAACTACCCCTCCATATATATGTTAATTTGACATTTTTACAACTTAAATTGGGGGACCAAAAATCATTCATCAACTACCACTTTTACTATTCATGGCCATTGCCATATATTTCTGAATAATCGGTCAAGATGGATGTTCACTGCCACTGCCAACCCGATGTTCATACATGTTGGTTGTCCGCTTCCAATCCAATGTTCAGCCATGTTGGTTGTCCCCTGATAACCCGATGTTCAGCCATGTTGGCTGCCCATTGCCAACACGATGTTCAGCCATGTTGGTTGAACATAGTCAACGCATTATCCAAGGTCCAATCTTACTTTTCCTACGCAACAAAATATTTGGATGAAGCTTCTTCTCGGGCCATGGCGCATCTTTTAGCATGCGCCATGCTAAAAACATGGGGTGTTACAATGTTCACCCCTTTAAAGAATTTCGTCCCCGAAATTCAAAACAAAAGCTATTGTGGAAAATCCCTTCGTTTTGGATTCTTGAGAAAAAGTCCCATACCATATGCACAGAAATCACGCTTCTTCAGGTCGTCATGAACATCAATTTATACCTTCTAAGAAAACGTCCCATACAACCTACTCATGAATCCAAAAAGAATCCACAACGTTACCAAGAATATCGAGTTGGTCAGTTGTCAACCGATATCTCAAACAGGTATTTCAAGGGGAGTCCCATACCACCACTCAGGAATCCCTAAAGTAATAGCCGGACAGTTGCCAACGTCAGAAACGGCCAATTGCCGAAGATAATAGTCGGCTAATTGCCAACATAAAAAATAGCTAATTAACAAAACAAATAATAATCGGCAAATTGCCAACATCAACAAGGTTAAAGGATGGACGGTTGCCAACCTGTTATCGGTCAGTTGTCGATTAAAAATTGGTCAGTTACCAATGTTAAAGTATGGCCATTTTCCAACCCACTATCGTCCAGTTGATGATGATAAAAATGGCCAGTTGCCAACATCCGCGTAAAAGTTAGCCTACTCTCCAACTTTATTTCCTTTAGAAGGATCAATACTCATTTGACGAGCCCACTATGCACAAGTCCCTAGAGTTTTCTCGGAACTTGCTCTGATACCAACTATGATGGACTGGAAAATTACGCCTGGAGCGCCTGGGCGCGCAGGCCATAACTTCCCCGATGCGCCATGATGATGCTATGATATGGGCCTTAGAGCTAGGTAAATACACGTCCATTCTCCCTTGCAAGCATACTCGTGGAGCATGATGTAGATAACTTCTCTTCCATACCATTCCAAACTTACCCTTGTATCCAAAAGGGTACAAGGCCATAAGGCCAAGGACAATGCATCTTGCATGCATCACTGGCTTCTCTTACCAACTTTGTGTAGCTTAATAGGAAGTATGAGCATCCCTTCATTAGCATGCTACTAAGCCTCATCAAGCTTGGCCGCAATCATCTCTTGCATTAAGATACCGAGCTTAGATGATATGAGGGGACAAGATGCTGGACCGGCAATGCTACAACACATGCGGATTACTACGTACCCTTCCCTACTCTAAATGGGTCAAGCACAGACTATAGTTCATCCACGAAGGTACAAGAAACTTAATCCAACTCTTTTGCAAGGTTGTGGCCTAGCAATAATGATAATGGCCTAGTCTGTATATTCCGTTTCGTCAAAATGCACCCAAGTGATGAATAATTGGTCTACAGCATGGTTTAGTGATGACCATGCTTAATACGCTCCATTGGAAAAGCTACGCAACTATAAATGAGGCTTAGGCATCATTTATACTATTCCGGCTAAGCTATTAAGCTTACTTAGTGCATTGTCCGCATATGCACCTTCAACCAACTACCCCTCCCTATATATGTTAATTTGACATTTTTACAACTTAAATTGGGGGACCAAAAATCATTCATCAACTCCCACTTTTACTATTCATGGTTGTTGCCATATATTTCTGAATAACCAACCAAGATGGATGTTCACTTCCTATGCCAACCCGATGCACTTCAGCCCAACTATGACGGACTGGAAAATTACGTATTTGGCGCGTTTCCCCACAAGCCATAACTTCCCCGGTGCACCATGATGAAACTACAGTACGTGCCTTTAGTTTAGGCAAATGCACGTCCATTTTCCCTTGCAAGAATACTCTTGGATCATGATACAGCTAACTTAGCTTCTATACCGCTCCAAACTTACCCATGTCTGCAAAGGGGTACAAGGCCATAAGTCAGATGCCAATGCATATTGCATGCATCACTGTCTTCTCTTACCAACTTTGTGTAGATTCATAGGAAGTATGAGAATCCCTTCGTTGGCATTCAAATAAGCATCATCAAGCTTGGACTTAATCATCTCTTGCATCGAGCTACCGAGCTTAGATGATATGAAGGGCCAACGTGCTGGACCGGAAATGCTACAACTCATTGCGGCTGCCTACGTACGCTTCCCTAATTTAAAGGGATCAAGCACATACCGTAGTTCATCCACGAAGGGAAAAGAAACTTAATCCAACTCTTTTGCAAGGCTGTGGTCTAGCAATAAAGATAATATCCTAGTCCGTGTAGGCCGTTTTGTCAAAATGCACCCAAGTGATGAATACTTGGTCTGCGGCATGGCATAATGATGCCCATGCTTAATACGCTCCATTTGCAAAGATACACAACTATAAATGAGGCTTAGGCATAATTTATACTCTTCGGCTAAGCTATGAAGCTTACTTGGTGCATAGTCTGTATATGCACCTTCAACCAACTACCCCTCCCTATATATGTTAATTTGACATTTTTACAACTTAAATTGGGGGACCAAAAATTATTCATCAACTCTCACTTTTACTATTCATGGACGTTGCCATATATTTCTGAATAACTGGACAAGATGGCTATTCACTGCCAACCCGATGTTCATCCATGTTGGTTGCCGCTGCTAACCCGATGTTCATCCATGTTGGCTGAACATAGTCAATGCATTGGCCAAGGGCCAATGTTCCTTTTCCTATGCAATGAAATATTTGGATGAAGCTTCATCTCGGGCCATGGCGCACCTTTTAGCTTGCGCCATTCTAAAAACATGGGGTGCTACATGGTCACACAAAACTTTCAATCTTAGGAACAATGGAATGGAACAATCTATCAAACAACACAAAGAAACTTACATTTCTTAAAGGAGACAGAATGATCACAATAGGAGAACAAGCACCAAAACAAAGGACGTGGAATTTTAACAATAAAACAATCATTAGGAGGAGGAGAGCCACTGTTAAACTCTCAACAAAACTGATGAAAACAAACTATGAGAAGACCCCGATGAAAGCAATGTTGCAAATCACAACAAGGAGGCAGAGAAAAGTGAAGGAAAAGGCCATCAAAATGGATTTTTCTTTGAGTCCTAATCTAAAACTACCACATCAACTATACCAAAAAAATGTAGAGAATCAACTAAACATACAAATGGTTTCTACTCAAGAAATTCAGCACAATCAATCTCAATCCATTTCCCATCACCCCATCCACTCACCTGACAGAGCAGTTACAAAACACCATAGCAAGCCTACAACCAAAATTTTCCCACACTCCTTACCTCAGCCACCTCTCATCCCAAGAAATTGGCATGTTGATACCCTTTCATCTAAACCTATTTCACCAGATGTTATGAATAAAAACTTGGATCCTAGCAGAGAGCAACTAAAGATGCATTCTTTGAATGGCTGCAACAAAGCACAAGATGAGAAATGGGTGAAGACTGCGAACTTAATCATAGAAAAATAGACTGCTAGGTCAAGCAATTAGGGACAAATCTTAGAGATGAATCAGGTAACATTTCACTTCATACCCAATTTTACCTCTTTTCTCAGATTTATTTTTAGTCAATTTTTAACTATGTCTCTCAATATCCTATCATGGTTTAAATAAAAATTGAAAAATCGGGGGTCTAACAACCACACCCAATATTTTGATTAGAAATATGTATGGAAAACTCCGAGTTACTTTCTAGAGAATCAACTAGACAGTCAGACTCAATCAATAGAAAATATCTCAAGGAATTATTATCTCAATCTCTTAATTTGATTTACTCAAGCAAATACATTATGCGAGTCTTAATCAAAGAGAGATAACTTGGATGGTACCTAAATCAACAACCAATATGGTCGGATATTCTAATTGATTGAACAACGCACAACCTGTATTATTTCAATTATATCCACGGCTGACTTTGGATATGGTCGGATATTCTAATTGATTAAAGCAAAGTTTATCTAACTTTGCCTATCTGAGTGGTGGTCAGGATTTGTTCTCCCAAAAGATAAATCCACGGCTGTGGTTGATCCACTCAAACACAAACTCATTATTTCTACCTTAAATGAAATTTCATTTACTATATCATGCCATTTATCTTCTCGACGGTATTTGTTCTCAAGAATATCTCCACATCTTTGGTTGTTTTAAAACATTTTCTTTCTTCATGTTCATTCTCGTTCCTAGAGAGGAAGATCTCTACAACTGTGGTTGTTCTCGACAATAGTTTTTCACTTTTCGATATTAGGTTATGAATTCAGTATTAGGTTATGAAATCGGTTATAAACTTTTCCATTGGAAGAAATCACTTCTCTGGAAAACCTCAAGAGAAGACGAAGAGAAAATAAGAGTCGTTCAACTCAAAGAAATTTCCATTATGATTAATTCTCCAAACCAAAGGTAAGTTTTTCAGTTCTGTATGGAGTCATAGTCATATCCTTTTTCTGTAGAAAAAAGTTAGCGATTTAGTATTGATTTTATGTGATTGATTACGTAGATGGATTGGTGATTTTAATTTTACCTGATATTTGTTAGTGCTCACTTTTATCTCTAACCTGAGGTTTTTGTCTATTTATTTCGTTCCCTTATCATCTCTTTTATGTTCTTTCTATTTAATTCGCTGATAAATGGGTTCCTACTTTTGACTTGAGTATTATTTTTGAGTCAATATAGTGCTTTAACTAAATGAAGCACATACATCTAATTATAATTGAGGTAAAATGTCAAATGAAGAATTTAGGGTTTGTATTCGGGAGTTAGATTTCTGGAATTTTAGGTGTACCCATTGATGGGATTTTGTTTGGACAATTTTTTTTTATGGAGGATCTCATTTGTGAATTCTCACTATTGAAGGCATGTGAATTTGTGGGCTTTATTATATTCATATACTTAGATATGTAGTACATATTAATTCAATTGATCAATATAAACTCTAAACTGCGGATATCTTGATCAATTATGTTTACAAAGAGAATTATAAAGATGATATATGTATCACCATGTCATGATGACTAGAGGATAGTTTCTTATACAACCAAACCCTCATAAATGGTTGAAACTTCAATTGGATGGTCATTCGATTGGTTTTCAACAATCCAAGGTAATTTGATCTGATGACTCTTCTTAATTGTAACTTTCCACTGTGCTATTGCATTAATTTATTGGAATCAATATAAGTGTTGATCAATGTAATTTTACAGTTAGTTATTATTTTTAATTGCTACTGCCATGGACTTAATATGTCATTATGAATCGAAGAACAATTGATACAATCATCTTGATTGTTTTTTTTTTTTAAATTCTATTTTTGCTTTCAAACATTGAAGGAAAGAACAATTTGGGAAAGCAAAGCCTGCTGAGTTTATAAGAAGACTTGGTGATTCAGGATCTTTGAGTATCCACCAAACTTGGTTTCATTTCTGAATTGTTTTTTGATTTTTTTATTTGTATAAACTCCTGGAATTTCAGTTGTGGAATGTGTCAATACCAGAGATGGTTCAAACTGTAAAAGTGCACGCGCCATAATGTAATCAAGAATTTTGTAGTGGTTTTTTGCAAGCATCGAAGAACTTTGCCTCCCCTAACTTGCTGATTGTTTATATGTTCTTCGTAACATCAAAGAGAGTTATCATCACGGAGTAGATTACTTAGACATCACTAAGGTTCCAAAAAAAAATGAGTAGGGTAAGAATTTTTTAAATATTAGTGAATGGTTGCAGATGACGACGGTTTGAAATCCAGCTGAAAGGATGCTGAGCGCAATCCAAAAATACATGTCCGTTGTTATTTCGGCAACAACCGAAATTCTGAAGCATTTGCTTAGTACATAACAGGTATGAATCATTTTATATGTCCTTTGTGAAGTTATTTAAAACTTCATTCATTTCCTCTTTCCATCATTATCATAGAAGTACTTGGTAAGTAGGCTTCAGATGGTTAATTGCATGGAGGGGTTGTTTGTGTCACTACTACAATTTCTATTTCTATAACAATTGTTAACAGATTGATGCAATATAGTTCGCTAAGGTAAATTTGACTGTAATTTAGGGTTTGCTTTTGATATTTTATTTTCACGTTACCAATGAGTTGGTCACAGAGCACAATTTCAACTGCAGTCTTTGATTACCTGAACTAGGGTCATAGTTTTCTCTTTAAATCCATCATTGATGGGAAAATGACATACAAAGAGAAAATGATTAAATTTAAATGAATAACTGGGTGGTAAATCACCGTAAAATTTTGAACATCCGAATAGCCTTTGGTTGTTGGTGTTTCAATGTTTCAGTGTATCTTGACAATAAGTGGTATCAGATTGGGGTGTATAGCAAGATATATAGATAGTCCACGAAACAGTTTCATTGTTAATGGCAGTAAAGGATTTGGGAGGGGTATAAGTATTATTTGATGATGATGGAATATATGACATATGGGTGGGGTAACAATCATCACTAAAAATGGATATTGTTGTTGTTCTGTGATTAGTCACAATTTGGTAGTGAATTATAACTAAAAGGTGATTCACAGTAGAGAAGTTCCAAGCATTTCTCGAGGGGTTTGATCAATGAAAGTATTTTTGCAAATATGGCAAGGAACATATGTGGGAATTTAAGTAGAAAGTGGAAGCAAAAGAATTCTTCCAAATTTAAGTTTTGTTTCCGTAAGGTAAATGTGGTTAAAAATTTGAATACGGAGCAGATTAAATTTATATACAATATATAGTACATATCTCCGTGCTTTAGGAAGGACTTGCACATTATTGTTCACTTTTTAATTTTAAAATAAAATGAAATACATTAATAGTTCTTATTTCATCATTGATGTAGTTGATGTAGCAAATAGAGGATAGACAGAACGGAGATGGATGAGACAAAGGGAAACAAATGACTCATAATAAAGTTTTCATGGCAAGAGAGGAGAAGGGCAATGATGGACCGGAAAACAGAAGATGAACCTGGATATTGAAAGACATCCTAGAGTTGAAGCGGAGTAGAAGTATTGGCTAGAAAAACAAAAACGAAGGAAAACAAAAAGTAAGAAAGACAGGATCGTGTGGGAAAATAATATAGGGAAAATTTCAAAGAATAAAAGACAAAATTCATGATAGAATCTTGAATAAGTACTAGGCTGGTAGAAGTGAGACAATAACGAAATAAAAAGAAGATTCATAGTAGAGATAATGGGATTTGCGGATTTATGGATTAGTATAAAATTGTGCCAAATTTGGAAAGTGTGGTACTTATTGATTGGTGGTATTGGCTTTTTTGTTGCTGTAATCTTGCCTTTATGGATTTTAAATCTACGTTTTACTTTCCAAGCCTTTTATCTCAAAACTGGAGCTTCACTGAATGGGTTAATCCGTAAAATAGTCCAATTACCTAACCATGGTCAGTTACATAATACGAGTATAAGACAATTATTTGGGTCGCGTGATATTAGTTGGCCTTTGTTACATCAAATCATTGACTTCACTATTTTTCAATTTTTTTATATTTTTTTTTGATTGAACGTTTCTTCAAAGTTTCACCACCAAGAAAATGCCTGTGCCGTTACATCACGGGTTAAGTCCTAGTAACAAAATATAATGCGGAAAAGAAATAACACTGACACTAGAATTTTGTTAATGAGGAAACCGCAAATGCAGAAAACCCCTAGGACCTAGTCCAGATTAAACATACACTGTATTAAGCCGCTACAGACACTAGCCTACTCCAAATTAACTTCGGTCTGGACAGTAGTTGAACCCTAACCAATCTCACACTGATCCAAGGTATAGTTATGCTCCTACGCCTCTGATCCCAGTAGGATACTGCGCACTTGATTCCCTTAATTAATCTCACCCACAACCAAGAGTTGCTACGACCCAAAGTCGAAGAATTTAATAAACAAATCTTTATCACACAGAAAAGTCTACAAGATAGATAAATTCGTATCCCACGAATAAACCTATGAGTTTTGTTCCGTCTTTTGATAAATCAAGGTGAACAGGAACCAATCAATAAAACTAGACTTATATTCCCGAAGAACAGCTCAGTTTTATCAATCACCTCACAATAGTCTTAATTGATGCAGCGAAAAAAGATATTGTGGAATCACAAACGATGAGACAAAGATGTTTTAATCTTGCCTATCGGAGATAGAAATCTCAAGCCAATTATTACAATTGTACTCGTACGATAAAAATAATAAGATCAGACCACACAACTACAAGAGAAGTAGTATCGGTCTGGCTTCACAATCCCAATGAAGTCTTTAAGTCGTTAACCTGGTTTTAGAAGAAGAAAACCAAAGGTTGAAGGAGAATCGACTGTATCTTAGCACAACTAGTATCACACATAATATGTGGGGATTAGTTTTTCTAGTTTCTAGAGTTCTCCCTTATATAGTCTTCAAATCAGGGTTTGCAATCAATGTTAGCTTAGTAACAAAGCATTCAATATTAACCTTTAGATGAAAACATGATTAGATTCAAGCTAATATTTATCAACCGTTAGATCGACAACTTAGCTTGTCATAAACACATGTATTAGACAATTTTAGGTTCGTGTAACCGTACCCAAACTTGTACATTAGTTGGTTCAACACTAGTTAACCAAATGGTTAGCCAAATGATAACTTTCATATCAACCATATTCTTCTTCACCATAACTAGTCCAAATGACTCAAATGAACTAGTTAGAGAGTTTTTCAATTGCTTGGATATTTATGTACTACACAAGACACAATTGAAGCAAAAACGATGTGATTTACTCGAATCGAATTATGAGCTATGAAGCCACGGTTTGCAATATCATTCCTTAGTTTATTATGATAAGTTCACAAACATCGTTTTTAGACATAACCTACTCAAGTTCGCGGACTTAAGTTCCCGGACGGAGTTCACAAACTCCAGCAGAAATTCTCGGGTTCGAGAACTACGCCAGTTCACAGACTGGGTTCGCGCATTGAGCTTGTATGCTGAGTTCCCGGACTGAGCTCACGTACTACTCTGGTTTCACTTGATCAACAAAGTTCACAAACTTCGGTTCAAGCAATAAGGACTTATAAATATATGTGTTACCACAAAAATGATTATATTCTCTAATGGTTATATTGTATAAACTCTCATTCCAATCATTGAAACATTCTCAGAGGACGTTATATAGCTGTTATTCACAAACTATTTATCGTCAGAGCGATTTCCAAAATGATTGAAAAATAACATTACTTTCGTCACTAGGTAAAGATGAACTTGGATAAAGCGAAAGCTTTACCAACACATATTTCGAGAAATAGATAAACGAGATATACTCAACTCGAAATATCATATGTGTATAATCTTAGTCTATATAGTAATATGACTTTTGTCTCAATATAGGAGATAGAGTAGATAGACTTTTGAGTGATAGATAAGTTCAAGTCTCCACATACCTTTTAGTCGATGAATATCCACTGGTTCCTTGAGTAGTCCTTCATCTTGTATGATGATCGTCATGGAGTTCTTGAGCTCAACTACACTTTATATCCTAGTCCGAGACCTTAGCTATAGTATACCAGAAATCAAGACTTTATAGTTTTGATCACTAACATTGACAAACATGCTTGAGATAGCAACGCATGCGAGTGTGACCAAGCAATGCTCTAACAAAAATACAATCCTATATCTACAAAACCTAATCAAAACCCAAAGCCCGAATATCCTATTTCTTCAGGAAACAAAACACAATGAAGCTTACATAAAACCAATCATCAAAAAACTTCAATACCTGAACATGATTATTAAAGATCTTATAGGAGTAATTGGTACTGCATGAGGGTTAGTGTTAGCTTGGTCTTCTAATTAAGATCTACATCCAACGAATCCAATGAATCCATAGCTCTATTTAAGATCTTCAATACCTGCGATTTATGGATTCCCTTAAAAGATTAAAAAACATCTTAGTTAGAATTATTTCAAAGGATTAGCAGCCGCAGTTTATCTCCCCTGGATGGTAATAAGCGACATGAATTTTGTGCTTTCTGATGAAGAGAAAAGGGGAGGAAATAAATTGAACCCTGAAGAGAAATGTTTCCTCTCTTAACTAGTTGATGAAGCGGGTCTAATGGACATGGGCTTCGTAGGATATGAGTTTACTTGGTCCAATAAAAGAACGAGTAAAGAATTCATAGAGGTTAGAATGGATCGGGTTTTTACAAACCCGTAATGGTTTGACCTCTTCCCTAGAGCTATACTCTATCACCTTCCACCGATAGGGTCAGACCATAGCCCTATACTCCTAAGGACGTCCCCATGTTGGAAAGATGGAGCTAAACCCTTTAAGTGTTTTTAGCATTTATCTGCAGGAACCTTCTTGATTTAAAGTCATTTAAGAAGCCTGGGCTCTAGAAACTGATGGTTCACACGCTTTTAAGTTTGTCTCTAGACTTAAAAATGTGAAAAACTTATCAAAATATGGAATAGAGAATACTTTGTAAATATTCAAAACAATACTAAAAATATAAACCAAACTATCTTACATGTTAAAAATATATTAAAACTCCCGGACAATTGCTCCAGGGTTCAGCTCATCCAAGAAGACCTGAAAAGATGGTATAATTTTGAGGAAGCTTTCTGGAAAATTAAATCCACGGATAATAATCTCAATTCGGGGGACAAAAACACTGGATATTTCCACTCAACAGCTAAATATATAGAAAAAAAAGTTAAGAATATAGGCTATTCAGAAGGAAAATAGGGAGTGGTGCCATTCACGTAAAGATATTGAAGATACTTTCTTTAAATACTTTAGAAAAATGGCCACTTCAACCCAACCAGATATCCAAGCCCAAATGTTTTTGAACTTAATAGCCGAAAAAATCTCCGCAGATGATAATATCAAACTTTTAAGAATTCCGACGGAACTGGAAATAAAACTAATCCCGGATAAATATCCGGGCCCTGATGGATTTCCAGCAGGTTTCTACCAAAAAAAATGGTACCTTCTCAAAAAGGATGTCAACAAATTGGTCCAACAATTTTTTCAATCAAAACATTTGTTAAAGGAAATAAATGCAACTTTCATAACCCTTATTCCCAAAAAGGAAGCCCCCACAACTCCAACAGATTTCCTCCCTATTTCTTTATGTAACACTATCTACAAAATTATCTCTAAACTACTTGCAAACAGAATAAAGCCCTTTATTGATAAATTCATCTCCCACTATCAATCGGCTTTTGTCCCTGGTAGGCAAAACACATATAATATAGTTATAGCACATGAAGTTATACACACAATGAGAACAAAAAAAAACTAAAAAAGGATAACCCTTTTTACACACAATGGGATTAAAAATTGACATGTCTAAGGCTTTCGATAAACTCAAATGGGAGTTCCTTGATGCAGTTATGAAAAAACTAGAGTTCAGTGTTGAATGGATAGGATTGATAATGCAATACATTAGTACATCGACTAGTGTTGTCCTAATTAATGGACCCCCTTCTAGCTTCTTCAAGCCTGGTAGAGGGATTCGCCTAGGCGATCCTCTGTCCCCATACCTCTTCATGATTTTCATGAAAAGTCTATCCAGGGTCCTTCTAGAAGCTGAAAATAAAAAATTATATAAATGGAGTAAACTTCTCCAAAAACTCCATCGCCATATCTCACCTTCTCTTTGCGGACGACTGTCTCATTTTCACTAGGGCGAGCAAGAGGTATGGAAAGCGCCTCCAACAAATCCTAGAAACTTTTAGTGCTGGCTCTGGCCAGCTAATAAACTATGAGAAATCTGGGATTTTCTTTAGCAAATATGTCACAAATTCCAAAGAAAGAGATATCGCTGAAATTCTTAAAGTTGGTCGCATCAAATTGGATGACAAATATTTGGGACTTCCACTCTTTACACATAGGTCCAAAGTTAAATGTTTCGAATTCCTAGCAGAAAAACATAAGTGTCGTCTGGCTGGTTGGTCTGGTAAAATCCTCTCCGGAGCAGGGAAGGGAAGGGAGTGATGATAAAACATGTAGCTGACTCGTTAGCTACGTACCAAATAACGTGCTTTAGGATACCCAAAACAATTTCAAAAAGAATGGATAAACGAAATAAGGCCTACTGGTGGGGCCATACTAGAGAAGATGGCAAAGGACTTTGTCTAAAAAGATGGGTATCTTTCTGCATATCTAAGGAAAGTGGGGGATTAGGTTTTAAAAACTTCGAAATTTTCAACAAAGCTCTAATTACTAAACTGTTTGGCGCATGATACAAAAACCTGATCTGCTATGGGCTAAGGTTATGGAGGAGAAATAATTTAAAGGTATCTCACCCATATGCATCGATAAATTGAAAGCCAGTAGCTCTTGGCTTTGGTAGGGTTTCAATACTGGGCAAGATATCATAAAAACTTGGGGTATATGGAAAATAGGAACAAGGATAAGATCAGAATATGGAAACACCATTGGTTCTCTCTGTACCAACCCAATAGACTGACACAAGAACAAACTAAACCTATCATCCCAAACACCCTAAATTTGGTTAAAGAAGTCATCCATGAACACACAAGGGAATGGAATTCAAACTTCCTACACCAAGTTTTCCATCCAAAGGCCGTTGAAATATTCAAGTTATAGATCTCTGTAGGACCAGAATATCGCTACAACACTATTTCTGCGATATTAACAACACTTTTGCGAGCGTCACAGAAGATTCTTTAACAACATTTCGCGAGTGTCACAGAAGAATCCAAAAGAAGCTAACGATAGAAGAAATACAAAGAGAATATGTTTATCCCGCGATGGTTATCAATTTTGCGAGAGAGAATATTATAGCAATCGCGATGAGATCGCAAAGTATATCCGAAAAAGAAGGAAAACTTAGTTGTCATCCACTATGTAAAACCCTATATAAAGGGTTCGTTAGGTTCAGAAAAGGATGATGTCTTTGGGAGAGTTGATAAGATTTTGAGGAGAGAGAAACTCTATAAAGAAATTTGTACTTATGAGTTCTTATGTCTTTTGTAAAGAATTCTAAAAGTTAAAATAATAAAAAAGTGTCGTAATTCATTCTCAAAGATAATTCAATTTCTGTAGATTCTTATCAAGGGTGTAGTGTAGGAATTCCTGCAACTACATTTTGGCGCCCAAAACAGGGATTGAATTAACAAAAATTGAAGAGAAAGTGAAGAAGAAGATAAGAATTGT
Source organism: Papaver bracteatum (assembly GCA_023529315.1). Classification (NCBI taxonomy): domain Eukaryota; kingdom Viridiplantae; phylum Streptophyta; class Magnoliopsida; order Ranunculales; family Papaveraceae; genus Papaver; species Papaver bracteatum. The sequence goes on from JAJJWX010002341.1 coordinate 427,771, forward strand.
TCAAGATTAAGGAAATCATTAAGTAAATTGGTGAGATAATTAAAGGGAGAATGATCAGAATCAAATAGGATTGTAGAAAATTGGAGTGTGATATGGTAACAAGAACAATGATTGATAGATTTCATGAAAATATTAAGGGGAAGATACACAAACGGGATTTTGAAGGAAGGAAAATTATGACGGTGGAAAAAATATCACCATTGAAAGATTGGGAAAAGCAAGAAATCACGTTTACAACAACAGAAATACCAGAAGAAGATCTAAGTCATACATCTCCATTGGTGGTCACAGTAACCACTATACCAATGATAAAGGAGAAATCAATAAAATCTGTAGAAGAGTGGGCTATGAATAGAACTTTGGTAGATGCAGGAAGTTCTGTGGATATAATATTCTATCATACTTTTAAGAAAATGGGATATAAGGATGAAGAAATGTCTTGTTCAACATATCATATTCATGGCTTTGGAAAACCTTTAACAAAACCTAAAGGTGAAATAGTGGTACGAATTCCGCTAGGAGAGATTGAAACACAAGTAACATTATGTGTGGTAGACGTGGAATCACCGTATAACATGATATTGGGAAGACCGTGGATACATGCAATCAAGGCTGTAGCATCAACATTGCATCAATGCATCAAATTCCCTATGCCCAGTGGAATTGGAGAAATTAGAGGAGATACAGATTTCGCGAAGCTGTGTTACCAAATTGAAGTAAGAAATTATGAAGAGCGTCCAAAGCTGCGAAAGGCTCACAGCAAATTGGCGAGAGAAACAAAGAAGGAAGAAGAATTTAAAATTTACATGATAAGAGCAAAAGAAGGAAAAGGAATACCCAGTGAAATCCCACAAGAAGGAGATGAACTCGCAAGAATTATGAAAAAACCAACACCAATGGGAGAACCTGAAGCCAGTTATATTACAGCAGAACCAACAAAGGAAATAAATATTGGGAGTAAAGAAGAAACTAAAATGCTGAAAATCGGGACTAGAATGGAGGCAGATGAAGAAGAAAGAACTATAAATCTCTTGCGAGAGTATGCAGATATCTTCGCGTGGAGCATGGATGAGATGCCAGGGATAGATCCGTCAATATCATGTCATAAATTAGAAATCAATAAAAACGTAAGACTATTTAAGCAAAGGATAAGGAAGATCGCAACAACATATCATTCTCAAATATAAGAAGAATTACAGAAGATGCTCGACGCAGGAATTATAAGGCAAGCAAAATATCCAGCGTGGATTGCAAATATAGTAGTGGTCCCAAAGAAGAATAAGGGGATAAGAATTTGTATAGATTTCACTTATTTAAACAAGGCTTGTCCTAAAGATAGTTTTCCATTACCGAATATCCCACAGATTGTTGAATCATCAGCAGGAAATGCTAGAATATTATCGTTGGATGGATATAAAGGATATAATCAAATCCCTCTCGCCGAAGAAGATCAAGAACATACCGCATTTTTTGCTCCAAGAGGATTATATTGTTATACAAAGATGCCATTTGGCTTACGAAATGCTGGGGCAACGTATCAAAGAATGGTGGAGAAGGTGTTTGCAAAGTGGATCCACAAAATATTAGAAGTGTATGTGGACGATATGCTGATCAAAAGCAAGGAGTCTAAGAATCATGTGAAAGATTTGAAAGAGATTTTCGATCAAATGCGGCAATTCAATATTAAAGTGAATCCTAATAAGTGTACTTTTGGAGTAACTTCAGGGAAATTTTTGGGGTATATTGTATCGAAAGAAGGAATACAAGTTGATCCAGAAAAGGTACAAGCAATTCGCGATATGCCAACACCTGCGACGATAAAATATGTGCAAAAATTAAATGGAATCTTAGCCTCGCTAGGAAGATTCATTTCGCGATCTTCAGACAAGTGCAAACATTTTTTCGATATACTCAAAAAAGGAACAAAATTCAAGTGGACAGATGAATGCGAAAAAGCTTTTCAAGGAATAAAAGAACATTTAACGAACATAAATATTTTACAGAAAGCTGAACCGGGAGAAGAATTATTGATTTACCTTGCAATAACCACATATGCGCTAAGTGCTGTGTTGCTGGGAATAGATGCAGGGGTAGAAAAACCAATTTATTACATTAGTAAAACATTCAATTCTGCAGAGAGAAATTATTCAAAGATTGAGAAACTAATTCTAGCATTGGTACACGCAACTTTCAAACTTCGCATCTATTTTCAAGCACATAAGGTCAAAGTGTTAACGAAAGTGCCAATCGAGTCAGTGATGAAAAATTCAAAGAGATCAGGCAGAGTTGAGAGATGGAATGTGCAAGTAGGACACTTTGATATTCAATATGAAATTTTATCCTCGCCAAAATCACACGTCATCGCAGAGTTCTTAGACGAATTTCCTTTAGAAGATGATGAAGTTGTGGAAGAGATGATGGATGTAGAAGAGGAATGTGGAGATCCAAAAGAGCTATTAACAGAACCCAACAGATGGGAAATATTAGTGGATGGATCATCCAATGAAGAAGGAAATGGAATTGGAGTTGTTTTCATATCGCCAGAAGGAAAAAAAACAGCTTTTTCATTTAGACTTGAATTTTCATCAACTAATAATGAAACATAGTATGAGGCCGTGATCCATGCTTTAAAATTTGCGATAGAAATGAATTTGGAAAATACGAGAATCACCAGTGATTCACAATTGGTAATTCGCCAGATAAAAGGAGAATACACAACAAATGAACCATCCTTGAGAAAATACAAAAGACTTGTTGAAGAATTATCTACGAGAATTCCAAAAATAAAATGGAGACATATATCAAGGAAAGATAATAGACTTGTAGATGCTTTCGCTTTCATATCTAGTATGATGACATATCCATTGGAAAGGTGCATAAAAATTCAAACACTTTAATTTTCGTCGGTAAACAAGGAAGAAGAAGAGACAGATGTAATGATGGTAGAAGCTAGCGAAGGAGAGCCAGCGAGCAATATCACAGATTGGCGAGCAGATCTTCATGCATACTTGGCAAGAGGAGAAATCCCAAGAAATCGATTGGAAGCGCATAAATTAAAGAGTAGAGCAAGAAATTATGAATTAAGAGATGGAGTATTATATCGCAGATCTTTTAATGGACCATCGCTAAGATGTTTGACGAGGGAAGAAGGACAAAAGATATTGAAGATGTTGCATAGTGGTGACGCTGGTAATCACAGTAGAGGAAGATCTTTGGCATATAGAACAAAAATGCAAGGCTACTACTGGCCATATATGCATGAAGATGCAAAACAACTCTCAAGGCGTTGTGAAGATTTCCAGCGATATGGAAAGAAGATACATGCACCAGGAGCACCATTATCATCCTCAACAAGTGTATGGCCTTTTGGGAAATGGGGGTTAGATATTGTGGGAATATTTGTACCTGGTTCTGGACAAAGAAGATATTTGATTGTCGCAACAAATTATTTCACAAAATGGGGAGAAGTAAAGGTAGCACAACATATTCGCGATAAAGATATTTTTACATTCATATTTGAGAATATAATTTGCAAATTCGGGATTCCAGCACAGTTGGTATCTGATAATGGAAAGCAATTTGAAGGGCAGAATATAGAATTGCTACTCAATGTATTTAAGATAAAGTGTGGAAAATCTACTCCTCTATATCCACAAGCAAATGGTCAAGTTGAAGCAACCAATAAGACAATCGCAGACATCTTAAAAAAGAAGCTAGAAGGATACCATAGAGCATGGTGTGAACAGGTGCATAATGAAATATGGGCCTACAAAACAACTATACGAGAAGCTACTGGAATGTCACCTTTTTGTTTGATGTATGGAGTTGAAGCTGTGTTACCAACAAAAATAGCTATTCCTACAACAAAAAGGGAGGCTTGGGAAAGAAATCTAAGTGCTGGAATGATTTTAAATAACTTGGATGAATTAAATGAAAAAAGAGAAAAAACTTTGCAACATATGGAAAATTACCATCGAAGATTAGCTCGTGAGTATAACAAACGTGTTAAGAAACGTGAATTTCAAACTTGCGATTTAGTGCTGCGAGAAACACCAAGTTATCAGCGAGAGAATGGTGGAAAGTTGGCGAGAAAATGGGATGGACCATACATCATTAAAGAGATAGTTGGAACTGGGGCATACAAACTAATGGATCCTGAAGGAAGAGATGTTGGTCAAAGACTCGATAGACCATGAAATAGATTATTTCTGAAAAGGTATTATCAATGACATCTTCTACAAGATAAGAGATACTGGTATGTTATATGATGAAACATGTAATAAATTCTTCTATCTCTATTTACAAATGAAAAATTCTTCTGATAACAAAGCACAACAAGAACAGCGAGCATCATCGCAAGAAAAGCGAATACAAATTTCGCAGAGATTAATAGAATGGGACGAACCTTTATGGTGTGCACCCTAGTTCGCGAATAAAATTTCGCAAGAGGCAAATGTAAGACCTAATAGCACGTCATAGGAGGGGGTATCTCTTGAAATGATTCAGGGGTAAGGTTATACCGCTGCTGGATCCTGAGTCATGCAGATGTTGGGGTTAAAGAAAACCTATCCGAGAGAGAGATCTTGGATTTCCAACTATATAAGGTTATACCCTGGTTGGAAGACTGAGAATCTCTTCCAAGAAGTGAAAAGTATGACCAAGGCGCCGAGGTACACGGTTGAGCCAAGAGTGCCCGGGGCGTACGAAACTCCCTTGCCATTCTTGGTAAGTCTTGGCTATGATGCACTTGGCCTGAAGAAAACCCCACTTAGGGTGCAGTCTTGTAACTATAAGCCATATAGGCATAAAGGATAAGAGGCTGCGAAAATAGTGGTTGCTGGTAAATCTGGATGGGAGGAGATAGTCTTGTATGGCCGATGTTCCCTCCTTGAAGGGGCAACCAGGGGGAAGATAAGGGCGGCACCCTCCATTAGGGAGCTGATAAGTGTCTTAAGACGGCAATGTCATGGGGCTTTATGATCGCAAGAACATTTAGGCCTGTCATATTGTCGCGTGATGTAAATGATACAGAGGCAACAATCCACAAGAGAAATGTTAAGATGAGATCAATGGGTTTTTACATGAAAGTGTAAAGACGTCCTGCGATTTCATTGCAAGACGGAAATGTCATAAGGTTAAATTCTTGCAAGAGAGTTTATGCTTATCATATTGTCGCAGAGATTTTGAAAAAACATGGATAAGACATGATCAAAGGATCTTTACATGAAAATGTTAAGAAATCCTGCGATTTTGTCGCAGAAAGAAAAATTTTGGAAAAATAAGACCTTTAATTAGGAAGGCAAAATAAGACCAAAAGAATAATCTTACCAATTAACTATTCTATTTTAAGATTTCAGGAAATATTCATTCATTGCAGAGCAATATATAAGAAGGCAAATTCTTAACATTGTAGATTCCTTCAGAGTTTTTCAGAGCATCCCAGCAGTATTCATTGCATCGCAGATACAAAAAATAATTCACCATTTCAAGAAAGATAATAAAGGGAAAATAGGGGAATGGAGAAGTAACATTTCATTATCTTCCTTGAAAATATTCAAAGTAAACTAAGTTGAAAGTTAAATTCTAAAAAGGTTTCAAAAGTTACATCGCTCGCAAGAAAGAATAAGGAAAAGAAAAAAAAAAGTTCAAGCCTCGCCAAATTCATTATTCTTGCTCGTCAGATTTATTATTTTCGCCAGAGTTATAAACTTCATCAGCATCCTTTTCACCACGAGTCTCTTCTTCTTTTGATTCTTCGCAATTACTTCGCCACTTGCAGTTACTTCTTTGGGAGAACTTCTTTCTTCTTCTTCACCGTCTTCTTGGGTGATATTTTCTTCATCATTAATGAACTCTAAATCTTCATCCATAGGAAGAGGAATTTCATCATCATCAACCTTTAGAAGAGGAACAGATATAGGAGGGAGAGAATGGGAGAGAAGAATCTCGTTCACAAGAACTTCAGCACTGAGGTGGACCTTGCGAAGGAAACCTCTATCACGATTCCGAATCTCAATATTTTTAAAATACTCGAGATAATCAAGTCTTCTTTCTGCTTTTTCGCGGGCTTCAAGATAATTGTAAAGAAGGGACTTGTTCTCTTTGCGAACTTTATCCAATTTGTTGGTAAGATCAACAATGGTAGAATGAAGACTTCTTTCAGATTCTGCGAATGACAAAAGTGATAAAAGATCATTTAGCCAAAGATTTTGCAAGAAATATAACACAAAATTTAACATAAAGGTCAAATAAAAGAGGCAGTCAATTGACTACCTTCCTTATGTGAGGTTAAGTTTTGAATTAATATAAAGAAACAGTTTTCCCATTGATTCATAGCGTTATCGAATTTATCTCCAACCATACCCTTCAGACGAGATTTCATGTTTTCTTCTCTAGTGCGTAGATACAAATTTTCCTTTGCTAGTAAAGAGTGAGATTCCTTCAATTGAGAGCACTGGTCTTGAAGCTCGTTGGCCTTCAAACTAAGAGTCAACTTACCTTTGATAAGTTTATCCTTCTCAGCAGCGGATGATTCAATTACTTCCTTAAGCTCATTTTTAAGGGAACAAAGAGATTGTTCCTGATTATCGCATATCCTTTGTAGATTACTCAATTGCTGTGAAAAAATCACCATCAAGCTTGAAAATCTATGTTTCTCTTGGGATAAAGTTATATTTTCATTTGATAAAGATTCTACCGCCAGGTTAGACTTGGTTAACGAATATGAGAGACGAGAAATCTTGTTAGTTAATAAACTTTGATTTCGCGATAATTGGTTATTCTCATTAGTAAATTTGATCAATCAAATATGTATGAAGATTATCTAATCTATTATACTGGTCCATCTAAGAATCTCTTTCGAAACGAGCTTCATCAGCAATAGATTCAAAATTAAGTTTCTCCATGAAACGAGTCCGATTTGAAACTAATATATGAATCAAGAATTTAAGAAAAAGACTTCAGTACAGAAGATATAAAAGCAAAACATAAAAACAAAGGAGCAGAGGCAAGAAAAATTTACCTTTCAGCTCGTCATTTTTTCTGCGAAGATTCTCGCAGTCTAGAGAAGAATTGGGGAGCATATGATTCAAAGTATCGCATTCAGAAGTTTTGGCTTGAAGGCTTCTCCTCAAAGCTTCAATCTAATTTTCCATAGACGCTCGTGAAGCATTACAATCAGAGACAAAAAATATTTGAGTAGAGTCTCGCAAGCTTCATATTGGAGGGGATCAGTAGAATACTTTCTAGCATTGTCTAAAATATTGGACAAGATTTTAAAAGCAACATCAACACCTGCAAAATTTTCATTTAATGGAGGAAGGGGTGTAGAAGATAAAGTAGTAACGAGAGCAAGTTGACGATTTGAATCATTTGCGATGGTTGAGTTGTCAGGAGGAGGGGTATTTGGAAAAACAACAGTTGAAGGCAATATAGGACTATGAGGAGTCTCAGTCACAGCAATTTTAGAAGCTTGATTCATCAAAGGGTCAAAAGAAGTAGAAGTATGAGCAGTGATATCCTCGCAGACAAAAGAAGAAAGATTTAGTTGCGACAATGTGGGAGTAACCCTCGCGGATGTTAGCGAGGGAATAATGAGATTATCCCCAAGAGTCTTAAAGTAGCGAGATCTCTTGGGAGATTTAACAGAGTTATCGTCATTCTGCGAATAATAATTCAGATAAGAAACAGAGGCAACAATGTTTTTATTAAAAAATAGAGGGTGTTTATTACTACCTTATCATTCGCAGAACTCCTCCTCTTCTTCTCAGCTGGCCTTTTGCGAATATTAGGGTTTTGAGTTGTGGATTGTGTGTTAGAGATAGTTCCGCTGAAAAGAAGATATAACATGGAAGTTATGAAGAATCAAATAAGAAAGGTTGGAGAATATAAATAAAAATTGGTTTGAATCAACATCATAAGTCAAGAAACATACCTTGGTGACTCCATTAAAATAGTAGCAGGAGAATATGAAGAAGAAAATTTGCAGACGGAAGACGAAGTAAGTAGATGAAGAAGATAAAAAAAACGGAAAAGGAAAATTAATTCTGAAATTTAACTCTACCTTTTATAGGCAAAAAGGAGTTGACCTATTAATCGAAGACATGTCAGTAAAAAGAGGGCTAAACAACACGTGTATGCAGTAAGGCTAGATTAACGGAACCTTGTCGAGAAGAAAATATAAGAGGGAAAGAAGTTGCGAGTATTAGTTCTCAAGATCTTATCTTCTTCGCAGAAAAGACATGAGAAGAGGAAAGATGTAGGACCAGAATATCGCTACAACACTATTTCTGCGATATTAACAACACTTTTGCGAGCGTCACAGAAGATTCTTTAACAACATTTCGCGAGTGTCACAGAAGAATCCAAAAGAAGCTAACGATAGAAGAAATACAAAGAGAATATGTTTATCCCGCGATGGTTATCAATTTTGCGAGAGAGAATATTATAGCAATCGCGATGAGATCGCAAAGTATATCCGAAAAAGAAGGAAAACTTAGCTGTCATCCACTATGTAAAACCCTATATAAAGGGTTTGTTAGGTTCAGAAAAGGATGATGTCTTTGGGAGAGTTGATAAGATTTTGAGGAGAGAGAAACTCTAGAAAGAAATTTGTACTTCTGAGTTCTTATATCTTTTGTAAAGAATTCTAAAAGTTAAAATAATAAAAAAGTGTCGTAATTCATTCTCAAAGATAGTTCAATTTCTGTAGATTCTTATCAAGGGTGTAGTGTAGGAATTCCTGCAACTACATTTTGGCGCCCGAAACAGGGATTGAATTAACAAAAATTGAAGAGAAAGTGAAGAAGAAGATAAGAATTGTTCAAGATTAAGGAAATCATTAAGTAAATTGGTGAGATAATTGAAGGAAGAATGATCAGAATCAAAGAGGATTGTAGAAAATTGGAGTGTGATATGGTAACAAGAACAATGATTGATAGATTTCATGAAAATATTAAGGGGAAGATACACAAACGGGATTTTGAAGGAAGGAAAATTATGACGGTGGAAAAAATATCACCATTGAAAGATTGGGAAAAGCAAGAAATCACGTTTACAGCAGAAGAAATACCAGAAGAAGATCTAAGTCATACATCTCCATTGGTGGTCACAGTAACCACTATACCAATGAGAAAGGAGAAATCAATAAAATCTGTAGGACCAGAATATCGCTACAACACTATTTCTGCGATATTAACAACACTTTTGCGAGCGTCACAGAAGATTCTTTAACAACATTTCGCGAGTGTCACAGAAGAATCCAAAAGAAGCTAACGATAGAAGAAATACAAAGAGAATATGTTTATCCCGCGATGGTTATCAATTTTGCGAGAGAGAATATTATAGCAATCGCGATGATATCGCAAAGTAGATCCGAAAAAGAATGAAAACTTAGTTGTCATCCACTATGTAAAACCTGGCTTGATTGGGGTATACCCATATTAATTGGGGTATACCCAATAAGACGAAATAGGGTTATTTTGAAGTAAAGTCAAGCCACCCCTTAACCCAAATTTTTCTAAATGGCTAATATGCCCTTGGTTAATTAACACTAAAAATTCTGATTAGCTTAACTAATTGAGTTTAGATTAAAATTTTGAAAATAAGAATTCAGTAGATTAAACCCTTAATCATTCTTATGAGTTCGATTTCGATAAAAAAAAACTGTTTTTGAAAATGCATAACGCCGGCAAGGTCTAGTTTTGAACAAAATGTCGGCTGTTATATGGCCGGCAGTTTCTACTTTGAATAACCTTCCGACCTTGTGCTTTCCGGCATGTTCTCAGTTGAAGAACACGCCGACTATATTGGAGCAGAGTTTTACGGTCGGCATGAAAGTAGTTACTAAAATTCCGGCGGTTATACGATCAAGCAAGTAAATATCTTTTTATAAGCGCAGGTGACATGTAGCCGGCATGTTAATTATTTATCACCTTGCCGACGTGTACTTATACAAAACAGAAAAAAGCAAATATGGATGATGTAATTCACTTTATTCATGCAATTTTGGTTACTACATTGATTGAAACATAAAAACGAATGCACTTAGCATGTGCATCAAGCCTTTAAACCCCTAGGCGACCCTAGTGGACGAGTTATAGTCTCGTGAGGGCTTACATAGAGGTATACCCACAAAACCTACACTAAAACTTCTAAAACCATCAATCTTCCTCCGACAAAGATGATACCAAGTAGTACGGGTTATCCAACGGGATTCTATCGGCCAAGAAGTGATAGCTTGCATCGAATGCGAATGCTTCCCCCTTTAATTCCAAGTAGCGCTTTCAAACCGTGCTACAAAAACAAGCTTACATTTGTTAGTGGTGTTTCATTGGAAGATAAAACAACATGGGTTACGTAAAAAAAACCACAAAATTACTTACAAATTCTGCAACGGACAAGGTGAAGGGGAGAGCGTTAAAAATCCGAGGTTGGAGGGCTAAATAAACAAGTATCGCATTTTCGATTACTAGGTGCCTAGCGTGGACTTGTTCAATACTTCTTGCATTAGGATTCCCATACTCGCCGCTAAATTTTTTGTGTACCCTAGCCCAAAAGGTTTTGGAATCTTCCCTTTGGGAGGATTGACGTCTAAGTCGATCTTCCACGTACCAAGCCTTGGTGATTGCAAAATCTTCATTTGAATCAAATGATGCCATTGTTAGATGGAGTGTATGATGGTATGAGATTTGGAGAGTATATGGAACTATTTGTATGTTGTTTTGTAGAGAGAAATAGTGTATTTATAGGATGGTGGCAAAATTTGGCCGTTATAGTGCCCAAGTACAAGTCAATCAATGAAATTGTACTTGCACAAAATTTTAATTTTAAATTCGCTGGCGAGGTTTGTTTTCTCCAAGATGCCGGTCGTGTAAAATTGTAGGCATCAGGAGAAGGTTTTTTCTCACAAACGCGCCGGAACCGTATTGGTTCACTACACTGCCGGCTAGGTTCCAGCCGGAAGGGTCTCAAATGTGTTAACGTGCCGGTTGTATATGTTTTAGGCATCATAAGAATTGTGTTTTTGCAACAAAATCGCCGGAACTATATTTGGTCAATACATTGCCGGCCATACATAAGCCGGAAGGTTATTATTTTTATACAACGTCGGCCTTGGTAACTACAGAATTTTTTTTTCAGGGACGGCAATCTAACGATTCCGAACCCTTCTGGCCCTGGTACAGCCGGCATTTTAGTTTTGCGGAAGCATTCCGGCTTATGCATTAAAACTTTACAAATCAAAACAAACCATTCATTCAACAACTAGAAATCCAACACTTTTTGTCCAAAATGAAAACACGTCCCATAAACCTTCAAAAAACATTTGTCCACACCATTAACTTAAACATTTGTCCACCATAACATAAAGAAATGAACTACGAAAGCATTCATTGACTACGACCACGTCCATGACGACCACGGCCCCGTTTTGGAGAATTACCTTCACCACCACGACCACTGCTGCTACCTTCACCACCACGAGTCCTCTTTTTATCAACCTTCATCTTGGCTTGTGCTTCTCTCCTAGCTTTTTGTTCAGCCTTTACTTGAGCCTCAAGTTGCTTGAACATTTCATTGGCATCCTCATTGCCAACAACGTTAACATAGTCAATGTGCTTGGTTTGCTCTTCAATCGACAAAGGCTCTCCTTTTTCTCTCGCGCACAACAACACCTTCGCAAAGGTCTTCAAATGCTCCTTATATTTTCAATTAAACAACAAACAATGAATAGAATGATTCGGTAATGCAATCAATCTTAAAATAGTAAGAGCAACTCTAAATATACTTACAAAGAACTTAAGCAATGTTGATGGGTCTTTCGCTTCCAACTTCTTCTTTAGAGCCAGTTATTCAGTAGTCATTTTCCTAATCATAGTAGGACGATCTCATTCCAAGTACCACGCCATGTATTTTTGAGTAGCTTCATGACCGTTGGTTACCTCGTCCAAAAGACTCACATCGATGTTACGGCCACGTCTATTGTCCCAATGTTCTTGAGCCGGCGGTGGAGCATAAGAGACGTTAATTGTTTTTTGGGACGTGGTGCACTCATCCCGGTTCACAGTAAAGAACGGCTTATCTTCATCGAAATGAGGTTCTTCTTGGACGTAACCCAATTGTCGCATAATCCAATGTGGGTCGTACATTGAATATCCTTCAAACACATTCATCAAGGGTCCATAGTATAATGCAACAACTTCATTTCTAGGATGGATTAAACCTTGATTTCTAGCATTCCGATATGGATCAAAAATCACCTCCTCCGCAGTCAATTCGTCGATGGAAATTCGGAGTTTCAGAAGCTGTTGCGGCATATCCTTCTCCTGAGTACCCTTAAAACTGTACTTTTGCTCTCTTGGCCTATTAACCGCAACACTCTCATCCACTTTGATGTAGGAGATGTCTTTGAACAAGGAAGGGAAGTGCTCATATATCCAAACCTATGCAAAAAAATAATAATTAAGTAAGAGCCTTATCTTACGAGAATATTCGGTAATATAAATGTTTTAGATCAAAAATTACCTGGAAGAGACATGTGTTTCCGTTAACTTTCTTAGTGAGTGCCCTAGAACATTTTGTCAACTCATTGTTCAAGAAGGAGACCACCGCAGTACCCTAAGAATACTCACGCATCTTATTTAAGGGATCCAATAGTTGCAAGTAACCGGCCTCCACTTGGTTTCCGGAACTGTCGGGGAAGATACATTTGCCCAGGACGTATAGCAAATAACCGGCCGCAGCAGCATTGATTCGCACCGGGTTCACCATTCCTTCCCTGTCAAGGATTGACTGTGTATCCCATAATGTGTCCCTCAACCTCTTCGTATTAAACTTCTTGGTTAGACGACCATCCTTCATGTCAAGAACAGCCTCCGTCTGAACCTGATTCCAACCGAAAAATTTCTTGCTCAAATCGTAAATATTCTCGAAAGATATCGAATTATCCATCCCCTCACAGACTTCTTTTCCCTCAACCTCGAGGCCTAGAATTTGTTGAGCATCATCGGGAGTTATCTCAATCTCACCGAACGGGAATAACATGGTATCAGTCTCTCCGTAGAACCTTTCACAGAATGCAGAGACTGTAACTTTATCAAGATTAATATTCGAACTCTCAATCGCAGGCATCAACCCGGAGTTCCTCACAATCACTTTCACATCCTCACATTCCTTGTCAAGATCCCAAGTATGAGCCACTGAACACGAAGCTTGGCGCCTCATGAGACGGATGGCATTCTTGTGATCCTAAATACCAAAAAAAATAAAAAATGAAAAGATATACAAACACTTGACGCAAATTTAATTAAGATAGTTACACACTTGAATAAAGAACAAAGACAGATTAAGATTACTTACGATAGTATTATGGATCGTACATGCCCATGAGTCTTTGTATCCAAAAAGAACATTGCCACCATCTATTGGGGTCCCCCTTGGGTCCTCATATTTTTTCAGTGTAACCATGAAGTATTCGGAAGGCATGTGAGAATTCTGTGGTTTAGTGATCACCCTCTTCTTCGCTTCGGTTGAAGTTGACCCTGAAGCTTCGGTGGGTTCAACAACTTGTTCTCCATCTCCTTCTTCTTCTTCTTGTTCCTCTTCCTCTTCAACAATTTCCTCTTCGACGGTTTTCTTACCTTTATCTCTATTACCATCATCATCATCATTACCTCTTCCAACAGGTGGCATGTCTTGATCACCATAATCATCATCATCATCATTGTTTCCTCCTCCAGCAGCCAGAATTCTTTCATCAACATCATCATCATCACCTCTTCTACCAGATGGAATTGATTGGTATTCATCTGGAGTATAAATCGAATCCTTGGGTTGGATGGTGGTTCTGGATTATTGCTTATAATGATCTTTGTCGTTCCCGGCTCAACATATGCCCCTCCATGTTTTGAAGACAAGAGTTTATCACCAACACGAGGAGGGTTTGAAGGAGGACTACTAAGAGATGCTTTCAGAGAAGCTTTATTCTTTGCCGTTCGCAATCTGAACAAGAATAATTCAGAGAAAAAAAAAATCAAAGGCCGGCAGTGTCTACAAAAACAACTTATCCGGCGGACACATATCCGGAATGGTCGACCAAAATATGATTACCGGCTAAGACATACCCGGCAGGGTGTCATCAAAATATCCTTCCGGCCAACAAACAAATTTACACAGTAAATACAAGGATTTTTCACTAAACAGGTCGGCAAGGTCCATTAACCATACATTGCTGGCCTACAAAGCGCCGGCATGGTTTTAAAAACTACCCTTCGGGACAAAATATTCTAGGCATCAGGAGACATTCAAAGAAAAATAGCCGGCATGGTGAAAAACGAATAAGATGCCGGCTTCCTTAAAACTAAAATAACGCCGACACGTATTTAGTTGAATAACCTGCCGACGCTGCTAGTAGCAGTTCCAGAAACTACCTAGCCGGCAGGTTCTTCAAGCTTATACCATTCCGGCCAAACCCTAACTATGAAATCCCGGAAAGGTCGATAAAAATAACCCTGCCGGCGTCGCAACTGCAAATTCACAAATTCGAATTTTCTGACCTAATTTGACATGCAAATATGAAATCAAAGTACTAGAGTGAGTTTAAACAAGCCCTTACTTTCTTAAGCGCACCATTTCGCGTGTTTCAGCGGTTTCAATCTCTTCTTCTTCAACCTTTTTTTTCTTCACTTTCTTTTGAACCAAACTTGCAATTCCAGGGTTGTATTGATTGGGTTTGCGATTAGTTTCTTTCATACGAGTTTCCTTGTTCCGTGGTGGATCCATTGATGAAGATTAATCGGAGTTTTTGAATCGACGATGTTAACGAATTAATCGACGCGTTTTGGTGGTGGTGGGGTGATGGAGCCGGTAGGGTTGTGGAGGGAGGAGAAGAAGAAAAGAAGATGAAATTAAATTAAAACTGATTTAGAGTAATAGGTTTTTAAATGGTAAGGGTATTTTTGTAACTTACCCATTAGGCCTCCCCCTAAAACCCACAAAAAATTTCCCTTTAAAATTAGTTATACCCCAATTAATCTGGGTATACCCCAATCAAGCCAGGATGTAAAACCCTATTTAAAGGGTTCGTTAGGTTCAGAAAAGGATGATGTCTTTGGGAGAGTTGATAAGATTTTGAGGAGAGAGAAACTCTAGAAAGAAATTTGTAATTCTGAGTTCTTATGTCTTTTGTAAAGAATTCTAAAAGTTAAAATAATAAAAAAGTGTCGTAATTCATTCTCAAAGATAGTTCAATTTCTGTAGATTCTTATCAAGGGTATAGTGTAGGAATTCCTGCAACTACAATCTCCAAACTACTTCAGCCCAACATGATAAGTTGATTTATGCTCATACCCCGAATAACAAGCTCACTGTAAAATCGGTGTATCAGTGTCTCATCTCCTCTGAGCAAGGAGCAACTGTTTCTACAACAACCAATACCATATGGAAAAAACTATGGAAATTAGAACTCATTCCTAGAATCCAAGATTTTATATGGAATTGCTATAATGACATTTTTCCGACGATGGAAAAACTGTGCACCGGGATGTCTAACCTATCTCATGTTTACCATTTATGTGGAATTCATGATGAATCCATATCCCACCTGTTCCTTCATTGTTCCTATAGCAAGGCATTGAGATTCGGCCTAGGTTATAAGGGACCAGATAATAATAATACCACAATGACTGAATGGATTGAAAACTGGTTTGAGGATACGGGTTTAGCTATGGTGGATATTGTCCGAAGAAGAAGGATTGAATCCGGTACATGCTGGTTCATATGGAAACATAGATATGATAAAAGCTTTAGAGAAGTACCTATTAATCCTGAAACAACAATCTATCAAGTCACTCACCACATCAATCACTCGTATAATGACTACTCTCAATATACCCTCAACAAAAATCCAATAAGCTCCCAATTGAAAACTCAACAAATCAGATGTCCCAAATTAACCAAACAAGTTATCACCCACTTCTACTACAAATTTCACCAAAATTATTCCCTGGCTATTGTTATTTTTGGAGATGATGAACTACGAACAGAAGACTGCAAGATCTTCTCTTGCAAAGTAGACACTCGGGAGGAAGGCTACACACTTGGTGTTTTAGCTGCACTGAAGTGGGACAACAACTAAAAGAACGAACATGAAGCATCCAGGTGGGGAAAAAAAAACTGGTAAAAGAATTGAAGAAGAAGTGGCGGAATCACCAAGCAGTGTGCAACAACAACCTCATAAACGACTATGTAGATTACATTTTCGTTTTTCGTGTGCTTAAATGTAATTCCCTAAGGCATAACTGGTTGCCAAAGCTGCAGGAAACAACCTCAAACTTTAACTCTAATTCTATGGAAGGAGAGTGGAGTGTTCTATTTCCTGACACTGATGCGTTTGTAAAACACTATGCTCAGGTTACGAATCTGACTGACTAAGCTTAATATATTTTCGACTTTTCAAAATAAAAAAAAACAAATATAGAGAAACCCATTTCCCATAAATTTTACAAAAGTAGAGAAATTGTTTATATAACCAAAGAAAAGGAAAGGAAAACAATCTTGGAAAACCAAAGAAAACAATCTTTGAAGCCCACGGTGTGATCAAAGTCTTTACTTGATTACACAAATTCCATAATGTTCGTTTCTTCTCTTCAAACATTATTTGATTCCTTCCAAGGCATACTGATACTACTACCTATAATACATAATACACCTGCTCATTCCAGATCATCTTAAAGTAAGTAGGAACATCATTATCGAAGAATCGACAATACTGAATCTTCAATTGGGGATTCCCATCTTTAACTGATATCAATAAAAATGTACCTGAAACAGGTAGTTGTTTACCCAGTCTGTACCTAGTATTAATAGAGATTCCAATCTTTTGGTAGTTACTTTTTGTATACATAACAAATTTAGTTTCCACCAAAATCCCACCAAAATTTACCCAGTCTGTACCTAGTATTAATAGAGATTCCAATCTTTTGGTAGTTACTTTTTGTATACATAACAAATTTAGTTTCCACCAAAATCCCACCAAAAACATGTACCGACTTTGACAATTAAGGAATTATGAGCACCAAATTCTAAGAAAATCAGTGACATGAGGCGGAAACTTGCCGCCATGAAAAAAAAGAAGGGAACATTATCTATATACCCCTACTATGACACCCTTTGCAAATATACCCTTATGAGCTTTACAAATACCCCTAAGCTTAATACATTACTAAAATACCCTCTTTTGTATAGTGTATATACAAATCCACCAACCAATATTCAAAAAAAAAAAAAAAAAAACACTACCTCCACTGCCCACCACCACTGTCCACCGTCAACCACCACCACCACTGTCCACCGCCGCCAACTGACACCGTCGCCAACCACCACCGCCACCGACCACCGCCACCAACCACCACCGATCACCACCACTGCCACCGACCGCCGCCGCCGCCGCCAATCACCACCACCACCTCCGCCACCGCCGCCGCCAATAACCGCCAACCACCGCCACTGTCCACCACCAACTACCACCGCCGCCAACCACCACCACCGCCGCCAATAACCGCCAACCACCGCCACCGACGACCACCACTACCATGTGGAGTCAACTTGTTGAAGTTGTGTCCATATAGGAGGCAACTAGCTCAAGTTGTCTCCAATACATAATGTCCATATCGGAGGCGACTAGTTCAAGTTGTCTCCAAGAGTGGAGGCAACTAGCTTAAGTTGTCTACAATAAATAGTGTACATGAATAAGTTGCAAAACAAAATGGAGGCAACTAGCTCAAGTTGTCTCCGAATATGAGGCAACTAGCTCAAGTTGTCTCCAAATGTGAAGGAAACTAGCCCAAAGTTGTCTCCAAATGTGAAGGCAACTAGCTCAAGTTGTCTCCAAATGTGAAGGCAACTAGCTCAAGTTGTCTCAAAATGTGAAGGCAACTACCCCAAAGTTGTCTCTAAATATGAAGGCAACTAGCCCAAGTTGTCTCTAAATATGGAGGCAACTAGCACAAGTTGTCTTCATATATGGAGGCAATTATCATAAGTTTCCTCCAAAAAATAAAAATTGTACACAAATGAGTGAACCTAGTGTGATTCGAACACACATCTTCTGACATATAGTCAGTTGTGCTACCATTACACCACAGATTCGTCAATACAAAGTAACATATTTAAACACATACAAAGTAACAACGTATTAAAATCACATCCAACAGATAAATAAATAGTAACACAGACCAAACATGTCAATCAACAAACCAACCTGAAATCAAACATACAAAATGAAAATTTACCCAGAAGAGAACGATTTACCTAAGTCCCTGAACTGTGATTTGTTCAAGATTACAGTCGGTACACATACTTCAAGACTAGGATCAAGTTTTTTACAGCCGGTACACATACTTCAAAACTAGGATCAAGCTCTTTCCTGGTAAACCCCAAACAACAAGGTTACAGCAGCACTAACCAGAAGTTCCACTAGAATTATTAAATTATCCACCTAATTTTTCAAACATAACCAAAAAAAAAAAAAACTGCAGAACACAGGGTTTCATTTCGAGCAGTAAACTAGACATTTTTTATTATTAAGATCCGTAATAACTTAGATTAATTACGGCCTAACCAATTTCCTTAGCATATGTTTCCTAATTAAATATGTCCTCAACTGTACACCTTTCTTTGCACAAGTTAATCCATATCATCATAATTTATCAATTACAACAGCATTAACCATCAAAAATGGTATCAAATTGGTACCTTCAGAAATGGAAGCGTCATACAAAGAGTTGTGAAGAAACAAACAAGCCAGTAAATTCGAAAGAAACTCACGTGTAACAAAAATTGTTAGTAAGCACTTGAAATCCGTTAGCAGTGAACTAGTTCTCATCGAAAGCACATGATAGTGAGTGGGTCTACTGGTCCCCTGCATAACAAAGTATTAAAATCAATATTGTTGAAGGTTAGAAAATATTGTATCATCCGATCATTTGCACAAAATTAGATTTCAGCAAATCACTTATGTAAATTACCTGGATTCCTGCGTGACTACAGAGATAGAATTCGAACTCTGTGGGGTGGAAAATCATAGAATCTACAACAGTGCCTGAGGGAAATAGAGATAGTTCATATTCCAAAGTGAACTCAAAATATTACACCTTACTTGTTCAAATATTGGGACAGTTCATACCAGGTAAGATGTTGCCACTCCTATCAGTCATGTTGCGATCCATGTGATTAGCAGGGAAGAGACGAGTATGGTATCTCTTTTGTACAACAATGAAAGTGATAGGTGGTAGATATCCTTCCTCAAGCGAAGCACAAGCCTTGTGAATAGCGTTTATTTCATGAAGAAGGACTTGTGCAAATTGTCCCTCACTCACTCCGTCTCTGTAATAAAATCAGACTAGTTTCATAATCCTGAAGAAAACAAAGAGTCATACACCATGTGATCAATCAGAAAACCCAATTCTTACCAAGATGGTATCAAATTGGCAGCCACGTATAACTAGTATCCAGTATTACCCAGAACAAATGCATTATTTGATCCAACATTCTAGTTGTTGTTGACCAAAATAACAAGCAAAAATTAAATGATACATACAAAATCCCCTGTGTTGTAGTCCCCAAATCAGTTCCAGAAACCAAAATAGTTACAAATTAAGCCAATCCCCATTGTTCATTCCTCCCCAACAAAATCCACCACCAGCACCTTCACAACCACCACTATCACCTCCACTGCAATATCATCCACCACTACAACAACAACAAAAACCACCAAAATAACCACCAACTGTACATTAAAATCAACGATATCTACAAAATTTCATGAAAATTGAAAACCTATAAATCAGTTCTAAAAAAAATTGATCAAATTAATGTAGATTCAATACTAAATATCATGGTGGTTGCGACGAAATTGGGAAGGCAGTGATGATACATCGGAGTTTTCAGATCCATCGACTTTGATTTCAACTAAACCAAACACGCAAAAAATCAAATCGATAATTACCATAAAATCAACAACCTAAATCAACAAATCAAATCGATATTTCCAGAAACCAAAATCTAAAAGAACAAAATCTCTCTCTCGATCATCTGGACCTTCAACTAACATTGAAATAACTCTTAAAATCAGTGAAAATGAATTGTTGATGGTGACTATGAAGTTTAATTGTTAAGATCTTAGTGATGTAAGAGGTGGTGGTAATGGCGGAGATGGTGATGGTAGTGGTGGATGATGGAAGAGGAAAGAGAGGCGATTTAGATCTGAAACTGTAATATGAAATAATGATTTTCATTTAAATCTATTTCACCTATGAAGAAGAACAATTAATAGCAAGTTGAAATTGAACTTGCAACGGAGGCGGAGGGGTGGTGGTGATGGAAGAAGCGGTGGTGTTGCAGAAACAGAAGGAAAGAGAGGGCTGAGATGGTGGTGGCGACGGAGATGGAGTATAAGGAGAAGAAGAAATAAAGAAGGTGGAGTATAAGAGTTAAAAGGTTAAAAATGGAATTATGGAAATTATTTTTCTATTAATAATTTCACTTCTGCCATTAGGGGTATTTGTAAAGACTCATAAGGGTATTTATGTATGACCCATGGATAGTAGGGGCATAAATAACATTCCCACAAAAAAGAATTGTGAGAAAGACGGTCGTGTTTTTATACCTTCCACTTTTAGGGGCGACCCCAACGCAATTAGGGGCGACACTAAAAGACAAAAAAGGTAATCCAAACGTAAAACTAAGCTACCCCTTATCCGCGATTTTTCAAAATGGCAATTATGCCCTTACATAATCGGTAGGAAAAACAACAATCGGTAGTTTAAAATTAATAATTAACTACCGATTAATGTATGTATATTTCGGCTAATGTTCCCTTTTATAATCGGTAGGTTATCTAACTTTTAATGCTACCGATTATAAGGAGCCCCATATTTAACCTTGGCCAAAATCCGGAGGTTATGAGGGGTACATAGCCAACCATAACCACTTGGCTTGAGCTGTGGATGCAGCAGTAATCAGACGGATAATATGTTACAAGCATACCGATTATAAGTTGCCCCAAAATGATTTTATTTCTAAAATCTTTCACGTAGACAATTTTGAAATCTTCTATAATCGGTAAGGTATACAACTACAAAACCTACCGATTATACCGAGCCCCAGATCCAACCTTTGCCATATTTCATAGGTTTTGAGTGTACACAGCCAGCCATAACCACTTGGTGCGTGTTTTGGGTGCAGCGGTAATCGGAAGTTTAATATATTACAAAACCATCCGATCATAAGTATCCCCAAAATGATTTTTTTCGAAAATCCTTCATGCATTGAATTTTGAAATCTTCTATAATCGGTAGGTTATCCACCTTAAAAAACTTACCAATTATAAAGAGCCCCAGATCGAACCATTGCCAAATTCCATAGGTTTTGAGTGTTCAGAGCCAGCCCTAACCACTTGGTTGGTGTTTTGAATGTAGTCATATTCGTAAGGATAATAGGTTCCATATCCTACCGATTACGGGTTGCCCCAAATTCAAATTTTGAAAGGTACCATATTCGGTAGTTATTATAACTAAAATTCCTACCGATTATTGGTTTCTCCACTTTCAACCTTCATCAAATTAGCCGTTGCATGTTGAACCAAATTTCAGAAATAGTCGTTGTAGTTTTTGGGAAAAGGAAAAAGAGCCGTTGGACCCTAAGCCTATATAAAGAAACTGATATCTATCACCCCAATTGCACCAAACTCTTTTATCTCTTTAGTTCTAATTTAGAAAACCAGAAACATGGATATTGCTTTTGACGAAGAAGAAGATTGTGCTATTTATAGAGCGTGGGTTGTGGTAACTGTTCATGATGTTATTCACAAGCTCCACAAACGGGAATCCAAAGAGCAATTATGGAACCGTATTATAATGGTATTTGAGGCGTTAGATGGTAATCGAACTCGAAGATCGTCGAATGACATTAAGATGAGAATGAAGGCGGTCGATAAGGAGATTGACAAGCTTGAAGATGAAGAATGATTTGTTAGGGATGCTTTTCCTCAATGGACGTATCAAAAACGAGTAAGTATCTTTCATAACTCCGGCTCACTTGTTACTCATTAGTTAATACTAACTTGCTCATTTTTCTCTTTCAGAGAAATCTTGCTGATCATCGGTATATGGACCTCTACGAGAAACGATTTGAACATGAAGGATGTTACAAAATCAAGAGGGACAATTTCTGCAGTGTATGGACGTTATGATCTTTTTTAATACTTTTATGATCAATAAGGAGTATGGATTTAGGTGCTTTTGACGAAATTGTACGGTTGTGGCGTTTTGAAGTTTATGTAATGCATGCAATCGGATGAATATTAATATTAAAAAGTTTCCCATTATTATTATTCGGTAGTATTTCTTGTTAACCAGGTTCCCGATTAACATATTCGATAATATTATGAGTCAACCTCATTTCCGATTATGTTTTTATTTGGTTCCAGGAAACAAAGTTTTTTCACACAGAATAATCGAATATTAAAAAAAACATCTATCCTACCGAATATAGTTATTCGGATGTAAGGGTGAACATTTACCTTCTGATTGTTGCATTGTTTGGATACATAAAAGAAATTTTTTGCGCATATAATAATCGTAAGGAGCACATAAGACAAACCTACCATTTTATATAATCGTAATACAGTGAACGAATCTATATTACCGATTATGTTGTTATTTGGTTCCAGGAAAAAATGTTTTTTCATATAGAATAATCGGATATTAACAATAAAAAAAACCTACCGAATTTTTTTATTCGGAAGGAATGGTGTAAATTAACCCTCCGATTGTGGTTTTGTTTGGATACCGAAGACAAGTTTTCTTTACACATAATAATCGAAAGGAAGATTATATTATTAACCTTCCGATTCTGACTAAATGTTTTGCAAAATCTCTAGAATCGGTAGGTTAAAAATATATAAAACTCTCGATTCTGACAAAAAATGCAAAAACCCCAGAATCGGTAGGTTCATATATAAACTTAGCCTCCGATTGTGTTCCAAAATTCAACAGTTACATGTCTCATCATGTGATTCGCTTGCGAGTCATCGTTAAATGCATAAACATAGCAATATAGCCAATCATAATCCATAAAAGGAACCATTCACAATCCATAAACATAACGTACCAACTAATAATCCGACACAAACTTTGAAAATGACATAATCCGACATAAACTTTGAAAACCATAAAGTTAACTAAAAACAGCGAGAGTTTACAACATCGAAAGTTTATTTCTTCTTTTTTCCCAGGACTTTGCGACCTTTACTGCCTCTACCACTTGGACCAACATCATCACCGGTTTCATCAACTTGAGTGCTCGATGACTCACAAGTTCTTTTTTTTCACAACCTTTTTAGGTTGCTTTCCTTTATCCCCAAAACGAGATGCATAATCTTCATTGTCAATGTTATCAATCATCTCTTGGTGCTCTTTTATCTTCTCAAGCGGCACAGGATCTCCAGATTTTATGCAATTAGTGCACCATTTGGACAAACCTCTTAACATGTTAATCTGTTTTAAAACATAGCATACCATCAAGGATGGTTCTAGTCTGATTTTGACCCATAAAATTAAACTAAATTAAGAAACCAATACTACCAATCTATGAAAACCTGGAGGTTTCTCTTTGAGGATACTCTTATACGGTGCGGGCTTTGCTTTAAGATCACGGATTACACGAAAATGAGAAACATCCCGATACCAATCCATATAGTTTGGAGCATTTTCAAAACCTTGGTTGGCTTGCCTTCCACCGTTGATCAAGTAATCCATCCTTCTATCCCAATGGTTTTTACAGGATGGGTTACCCTTGTAAACCACCGTGATAGAAGCTTTATCAGAATTACATTTATCCACATCCAAAAAAAAGTTCCCATTGATTTGACACTTTGGTAAAGCTTGTACATAACCGTTTTGTCGCATCACCCTCGAGGCAATGTACATCACGTATCCTGTTGGGTGCCACAATGGCCCAAAATAAAGGGCCAAATTGGACCGACCTGCGATATGTCCCTTAGCTCGGTCTTCCTTGTATGGATCAAAGCATATGTCTTGGGATTTCAGTGAGTCCAAAACCTCCCTCAAACGAATCAGCTGCTGCTCCTTTGTCCTAGAATGGTTATCATCGAAGACGTACTTTTTTTCCTCTAGGCTGACCTGACGCCCACGCCGGGTTTTCAATGGCCAATCCCAAGATAGGGAAGTGGTTGTAAATCCATGTCTATATTAACAATTTTGCAAGTTTTAGGAAATTGATTATTCAATGGTACAAAAATAAAAAAACAACCAAGTATGTAGATTTAATAAAAATACCTGTAGTAGACTCACGTTCCCGTTCACTTAGCTAATTCCAAGACTCGACGCCTTTCTCAACTCTTCCATCAACCACGCATGGCATGCCGTACCCCAAGAGTACTCATGCACTTTATTAATGGGGTCCAGAAGTTGTAAAAGGTTGGCGTCGACCCGATTGCCACTAGTATTGGGGAAAATGACACATCCCAATACACATAAGAGATATACGGTGGCCGCATGGTTCACTTGCTCAACAGTTAAAGTTTCGTTCTCTTCTTTTGCCTTGGTGACCCTGGATCCATGATAGTACTAATGTTGAATTGTCTGGTTCTATACCCCATACATCTCTTGAACTCAGTTTTTGATGTTTCTTCATACCAACCAAAACACTTGTTAGTTAGAGCATAAAGTTTGGGCCATTCCAACTAATTTTTTAACTCAACCCTGACACCTTTTCCATGGTCAGGGAGTCTAAGAATCTACACGACATCATCTGGGGTAATTATCATCTCTCCAAACGACATATGGAAGGTGTCGGTCTCAGGATAAAGTCTCTCCACAAACTCCGATATAGCCACCCGGTCATGTGCCAGCATAGAGTTTTCAGCAGCATTAGCTAACCCCGAATTTGCAATAATTGTCTTGAACATCTCACATTCACCGGACAAAGGCCATTCCAGCATTTTAGGTGGTGCGGCGGTGGGTTTGAGTAAACGAACCGCATCGGAATGATACTATTATACACAGGACAAGTTAAAAATACAATTAGAATTACCTAAACTTATAACCGTTAAAACTATTACGAACCTCAAGAAAATACATAAATAAAATGGATACGATTATTACCTTAGTTTCATATATTTTTCTTGCCCAGGAATCTTTGTATCCAAATAACAATTCTCCTTCATCAGCCGGCATCCCAAGGATTGTTCCTTCTGGAATATCCTTCACCTTGAGTTCTTTTGGGAAAAGGTGTTTCGCCTACTATCGAGGAGGAATTTTCTTTTCGGCTTTTCCTTCTTCTTGCGCACCGCTAGGTTGTCCAACTTCCATAACTTTTTCTTCTGGTGCTCCTAGTTCAACAGCAAGTTGAATTTCAGGATGTGATTGTGGAGCAGGTGGTTGTACACCTTCTTCAACTAGATCTTCTTGTGGGGCAGCTTGTTGAGTTCCATCTTGAGCACTTGAAGTGGATTTAGTGTCCCTAGCTCACCTTGCACTAGCTGTTAAGTTCTTACGCCTTGCCAGCCTTGCACTATCTGAGACAATTGCGTCTTCGGTTTTTTTTTCCTCGCCTATCCCTAAATAGCATCAAAAGGTACAATAGGTTCATAATC
This sequence comes from Papaver bracteatum, assembly GCA_023529315.1. NCBI lineage: Eukaryota > Viridiplantae > Streptophyta > Magnoliopsida > Ranunculales > Papaveraceae > Papaver > Papaver bracteatum. Next base: position 453,443 of record JAJJWX010002341.1, read on the forward strand.
GGAAGTTATTGTTAAGCGTAAGCATCCGATTATCAATAATCGGAAGTCAAATTTCAAAATAATCTAATGAATACAAAGAATCGGTAGCCAAAAAAAATTTATACTTAACGAATATGCGTCAGTTTGTGTCCAGGAGATACAAAAGCCTATTATATTTGGTAGAAAATAATAATTTTACTTCCGATTATGAACCTATTGTAGGGTTCAGTTGTGAAAAAGTAAGGCAATCGGAAGGAAACCTTACATTTTATCAACTGAATATGACCAATGTTCTTTCACAGTGATATTTTGAGTATAATCGGAAGTTAACAAGAATATCTAATGTAGTTGCGGATTATCTCACAACTACACCCTCATAAGAATCCATTAAAATGATTCCTAAATCTAATTAATTTGATATGAAACTAAGAATTAAAGTACTAAAATTATAAAAAGAGACACAAAGATTTTTTACATGGTTCGATCATTGTGATCTACATCCATGGTTCTTCACTAGTGATTGTATGTAATTACATAATTTTACAATTGAGACTCCATTAATGAATATTTGGAGCTCTAGTTTTTTGGGGAAGAAGATGATAAAGAAAATAAATCTCTCCTAAGAATTTCTCTCTCCTCCTAAAATTATCCTCTTTACTAAAAATTATCTCTCCCTTTTTCTTATGCCTAAATGGCTATTTATATGATTTTACAAAAGATGACAGTTGTGTTGTCCCGCCATTTCGGATTTGAGAATTATCTTGCGAACCTTCGCAGCTGCACTTCGTGAACTTCTTTTGTTGTGTCATTAATTATTCGCAAATGAATATTGTTGCGATATTCCGCTCCTACATTTTGCCTCTTTTTTCTTGAATATTGCTTGAAGAGCGATCTTTAAGAAAAAAATCCGTTGTTGTAGTAGTCTTTGATCTTTGTTGATGAAGGAACGAGTGAAACAATACTGGATTTGAAAAGTATATACTTGCCTCTATTCTTTTGCGAAGTTCCGGTATGTTGCGAAGTAAATAAGAAGTCTCACCCTTGAAGTATAAGAGGTATGAAATATCCTTGAAGAAGTATAAGAAGTACTTAATCCTCTAAATGTAAGAAGTATGAAGTATCCTTAAGAAGTATAAGAAGTACTTAATCCTCGAAATATAAGAAGTATTCGTCCTTGAATAAGAGTGATAAATATTGCCTCTGTTCATGTGAAATTATTATTCCATTTTTGGTGAGGATTCTTGCTGAGAAGATAAAGAACATAAAATATTTTCTTGGGTATCCATAGTTGCCTCTGTTCTTTATTTATGAAGGTAGAATCCTTGAGAAAATGTTTAATGAACGAATTATTTCCTTATTCTTATCTTTCCTCTTCCTCAAGTAGTAACCCTGCTAACTTCTGAATATTTCTGCGAATTTCTGAGTTTTTCTGCGAATTTTTGAACTTGTGAATTGTGCTGCGAATAGTGCTGCGAATATTGCTACAAATAGTGCTGCGTATAGTGCTGCGTATATAGTGTTGCGAACATAGTGTTGTGAATATAGTGTTGCGAACATAGTGTTGCGAATATAGTGTTGCGAATTATGAATAGTCCTGCGAATTATGAATGTTTCTGCGAAGTTTCTCGGTATTATCCTATAAAATTTTGTAAAAAACTTGTGCAAATATAATATTTATGTAAAGACTATGTTATGAAATGTGTATGCGATTCTTATGCCATGAAATGCTTATGCAATGCTTTTATGATGCGAATATGATGCTTGGATGATGCGAGTATGATGCTTGTATGATGCAAATGCTTATCTATTGCAATGTATATTTCTAGTTTCTATTACTTAGCTCATTTTGCCGCGGTAAAATTGATGTAACTTTAAATTGCTTCCATTCCTGCACTATTAGTCTCGCATAATAAAAATATTAAAGATGCATAATCTCAATTTCAATTCAATATATATGTTCGCAAGCTTGTTTGCTTTCATATAATCATCTTCGCAAGTTTATTTGCGTATTTTCTTACATGTATCCGTCTTTGATTGTGAATGAAATCGCCTCTTTTGTTATGACTTCGTGATATATATTCTTGTAAAAATTCTTCAATGATATTGATGAAATTGCCTTCTATTGCCTTCTTTGTTAGGACTTCATGATATATATTCTTGTAAAAATTCTTCAATGATATTGATGGAATTAATTTCATTAATTGTTGTGGTCTTATCATGCCTTCCTAAGTAAAGGTCTTATTTTTCCACCTCTTTTGTGATAATATTTTTGTATTTGCGATAATATGACAAGTCTGAACATTCTTGCGAATATACAACCTCGTGACATTATCGTCTTGCGATGAAATCGCAGGACTTTATCACACTTTCATGTAATAACCTATTGATCTCATCTTATCTTCATTGTTATGTTCTGCGAGTTCTTTTTTTTTTTTTTTATATAGAAGGCTCGCAGAAGTTCAGTTGTTGCACAAATATGACAAGCCTTTATGTTTTTGCGAACAAAAAGCCTCGTGACATTTGCGTCTTATTAGCACGTATCAGCTCCCTAATGGAGGGTGCTGCCCTTTATCTTCCCCTTGGTTTCCCCTTCAAGGAAGCGTACATCGACCATACAAGGTTATGTCTTCCCATCCGGTTCTGCAAACAACCAGTTTTTGTTCGCAACCTCTTATCCTTTTTGCCTATAGGGCTTATAGTTACGAGGTTGCACCCTATGGGGTATCTTTGGGCCAAGTGCATCATTTGCCAAGACTTGTCAAAAATGGAAGATGTGCTTCAAGCCCACCCGACACTCTTGACTCAACCGTGTACCTCGGCGCCTTGATCGTTTTCTGCACTTCTTGAGAAAGACAGTATGCCTTAGTCGCCCAACCTAAATCATGTTAGATCGCATAATATCGCGTAATGTCGCAAGATTAGGTGAGAATCCAAGGTGTCTAACCCGGATAGGTACCCCGTTATTGGGTTGTACCCCGTAAAGTTCCATGTACTCAGGTTCCTTGGTGGTGTTCCGGTGTCCCTGAGCCATGCTTATAGGTACCCCCTTAAATGACGTACTTTAGGACTTTGCCTCTTACGAAATGTTGCTTCGCGAACTAGGGTGTACGGCACAAAGGTTTGTCTGTGTAAATTTTCTGCGGCTCTCTTTATTTTTTGGAGGCTGATCACAGATTGCGGTCTTTTGTTCGCAAATAAATTTTTGCGTCTTTCTTCAATGAAAGCTAATCGCAATTGATTTTTGGCGGTATTTTTTCGCCTTTTATAAGTAGAATCAAAATTCTTTTTATTCGTAAAAACTCATCGTAAATTTTTCATGTATATAAAATGTTGAATGTTTTCATAAAATCTTTAGTATAAGAAGTATGAGAAGTATTCATATCATATCTTTAAATCAAAACTGTTATATATAAATTTAATTCTCTCTGTTTTTTGTAACTTTGAATTCTTTGAAATTTTTTGCGATGAATTTATTTTTGAATCTTGCGATTGTATCGCTTTTCACCAATCTAGAAAATGTTTGAAGTGTTTTGAAATTATAGAAATCTTGCGAGTATATCGCTTTTGGTAAATAAAATCAAAAATCTTTTGTCTTCTGTAAATAAAATATTCAATGAAAATTGTACTTATCTTTCATGCGATTTTCTGCTGCTGTCGTCTCTTGCGAAGTAAATGGCTTGCTTGCGAAATGAGAAGGAATGAGAATTAAATTTTTGACCTGCCTTGAAACTACGGACGGAGATAATGAAACAATACTGGTAGCTTTTGCAATGGTTGGTTTCCGAAGATACATGTCCGTGTGGGTTGTGATAGAGTTCAACTCACGCTTCCAGTAGACTGCCGGCTGTTCACAAAGTAGTTTACTGCAAAGTAAACGCTTGCGAAGAAAATGAATATTCGTGAAGTAAATGTTTGCGAAGTAAATGTCCACGAAGTTAAAATTTACGAACAAAGAAAATGAATATTCGGTACTTAATGTAAATTTTCATGAAGTAAATATTTGCGAACTTCCCTCTTTATGAAATGGATTCTGGTTACTGCCCTAGGGAAGTAATATACAACCATTAACTTCCAATTCCTGGCAAGTTGATCTGGCTACGATATTCCCTTTTTTACGAAGTAATGCTACCTTGTCATTTTGTTGATGTGCAATTTTCGTTCATCTTCACCGGTGAGTATTTAGCTGATGGACTTTTGTTGGAAATAATTATGCTATTTTCTTGAATAAGTTTTTTCCTGACTGACCATCTGTACTGGATGTGTGCTAAGAATTGACAAGCTGGGTTGGTTGACTTCACTTCGTTAATTTAAATGGACCATTTTAGCTTACTGGCAGGTTGTTGTTATTCTTGGAATTCAAGGACGAAGTTATTGTTTCTACTGAGTACTGAATCCTCTTCTTTTGCATACATGAACCTAATTCTTCTTCGCATATTCTGCTAACTTTGCCTTGTTTTTCCCTTTCTTCGCAACTGATGGTTTTTGGCATGCGAACATAACACTATTTCTTCAATACTTTCCTGAACTAAGGTGCTGTGTATTTTTTCACTGGCGAGTGAGAATTAGCCTTTACTGAGTTTTGGTGCCGTATTTCCTTCGTTCATGGTTAATTTTATCTCTGAGTTCTCTTGTAAACTTCACGAATAAACTTCTTCACTAAACTTCACGAACCACTACTGAGTTCTCTGAGTTCATGGTTTCTGGAAAGTTCTTTACTGCGAACCATTACTTCACGAGTAGTGTCTGGTGTACATTAAACTTATTCTCGAAATAGGGTTTGTACAAACACCATTGTAAACTTCATTTGTCTTCTATGGTTGAATACTTCTGGATGAAGTGCTTGGGTATCACGAATTTCCTGAACTTATCGAGTAAGTAACTCTTTCAAATTGAACCTGAGGTATCATGAACTGGTTTGTTCTCTTCTTTTCTTGTTCATGCAGGCACTTGGGAAGAAGACTTCCCGTGAAGGACGTCAATATTCTGTTCACAGCAACCACTTTTCCATCTTTCCGTCAATTTTTACGAACAATCGTATAAGAAATTTCGCAAAGCTCACTTCACCAACAGCTCATTCGTATAGGTGGTTCCCTGGAATACGTGAAATTTTACAAGAATTCACACGCTTCCCTTAACGATGTTGAATAAATACGTGCCTGGAATTCTTAGTTTCTTAGTGGAAGTACGATGTTGAACTGATGCATGTACGTTTTGATTTCCCTTCTTTGCTGGTTTTTCTTATTCGCAAAAACTATTAACTTCGCAGGAATTATTACCTTCCCAGATATTGAATTAATTCGAACCAAGCTGCAATATGATGTCTGGCGCTGAAGGAGCTAGTGTTGTCGTCCTTAGAAACTTCAGGTTGCTGGAGAAACTTGAACGTGGGGAGATTGTGGATGATGGAGATGACATTTACATGCGGCCTTACTACAGCTATGTAGCATAGTGAACCCATGGATTGCAGGCAAGAATGGAATTGAGTCTGGTGCTGTTGGTGGATGAAATTGCAGGTGGATGCTTAGATGTATTCTAGGTACATGGATGGTGGTTGTTGGTATTTTCCAGGACAGAACTGATGTTGGTGGTTGTAATAGCTAAATGAAGTTTGGTGATTGATATAAATGCAGTCTGGTGGTATTTTTGAAGCTGAAGGTGGATCACTGTGAAGGTACTGGTGGGTGATATGAAATTATAAGTGAAGCAACTGAAATTTGAGCTCATGGAGTTGATGCTCTGGTGATGATAAAACTGTTTGAAGCAGCAGAGTTGTGGAGCTGTGCAATACAGGCCAGAGCAGGTGCTAGTGTATTGCATATGAAATTAGAATTGATGATGACTGAAGCTCAAGTAATGGAATAGCATAAGTTGCTTTGCAGGGCAGGTATGAATGAGCTGATAGGAGTGTGTATGAAGATAACATGGTAAAGGCTCGCAGTTCAGTATTGTAAAACTTGAGACATTCAAGGTATTGAGTCAGTGGATAGAAATCTGAGATGTACAAGGAAGTTGGAATATGAGCTGAATTCGTTTATGAAGGAGTTTTGTGGAATTACGGCTCGAGATCGAGGGATTTTTGAAGCTGAAGCACTGCCTTGATTAGTGTGGTTCGATGGCTGTACTTCGCAGCTGGAATTCGATTCATAAACTGAGAAGAAGTATAAGTTGGTGTTGTGGCTATGATTCAATGGAGGATTAAGACGTGTGTAGCTCTGTTATGGTTGTTGTGGAACTGATTGGCTGTTGTTGCAGCTGCCTTGGATGGGTACCATAATTGGTCCTCATAGTTGTTTCTCTTCACGAATCAACATGACTTGTGCGAATCATGAGACTGGAGTGTTAGAACCAAAGAAGTTTGCGATGTTGTCAAATTGACATCGACATTACACAATGGAGACCACACTGACACAATTCTTATTAAAGTTTTAAGGAGTTTAAAACACCATTACGGGTTTCTAACGTGCGTTGATTTCGCTTGTATTCCTTTGTTCTCCCTGTGGTATAATAGTCTTATTGTTGTTGTGACGAAATAATCTTGTTGTTTGCGAATAATACTTTGTACAAGATTTTCTTTGCTGCTATTAACACAGAATCTTCCTTTTTTTGTATGCGGCAATTTCTCTCTAACCGTGAAAATTCTTCGCAGAATTAATCTTCTGTTCGTTCATCGTCTGCTCGCTCTTTATATTTCTCTTGTTTTCCCCTAAGCTCTCAATTACTAATTCGCAAAAATAGCTAGACTCCAATTCACTCCCATAGTAATTAATCTGGTGGAATTGCATCTTCCGCTTCATTTGGTTTACTCTTAGTAATTCATTGCTGATCATGAGTATGTTGTTTTGGTCTCCACAAGATGGTACTCGTGAACAAAAATTCTGAATTTACTTGTAGATTAATCATCCTTCTTCTCCTCTCTGCGTCCTTTCATTTCCTTTAACAATTTCTGAATTAAAACTTCCATTTTTCCTTCTCCCCTCCTTCTAGCGCCAATTATGTAGTTGTGGATTATCTCACAACTACACCCTCATAAGAATCCATTAAAATGATTCCTAAATCTAATTAATTTGATATGAAACTAAGAATTAAAGTACTAAAATTATAAAAAGAGACACAAAGATTTTTTACATGGTTCGATCATTGTGATCTACATCCATGGTTCTTCACTAGTGATTGTATGTAATTACATAATTTTACAATTGAGACTCCATTAATGAATATTTGGAGCTCTAGTTTTTTGGGGAAGAAGATGATAAAGAAAATAAATCTCTCCTAAGAATTTCTCTCTCCTCCTAAAATTATCCTCTCTACTAAAAATTATCTCTCCCTTTTTCTTATGCCTAAATGGCTATTTATATGATTTTACAAAAGATGACAGTTGTGTTGTCCCACCATTTCGGATTTGAGAATTATCTTCCGAACCTTCGCAGCTGCACTTCGTGAACTTCTTTTGTTGTGTCATTAATTATTCGCAAATGAATATTGTTGCGATATTCCTCTCCTACATCTAAACTACCGAATTTGTGTAATAACCGAAAACCCTAAGAAAAAATTCGTGGTTTCGTCGAATTAAAGTAATAGAAACCCAAAAAATGGTAGAACGTTACCTAATTGGGGACATTTGAAGTTGCTTGAGAGTTTGGCTATCAGAATCATCTACATCAGGGACTTGTTCTTTATCACCTTGTTCGCGTTCTTCGTGTTCTTCGGTGAGAACCTCTTTATTACGGGCAGGCACTCCAATGTTTGAATCAACACCACAAACAACATTTTAGTTTTTAGTTTTTTGACGTCCCTTACCTTTCATCTTCTTAGAGAATATTCGACGATTATTCGATTCGACGATTAACGATAACGACGTATTGAAGCGGAGTTAACGAAGGGGACATTTTTGCTCTCTGTATTTGGAGAGAAAGAGGAGAAGAGAGTTGAAGTTGAAAATAAACGAAAAGAAAAAAGAATTTAGGTTGACATCGGTTTTATCTTTCAAACTATATAATCGGATGTTTAATGGGATAACTAAACTACCGATTATAGGTTTCCCCACATCGAACCTTTGCCAAAATTTCACAGGTTTTAGGTTAATGAGCCATCCCTAACCACTTGGTCTGTGTTCGATAACGTAGCAATAATCGGAAGTTTAGCATACTATATAAATTTCCGATTATAGGTTTCCCCAAAAATGAGTTTTTCCTAAAACCCTTCAATTCCAAAATTTTGAAATTAAATATAATATGTAGAAAATTTGGCTACCGATTATAGGTTTCCATACATCGAAACTTTGCCAAAACTTCACAGGTTTAGGTTAATGATCCATCCCTAACCACTTGGTCCGTGTTCGATGACGTAGCAATAATCGGAAGTAAGCATACTATATAAACTTCCGATTATAGGTTATTATAGGTTTCCCCAAAAATGAGTTTTTCCTAAAACCCTTCAATTCCAAAATTTTGAAATTAAATATAATCGGTAGAAATTTTGGCTACCGATTAAAGGTTTCCCCACATCGAACCTTTGCCAAAATTCCACAGGTTTTAGGGCGCAGAGCCAGCCCTAACCACTTGGTGCGTGTTTGCGACGTATCAATAATCAGAAGTTTATATAGTATGCTTACTTACGATTATAGGTTGCCCCAAAATTGAGTTTTGGCTAAAATATATTGGTGTAATGACTTTGTGTTGGAGTCATTGGGAAAATGACTCCCGATTGAGTGAGAGAAGAAGAAGAAAAAAAAAAGGTGGGTATATGTTTCCAACTTCCGATTGTTGCAACCTTCCATAAACATAGATGGGTACGAATAAGGATGTGAAGTAGTTGAAGTTCAAGGTTCACTACCGTTTAGAGATGACAATTTGGGGTATTTATTGAATGATCCACACTTTGATGGAGATGAAACCCTAGACGACGCTTTCATGGAAGAAAATGGAGAATCACCCGAAAACGAAGGTAACAATGCGTCAAACAATCAGGTATGTTGTTTGAAAACTCTAATAGCAATGTTATGTGTGTTTGTGTGTGATTTTGAACGTGAAAATTCGATAACTGCATGCATTGAATGCCATTAACGACTATTAATCGGTAGATAACTGAGTATAATTATCTACCGAATATGAACAATCGGGTAGTGTTTTATGTATTAAGGTACCGAATACGTTAAAAATTCCCAAATTGAAAGCTTTAATTTGTCGTAATCGGAAGTTTTATACATAACAAAACTTCTGATTATAAATAGCCGTCCCAAAAACCAAATATTTGTGAATCTTGGAATTTCATAATCGGGTCTTTATGAATTAACATCACTTTTGATTATAAATAATCGAAAGTTTATGAATTAACTAATCCTCCGATTGTTTAAGTTTTTATACACAGAACAATTGTTCATTTGTCTATCTATTAATCAGTAGAATATCTCAGTACAATACTATCGATATTTTTTAATCGGTTAGATGTTTTAGTAATTGATTACCTATTGTAGAACAATCGGTTGTATAATATGAAAATATTGCTACCGTTTATCAATGTGTAACTTGTTTTTGTGGTGCGTAGGCTGTTGTATCTGTTGATGACGATTATTATTTGAGGCCTGATACTGCCCTACACTATGAAAACGATTTGGTATTGTAGGATCAGAATATCGCTACAACAATATTCTTGCGAAATTATCAACAACACTTCTGCGATATCTTCAACAACGCACTGCGAGCGTCGCAGAATGATTACAAAAATAATGCAACAAAGGACGATAGACAAAACCTGAGAAAGACATGAAGACCTTGCGAGATTTAACAAGTGAAGCGAAATTAATATTTATATACTTACGAAGATATCGCAAGACAAACCCGAAATTAAAGGTTAACTTAGATGTCTATGAGATGTCATCCACTATGTAAACACCTATATAAAGAGGAGAGCATGAGAGAGAAAAGGGAGAGACAATTTTAGTAAGAGAGAGAGATATATTTTGCAGAGAGATATTTTTAGAGAGAGGATGTATTTTTCTTTATCATCTTCTTCCCCAAAAATTAGATCTAGAACTCCATTAATGGAGATTATCAATGTAAATTAAATGTAAATTTAAACAATCATAGTGAAGAATCATGGATGTAGATCAAATTGATCGAACCATGTAAAAATCTGTGTGTCCATTTATAATTTTAGTATTTTAATCATCATTTTCATATCAAATGAGTTTAGATCAAGATATTATAAGGGGTGTGTTGTAGGAATTCCATCAACTACATTTTGGTGCTAGAAACAGGGAAAATAATAATGAAGATTGGATTGAAGAAAATCCAAATAAATAAGCAATTGTTGATGATGAATTCAATTGGATCTAAGAGATTCAGGGGAAAATATAAAAGTTTTGGGCGAGAAATGTATACAGAGAAATAAAAGTAGAAAAGTTGAAGAGCAGAAGCAGTGGCGAAGAAATTGTCAACAAAATGAAATCCACATAAAGCTACGCCAAAAAATCATCCAAATGATTAATCTCTTCTTATCCTTTTCATTTTTTGATTAATTTTTTAGATCAGGGAATTAAAAAAAAATAAAAAAAATTGTTCTTCGTAAAATGTGAACTACCTCCTAAAATTTGGACGCAAAATGGGTTTTCTTTACAATTTGGAGACAATCGATCTTAGAAGGATGGATCCATTTTCATTTCCTTAACCGTACTATTTCATAAAATGATTTTCGAAAATTCTTTCATCAAATTACGCTCTATTCATCAACAAACCAAAACAATCTCTTAGGATTTTGATTCAAAACCAAATTGGATGATAATTTCAGTGTTTATGAATTTTGATTTTCATACTCATATGAAAGGGATAGGAACCATTGAGAACTTTTAATATTGATACCAATTTTTGATTACTGATGCTCGCAGGGGGAGAAAGGCTTCGCAGCAATTCATAGGGCAGGAAAACAAAGTTAGAAAGATGTTTTCTTCGCAAGAATTTTTTTCACAAACGTTTGCGTCGCAAAATTTTTGCTGAGACTTTATATCAACGGCAAACCACTGCGTAAAAGATTACTAATCCCCACATTTTTTCAAAGTTCTACGTCCCAGCGAAGAAAAGTGCCAGCACTAAATAAGGAATAGCCAAAAAAATATAGACGTATAGCAAAACAGGTGCGAAAGTGACGATTCCTATTAAGAAACTCGATAGTGATAACATTAGGGATGTTGCGGCTTCATAGAAAGGCAGATATGCAGCGGATGAACATCAGGTGAGGCTAAAGCAATATGCGTCAATCAAATTTGGTAATATGTACGATGTGTTTGTGTGTTAGATGGTCGATTCGAGTTGTTACTACCAGTGAAAGAGGAAGTGATATTATATCAAGATCGCAAGGAGAATGGTATTGTTGTTCCCGAGATTTGAGAGGGTCAGAGAGATGGCCATATTGTTATATCCATGAATCTAGAGTGAGATGGTCAGGGATGTTGATGTTGTTTGGAGTCCGGAAGAAACTAAGAAGCTGGCGTATGACCAGAGAGACAAAATCTTTGCATGTTGCGGCAACGAACATAACAGAAAGGGAGTTGGTGTTGCGCTTGTTATTGTGGCTGTGTATTGGAGCTCTCGAGATGAATAGACGAAGTTATGCCGCAGGTTTTGTCCTGAGACGATCTCGATTAATACCAAGATTGGCAGCAAGATGGGCATGCAGAGTTGGTGGAGATATTGAGATGTTATGATCAATTGCAGCAAAAATAAGAGCTAGATAGCGTACTTGCATGAGTTGTTGTAGCTGGAGATGAAGATAGAGATGTATGTAGCTGAATTAGTTATACTAGCAACTATTATTATTTGCTACTATTCAGGCAAGGACATCGATTAGTTATACTAGCGTCATTAAACTTCTGGATTAAGGCATCTGTACTTCTTTACTTATCCAACTTGGAGCAGCGACCACTTCAGCGAAGAGAAAAGTAGAGGAGAAGTGATGTCTTTATAACCGCACACAGAAGCTAAGACAGTTTATATCGTCATTATAACTCAACCATCTCGCTATACCGTCAACAACCAATAGAGTCCATCTCACACAATCAATGAGGAGAAGGTTTGGCGAAGACGAAGTCTACTTTGGTTAGGACTCGATTAGCAAAGGAGTTAAGCCAACCTGAGAAGTTTACAACCAAGATCAGAGAATGCAGCTCACAAAGAAGCACTAGCAGCAAAGAGTGAAGAGTAGTCTCAGCGAAGTTGCCGCAGAGGGTGAGTGAAAAGAATTACTCCTTCAGTTGTTCCAGTGAAGTCTCCGCAGTTCCAGTGAAGTTATTGCAGTACCAGCGAAGATAATTTCTTATTATTTATCGTCAAGACAACCCAATTAACATAAAAATAGAAAGGAATTCCATTCTCAGAACTATTATTCCAACGCAGAAAAATACCAGCATTAATCCAACCAATGACAAAACAGCGAGACTGTAGCAATTAGAAGAACATGGAATCAATGACGAAGTCTGATGAGAATTCATTAAGCAACTAGAATCAATGACCGTAGCTTTAACAACTAGAATCAGTTTGTGTTTCTTCAGAATTTCGTAGGAGGAGCTAGTTGGATACCCTTAGCGCGGACTCCAAGGTTTGAAGTTTCACTCCAAATATTCAGCCAGCGAGATTTCACCCTTAGCACGGATTTCAAGGTTTGCATTCAATTCGCAAAGAAGATGGAAACAAAGAACTTTCTGCCGAAAGTATACCTGATAGCCTTTCTTGCTCGCAAAGAAGATACGAGATCACATACACATGGTATGCATATCAAAGGATGGATATTTACAATACCTCTTGGGTTTATGGCTGCTGTTAGTGTGAGGGTCTCAAATGATTCGAAAACAGTTACCTTGGGGTGCTGTCTTCACAAACTCTCTTCGCAGCCTTTCTTAACTTCGCAGAGATTATGGGATGAATTGTTATGAACAACTGGTGTCTTCGCTGGATCTTACAAAATGGAAATGATATGTGCAAGGAGATTAACAACGATAAATGTAACCGTCTTACAAAAGGGATGAACCAAGCACCAACAAACAATTAACAAGGATGATCACTACAGTAGCAAACGGAAGGAGAAGAACAGAAGACGAAGAGAAAAATTATATAAAAAAATGATTAAAAAGGGTTAAGTAATTAGAATTATACCTCTCAATCACAAACAAAAGCTAGTACAGATGGTCAATAGCGAAGATAAGAAGTTCAGTATCGTAGCCCAGATGGTCAGAGAAGGAGTATACAAACTAGAGGACTTGGGTTCGAATCTCCCTTCTCGCAAAGAATTTTTTGCTTCGCAAAGAGATGTTTATTTCGCAAAGAAGAGAGTTGATGATTATTTCGCAAGTTAATTTCGCTAGAGTTGGTTAGAACAATTGGTATGGTGTGAGAGTATGCAAGAGGCAGATCAAGAGTTTGTTTCTCATTTCTTCTCAATTCACAAGCAAATCATATACTTCGCAAGAGATGACAGCAACACAAAATCGCATGAAAGCTAAGTACCATTTTCCTTGAATATTTTACTTACAAAAAATAAAATATTTTTGATTTATTTTACAAAAAGCGATACAATCGCAAGACTTCAAATATTTCAAAAAACCGAGAAAATTCGATTTATATATTTCTCTAAAATATTTCTTTTATAGAAAAAGATTTTTGATTTAACAACGCGATACAATCGCAAGATTTCAAAAAGATTTTTAAGATTTCAAAATATTTTAAAGAATATCTAATTCAAATATGATGTTATGAAAATGAAAGAAGAAATGATAGAAATGAACGAAGAAATGACAGAAATGAAATAATTGACAGAAATGAAAGAATAAAGAAACGCGAAAATATCGCAAGAAACGCGAATAAAATTTCGCAGAGATTAATAGAATGGGACGAACCTTTATGGCGTACACCCTAGTTCGCGAATAAAATTTCGCAAGAGGCAAATGTAAGAGATAAAGTACGTCATATAATGGGGTATCTCTTTGCGTGACTCAGGGATAAGGTTATACCGCTGCTGGAACCTGAGTCATGAAGATGTTGGGGTTAAAGAAAACCTATCTTAGAGAGGTACCTTGGATTTCCAACTATATAAGGTTATACCCTGGTTGGACAACCGAGGGTCTCTTCTAAGGAGTGTAGAGTATGACCAAGGCGCCGAGGTACACGGTTGAGACAAGGATGCCCGGGACGGACAAACCTACCCTTCCATTCTTGGTAAGTCTTGGCTATGATGCACTCGGCCCGAAGAAAACCCCACTTAGGGTGCAGTCTTGTAACTATAATCCATATAGGCATAAAGGAAAAGAGGCTGCGAAAACAACTGGTTGTTGGTAAATCCATATAGGAGGAGCTAGTCTTGTATGGCCGATGTGCCCTCCTTGAAGGGGAAACCATGGGGAAGATAAGGGAGGCACCATCCATTAGGGAGATGATAAGTGTTTTAAGACGGCAATGTCATGGGGATTTATGATCGCAAGAACATTTAGGCCTGTCATATTGTCGCGTGACAAATATTATACAGAGGCAACAAGCCACGAGAACAAGTTAAGATGAGATCAATAGGTTTTTACATGAAAGTGTAAAGACGTCCTGCGATTTCATCTCAAGACGGTAATGTCATGGGGATTTGTTCTCGCAAGAAAACTTAGACTTGTCATATTATCGTAGAGAAATTTACGAAACAAGGATAAGCCAAGATCAATGGGTTTTTGCATATAAATGTAAGAACGTCCTGCTATTTTGTCACAAAAAGAAAAATTGTCAAAATAAGACCTTTAACTAGGAAGGCAAAATAAGACCAATAGAATAATCTCAAACATTAACTATTTTATTTTAAGAATTCAGGAAAGATTTGTTCATCGCAAGAGAGATATCATGTACTATTTTGAATATATCTCAAAAATACTATTTAGAATCTCTCAGAAGTATTATTCATAATTTCTCAGAAGTATTATTCAGAGTCTCTCAGAAGGATTATTTGCATTTCCGCAGCACTATTCATAATTTCGCAGTACTATCACTACGGGAAAAACATATATTGGAAACTCCCCACAAGTGTCGTCGTTGATCTACAACGACACTTATCGATGGATTGCGGAAGGGGGGGGGGGTGCGTTGCGGAAGGTCCGCGATTTACTGCAACTTCCAGCTAAGGGTTGTAAACCTAGTTGTGGTTCAAGTTTGGACTACCTTGTGGTTCAGTTGTGATTCTCTCTCGATTTTATTTTGGAAGCCTAAAACAACTTCTACAAGAGTTGTCAATCCATGTTTCACTATACCGACAGGAGTTGTATGACATCCTTTCATAACTCCTATTTATATTGTTATACATGTTTTTACAATATCTGATAAGTGTAGTAAAACCCAATAAGACAACGTCTATAAATGCTGTGAATAGCTCTATTACTACTATTGTTATAATGGTTGAAAATTTTTGTACAACTCTAATATGTGTAGTACTAGATCTTAACCCGTGCCGTAACGGCACGGGATGTTTTGCCTCTAATACGATGTTGTTCACATTCCTCTTGCTTCATTTTTTTCGTGAGTAATTATTTTGATATTCAAATAGGTTTTGGGAAACAAAATGGGTTACCTGATCTTTTTATTTTTTTACTTAAGCATGTTATTCCAATTTATTATCTGGACGGAGTAATAATGTTTTGCCAACATGAAATTTTTTTAAAAAATACAGTAAATAAATTTTTTCCCCGTTTATTGTTCCATCATACCATCATTTCAAATTTCAAAAAAAATATTTCATCTAACAGTACATATAGCTAAACTGGCAATCCAACTCCATGATGTTTATGAATACATTTGTTCCGAAATTATTGATAACTAAGGCTCTAAGGAGTGAAGCAAAAACCCATAATATTTTCCCTACAGATAAACACTATTTATTTAGTTTTTGCAAATGTGAGAGTTATAAAAATGAAGAACCCTTGGCTATTGGAAGGCTGAGATATACACATGTGAGTTGAAAAAATAAACTTATAATAGTAAATCAAAACATCTGTAAGATTCTTTGTCAATCATATTGATAACATAAAATTGAAGAAATTCGTGGATAAAAATATTTCACACCAACTATGATAAGTAGTGCATGAATGACGTTCTCACATCTAGTGTTACTCAAGTAATTTGGAGTTTTAAAGAGCATAGTCATATTAATATTTGTATCTACATAAATTCAACTAACCTTCCGGAGAAAAATTATTAGTTTCAAGGTAGAGCCGACACAAACTTCTGTCGCCTTCAATGTGTAGAACTCACACTGGGTTTAATCATTCTTGAGATTAAACAAATACCCCAACATTAGTCAAATAATGTCTACAAATACGGGATCGAAACAAAGTTCTAACGGGAAAAATGAGAGACTAACATCCATGCTACAAAGAAAATACCCTAATGTATCAAATTTTGTTAACCAAACATGTATTCAAATTAAAAAGTCATCAACTTAACGAAAAAATATAAAAGAACCCAAGTTAAATCAATACTTGCATAAACAAAACTTATAAGAGAATTTTGTAATTATTAAATACCTTTAAAATCACTATTAGAGATTTAATTGCATGCCTCGTTAAAAACTACGGTAAGACGAAATCATAAATTAATCTGTAGAAATTTCACTGGATATGTAGCAATTCAGAGAGGTTTACACTGGTGGTGATGCGTTCCATCTAAGTGTTGTTCGATTGATTTTTTTATTTAGAAGGTTTCGGTTTCCATTGGAGAAACCGAGAGGGAGCGTTTCATTATATTCATTATCATTCAGAAATCCAAGACCAACTCGCCCTCTGCATACGGGATCTCAATACAACCTTAGATTTATCTATTGGAGGGAGAAACCTTGATACTAAATATGTAGTTTTTAGTGTTATTTATTATATAACGTGACATCCAAATGTTTTTTCTTCTTCTTAATTTTCATGTATTTTAACCGAGTTTATATTAGCATTAAGACGATCAACCACATTTCTAATTTACAGTGTTATCCTTTTGTAGCAGCACATAATTAACATAGTCAATTACTACTCATCAATACCGGCCAGTACCACAAACCACCAGATATCACTTCTTTCTCCACCACCACCATTTCACATCCCTCGTAGAATATTGGGCACACTTATAACTTTTAATCCCAGACGTCATGTATAAAGTTTAGATTTAACAAACTTAGGTCGTCAATTAATTTTTTCAACTATATGTTTTTTGTTAATACTGAAAATCATGCGTACGAACGGTTATCAAAGATAGCAGTGGTACCAAAAACATCCATTTTGTCTTATATGATTTGGTATCATCCCAAAAGTATTTGTTACCGCCTTTATTGATTGTGTCAAAAACAACCAACTATACTTTTCACAATACAATGTTACCCGTCATGTAATTTTTTTATTATTATTTTTGATTCAAAAAGAAAAAACCAATACCACCTCCATTAAAACCATCCAGCGCCACTATTTCTTCTACCAAAACTAATGTTACCGCCTCCACCACTTATTAACACCTTCCACCGCTTCCACCACCTACTCCTTCCTCTACTACCACCACCACCACTAATATCTATTGAAATAATTTTGTCAAAATTATTATTTATTGATGGAGATATGTATTAATATTAATTAAGGGACATTTATGATGTAAAATTAATAAATTATTTATCATGAGAAATTAATGAGACATCAATTAATAAAATACTTATACTAATTAATATTGAAGTTGAACAAATCATGACCATAGATTTATCTTCTCTCTAGAAAAATCACTTATACTAATTAATAAAACACTTGTACTAATTAATATTTAAGTCGAACAAACAACCACTGTTGATTTATCTTTTCTATCAATTCCAACCAAGGTGGAACAATGGTTAGAGGCTACTCTTATGACACAATAGGTCATGAGTTCGAACCTCCCCGTTATAATTTTTGAAATTTCATATCTTGACTTGAGTATTCATTTTTAATTCATAATATTGGAATTAACACCACGTGTGCGACTTGTAGGGTGTGGCATGGAGAACCACATCCTTTGATTTATCTTTCCCACGGACAAATCCTGACCACCACTTACATAGGCAAACTTAGCCTAGCTTTGTTTTGTATTTTAGACAAGTCCATAACAAAACCTCTATAAATGATGTGACTAGCACTATTACTATTCTTGTTATTATGGTTGAAAATATTTGTACTACCTCTAATATGTGTAGCCCAAGTCCATAACACAACTTCTATAAAAGCTGTGAATAGTAGTATTACTACTCTTGTTGTAATGGTTGAAAATTTTTGTACAACTTCTAATATGTATTGTAAAAGTCCAAAAAAAACATGTGCCTTGTGTAGTCATATTCTATAATACAACAAAGGTTTTTGGTAGTTGAATATTGACCTACAACCCTTGTTTGGAGTTGTGTGCATAAAAAATATTTGAAAAAAAAATAAAAAATAAATTGCCGAAAGTAATTCACATTCATATTAAACCTTCCAGTGACCCATTACATTCATTCAAGTTCACCTGATAGTGTTAAACACACAAATTCAAAAAATGGCAGAGATATAGATGTTTGTTACCAAAAGTTAAAAGTTTCTTAAACACACACCCAGTTAAAGATAAGTTTAAAGTTTCTTGAACACTAATCGAACACTATGCGATCCTTGGGCCATGGGATGACACTTCCAACAGCATCAATAACAAACTTGAACTATGAAGTTCGCTTGAAGACGTGAGCACCTTCAACATGAGAAACCAACACACACATAGTGTAGGCTCCAAAACCTATTGGGTCCCCATGTATGTCCCCCGACGGATCCGTTTCACTAATTTTAGCATCAGCCACCACCTCTCCTTCTTTGTACCAACTTAGCAACCGGCATGGTGTAAATATTTCTGGCACTTTCACACTACTTGGTCTGCTGAGAGGACTAGTAGTCGGAGTTGCAGCATTGCAGGGAGAAACTCTGCTAGTACTAGCCACGTTGTTGATTGCAACTGGACTATCAGTGTAAGAGTGAACTTCATCGCAGACACACTTTGAACTCTTCTCCTATAGAAAAAACAAATACACAGTATGAGGCAAAATCATGTTTGAATTCATGAACTATAAAAAGAAAACCAAAAACCAAACCATGAACAAAATATATTCTCACCTCTAACATCACAAGACGATCATTCATTGCTCTACAGGTTTCCTGACACTCTTGAATGATCAACTTATAGTGACTATTGGCTGCAATCTTTTTACGTGTGGCTTCAAACCCCATGCCTTTAAGTCTCACCCCTTTATATTCACCAAGAGCCCGTGTAAGAACATCGTTTGTCAAGGAAGATCCACTACCATAACTATGCTGTGATTGAGCTTCTTCAATTTTTTTCTGTATAAGTGTGAAACATATAAGATATTGTTGCATTATTGAAGCACACATAAATTCAAAGACGGAAGAAGAGAAGATTTCTTACAAAAGCACTTAGAACACTAGGATTTGGTTCCTTTCCTTCACTTGGTTTGTGACCTGTTACCCATAAATCAGCTCTATCAAGTGGTTCAGTTGTGTTCATTTGTTTTTGCTGCAAAGAAAATGTGAATCCCAGTTAGTTATTAACAACTTCCACAAATGAAGTCAAGTAAATTGTCTTAATTATTGTTTGGACATGCATCAGTATGCAACACTAAAAAGTCAAAATTATAGCACAAAAGAGGAGGCCATGGAACACACAAAATACTCAATTTAGGGTAGAGCATACCATCTTAGCCTCCAGTCGGGCATAACCTTCTCGGCCAATCGTGTGAGGGGTGTCATGCTTTGAACGAATTTCTTGCATTCTGAGCCTTTTGACCTGCAAATGGAAATTGAGAAGTCAATAGACAAATTTCAAATTTTCAAGAAGAAAATATAATCACTCATTATATTAGAAACACTTACTCTGAATTCAGGCGAGCCTACACGTTTCACAAACTTCTCCCACTCATTGACAGACATGATCGTGGGCATTAGGTTTGCAAGACTTTTCTCTCTTTCTTCCCCTTGAAGATGATCCAAAGCATGGAGTACCAAACCTGCTTTCCTAGATCGAGATTCCTTAAGATATGCTCCCATTTTGGCAAAATAGTAGTCTTTGTAATGTTCAGGCACAATGAACCGTTGTTGCAAATAAATGTAGATCATTTTAGTTAGAATCTGCTATATGAGTTAAAGAGTTGTCGACTAATGAAAAGAGTTGAAGAGTTACAATTAATCATTTTAATTACCTCGACTATTTTCCATATGTTGGCCTTTGCCTGTGAAGGAACAACTCTCCAATCATTGTATGTTAACGGAATGTTTCGCCGAACTAACACCCCTAAACAACTTGCCAGCTGCACGGATGGATTACCAACTGGCTGATCTTTATAGTTGAAGGGAACTTCGGCTTTTGGATCTGTGTTATCCAACCTCATTGCCTGCATCTGCGTTGGTCCACGTGGAACAAACTTTCTTCTCTTACTTGCTCCCACAACCTCCTCTTCCATCTTATCGTCATTCTCCAATACCTTCCCCCCACCAGTCTCATCACCATCATCATTATCTTTTCACGTCTTGGTTAGTATGTACAATTTCATCATCTTCTTCATCTTCAAAATCAGAAAAAGTGTCAGTTGGATTCCTGAGTTGAATATTTGGAAATGGGCCAGTACTTGTGTCCAATTTCTTCTTTATTGTCTTGCATTTGGAATTTGCATCATTTTCTTTAGACTTTGTAGTTGTCGGCACAGTCTTCGTCTTAGAAACTAATTTCTTTCGAGTGTATGGAGTTGGTTGGTCAGTTTCAGGTTGTGCACTTGGCGGAGGAGTACTGTGTGTAGTACTTTTAGGGTTGCTTGGTTCTGCAACTTCTTTGAACCTTGGTGATGATCGCCTCTGACAAGTGTCGGCATCAGTTGGAGATATAGGATCAGTTTGTTCTGCTGACTTGTTCTTTGTAGGTGTTCGGAACTTTGAAGCAACTGCATCACTTTTTGATGGAGATGCATTAACAGGTTGGGACTGTTGACTCTTCAGTCCCTTCTTCAGCTGCAAAAACCATACATAACTTAGTTAAAAGTTATGGGATAGAAAACATTTATGTTAATGTAATGAAATTGAGATGAAAAGAGTTTACCTTGATTGG
Organism: Papaver bracteatum; assembly: GCA_023529315.1. NCBI lineage: Eukaryota > Viridiplantae > Streptophyta > Magnoliopsida > Ranunculales > Papaveraceae > Papaver > Papaver bracteatum. The sequence goes on from JAJJWX010002341.1 coordinate 474,562, forward strand.
AAACTGCTTGACATTATTCTTTAATGTTGACTTCTGCATCATTAAATACAAAATCTTCATTAGCGTCTATTGACAACTCAAAGCAAATCATTTACATGAACAAGAGCAACTGAATCATAATGAAATCAGTCTTTACCTTGTTCTTTACCATTTTTGTAAGATTTGTTGTAATCAATGAGCTACAAAAACAGAATTCAAAAATGAAACCAAGAATCATGTTCTTTTATGAAATACACTAGCAGTTTGGTAGCAATATAGAACAACATAACAACAACATAACCACCAAACAACTATTCAACAGATGGTTGGAATACGGAAGCCCTGCACATTCTAATTTGAGAATGAACCACAGGTTCCGTATTCCAACCACCCGCAAATAAAGATTAACTTGGTAGCTATCAACCAAGCATCAACCAAGCTACAAATATCATTCTCTAAGAAAAAGGTTACTAGCATTTAGTTGCAGAAACAAAATAAATAAATCATGCTACTAAGTACAAAATCATGCCATTGATTCAAGCTCCAATTTAAAAACAATAAAATTAAAAAGAACCCTATAAAAAATCAAGCAAAATCAGGATACTAGAACAAACATCATCAACTAATTGCATTTTATAAATAAAAATAAAATAAAAATAAAAAACCTAAAATCAAAATCAGTGAGTTTAAAAAGAACCTTATAACAAATCAAACCAAATCAGAATACTAGAACAAACATCATCAACTAATTGCATTTTATACATTTAAAAAAAAAAAAAACTAAATTCAAAATCAGTAAAATTAAAAAGAACCCTATATAAATCAAAACCAAATGATAAATCCTAGAACAAACATCATCAACAATTGCATGTTATTGAAATAAAAAAAAAAAAAAAAAAAACCTAAATTGCACTCTCAAAAAAATTGCATGTTAATAAACCAACCCCTAGAACAAAAATCTAAAATCAACCAAATCAAATAAGAGAAAAGAGGGTTCGAGAGATTATTTTTTACCAATCTTTTGAGGGTTGCAAATAGACCTAGTTTTCCGATTAGGGTTTTCAGAAGATTGTTTTCTTGATTTTAGGTGTTCTCTGGATAGTTGGATTTTCGGATTGCAAATGAGAGGATTTGAAGATTGATGAGACGATTTTTTGGTTTTTTTTTAGGGTTTTTTTTTTTTTTTGCAGAGTTCTTCTTTCTCTGAGAGAGAACGGAGAGAGAAAGAGTTGAATGGAAATGGAGAAGGAGAAGGAAACGAGGTCTCTAATATTTTCTCCTTCTTTTTTGTTTTTTTTTTTTCCGAAAATTGGAGAGGTGACACGTTGCTGTTTCTAGAAGGAAGGGGAAATTTTGGGCGGGATGTTGGGGGGGAAATCCTCAATCCGCATGATAGGGATTACAACCGTTAGATTAGATTTAATACAATCTGATTGGCTAAAAGAATAGGTTACAGATTGAGCAATGTTTCTTTTTGTCAAAACCAAACAATGAATTGTAACCGTTAGATTGATCCTTGTCTTTGTTTTTGCTTAATTCTAGATCATTGGATTAGAAATACTGGACCAGTATAGGTAAGATTCCTCCGTAAGAATGACGAGTCCAACAGTGTGCTTGCAAGATTCCATGTAGATACTCGCCGGAACCGTAACCAAACCCTAGATTTCATCGGGTTCGAGAAAGAATCTTGCTCGGAGATCGAAAACTGGACCAGTATAGGTAAGATTCCTCCATACGAACGACGAGTCCAACAGTGGGCTTGTAAGATTCCATGTAGATACTCACCGGAACCGTAACCAAACCCTAGATTACATCGGGTTCGAGAAAGAATCTTGCCCGGAGATCGAAAAATGGACCAGTATAGGTAAGATTCCTCCGTACAAACGACGAGTCCAACAGTGTGCTTGTAAGATTCCATGAAGATACTCACAGGAACCGTAACCAAACCCTAGATTTCATCGGGTTCGAGAAAGAATCTTTCTCGGAGATCGAAAACTGGACCAGTATAGGTAAGATTCCTCCGTACGAACGACGAGTCCAACAATGTGCTTGTAAGATTCCATGTAGATACTCGCCGGAACCGTAACCAAACACTAGATTTCATCGGGATCGAGAAAGAATATTGCTCGGAGATCGAAAACTGGACCAGTATAGGTAAGATTCCTCCGTACGAATGACGAGTCCAACAGTGTGCTTGTAAGATTCCATGTAGATACTCGCTGGAACCGTAACCAAACCCTAGATTACATCGGGTTCGAGAAAGAATCTTGCTCGGAGATCGAAAACTGGACCAGTATAGGTAAGATTCCTCCGTACGAACGACGAGTCCAACAGTGTGCTTGTAAGATTCCATGTAGATACTCGTCGGAACCGTAACCAAACCTTAGATTTCATCGGGTTCGAGAAAGAATCTTGCTCGGAGATCGAAAACTGGACCAGTATAGGTAAGATTCCTCCGTACGAAAGACGAGTCCAACAGTGTGCTTGTAAAATTCCATGTAGATACTCGTCGGAACCGTAACCAAACCCTAGATTTCATCGGGTTCGAGAAAGAATCTTGCTCGAAGATCGAAAACTGGACCAGTATAGGTAAGATTCCTCCGTACGAACTACGAGTCCAACAGTGTGCTTGTAAGATTCCATGTAGATACTCGCCGGAACCGTAACCAAACCCTAGATTACATCGGGTTCGAGAAAGAATCTTGCTCGGAGATCGAAAACTGGACCAAAGATAGGTAAGATTCCTCCGTAACGAACCCTAGATTTCATCGAGTCCAACGGTGTGCTTGTAAGATTCCATGTAGATACTCTCCGGAACCGTAAGAAAACCCTAGATTTCATCGGGTTCGAGAAAGAATCTTTCTCGGAGATCGAAAACTGGACCAGTATAGGTAAGATTCCTCCGTACGAATGACGAGTCCAACAGTGTGCTTGTAAGATTCCATGTAGATACTCGTCGGAACCGTAACCAAACCCTAGATTTCATCGGGTTCGAGAAATAATCTTGCTCGGAGATCGAAAACTGGACCAGTATAGGTAAGATTCCTCCGTACGAACGACGAGTCCAACAGTGTGCTTGTAAGATTCCATGTAGATACTTGCCGGAACCGTAACCAAACCCTAGATTACATCGGGTTCGAGAAAGAATCTTGCTCGGTGATCGAAAACTGGACCATTATAGGTAAGATTCCTCCGTACGAAGTACGAGTCCAACAGTGTGCTTGTAAGATTCCATGTAGATACTCGCAGGAACCGTAACCAAACCCTAGATTACATCGGGTTCGATAAAAAATCTTGCTCGGAGATCGAAAACTGGACCAGTATAGGTAAGATTCCTCCGTACGAACGACGAGTCCAACAGTGTGCTTGTAAGATTCTATGTAGATACTCGCTGGAACCGTAACCAAACCCTAGATTTCATCGGGTTCGAGAAAGAATCTTGCTCGGAGATCGAAAACTGGACCAGTATAAGTAAGATTCCTCCGTACGAACGATGAGTCCAACAGTTTGCTTGTAAGATTCCACATAGATACTCGCTGGAAATCTTTTGAGGCATAAAATCACCATTTTCGTCAAAAATTTAGCAGAAGTGAAAAATTTTTAGCAGAAGTGAAATTTTTTTAGCAGAATTGAATTTTTTTTAGCAGACCGACAAACTTTTGACGACGACTTCTACTAAAGGTTGCGAAAGGGGATGTAGGAAATATTACATCCTAACCATCCATTTTAATCTGTAACCGTTCATTTTTTTCTTTCATGTACCCTTAACCTTTCTTAGCCACTTCTTTTTTTCATTCTTTCTAACCTTATCCCCTGCAGCTTCCTCCTACTTCATCACTTCTTTCTCTGCAAAACCACCATCTCCCGCAACCATCAGAACCACCATCTCCCGCAACCATGAAAACCATCATCAACAGATCACCACCATCAAAACCACCCTCATCAACCCAACAGATCGAGGTAGCTGTACGAAGTTTCTACACCAACAGATATAGTTGAACAACAATCAACATATCGAGTTGAAGACTTACAACAATCAACATATCGACCTACCTGAAGACTTACCCAGGTCTGTAAATCGGGTTTCTCGATCTCTTTAGGGTTTAATTTTTTTTTTTTTTTTGATTCTCGATTTTACTTTTTATATTTTTTTCAATCATTGAATTTAATTCGTTTGGATAATTGGGGTCATTTATTTCAGTTAATTTCAATCATTGCATTGAATACTTGTGGTTGAAATAAAATCAGTTGCATTAATATTTTGTATTAGGGTTTGCATTCAATTCAGGTGAATTAAGTTGCATTTAATTCAAATGATTAGAATTAGGGTTTGCATTGAATTCAGGTGATTTGCATTATATTGATTCAAATTTCAATTCTTTTGCAGGATTTGATTCAATTTTATCTGAAGAATTTTGTGTACAAATACTTGGCTGAAATGGGAGGGGAACAAAGGTTAATCTGAGAGAATAGTTCAAAGGTATATGATGTAGATATTTAGGGCATTGTGAACTGATTGCATTACTAGCTAGGGACTGCAATTAGCTTCTAATTAGACATAACAACACTGAATCAGTCATGGGTGGAGGTGTGAAAGACTCTCCAAGTAGCAGTAATAGTTGCAACAACAACAACAGTAAGATGAGAATGAAAAATATACTAACTGAGTGTGCTATGTGTGAACAAGGGAACCATGAAACAAAAGTGTGTCCTTGGATCTATTCTAGGTGCAAGCATGTTCCTTGTAACGGTGTGAGAGCATTTCTACGATCTAAAACAACTGAAACCTATGGAAAAATGTTTTTCAAGTGCATCATACCTACTTGCACCTACTTTAAATGGTTTAATGATGCTTCTGACCCTTGCAAAGCCATGTTGTTGTTATTACCATCAGCTAAAAGCTGTAATGCTTGTGGAGAAAATGATCACTCTTATAAAGATTGTCCACTGCACAATCAATTGTGCTTCTCTTCAACCTGCAACTGCAAACTCACCCTAAGAATATGCAACAATCAACACAATAAGTACATAGCTTACCTTGTATGTGAACAATGTGAAGATTTTACATGGGCTTCAGATGCTATCTTCATTGCTGCAAAATAAAAAGTTAGAGTTTCTACTAATCAAATAGTTGATCTAGTTACAAAGCTAGGGAAAAGTCTTCATATGTAATAATTTTTAGTTTTATGTGTAAGACCATGATTTAAAAGAAATAAAAAGTACTTCATTTCAGTTACAAGTTATAATTTTTAGGCATTATGCTTGTTATAACTTACATGATGAAGTTAATTGCAGGGTTAGATCTCTGTGAGCCTTATTCTAACTCTTCTTTTTTCTGTTGCGCGCAGATTCAAGTTTCATTTTAACATATATATATATATATATATATCGATCGATTGAATTCGTTGTAACTGATCATGATCAATAAAGATTGGATTCATTGGCCAAGGTTAATATGTTTAACTTAAGGATATATATATTGATTATATTCTTTACATCAGTTTGCTAGATTGTTTACGTTAATATTACGTACGGTGTTCTGATTTTATCTATCTTTTATGTAGGGGTGATCTTCCATATCAGAATGCATTGAAGAATTTCATAGAGACTGTTTGTCAAAAACTTGGAAATCTTTCTAAGTTCAGTTGTCCTTGTGTTGATTGTAAGAATATTGCTTTGCCACTTCCTCCGAAAATAGTGCATATTCACTTGCTGAAACGAGGTATAGATCCTAGATACACCGAGTGGGTTTTTCATGGGGAACCGGCTATCATTTCTAATGATGTTCACCAAGAGAGAGCGACACATGGTTCAGAACAGATACAAGAAGAGGATAATTTTGAAGGTGATGAACATCAAGATCAGGTCCATGAAATCAGGCAGGACGAGGGGTTGGACAACCAGGTGGATGAGGCGGCTGACATTCCGTTATACCCCAATTGTACAACACACACACAGTTATCTATCAATGTTGAGTTGTATAGGCACAAGACAATTAATGGTATATATATGAAGGCTTTTGACGATCTTCTCAAGACAATTGGTTCGCTGTTTCCGCCAGGTCATTGTCTTCCTAGAAGCACATATGAAGTGAAGAAGTTGCTGAAATATTATCAGTTGACTTACGAGAAAATACATGCCTGTGAAAATGATTCTAGGTGGAAGAAAGACACATCTAACATGGACGACCTCAACGATGCGGACATGATAGACAAGCCCAAAAAGAAGATACCAGTGAAGGTTCTTAAATACTTCCCACTTGTTCCGAGACTGAAGAGATTATATCAATCAGCAGAGCTGGATGAGCAGTTGATATGGCACGTGACGAACAAGAGTAAAGATGGGAAGATGCGTCATCCTTCAGATTCTTTGGCTTGGAAGCACATAGACCGTAGGTTTCCCGCATTTGCTTCATATTCGCGTAATCTATGTCTTAGGCTTGTTGATGATGGATTTAATCCGTTTGGCGATATTTCTGCAACCCACAACTGTTGGCCAGTGATGATTGTGATTTATAATTTGCCGCCCCAGGCGTGTATGCAAGCCGAAAACATTATTCTGAGCATGCTGATTCCAGGAAAAAAGAAACCCGGTAAGGACATTAATGTATACTTGCAGCCATTGATTGATGATCTGATTGAGTTGTGGGAAAACGGCGTGAAAGTATATGATTTGTTTAGTAAAATAGAATTTAACTTGAAGGCTTTATTGATGTGGACAATTAATGATTTCCCTGCATATGGAAATCTATATGGATGTACATATAAAGGGAAGGAAGCCTGTCCTCTTTGTGGTGATAATACTCTTAGCGTCTGGTTGCCATTTAGTCGTAAAACTGTATACATGAATCATAGGAGATTTCTTCGTAATAATCATCCTTTTCGGCAGAAAAAAGACATGTTTAATGGAGAAATTGAGAGGAGAGAAAAACCACCTGTTATGTCTGGTGCTGAGGTGTTTGAACTTCCGAGTAGTATTGTGAATGATTTTGGTAAAGCAGAGAAGAACGAGGAGGAGAAAAGGAAAGAAAAAGAGGAAAAGAAGAAGAAGAATCAGAATCAGAAGAAGAAGAAGGATAAGAACATGGTAAAGTAAAAGGGTCATAGTAGTGTGGCAAGAGGTGCAAAGGATGCTAATTCGAATTGTGGGAAGCGGAAAAGGGATGTTGTTTCTGATGCGGCTACATTTGGTGCAACTGATGAGGAAACTGAGCTTCAGGTGTTTAACAAATGGTCGATATTCTTCGACCTTCCTTACTGGAAGGTCAGTTCTAACTTCACATTTACTTTTTAAATAGTTTCATGCACATGATCATCTATGCTTGAACTCACTATAACTTTGTTGCTACGACATAATATTGATGTTATGCATACAGAAAAAAATGTCTGTGAGAGCATCATTAGTATTATTTTGAATATAAAGTTCAAAACAAATGATGGTTTGAATTCCCGTAATGATTTGAAAAGTATGGGAATACGACCAGAATTACATCCAGAAGTGATAAATGGCAAAACAATTCTTCGACCAGCACCATACAGCTTAATCCACAAGAATAAGGCTATACATTATAATAGGATGAGAAATTTGAAGGTTCCATATGGGTATAGTTCGGATCTTAGGAAGCATTTCTCGAAAGATGGTTGCTTAGGTGTCCTTAAGGATCATGATTACCATGTTCTTATGCAACAAATATTACTTGTGTCTTTGAGGGGACTTTTACCTGAGGGGCCAAGTAAGGCGATTTTCAGGTTGTGTTCTTATTTTCATGAAATATGCCAAAGGGTAGTTGATCTCGAAATATTAGTAGAACTTGAAGTAGAAGTTGCTGAGACTTTGTGTATGTTGGAGGTGTACTTCCCTCCATCATTTTTTGATATGATGGTGCACTTAACAATTCACCTAGCTCGAGAAGTGAGTTTATGTGGACCTGTACAATATCGTTGGATGTATCCATTTGAAAGGTGTGTTATGCAACATGTCAGTAGCTTTCCCTTGTAGCTTAGAGTTACTACCTAATATTTAAGTGTTCTAACTGGTATAACTATTATATATATATGGTGCTTTCGTATAGGTATATGAAGACATTCAAAGAATATGTTAAAAATTATGCACTACCTGAAACTTGTATAGCAGAGTGTTATCTTGGAATGAAGTGTGTTAGGTATTGGATTCTCAAGGATCAAGCAGCTGAAATAAGAGAAAACCCAAGGCCTGATAAAAACACTATTACCACACCTGCAGCACGTCCTCTCTCTAAAGGTGAACAAGTGCCTATGGATAGTGAAGAGCTAAAGATTGCTCACAGATATGTTCTTTTTAACACAGTAGAAATTGACCCATATCTGACGTAAGTATCAAGTTGTTGTTCATTAGAAATGGTTTGTCAGTTAATACGTCATGTTTTGATTTTACTTTTATCTTAGAATGCATATGGATGAGTTAAAATCTACCATTGGGAGGTCTGATACCATTGAAGACCAGCTCATTTCCATACAGTCAGAAACATTCGCAGATTGGTTTAAAAAAAAGGTACGTTTTTCCCATTTTTAGTCAGATTACGCACTAGGCTAGTTTAATCACTTATGGATTTTGAGACTTCAGAAAACACAAATAGAACCATTGTCTATGGATATGCTATATAGATTGTTTGTTTCTGTTTTCATGTATGGGTTCAAGATATTCTGTTTGATTTTGTCACCTAAAACCATCCGCATTTAGGCACACATAATCGCTATAAATATGACTTCTCATGCTCAGAGATAACCATTTTAGTTATATTTTTATGTTCTGATCATATGCATTTATAGGTTTATATGCAAATGGACCAAGGCATGTCATTATCAAACACGGTAGAGTGGTTGTCAAAAGGGCCTTTAGAAAAATGCGTGTCATATAAAGGCTTGCTTATCAACGGGTCTAGGTTTCTTACGAAGGATGTTAAAAGAGTCACACAAAACAGTGGTGTCTCAATTGAATCAAAAACTTTAGTTGCAGGACGATCAGAAACCACTGGTTTCCATGGTATTTTAGAAGAAATTCTGGTGTTGGACTACATTACCCTTCAAGTTCCCATATTAAAATGTGACTGGGATCACACCTATTTTGGTGTGAAGGTATAGAAAGGATTCACATTAGTCAACTTAAAGAAGCATAAGAACCAATTTCGTAACGACCCGTTCATTTTAGTATCGCAAGCGCGACAAGTTTTTTATTTTCGAGAGTCAGATATATCTAACTGGTATGTGATGATAAAACCACCACCTAGGGGTTTCCATGAATTAGAGGTATACAATGAAAACGATGACACAAGTTTCCAACCTGTGGATACTTCAACTCTTGGCTTACAAATGGGTGGCGAAGGAGAGAGCGAGAGTTACATAAGAGAAGATGCTGAAGTTGTCGTAGTGATTCCGAGAAAGAAGAAGAACAAGAGGAAGAAGAAAAAGAAGTTCACAGGTTAGGTCAGTACGTAGTGTACGTATTGTGTTTACTGCACGCTATATTTTCTTACTGTCTTTGTCGTTCTTGTTGCTGTCATTGTGTATCTTGTTGTCACATGATCTTTTGCTTTTCCTTTGTTGACACTATAACTGTTCTTCTGATTGTGATATTTGATCTTATTATTGTGATTGGGAATGTGATTGTGATGTTTTACCTTAGTTCCGAGTGAACACCCTTTTTTAACTCCGCCAGTGAAAATTATTTTTCATTTCATTGCCGGTCTCAAGCCCGTAAAAATGAGGATAAAAGAAGGGAATATGTGATGGTACAATCATTTACAGTCAGAGAACTAGATATGCACAGTAATTTGTCTTCTTTTTCGTGTCTAGTTACCATTTGGTGCTATGGGTTGTCATTATTTCTGAAAAATTTCCATTATTTTTTTATTTTTTGGTGGATTAGAAGAAATTGGGTACTTGAAGTCTTAAACTGTGAAATGAAATGCCATGGAACTAGTAGATATGAAATGAGATGCATTATCATGGTAGAATGTATGTGATTGTTTCAGGGAAGGATTGTTTACAGGGAAGGCTTTGTGATGTTTGCGGCTCAGGTTTACTGAGCCTTATTTTTAAACATCCTATTTTGTTTTTGCAACTCTTATAAATGTTGTCAAAGGTTTTCATGAAGTAAGTAAATATAGAAACCACATCCTGACAGTGTTGTGACCGTGTAGGCATGGTTGATGGTCTGGACTTTCACGCACGAGGCTGAGGATCAAATCCCCGCACCCTCTTTTTTTTTTCCAACATCCTATGTTTTTGCTTCAACAACACTTATAATGGTCGTTATACATTTTTATAAAAAAAGCACAAATACCCAAAACTTGTGAACTGTAAGGATGGGTTAAACTAACACATAAGAGGTTTCAATTTCGAATCCCCTCAACATTATTCTTTTTTTCTTCATATTTTGTTTATCTTCAACGACTCTTGCGACTAGTTGTGATAGGATTACGAACTACTTATCTTGAAAACGGTTGTGAATCTAAATGGAGTCACAACAGTTTTGCTTAAAGGGTTGCCGTTTGTTTTTTTGTCGCAACCCTTGGGCCTTTGGGGTTAGTACTGATGCCCTTCCACGACACTTCCTTTGAAAATATTTTCAAAACATAGGATGTTCTACGACATTTAGCAAAGGGTTGCAAAACTCCAGTTGCGGATGTATATTTTTCCTGTAGTGTATTCGCGGCACTATTCGCAACACTATTTCAGGAGCACTATTCATAATTTCGCAGGGTTATTCAGAATCTCGCAGATTATTCAGAATCTCACAGACTCATTCAGAATCTCGCAGGAGATGTGATTATTTCGCAGAATGATATTATTTTCTTAAAGAGATTATCGCATGAGGCAAAGGCAAGATAAGAATAAAGAAACAATTCGTTCATTTAACATTTTCTCAAGGATTTTACCTTCGTAGATAAAGAGCAGAGGCAACTATGGATTGCCAAGAAGACATTTTATGTTCTTTATCTTCTCGGCAAGAAACATTTCCAAAATGGACAAGAATTTTCACCAAAAATAAAATAATAATTTCGCATGAATAGAGGCAATACTTATGACTTTCATTCAAGGATGGATACTTCTTATATATATATATATATATATATTTTTTGTTTTGATCAATACTTCTTATATTTTGAGGATTGAGTACTTCTTATATTTCTTCAAGGATATTTCATACTTCGCATACTTCAAGAATTGATATTTTTTATTTACTTCGCAAAGATCTGGAACTTCACAAAAGAATAGAGGCAAGTACGTACTTTTCAAGTCCAGTATTCTTTCGCTCGTTCCTTCATCAACAAAGATCAAAGACTACTACAACAACTGATTTTTCCTTAAAGATCGCTCTTCAAGCAATATTCAAGGAAAAAGAGGCAAGATGTAGGATCAGAATATCGCCACAGCAATATTCTTGTGAAATTATCAACAACACTTCTGCGAGCTCTTCAACAACGCACTGCGAGCGTCGCAGAATGATTACAAAAATAACGCAACAAAGGACGACAGACAAAACATGAGAAAGACATGAAGACCTTGTGAGATTTAACAAGTGAAGCGAAATAAATATTTATATACTTGCGAAGATATCGCAAAACAAACCCGAAATTAAAGGTTAGCTTAGCTGTCTATGAGCTGTCATCCACTATGTAAACACATATATAAAGAGGAGAGCAGGAGAGAGAAAAGGGAGAGACAATTTTATTAAGAGAGAGAGAGATATTTTGCAGAGAGATATTTTTAGAGAGAGGATGTATTTTTCTTTATCATCTTTTTCCCCAAAAATTAGATCTAGAACTCCATTAATGGAGATTATCAATATAAATTAAATGTAAATTTAAACATCATAGTGAAGAATCATGGATGTAGATCAAATTGATCGAACCATGTAAAAATCTGTGTGTCCATTTACAATTTTATTATTTTAATCATCATTTTTATATCAAATGAGTTTAGATCAAGAAATTATTATCAAGATATTATAAGGGGTGTGTTGTAGGAATTCCAGCAACTACAGGTATGTTCATGAATTATCTTTTCTTTTTCGAATCATGTATGTTAGATGGTTATGCTTATTTTGTTTCTTTTGTTTTATGCGCATTTAGATATTTCAAAGTAAGGAGGATGCCAAGGAGTGGCTTAAGAACAAGGCGAAAGAGAACATGTGCGTGGTAGTTCAGAACCCTTGTGTGAAGGATATTCGGTTTAAAATGACATGTGAGCGAGGTGGGGTGAAGAAGAGTCACTCGGGAAAGAATAGTAAGTATGTAAGGAAGACGGAGGGAAAGAAATACCGAAGTCATACATAGAAAATTGGATGCCCATTTAAGATTGTCTTCTATAAGCCCAATGGTAGGGATAGTAAAGAGTGAAAAATGTCTAAAGTTGCTAATGGTTGTCATAATCATGATGATCCGGATACTCTTATTGGACATGTAATGGTTGTGAAGTTAAAACCACATGAAATGGAGACGGTGAGGTCTATGCAGATCCAAAAGGCGAGTGCGATCTTAAGTAAAATTAAGGCGGATGACCCCGACAACTTGTCTTCTTTGTCTACAATTCAGTCGGCCCTAGCTAGGTGTAGGTACCGAATATCGCAAGACATTAGCTTACGAACATCGTAATAAATATAAGAGGAAAGAGTTACAAAACAATGCGATGATAGAGGAAGCATGGGGAAGTATGAAAGATTCGCGAGCATAAAATAATCTTGAGAAGATATGTTGTGATACTTCGCAACACATATACAGTTGTGCAAATTCTACTATAAATAGGAGTTCAAATGTAAAATTCAAGAGGTTCTTTAATGAGTGTTAGAAAATATCTTATGAAAGAGAATATAGAAAGTTGTAACTATTCTAGTTCCATTTAGATACTTCTTTGTAATCAATTGAGAGAATTAATAAGAAAATGGTCATTCATCATCAAGAACTTCTTAAGTTTTACAAATTCTACTGAGGGTGTAGTTGTAGGTTATTCTGCAACTACATAATTGGCGCTAGAAACAGGGATAACTAAAATTTGAAGATCAAATGGAGTCAGTAGATGGAGATTTCAAAAAAGAAGAATGTAATATGATCACAAAGACAATGATTGATGAATTTCATAATAACATGAAGGGAAATATATACAAGCGAGATTGTAGAGGAAAAAAGATCAAGGAGGTGGAGAAAATAACAACTTTGGAAGAATGGGAAAAACAGAAAATCACATTTTCAGTAGCAGAAATTCCAAATGAAGACTTGAACCACACTTCACCATTGGTGGTCACAATTCCGGTCATGCGAGAAGAGAAGAAAGCTGCAAAATCTATAGAAAAATGGAAATTAAACCGAATTTTGATCGATACAGGGAGTTATGTTAATATCATATTCTATCATGCACTTAAGGGGATGGGAATTAAAGATGAAGAAATCACAAATTCAAAATGTCTTATTCATGGATTGGGAAAATCTACAACAAAATCCAAAGGGGAAATAGCATTACGAGTATTGCTAGGAGAAATCGAAACACATATAGTCTTATGTGTGATAGATATGGAATATCCATATAATATGCTGATAGGAAGGTCATGGATTCATGCGATCAAAGCTGTTACTTCAACATTACATCAGAAAATCAAATTTCCTACACCAAATGGAATACAAGAAATAAAAGGAGATCTTGATAGTGAAAATTTTTGTTATAAGATTGAAGTAAAACAGTGTGGAGGGAGAGCAAGAAAGAAACAGTTTCGTAGAAAACTTGCGAAGGAAGCAAAAAAGGAAGAAGAATTTAGAGAGTATACAATAAGAGCAAAGGAAGGGAGAGGAATACCAAGTGAGATTCCAGAAAAAGAAGGGGAACCAGTGAAAATAATCAAAGAACCAACACCTATGGGGGAGCAAAGTCCCAGCTATGTCGCAGCTGAACCAACCAAAGAAGTAAATATTGGAAGTAAAGAGGAGCCTTTATTCTTGCGAATTGGAACTAAGATGGATAAAGAATAAGATAAGAGAACTATTGATCTCTTGCGAGAATATAAAGATATATTCGCAGGAAATGTAGATGAGATACCAGGAATTGATCCATCAGTGGCGTGTCATAGATTGAACATAGATAAAAACATAATACCATTCAAACAAAGAATAAGGAATATCTCACAAAATTATCATGCACAGATAGAATAAGAATTACAAAAGATGATGGATGCAGGAATCATAAGGGAAGCAAAATACCCAGAATGGATTGCGAATATGGTCATTGTTCCGAAAAAGAATAAAGGGATAAGAATTTGTATAGATTTCACTGATCTAAACAAATCCTGTCCCAAAGACAGTTTTCCATTACCAGACATACCACAAATGGTGGAATCAGCTGCAGGACATGATAGAGTCACTTCACTTGATGGATATAAAGGGTATAATCAAATATCACTCGCAAAAGAAGATCAAGAACATACATCCTTTTTTGCTCCAAGAGGTTTATATTTTTATGTGAAGATGCCATTTGGTTTGCGAAATGCGGGTGCTACATATCAACGAATGGTTGAAAAGGTGTTCGCAAAGTGGATACATAAAACTTTGGAAGTATATGTAGATGATATGTTGATAAAAAGCAAAGAAGCCAAAGATCATGTGCAAAATTTGAAGGAAATATTTGAACAAATGAGAAAGTTCAACATCAAATTAAATCCTGAAAAATGTATAATTGGAGTTGCGTCTGGGAAATTCTTGGGATATATAGTATCAAAGGAGGGAATACAAGTTGATCCAGAAAAAGTACAAGCAGTTCGTGACATGCCAACACCTGCAACGGTAAAGGAAGTACAAAAGCTAAACGGACTCTTGGCTTCACTTGGAAGATTTATTTCGCGAATGTCAGATAAGTGCAAACATTTTTTCAACATACTTAAGAAGGGAGCAAAATTCAAGTGGACTGATGAATGTGAAAAAGCTTTTCAAGGAATCAAAGAATATCTCACAAATACATCCATATTACAGAAACCAGAGAAAGAAGAAGAATTATTGGTATACCTCGCAACAACTCCATATGCTCTAAGCGCAGATTCTGTAACACAGACCAGGGAATAGAAAGGCCCATTTACTATATTAGTAAAACTTTTAACACATCAGAGAAAAATTATTCTAAAATGGAGAAGTTAATCTTAGCCCTGGTTTATGCATCACTCAAGTTACGAATATACTTCCAAGTACATGTGATAAAAGTGGTAACCAAAGTTCCAATTGAATCAATCATGAAGAACACAAAAAGGTCAGGTAGAATAGAAAGGTGGAATGCATAAGTAAACCATTACAAGATAAAATACGAAGTAGTATCATCGCAAAAATTACAAGTCGTCGCAGATTTCTTAGCAGAATTTCCTTTGGAAGAAGATGAAGCAGTAGAAGAAATGATGGATGTTGAAGAAGAATTCGGGAATCCAAAATACCTGTTAACAAAACCAAATAGATGGGAAATTTTAGTAGATGGATCATCCAACAGCGAGGGGAATGGAATAGGAGTTGTGTTAATTTCACCAGAAGGAGAGAGAACAACATTCTCATTCAGACTAGAATTTGCATCCACGAACAATGAAACAGAGTACGAAGCTGTAGTGCATGCATTGAAGATCGCAATAGAAAAGAAGCTTGAAAATATAAGGATAACAAGTGATTCGCAGTTGGTAATTTGTCAAATTAAAGGGGATTATACCACAAATGAGTCTTCTTTGAAGAAATACAAGAAACTCGTTGATGAATTATCTGCGAAGATACCAAAATTAAAATGGAGACATATAACAAGGAAATACAATCGACTCGCAGATGCTTTTGCATTCATTCCAAGTATGATGACAAATCCTAATACAAGAAATATCAAAATCCATGCAATTCAACACCCATCAGTGAACAAAGAAAAAGAAATTGAGGAGGCAGTTGCGATGGAAGTAGAAAGGGAATTACCAAACAACATCTCAGATTGGAGAAAGGAAATTCATGCATATCTCGCAACAGGAGAAATATCCAGGAACAGACTAGAAGCACATAAATTAAAGAGTCGTGTAACAAACTATGAGCTGCGAGAGGGAATTTTATACAGAAAATCTTTCAGTGGACCACCTCTCAGGTGTTTAACTCATGAAGAAGGAGAAAAAATATTGAAGATGTTACATGGAGGAGAAGCTGGTAATCATAGTGGGGGAATATCTCTAGCGTATAGAGCAAATATACAAGGATATTACTGGCCTTATATGCATACATACGCAAAAAATTTGGTACGAAGATGCAAGGAATGTCAACGACATGGTAAAAGAATTCATGCACCAGGGGCAACATTAACTTCTTCAACAAGTTGCTGGCCTTTTTGGGAAATGGGGGTTGGATATTGTTGGACCATTTCTACCTGGATTCGGACAAAGATGATACTTGATAGTCGCAACAGATTATTTCACGAAGCTCGCAGAAGTAAAAGCAGTACAGCATATTCGTGATAAAGATGTTTTTACGTTCATATTTGAGAACATCATTTGCAGGTACGGAGTTCCAAAGACGATTAGTATCTGATAACGGAAAACAATTTGAAGGGAAGAATATAGAGATGTTACTCAGTGCTTTTAGGATAAAATGTGGGAAGTCAACTCCGTTATATCCGCAAGCTAATGGGCAGGCAGAGGCAAAAAATAAAACAATCGCAGATACAATCAAAAAGAAATTAGAAGGACATCTCAAAGGGTGGTGCGAGCAAGTACCTAGTGCAGTTTGGGAATACAATACAACTAGAAGAGAGGCAACTGGAATGTCTCCTTATTGCTTAACATATGGAGTAGAAGCAGTATTACCAACAGAGGTTGTAATTCCGACAACAAAGAAAGAAGCTTGGGAAAGAAATTTAAGTGCAAGGGTGATATTAAGTGAACTGGATGATTTGGAAGAAAAAAGAGAAAAGGTGTTGCACCATATGAAAATTTATCAGGAACGATTAGTTCGAGAGTATAACAAGAGAGTCATTGAACGTGAATATCAACCAGGTGATTTGGTCATGCGAGAAACACCTCCATATCAGAAAGAAAATGGAGGAAAATTAGCACCAAAATGGGATGGACCATATGTTATCAAAGAGGTTGTGGGAAGTGGAGCTTATCGGTTGATGGATCCAGAAGGGAGAGACATGGGTTTGAGACTTGGTAGACCTTGGAATAGACTGTATTTGAAAAGGTATTATCCATAAAACTCATGATAAATTTTACGAATATTGTTTGCTCGCAAGAAATTTGCAAAAGTTACGAATTTCAAATTTTTTATTGCGATTAACTTTCATTAAAGAAAGATGCACACATTAATTTGCGAATAAAAGACCGCAATCTGTGATCAGCTTTCAAAATAGAAAGAAATCCGCAGAAATATTACACAGGCAAACCTTTGTGGCGTACACCCTAGTTCGCGAAGCAACATTTCGTAAGAGGCAAAGTCCTAAAGTGCGTCATTTAAGGGGGTACCTATAAACATGGCTCAGGGACACCGGAACATCACCAAGGAACCTGAGTACATGGAACTTTACGGTGTACAACCCAATAATGGGGTACCTATCCGGGTTAGACACCTTGGATTCTCAACCTAATCTTGCGATGTAACATGATTTAGGTTGGGCTACTAAAACATATTGTCTTTCTCAAGAAGTGCAGAAAACGATCAAGGCGCCGAGGTACACGGTTGAGTCAAGAGTGCCGGGTGGGCTTGAAGCACATCTTCCATTCTTGACAAGTCTTGGAAAATGATGCACTTGGCCCAAAGATACCCCATAGGGTGAAACCTCGTAACTATAAGACCTATAGGCAAAAAGGATAAGAGGTTGCGATCAAAAGATGGTTGTTTGCAGAACTTGATGGGAAGAGCTAACCTTGTATAGTCGATGTACGCTTCCTTGAAGGGGAAACCAAGGGGAAGATAAAGGGCAGCAC
The DNA here is from genome assembly GCA_023529315.1 of Papaver bracteatum. Lineage (NCBI taxonomy): Eukaryota > Viridiplantae > Streptophyta > Magnoliopsida > Ranunculales > Papaveraceae > Papaver > Papaver bracteatum. Next base: position 492,487 of record JAJJWX010002341.1, read on the forward strand.
CCTCCATTATGGAGCTGATACGTGCTATAAGACGCAAATGTCACGAGGCTTTTTGTTTGCAAAAACATAAAGGCTTGTCATATTTGTGCAACAACTGAATTTCTGCGAGCATTCTAAAAAAAAAAAAAAAAAAAAAAAAAGAAAAAAAAGAGAACATAACAAAGAAGTTAAGATGAGATCAATGGGTTATTACATGAAAGTGTAAAAACGTCCTGAGATTTCATCGCAAGACGATAATGTCACGAGGTTGTATATTCGCAAGAATGTTCAGACTCGTCATATTATCGCAAATACAAAAATATTATCACAAAAGAGGTGGCAAAATAAGACCTTTACTTAGGAAGGCATGATAAGACCACAGCAATTAATGAAACTTATTCCATCAGTATCATTGGAGAATTTTTACAAGAATATATATCATGAAGTCCTAATAAAGAAGGCAATTCCATCAATATCATTGAAGAATTTTTACAAGAATATATATCATGAAGTCCTAACAAAGAAGGAAATCCCATCAATATCATTGAATAATTTTTACAAGAATATATATATCACGAAGACATAACAAAAGATGCGATTTTATTCGCAATCAAAAACAGATAGTTCGTATTCATTAAATTTTACGAGAATTACATACTTCTTCATATATTGAATATTTCTCCACAATTTGAATACTTCTTATAATTCTTCAAGAACGTCTCATATTTATTATACTTCTTCAATGGATATTTCATGTTTATTAAGTTTTGCGAAGGTTAAATACTTGTTATACTTCTTCATACATTGAATAATTCTTCACGGATTGAATAATTCTTATACTTCTTCATACATTGGATAATTCTTCACGGATTGAATACTTATAATACTTCTTCAAAGATATTTTATACTTCTTATACTTCTTAAGGATATTTCATACCTCGTATTTCTTATATTTCAAAGGCAGGATTTCTTATTCACAATCGCAACAAGCTGAAGCTTCGTAAGTTAAATTGGGGCAGATATTCTAATACTTCCAACAATGTTTAATCATCTGAAGAGCAATAATAGGGGGAAAGGAGATACTATGCTAAGTCTTTAAGCTATATTATTTTTCTTCATATGATCAAATGATGCAAATTAGGAAAGCATTCAATTTAAGAAAGGTCAAATCATTTTCGCAAAATATCAAATGTACTTCTTAAAAGAACAAAAACAGTAGGCAGAATTGTTTGTAAAAATAGAACCAACAGTAGATAAGAGAAAGAGTTCAAAGGAAATGAAAACAAGAGAATCAATGATAATTTGAGAAAGAATATTATTATGCTTCATCAACACTCTGTGCTGGGTCTTTAAGATGAGCAGGGTCATTAGCAGCATTCAACTTTTGCGAAATATCATCCTTTGTAGAGTCTGCAACAGGAACATCTCCTTGAGGAATAGATTCTTTTCCATCATCAAGTCCTTCATCATCGCTCTCATAATCAAAATCACTATCAGGATCACGAGCAACTTCATCATCAGATATTTTCAGAGGAGTAATTTTCACAGGAGGCAAGGATCTTGATAGGAGAATGTTATTCACAAAGACTTGAGCTTTCAGATGACTTTCACGAAGTATAGCTTTCTGATGGTTGGTATCTTAGATATCTTTGACATAAGCAAGATAGTTGAATCTCCGAATGGCACGATCACGAGAGTTGATTAAGCGAGTAGAAAGCAAAGCATTTTTCTTGCGAAGCTCAGAACAGGAGGTTTCTAATCCAGCCTTAGCATTGCGAAGGTTGTTCTCAGATTCTACGAGTAAAACAAAATTCAAAGAGTCAAATTTGCGAATATTGATAACCATTTAAAGGTACACCAGAGGCAGTCAAATTTTAATGACTACCTTCTCTTTGTGAAGTAAGAAATTGAGCTAAAGATAGATAATAATTCTTCATCTGATCCATCGCATTATCAAAACCATCACCAACTAATCCTTTAAGTCTAGATTGAAGCTTTTGATCTTTAGAAAGAAGAAATTTTTTATCCTTCGCAAGTTTGGCATTAAGACTTTCTAGTTCAGAGTAATCTTCTTCAAGTTGATTCTTCTTAGTACTTAAGATTATATTCTTATTAAGAAGGGACTTCTTCTCAACGTCAAAAGAACTTCTCTCTGCATCTGAAGACTTCTTTAATTCCTCAAGTTCACCTTTTAACAAAGAAAGAAGATTTTTTGGATCGCAACATTTATTCTGAAGAGTGTTTAATAGTTGCGAAGAAACGGTCATTGTATTCAAATACGAACATTTCTCTTCTAATAAGGTTTTGTTCTCTTCTAATAAGGTTTATATTCTCAAGCCGGCTTTAGTTAAAGAAGAAGTAAGTTGAGATATTTCATCATTAAAAAAATTTCGGTCGTAAATCAGTTGGGTATTCTCTTGAAAAAGGGCATCAAAATTATCAAGAGCACACGAATGAAGATTAGATAAGTGGGAGAATTGGTTCAAGAGGCTTGCATGCTTGGCTTGATATTCTGTTGCATCTGATTCATGGCGAAGTACCAACATTCTACATTTCTGGATGGATTCTATAAAGGGGAATGGGTTTTAACGGGTGTTTCAAACATATGAAGAATATAAGTAAACAAAAGGGGAAAATATGAAGATAATAATCATACCTTTTAATTCATCATTCCTTTTGCAAAGGATCGCACAATCAAGAGAATCATTTTGAAGCTGATGATTCTCTTTACGGAGATTCTCACATTCTGATCTTGAAGACTTCAGAGATTGGCGAAGCAATTCAACTTCTTTTTCCAAGGATTGATGTGAAATATAAATATCAGGATTGATGAAACTATTTAACGCTTCGCAAAACTCATACTGCGAACGAATATTAGTAGACTTCGCAGTACTATTCAAAACCTCAGATAACATTCGGAAAGTTGAGTAAATTCCATCTCGAATTTCTTGAGGAAGAGGAGAAGAATTTGAAGGAATAAGAGAAAGTTGTAAATTGTTTGGAGCAACAGCACTCAAAGGATTGGGAGTTAAGATAGGTTTTTAAAGAGAAGAGGTTGAAAAAGTATTTTGCGAGGGTTGATCCTGAAGAAGTGTTGATAAATTGACATTTGTGGGAGACTGAAAACTGGGTAATGGAGTAGAGGCAGGAGTTTGTGAAGAAGTGCTTTCACGAGGAGGAGAGGGAAATTCCTTATCAACCTCAGGAAGGAAGTCATCAATTGAAATTATTTGTGTGGGTTTAGTCACTCGAGATCTCTTGTTGGGGTTTCATTTTTCACCAACCTATGAATCAAAATGTAGATTAAAAACTGAGGCAACAATATATTGTTTAAAAAAGAAGACAGAATATTTTAACTACCTTTTGATTCTCGGATTTTCTTCTTCGAAGATTAGGGCTTGAATTTCTGGTTGGAGGTTTCACCTGAGGAATAGTTTTAATGAAACAAACCAAAATCAAACAATAAATTATACAGAAATCAAAGTAGAAAACAAGTGAAAGACGCAGAAGATAGAAGAAAATTACCTTGGAGAACTCATGATGATATAAACAGGAAGAGAAAATGGTAACGGAGAGTGTGATAAGAAGATAAATTTGCAGAAGTAAAAAGATAAAGTAAGAAAAAGATAAGGAAGAGAATATAAAAGAGTTTATATAAGGGAATAGATAGAAAAGGACGGTTACAAAAGACGTGTCCAAATTCTAAAAGAATAAGTAACGGTTATGTTCTCACGATCATTTCTTCTTCGCAGAATTGACATGAGAAGAGGCAAGATGTAGGTACCGAATATCGCAAGACATTAGCTTACGAACATCGTAATAAATATAAGAGGAAAGAGTTACAAAACAATGCGATGATAGAGGAAGCACGGGGAAGTATGAAAGATTCGCGAGCATAAAATAATCTTGCGAAGATATGTTGCGATACTTCGCAACACATATACAGTTGTGCAAATTCTACTATAAATAGGAGTTCAAATGTAAAATTCAAGAGGTTATTTTAATGAGTGTTAGAAAATATCTTAGGAAAGAGAATAGAGAAAGTTGTAACTATTCTAGTTCCATTTAGATACTTCTTTGTAATCAATTGAGAGAATTAATAAGAAAATGGTCATTCAACATCAAGAACTTCTTAAGTTTTACAAATTATACTGAGGGTGTAGTTGTAGGTTATTCTGAAACTACACTAGGATCAAAAGGACGGAATGGGATGGTAGAACGGTCATGCAACAATAGCAGTGGTTAGATGAGTTAGACGACTACACGTTGAGAACGGAAGAAAAGGATGGTAAAATGGTACGTATTTTCTTGGCACATCCAGAAATGATCAAATTGGCTCAGTGTTTTCAAGACAAACAAATATAACATGCCGTTGTTGAACATTTCTTGTCACACTTCAGACAAAAACAAGTTTACAATTGCATGGGGTTTAATGGATCATGAGAACAACGTGTGTTTTATTTGGATGTTGGAGATGTTGAGGTCCATTTATAATGGGGATGATTTTCCAAGGGTTATTATAATGGATAAGGATCAAGCCTTAATGCATGAAATAGCGGTTGTGTTTCATGAAGCCCGAAACTTGCAATGTACGTGGCACATTCAAGGAAACATAAAACACAATTGCCATCTCCATTTCCAAGCTAAAAAACCAAAGAAGGGTACCAAGAGGTCGAAGGAAGAGGATGAGCGCATTAGTAAATTAACCGTGGAAGAATAATAGGAAGAGAAGAGGTTATTTGATGAAAAATGGAAGGAGGATGGAATAATTTGGAAAATGTTCATGAAAGCATGGGAAAAGATCGTTTGGTCGAAGACCGAGGAAATTTACGAGGAAACTTGAAGAAATTTGAGGATGAATATGGCAAGGACTACCCAAAACCGGTTGAGTATTGTAAAACACAGTGGTTAACGATGAAGGAGAGGTTTGTGTTTGCATGGACATATGAATGTCGTAATTTAAAGAACGAGGCGACAAGCATAGCGGAGGCGTCTCATGGCCGGTTAAAGAAAATACTTATAGGTAGTCAAAATGGAGTTGTGTCGACCCAAGAAGCAATTCATGAATTCACCAATCATGATCTCATTAAGATTAAGGGTTCTATGAAATTTAGTGTACATAAATTCCCGACGGAACATGAAAAGGAAAGATTGCTTCAAAGGGGCAGTGTTCATAAAGTTTCAAGATGGGAAATAAATCACATGATGAAACAATTGAAGTTATATAAAGATTACGATGACGATAATACGGTTTGTGTTTGAAAAGATATGATAGGTATTGGTCTCCCATGTCGACATAAAATGGGTAGGTATGTCGATGTGATTAAAATCAATGATATTCATCAATTTTGGAAGCAATTAAATTTCACTCCAAGCACCCCCGTAGTTGATGGTCCGTCGTTCTTGGAGTCAAAATTGTGTGCAAGAATAACCGAGCATTATGCTACTTCCAATGGCGCCAAGAAGCAAGTATTGATGCATGATTTGGAGCAAGCTCTTCACCCTAGTTTAAGGGAGGTTGATGAACCTATTAAGCAAAAGGGGGCGGGTAGGCCCACCGAAGTGTCGAGGACCATTGGAAGAAAAGAATTGAAAGAGTATTTGTATAATAAAAGAATATTGTGTAGGCATGAGCGTTCGGAATCCGAATTTGAGGATGAGACGTAACCCAAGAAAAGATCAAAGAGGACCAACCGACCGACAAGTGGGGCCAAATCTATCTACGAAGCCTTCTCAAGTATGTCAAGCCGAGGTGGTGGAAGAAGTTGTGTTAGTAGAGACCTAAACTACCTCCGTAGTTATAGATCAAATGAGAAACTCCCAAGAAACAAAATCAACGGAAATGGTGAATATAAGAGAGAAGTATGGTACTCTTCGTTGTCCTAGGGATTTTCATGGAAGACCCACACGATCAAGGTACACAATTATAGAAGAATATATGAAACAACTCCCTCCCCTCATTGTTCCATTTGTTTTGTCCACCGACGAGGTGGATGGGGATGGTAATTGTGGGTTTCACGTTGCTACGGAACAAATTGGTAACTTTGGAGAGGTCGTGGACGAAGATTTCACCGAATGGCAATATTTAAGAACTAAAATGGAGGTACAACTAATAAAGAACAAGGATTTCTATATGGGGATGATGAATCAAGGAGATAGACACGATAAAGAGCTAGAGTTCAAAAACTTAGTTGCTCGTGCAAAGTGCCGAAAGGGATTGAAGACTATCGGATCCAAGTATTGGATGAGAATGTCTTCATGTGGATATCTCTTAGTGGAAGTTTTGAATTGCGTGGTACATTTCTTTGTTCCTCCTAAGTATAGACATTCCTTTACGTTTGAACCTACAAGGACGGTTTGCGATGATTCAGTTAAAGATAGAAGAATTGTGATGGCATTTGTGAATGAGATGCATTTTATCGGTTTAAGAGTAAAGAGAGATTGCCCATTACCTTCGTTTTGTGGGGCGACGGATTACTTCCCAACGAATCATTGTAAGGATTGGTTGAAACAATATGAGACCAACATGTTGGATTGGGATCGCGTCATGAAAATCAACTTTCCGGCTCGAATTGGTTCCCTCGGATGATGAAGATGAATGATCGTTACTTGCGAGAGATGTATTTTTTGGAATTTTTTGGAATGATCTATGAAGTATAAAGCCATAATCGGTGGTTATATTATAAATATATCAACCGATTATACATGATTTTGTAAACAGACTCAATCAATATTATAATCAGTTATTAAAATTTCTAATTTATCGTCCGATTGCAAGTCTAACAAAATTACTGAAATTTATTCCCCAGAATCGGTACATAACATCTTACATTAACATCTGATTGTCACCAAACTCTGAAGAAAAAAAATGAAATAATTTCCCAGAATCGGTAGACAACGTAGAGCATATACTTACGATTATTACCAAACTCTGACATAAAAAGGTAAAAATCTCCCCAGAATCGGTAGACAATATAAAACAATAACTTCCGATTGTAATAATCAATCAATATTTATATTGTGGTCACGGACTTCAGGAATTCATAACTCCCATCATAAGTGAATTCTTCACCTTTTTCCACCAAGTACTGTCTTTTTGCGAGTGCCTCCTACATAAACAAACACAAAATAATTCTAAATTCGTTTTAGTAAGAAAGATTAGACAAACAGTGTTAAAAATAAAGAATTTAGTACTTATGTGGCTAGTGTTAAACATCCTCTTTTGTATCGTTATCTAATCATTTACCCCTTTTTGGACAAGTCGGAAACGATCATGAACTTGTTGGAGTGATATTTGCTTTGGATTTCCATACTCTCGTACAAATTGGCTATATACCCTCGCCCAAAATACTTTGATTGTTAACCTTCCCGCTATGACATCTTCACGTCTTGTTTCATGATACCAAGTTTTCACAATGACCAAATCTTCAGCTGCGTCAAACGTTGCCATGCTAGTAAGTTGAGATATAGAATGAATTAACAAGAGTAGACGATGGAAAATCTATTTGTAGAATACACGATGCTATATATGTGTTGTTTGCTGCATAGATAAGAAGAGTTTACCCTCCTTATATAGATGAGAGTCCCAACGTCTTTTTTTTTTTAAAATGGCCGTTGATGCGTACTTTACAAGACTGTACTGAAGTTGCGTACTATTATTACATATAATCGGTAGAAAATTATTTAACCTAAGATACTGATTATGTATACTCGGAATCTTAGGATACTTGTGTACCTACCGATTATAGCATGTTTTGTCAAAAGGGTACAAAGTTTCATTAGAGTGGTATAGTCGGAGGTTTATCAATATGTATTAGCTACCGATTTTGTGTGGTTTTCGAGGCACGACTAGTTTCTTTTGAACGAAATAGCCGTTGGAGTATAATCGGTAGTTACATAAATAAAAAAAACTTCCGATTGTCATAATTTTTAGGAAATTCATTACAGTATCACCTCAACATCATCTTAATTTTACGTTGAACTGCCACAAATTCTATTACAATGTATTGTGATTAGCGTCGTGGACGTGTTAGACGAGTCCTAAACGGATTAAATCTTTCCATTGCCATAAGGATTCTAAAATGAGCTTCATAACGGAAGCTTGATCTTTTCCATCTCCGCCATTCCCCGAGAGATTGTTCTATAACCTCATCATTGGTTGCACCCCTCAATCGATATTGATTCACAAGATAAGTTAAATTGACAAATTCTCCGACACGTCCGTTTATTGAACCAATTCGGCAGAAAAGATCAGCAGAGTGACGGTTGTTTGGGTTACCGGTGTCGGCGCAGAATTTTTCGTGAATTCTCCCCAAATAACTCATACTCATTATGCCTCCTTGCCTCCGTTCTGCTCCCCGTCTCAGATATAATTGAACGTAGCGCCTACATAAATATAAATCTTTTTCAATCGTGAACTCCGTTGGATTAATGAATGGTTGGGCCATTATGTTGAAGATGAAGTTGGAGAGAGTTAAAAGGTATTTGTGTTCCATAGAGGATAAAATGATACAATCCTTATATAGCCTTTATATAGAGTTTAGAGTTCCAATGGCTCTTTTTTGTTAGGGCAACTGTATAATCGGTAGCCAAATAAGGTATTTATCTACCGATTATACAGTTGCCCCAAATTTTGTTTTGGGAGAAATCTCAAATTTTCCGAATTTGAGAACTATAATAATCGGTAGTTAGTATGACTACCGATTATAAAGTTGCCCCAAATTTCTTCTTTGGGAGATACTATAATCGGTAGAATAGTGAGGATATTATTACTACCGATTGTTATAGGACCAAGATTCACGTTTGGCACGAAATCTATACTAATCGGTAGTCAAATAGCGTTAACAACCTTCCGATTTAGTGTTACACAATCAGACACTAAATTTCTTCTGATTATATTAGGGCATTAACGTAATCTCCACGTTTTTGGACATCCCTTAACGTGGCATGTGGGTTGGGAATAAAAAAATCGCCCCTAATTGCGATTGAGTCGCCCCTAAAAGCGGAAACTTTTTATAGCTAATATATCATAAAAATCGAAATGGTCGCCAACCATTTTAGAGGGTGCGTTGTTTGTGAGGGGCATGTCAAGTGTGAGATTGCAATGCAAATATGTTGGTGACAAGAAACATAAGAAAAATCAAGGATGGTACATTTTTGGCGGGACTCTAAGTGGGGCTCTGCTTGGGCCCGTTACGCTGCTTGTTGAATGCACAGGGCAATTAGTTGATTCAAGTCATACAAAGTCGCAAGACCACAAGCTTTGCCGCTTTGATGACATGCGACCGAAAGCGAAAGTTTTCAGCCAAAAGTGTGGCCAAGAAAACCACGTTTTCAATCTCCCCTCCTTTAAACGGCTAAGTCATATAAGTTCTCACGTTGCACGGTGAATGTGATACCCTCCTCAAATTAAATTAGATAAAAGCTTTCAACTAGAGTAATTATAGAGAGGACAAGTGGCGGGACTCTATTGTTTGGAGCATTAAAACATGAATAATACTCTGTTTACACCCTGCATTTAACCCCCCGTTAGTAACACCGTTAGCAAAAACGTGGGTATACAAAACTTATGTGTGAATTTACACCTAATTAAATAACTTACACTTGGTTTACACCAAATACTTAACTGGACGTTTGGTAGGTAGACAATACTTTCGTGAAAATTAACACTGTCATCTATGTTTTCTTACGGGGAAAAAAAGTGAGATTGATTTCCCACGAATACTGAAATTATTTTCTTTGGTCTTTACAACCCTAATCGCCTGCCACACCTCTTCCTCTATGTGCTGTCTTTCTCTTATGTTTCTCTTCTGCAGCTCCGAATCAGTGCCCACACTAACCCAAGTTTTCAAATGGATGATTCTGTTATAGATGGTCCTGTTCAAATTGGGGATCAAATGCATGAGCAATTCAGGGGAGGGGGGTGGTTCTTCATTAAATTGAGGAAGATGAGGAAAGTTTGATTGCGCAAAATCCAATTGTGGAGATGCTGCTGTTTCTTCAAAGGTATTTTCCTATTCTTGTTGAATATTCAACACCAACTTAGTCAAGTGTTCACACCTATCTAGATTAACCTAGAAATATCTAGGATGTCTAGAGTCAATGTTAGACAATTAACATGTGTAAAATGAGTGTTCTAGAGTTAGACAAATCAAACAAGAATACTAGATTGTCTAGTAGTTGGTTTGGTAAGCCTCCATAGGCATAGTTGTTAGCCTCCAAAGGCATAGTTGTTAGCCTCCATAAGCATAGTTGTTAGCCTCCAAAGGCATAGTTGTTAGCCTCCATAGGCATAGTTCTCTTCTTCTTTTGTAGCCTATAAATAGGCATGTTGTATTCATTTGTAAGTAAGTAAGAAAGAAAGAATCAATCAATCAAAAATATCAAATAGATTGTATTCCACCAAGATTAATATCAATGTAGTCTTTACGCTTTCGCGTTTATGTTCTCCTCTCTCTTGTTCGATCTTTAAGATGGTATCAGAGCAAGGTGAGAGGGAGAGAGGAGAGGAAGAGAAGTTATATGTTTTCCTAAAGAGTTTCTAAAGTTGCAATAAGAAGGAGAAAGAAAACTAAAAAAAAAAAAAAAAATAGTTGCGCAATATTCTGATGGTTATTGTGACAAGTTTGAAGCTAGAAGTCAGGTGAAGGAGAAGTTTGATGTCGTTTGAATTCACGGTGAAAATCGAGCTTAGGGCATGTTCTTGATGCCGAGAAAACATGGCAGTCGAGATACTAGTGCCGAAAAAAAAAATGTTACCGATGTTTTTTGATGAGAAGAATCAAAGATGGTCATAAAGTCCAAGCTTGAGCTGTTTAGGGTTTGTTTGTGACGGCGTCGCTGCTCCAAAGAAATCGAAGAAAAAAATGTATTATGCTTAGCTGGTGAAGGCGTAAGGATTATTGCTATCTTGCAGCTCCGTCGCTTGTGGTTTTAAAGCCATGCTCGTGATCTTGAAGAAGAAGAAGAAAAAAAAAAAAAAAAAAATCGAAACAAAGAAGAAGTTGAAGGTGATTTAGATGGGCTGAAAGCCTCAAAGAAAATAGAGAAGATGCAGACAAGATGTTTGTTTAAATGCAAGGATGATCATGGAAACATAAGTGTGACAATAATTGTCACAGCGTTGCAAATCTGTTACGAATTCAGAAATGTGGCAAATCTGGATAGCGTGACAAAATTGTAACAGCAATATAACAAAAATAAGAATAGTCAGAGCTTGTGGCAGAAGCTTGACGAAATGAAAGATTGTGAGAGAATCTGGATAACCAAAGAAGTGTTACAGTTTTCGAACAAAAGCGTGACTGGAACAAAGATGAATAGAAGAAGAAACAACAAAAATGTTGTGAAGAAACGGAAGCAATCACCAAGTGGTGATGAGATAGAGAACAACAAAAGTGGGTGAAAATCCTATGAGTTGTCTAAAGAGTACAAGAAGTATTTTACTGATACGAAGAGGACCGCAATGTCCCTAAACTACGATGGAACCCGTATGTTCTAAAACTACAAAGAGGACCGCAATGTCCCTAAACTACGATGGAACCCGTATGTTCTAAAACTACAAAGAGGACCGAAATGTCCCTAAACTAAGAAGGGGACCATAATGTCCTTAAACTTCCGAAGAGGACCGAAATGTCCCTAAACTACGAAGGGGACAATAATGTCCTTAAACTTCCGAAGAGGACCGAAATGTCCCTAAACTTCCGAAGAGGACTGAAACGTCATTAAACTATGAAGAGGACCGAAACATCCTTAAACTCCGAAGAGGACTGAAACGTCCTTAAACTATGAAGAGGACCGAAGCATCCTTAAACTATGAAGGGGACCGAAACGTCTAAGATAAAGAGAAGTTGGAAAGTAGGTGTTGAGGGGGAGTGTTGAATATTCAACACCAACTTAGTCAAGTGTTCACACCTATCTAGATTAACCTAGAAATATCTAGGATGTCTAGAGTCAATGTTAGACAATTAACATGTGTAAAATGAGTGTTCTAGAGTTAGACAAATCAAACAAGAATACTAGATTGTCTAGTAGTTGGTTTGGTAAGCCTCCATAGGCATAGTTGTTAGCCTCCAAAGGCATAGTTGTTAGCCTCCATAAGCATAGTTGTTAGCCTCCAAAGGCATATTTGTTAGCCTCCATAGGCATAGTTCTCTTCTTCTTTTGTAGCCTATAAATAGGCATGTTGTATTCATTTGTAAGTAAGTAAGAAAGAAAGAATCAATCAATCAAAAATATCAAATAGATTGTATTCCACCAAGATTAATATCAATGTAGTCTTTACGCTTCCGCGTTTATGTTCTCCTCTCTCTTGTTCGATCTTTAAGAATTCTTTGGTTTAAAATCTAAATCCAATTTGATTCCAAACCCTATTCTTAATTTGATTTCTGTTCAGATTAGGGTCTGTTGTTCGCATTAAGATAATATGGTATGTTTTTTTTCTCCAATAACAAATACTTATTGGGTGTTTGTCAAAATTCTTGAGGGAGTAGTTTTGCACAACTTAAAGTTCAGATGTACCAGTTGATTACTCCAAGTTTCCACGGATGCTGATGAGTCCTGCAAAGATTCAGGGAATGAGATATGACAAGGGCATTGAGATATGGCTAGAGTTATGACTGGGAACTATGTTAGCAACTAAGACAAGGAACAACACACAAGTGATGTAAGTGTTTGGGTTAAGGGCTGTTTCAGTGGTGCAGAGATGTCAAGGAAAGTAAGAAGTATTATCACATGAGTTAATTTGCTTTTGTGTTCTTGGTATTTTAGGTCAGGGTTCAGTTTTGTAAATTTTGTTGTGCTAGGTTTTGCAAGAATCTTGGCCAGTACTTTGGATTTGGGTTTGAAAAGCATGAACCACCACGCAAGTGCCAGATCCTTACAGGATGGAGGTTGGAAATTCTGCAAAAATCCCAGATTGTTATGATGAGAGATGGTTATTAACGTACACGGCTACACGCTATTTTACACGAGGCATGGAAGATCAATTTGGATGCACGGAATGTAAGTATGATCTGTATAATGTTATTAAGGATGAGTATGGTAAGTTGTTGAGGCAGGGTTACACTGGAGGCTTGAAGTTTTGCTACGATAAGATCCAATGCAGGGTAAGAGAAGGCTTCAAACGTATCAAAAGAGACGCCTATCTTAGATAGAAACTATTGTGCCTGTCAAAATCTACGTTTTTGATGTCACCTATACTGCGAAAAATGGGAATGGTTCGGATAACCTGTAAGGTAATGCATACACTCTTCTTTGTTTACAAATTAATATTTTTATTTGACATATTAGCCAAACTTCATTTTATCTTTTGACTATGTACGTATTTGAGTATTAGATAAAAGAAAAAATGAGACAAGTGTTATGTATTGCTTTTCTTTGGTTCTCAGTCCTTTAGAATGGGCACCCCTGTCTCCTTGGAATAATGCTTAAAAGGAAAAATTGTAGCTTTACATGTTTTGTTGTTTATGAACCACTCCCTGCCTCCTTCTTTGGTTCGTATAACAACAAAACTAAATGACTGACTGTGAACTGTTGCTGGAATTTTATATCTTCTGGAGGGATCCAGCTGATACAACAATTATAATAACAAACCAAACTACATAGAAATGATTTACAAACAATAGAGGCAGATATAAGGTACTACCATATTTTTCTGTTCATTGAGGTAAGGTTTTTACAAGATTGCAGATTAATATTCTTACTTCTCTATATGGTTCATGTTATGTAAAACATGCACATTAGAGAATTAGAAAGGTTTGAATGCCCTTACGGACTGTCAAGGTGTAAGTAGTTGAAGAGTTGATGGGTCATTGAGGTGATCAATGGGATTGCATACATGTTCGACACATAAAATGCAGATCGAATACTATTTTAAGTTTGGCTAAGAAAATTATTGAATTTGTACCATTAGTATCCGTATGTGTACGGTGTGCAGGTGCATAATTTTTTTTCCTTGAAAACTTGCAGTATCTTGGCTTTTTTTTTTTAATTGTATATATGCTTCAATTTTGCCCCATATTTTTTCCCTCAAATAAGACTCATGTCTTGCTTTAACACCCTTTTTTCTTCTGTAAGTGCTCTAATCTGACTATGGAATTACAACAATTCTCCTTGGAGAAGGTTCAATGTGGGTATATCTTTGTTCGATGCGACGTTGAACTTGGTCTTTGGCCAAGGTTCTCAAATTTTTCTTTTCTTTTTTCCTGTTCATAGATTATGTGGATGCTGCATGATAAATTAATCACCTGCAACAGAAAATGTGATAATAAACATGGGGAGCGCAAGACCCCTGCCTATTGGTAAGGAGCTAAATGACGCAACTTAGTACTATTTGCTTTTTGTCGTTGTTTTATTCCACCATCTTTAGCTAATAGTCCAACTTTTATTGGGATTCAATTCCCATGCATGGTGAAAGGACTTGATTCTTAGAAATAACACACTTGGGTTTTGCTTCTGGGATTGGTTCTCCTACTGGTTGCTGGTACTTTAAATAACATAGAAGCACAAAATGATATTGTTGTTCCAACTGGGTAGAGGAGCAGCCTTACTTTGCCAGTATCATATCCATGGCCAAACCTGCCACTGGGGGTGTGGAAGCTAATAAGGCAAATGTGGTGGGAAAGGAAAGAAATGAAGGTGGTCTTGGTATTAAATATTTTATTGAAGGTCTCACCATGTCCGTCATTTTAGTGTCTTTGTTTTATTAAGAGCTCACATTTTTGCTTGAAAGATTATATGTAAATTTGAAAGTAAATACGTAAATCATCATGTACGGAAGAAAATTGAGTAAATTGATGTATCATTAAAACAATTTGAGAACAAAATAAAAAATCATATGATTTCGTGTATTGGGGCGAGGACGAGGCGAAACCGAGTCATATACCAAATCAAAAATGTATCACACCAAATCCTAAACGACAGGGCGAGACAAATCTGATCCACACCAAATAAAAAAAATGATAAGCATGTATCAGGACGGGCAAGGCGAAGCAAAACGGTTTTTGGATTCGCCCGTTGCGTAGCATGGGCACAAAATCTAGTTTTTTTAAATTTATCTTTGTATTATCCAAGACAAGAGTAGCTCATTTTAGCTCCCCATACTGTTGTGATAGTCAGCTTATTCCAGTAAAAAGTAAATTTATACCATATGAAAAATTGTAATTAAGCTCTCTTTAATCTTTCACCATTTGATGGCTTATGCAAGAGAATGTACTAGTAAATGAAAAGGAACCAAATTGTTCAGGAATTTGGAACTGTAAATCCCTAAACAAAAATTAGCTTCATCCTGCTAAACAGGTTAGCTTCATCTTGCTCCATTCTTCATCTTGCTTATACGGCCATTTTTTTGTAAAATCTAAGTTATTAATTGACACAAAAAGATTGGAAATGGTTAGGGCCGAAAAACCAAAAATATCCCTCCCTTTTAGTCCAATTACTATAATTCCTTATGTATCCTATTTTTTTAGGGGTATAATTGGAAAACAAACTTTAATATAACATATCTAAAAATCCGTTCCTTGGAATTTTACAAATTTTATCTCGTTGGTAAGCTAATAAAAAAACCTATCCAACGAGCATAAACAACAATATCAAATTTTGAGTTTTTACGAAAAATTCGGAGGTATTTATCTTTTTAGGCATAATTTTAGAAAATTAAATGTAATGTATATTCATTATACAAACCACCATAAAGAATACATAATACTTTATGTAACCATATTTTGGTTTATGCATCAACAAATTTTCTGTTGCAACTAATAAAACGATGTACTCCCTCCTTTTCAAGAAAAGTGATACTTTCATTTTAGGCACAATTCTCGAAAATTAAATGCATAGCCATTATACAAACCACCACAAAGGATGCATAACACATCATGCAACCATATTTTGGTTTATGGATCGGCTAATTTTCCGTTTTAGAAAAAACTTTCACATTCTGTTTCAGAAAAAGTGATCCTTTCTCCCCGTTTCGGGAAAAAGTGATACTTTCGCCCCGTTTTGGGAAAAGTGATACTTTCGCCCCGTTTGGGGAAAAGTGATGCTTTCGGGTGAGCTTGAAAACTACGAAGTTGGTACCGTAGTGAGAAGGTGAGGTACATGAGTATTGTGGAGATACGTAAGTTCACTCTATCCAACTGAACAACATATGAGCTCCCATTTTTTCTGATAAAATGATAACTTCATATTTCAGCAGAGCCCAAACGATGAAAGTCCCAAAAGAAAGTACACACATAAGTATTATCATGTTCTTTAGCCTTTCACCCCCAACACTGGTACCAAGAACACCTAAAGTTACTTGAAATCCTCAAGCGTGATAAACATATATATCCAGAATTATCTCACACATATCCAAAAAAATTGTTAAAGTTACCTCAAAGCCTCAAACGCGATCAACATATATATCTAGAATTATCTCACATTTAGATGACGTATCCACAAAAAAATAAACTTGGTTTCCGTGATCTCGGAGTTTAGGTTATCTTAATTGAACAATAACTTCATCTTTAACTCTTAAAGATATTGTTCAATTAATATGTGACACATATTGGGGAAAATAGGAAAGCACAATAGAGACATAGTAATCATCAATCAAAACGCATTCGATCTTCTTGGTTGTATTAGAAGCTGCATAAGTGAAAGTCACAAATTCTCATAGCTCTGCCCAAAATCATCATGTTTTCTCATTCCAACAACATAACAGTTTAGAATGAAAATACAAAAATGTTTATTGTTTTCTCAGGAAGAGAAAGTGGCTAGCGGTGCGTTTGGCATGTACCAATGGCACACGCGACTATTGGGCCAAGTTGTGGGCGCTAGCTGGGAATAGCGGTTTGAAAATAGGAATTGGCTAGCGGTGCATGTTGGCATGTGCCAACGGCACACACGGCTATTGGGCCAAGTTGTGGGCGCTAGCTTGGCATAGCGGCTTGAAAATAGAAATTGGCTAGCGGTGCGTGTTGGCATGTGCCAATGGCACGCACGACCATTTTGGCCTAGGTTACACTATTTGCAAGCCTACGGAGCTACTTTGGCATGTGCCAATGGAATAGCGACTTGGAAGATGGATAGTGGTGCATGTTGGCATGTGCCAATGGCACGCACGGACATGTTGGCCTAGGTTGCACGGTTTGCAATCCTAGCTAGGGAGCTACTTTGGCATGTGCAAATGGCATATCGACTTGGAAGATGGCTAGTGGTGCGTGTTGGCATGTTCCAATGGCACGCACAGCCATGTTGGCCTAGGTTGCACGGTTTTCAAGCCTAGGGCGCTACTTTGGCATGTGCCAATGGCATAGCGACTTAGTTTGGCATGGTTGCTGCAGTATGCAGTTTGGTTTTGGCATCATTGCCATGGTGCGCAGTATGCGGCTTGGTTTTGGCATCGTTGCCATGGTGCGCAATATGCGGCTTGGTTTTGGCGTCGTTGCCATGGTGCGCAGTATGCGGCTTGGTTTTGGCGTCGTTGCCATGGTGTGCAGTATGCGGCTTGGTTTTGGCGTCCTAGCCATGGTGCGCAATATGCGGCTTGGTTTTGGCGTCGTAGCCATGGTGCGCAGTATGCGTCTTGGTTTTGGCATCGTTGCCATGGTGCGCAGTATGCGGCTTAGTTTTGGAATTAGGGTTCTGTGTCGAAAACCCTAATCTGGTATTTTGAAAAAATACCACTATTAATTGTTGATACCTGAATTAAATGCTCTTAGTTAATGTGTTGCTGGTAACACTAGGTCATGGGGTTTTACGATTTTACCCCTTGTCTAAAATGTACCATCAACATTAAGTCCCCTGCTTAGCTCGGAACAAGAGCTTTGTTGCGAGGTAAGCATGAGATGGTGCCAAGACAAAATCTTAAAGTGAAGTGGGGAGATTTATCTGACCTTTTTTCTGAGATGCGAACTGGATTCGGTATCCTTATCCCTGGCAGTTTTGCGTGAATCGGGAGGATGGCACAAATTTGCGGAAACAGGAAGCTTGGAAGTATTGTGTAGTTGGCGCGAGTTGAGAAGCTGAGCGTGCTAGCTGATAGGATTTGGCGCAAAGTTTGAGAAGATGGTGCGGTAGGACCGGCGCAAATTGAGCATGCTAGCTTGGACGGTACTGGTGCAAGGTTGAGAGGCTGGCATGGTGGGACCGGTGCAAAGTGAGCATGCTAGCTTGGGTAGTACTGGTGAAAGGTTGAGAGGCTGGCATGGTGGGACCGGTGCAAAGGGGAGCGTCCTAGCTGGTTGGGAAGACTTGATAGGTGTAGAATACACCTAATTTACTATCTAAGAGTTTATGCTTTCTTTGCTATTTTTCTTGTAAATTATGTATTTTACGTGTGTTTTTGAGCTATTAGGTACTCGGGAGTCGCACGGAAGAAAAGAAGGAGAAATCACCCAAATTGGGCAAAAAGGGCAAAATTGTCATTTCATAGGGAGAGCATTATCTGGAGACCGGTAATGGTTAAGGGGAAACTCTTTTGGAGGTATACTAAACGCAAACCAGCTATGGTTAAGGGGCTCTCATTCAGGGTACCCCTTGTCACTTAGAAGTGGATGTTACTATCACTGGATAGCCCTTATCATTTAGAAGAGGTTGTGAATATCACTGGGTGGCTGCAATTGGGGTGCAAATAACCAACCCAATGATTGACCTAACCCTAAAATCAAGAATTCCATCATTCGGTCCTAAAACTAAGAAAAGAAGAAAGTTGTTCCTAGAAATAAATCGAGAAAGAGAGAGCTGATGATACTTAAATCGAGATGATGTTCTAAATCGAGAGAAATCTAAAATTGAGAAGACAAATTGTGTGTCTGCTCAACAGACCGAGGGTGTGAGAAGATTACAGCGAGATAGAGAAGGAATTCCATGGGCTGGTGATGCTCCTGCTTAGAAGGGGATCTGAGCACGACAGATTGAAGAGGTGATGAAGCTCGAAAAATTTGAGAATTAGGGTTCTGTTGCTGCTGGAAATGGTGAGAAATCAAGAACAAACGAGGAAGAATCGATGGGTTAATGGCAGAACTAGAAACTAGGGTTTATGGTGGATTGGAAATGACAAATTATAAAATGGGTCTGTGATGAGTTAGGGTTGAGATTTGAGAACCCAAATGAGTCTATTGTTGTTCAATTTAAGCCATGAAGAATTAGTAACTGAAATTGAACCGTGAGATGGGTTGGTGGTGGTTTCTGGAAAGAAGATAGGAATGGTGGTTGCCGTGACATGAGCTATTGATCTTTGTTAATGTCACAGGGGAGAAGAAAAGATGAAGAATTGATGCTCGGGTCTGCAATGAGAAATAGTAATGGATGAAATGGAGAGTGTGATGTTGTTACGGGGGACCTAAAGTTGCAAAGTTTTGCACAAATGGTGATGGCTAACTGCAGCTGAAATTCAAGGGAAGATTTGAGAGGTTGCAGTCTTAGAGAATGGAGTTGCTACTAGAGCTACAGATGAGCTGTGGAGTTGCATTAACCAAATTGCAGAGAGGGACTTGTTATGTTGCAGGGCAATGATCCTGGTGGGTGAGCTGATATTGCAGGTTAAGATGTGGGCTATGTGTGGGTGGCAAGGAAGTAAGCTGTTCTGCAGTTGAGGAGAAGAATGGAGGGTTTACTGGCAAGGCTGAGTTGAGTAGGAGCTTGCAATAAGGGAGAAGTGGTAATATGCAGTGAGAATAGAAGCTGGAATTGAGTTTCAGGGGTTGGAATGAATGTTGAATGTAATGAGTTGGAACTGACAGATGACAGCCATCATGGATGGGTAGCAGGACTGGCATGGCCATCTTGGCTGTGAACAGTTCTGGCTTGTGCAACAGCCTTTGTCAAAACAAGTCAGCCGAGTTAGCTAGCTGACTCGGTTCTGACTCAGTAACTCAGAACTTGACCCGCTGACTAACAGTTGACTGACGGTTGACTCCTTTGACCATTAGTCTTAACGGTTGACCAACGGAATATATCTTGACTGGAGGAGAATTTTCAGGTGGCCGACGTCGACAAATTCCGGCCAACTTCCAGCCAAAAACACAGTTTTCCGGTGACCAAAAATGCAGAATTTTGTATGGACTTCTCTCATGTGTGTGAAGACTTAGAAGTGGGAATTGGACGAAAACTTGGAAGTTTTGGAGAATTGGACTAGAAATTGGAATATGGCTCAAATTGGGAAAGTGGTGTTCTTTTGGAATGAGGATTCTTTTCCTACAAAGATATGGAGAGTATTGAAGCCTATAAATAGAGGAGTTCTCTACAACTTTTTAACACACATCTACTTTTGAGAAGGAGTTAAAGTGCACAAGGATTGGAGGAAGGAGCAACCATCATCTTTGCAATAAGTTTTTTCTTTCTTCCTTAATTATTATTATTATTGTGTGAACTCCAAATTATGAGTAGCTAATTTTCTTATTGATTGAGGATGAATTCCTAGTTCTTAATATTTGATTTGAGTTTTGTTTCAATTCTACTTTGAAGTTTTTCATATGATTATCGTTTGTTTTTGTTAATATTAATGTTTATGATTGATTGATAGGTTGTTTGGAGTGCACGCTAAATTGACTTGTTAATTTAATCTAAAGCTAGTGAAAGTTAGGGAATACGTAATATTTTCTTGACTCTTGACACAAGTAGAAAACACAAGACCTTGCGGAGGGATTCCGTGGAGCAATTGTGTGTGAAAACAACGCTAGAAAGTGGACCAAGCGAACCGAGTCTAACTACTAGTACTAAACCTAAGTTCATAAATCTTAATGCATTCGGGGAATTACATCTTGTAAGCGAACCTCAAGGTGGTTCTTTTGAATAGAATCCGATAACTAAGCAGACTTGTTACTCGGTGAAATAAGGAATTTTGGGGTTAGCTAAGCGAACCTGCTATACCTACGGTTGGTGATAATCTATGACTAATAACAAGTGGAAAAGAACATAACTTTAATCATTGTTTTGCAGCGAAGAAGGATTCCTTGATCTATTCTCTCTCATTGATTTCAACTTACACTTTTAATTACTTTGTTTAATTCTTTTGCTTTATAAATTTTACAACCAATACCCCCCTTTTTGTGACAATTTTACAACTAGAATCTCTTGCTCCTCGTGGGATCGACCTTGACTACCCTATATTACTCTTTAATTAGGTAGTAAAGTATTAATTAATTTTTTGTGGTTACGACACACGTACAAGACTCTGAAACCCTAATTGGCGCCCGTCATTGGAATTGCTGTAGAATCCTCATACAAACTCGGATTTTGACGGTCCGCATATGTATCCTTAAGCCCAGAAAATTTCCAAGCTTTAACAGAGAAGATTTTCGAATTCTGAGCTTGTTTAGGGGGTGATAAGTGCGAAATAGTAAACATCCATGAGGTTTTCAGAACTTTTCCAGGTTGCGTGTTGTCGGATGTTTTGGTCACCTTCCCTTGTCCGTTCATCCGATTGCCGTGATATTTTGGAAAAATTTAAGTGACTTCCATACGAAGAGAATGGTACATAACCCAATGCTAGATTCCACACCAATTTCTCTCAGTTCGTAATTGAACATATGGAAGTGTAGATTTCCCTTAGTTTCTTAGTTTTATGATCATACTGATTTTCCACGCTTGACCCATCCCATGTAATCTTCGTATTAAATTCTTAACAACGAAGTTGGGAATCATGGGTCTACTAATACGAGCAACCCTGGAGATGTTGAAGATGAATTACTTGTGCCTCCCAGTTATGAAGTATTGATTTCCAATGCAGTGGAAGTGGCGGAAATCTCAATTGAGCCTCAGATGGTGGAAACCGAATCGAGAACAATAGAAACTGCTTCGTCTGAAGTTTCCCCCATGCGCAACCTACTTTCATTAAATCTCCCTGAATACTCGTCCACAGGATTCGACATGATCCCATCGTACTCTTCTGAATGTGACAGTGGGATGCTCAAAAATTACTTGATGAAACATTCTTATAGTGCAAGCTTGAGACCCTCTACGACCCCGTAAAGTGTTGAAAGTATCTTCTTAGACAGAGAGGTAATGATATTCTTTCGATGCACCCTTAAGAAGTAGATGATCTTGTTGTGAGTATGGATTTTGGTTGATTGTGTCTTCTTGAGCTTTAACGGTGAAGGGGTTCCGTGTATATCCTCAGTCCCCAGTATGGTTTACATGTTTCCTTGTAGTATTGCTGATGTGGTGAAGCTCTGGTTGGTATCGACGAATGAGCGACAAAAGTTCTTGGTAGGAGATGTAATAAGATGAGACTATACTGTTGTGGTAACAAAGAAGGTTGTCTGGGATTGTGTGAGTTTCTATGGAAGTAAAAGAATTAGCTGGATGCGACTATGATCCTTGACACGGGAGCATGGTGACATGACCCTTTATAGGAAGGAGCGGTGTTGAAGCAACTTCGGTTTTTGGAGATGATATTGAAACTTAAGAGGCCAAACGTTAAAGCTTCGGCTTCGGATCCTGGAGCAGCTTGTGGAGAGAAGGCTGAAGCGGAGTGGCTGTTGGAGCGAATGTTAAAGCAGAGCGGCTGCTGAAGAGAATATTGAAATGGAGACGCTAGAGAATCTGCGTCAATCAGTGTGTTGTGAGTCTGGACCCCTCAAAGCGGACAGTGGTTAGGAGTCCCCGGTTTCGTCTATCAATTGCGCTTTGGTTTGGGAGTGGCTTCTCTGGTAGGAAACAGATGTTTCCTTAATGCAGTGCGGCTGAGGGCTGCAGATATGTCTCGACGTTGTGCCTTCGGGAAACATAAAATCTCACGTAAATGTTTCATCAGGGACCGCACATTTTTGTGAGCGAAGTCCCCAGAAATCATGTGTCTCTTGACAGGAAGAGAGTCTTCGTGAACCCAGGGGGTTTGATGATTTGCTTCGATTTTGGAGAACTCATTCCTGATCATTATATGTGATGAAGTCATATTGATGATTCCTCACTGGGCGTTCAAGTGCAATGCTAGAAGGAAGTAATTTCCCAGCACTGGGAAGATGCAAGTTGCTGCTAAGATGAAAGCTGGAAGTGCAAGTGTGACGCAAGATGTCAGTGCAGGAGGAGATGCAAGCTGCCGACGCTAGAGAACGCAAGTTTCCGGTGATAGACATTGAGCATAGAAGCTAGCACTGGAGAGACACCATCTGTTGGTGCTGACCAGGATATGGTATTGTGTCCGGCATGTGCGTGCTACACGTGTGGCTAACATGTACGTCCGGCAAGTGCGTCTGGTAAGCGCGTATGGAACCTTGGTTTCCAAGCGGTGATGATAGCGCCAGAGGCTTCTTTCCGTGGGATGATGTGTTAGCGGTAACGTGGTAGCAATAAAGAGTTGGAACTAAAGAAGGCGGTCCTCCAAATGACGAAGGATGTCTTCTTCGAGAAAAGTAAACCACTGTTGAATGGATTCTTTTACACTTCTGTCTTCTAAAATTCTTTTTTTTTTTTGAAAAGAAAATGAAACACTTGGCTTATGGTTTTGATTTTCTGTATTTCTGGGTTGATGGGCAAGTGTTACCTATGAGGGTTTTGGGTTATTATTCGGGATGAACTGTTTTAGGATATGGAATATATGAAAAGATGAATATTTGTATTTTAGACATAAAGTTCAGCCGGTTTTGATAGATAGCTGGTATCTGTTGAGGATATTGGATTATTTCTGGGATGAATGGCTTTGATACTATAACTCCGATTATGTTTTGTGAAGGGAATATTGCTTTTATGAAAGCGTGTGCTAGCAATAGCACAAGATCCAATAGTATGATGGTTTTATTGAGAACCCAAAAATAGATTGTATATCTTTCTTGGTCTAGACCCACTTACTTTATAGGTTTTGCTGTGAGAAATCCCCTTTTCCATGTAAAAGGCGGCTTTGCTGGTAGGATTTCCAGCAAGTCTTCAATCTCTGATAGCATGTTTAGTGGTTTTGCTGGTAGGATTGCCATCAAGTCTTCAATCGCTGGTAGCATCTTCAGCGGCTTTGCTGGTAGGATTGGCAGCAAGTCCCCCATCGCTAGTAGCAGCGGATTTGCAGGTAGAATTTCTAGTAATAAAGAGAGCGTCTTAGTCAGGCTTACTTGAGTTTGGAGTTTGGCAGGTGGCTTTGGCGAATCCTTTCCCAGTAGTAAAGTATTGATGGTAAGATGTTGACATGGTATCAAGTTATCCGGATTTTTGGATGCCCTCTCTGGCATTGACACGGGCAAGGGTGACGCTCCTAATTCCGTTTTGTTGTCGATTACCCACGGGCGCCCCAAAACCATGTCGTAATTTAGATTCTTGACAATGTAGAAAGTCCCACGCGTTACGATATTTCCTATGTTGATCCCAAGACTAGCGTAGCCAAGCGCATGCAGGTGATTCCTCTCGTGGTCTTTGATAGCCGATGGAGAGTGAGTGGCCTCTTGTTTTGTTACTCCTACCGCTTTCAGGGTCTTGAACGTAACAATGTTGAACTCTGAGGCTGCGTCGATGAGCGTGTTGCCGAACTCGGCATCCTTTAAGAGGGATATGGTGAAAAGTCCCCAATTATGCTTCTCAGCAGGGACGCCTGAGGGATGCGAAAGCGTCTCGACGTTGCTCCTTGGAAAGTAGAGGATTTCACATATGTGTTGCATCATGGACTGCACTGTTTCGTGTATGGAGTCCCAAGAAATTTCACAGTTTCTTATGGGAATTGGATCTCTATGTACTCTTTCATTCCTTAGTCGTAACTCCCTTGCCTCTATCCTTTCTTTGAAAATGATTTTCAATCTGTTGCAGTCGCTGGTTGGATGACTAACGAATCTGTGGTAGTGACAAAATATGGGATTTTCCATCTCCTCTTCAGTAGGTGGGCGCCGAGGAGCCGGTATCCTGATGACATCATCCTGGACCCATGTTTCCAGAAGTTCGATTACTTCCTCGATCGGAAAGGGAAAGTCCGAGTCGTCTCCTCTGGCTTCAGGGCGACGTTCAGAGGTCTTGGTTAGGGCCTTTCGCGGGGATTCCCTTTGTGCTGGGGCCGTGCGCCCAGGGTGTTGATCCGTTGAAGATTCTTTCCTCTTTCCTATTTCGTTTACCACACTCACAAAGGAGGGGCCGGTGTTGTATGGTTTGTTAAGAAAACTCGGGCTTCTTCGAACTTCTCATATATCTTCATTTTTGGGAGGCCTAGTTCTTTCCAACAGGGTTGGAGATGTCGTGGATGATCGTTTAGCAGCTTTGTGAAGTTCAGAGAAGGTCTGGAATCGTAAGTTTTCTAATAAAGCACTATATATGGGAGTCATGCCATTGATGCACGAATTTACTAGTTGCTTCTCAGTCGCACCCGGGTCGTGGCAGTCCAGTGCTTGAAATCTGAATCTCTTGAAAAAATCATTTGGATGTTCATCATTATGTTGGAACATTCTTCCCAGATCCGAGAGAGTGACTTGCTCGGACACAAAGAAATACTTCTTGTAAAAGGTCGTAACCATATCACCCCAATCGCGGATGCTTCCTGAGGCGATGTAGTTGTACCACATGTACGCTCTTCTAGTGAGTGACTTTGAAAATTCTCGCAGGCAAAGAACATGGTTGTATTCGTGCTCACCTAGAGCCTCTAGAAATCGTGAGACATGTTCCCTTGCATTGCTGGTTCCGTCGTATAAGGAAAAATGAGGGGATGAGAATCCTCTTGGGAGTGGAATTCTCTGGATTTCAATTGGATAAGGAGGTTGGTGTTGATGCACATCTGTGTCGTTCTTGATTCGGTTTTGTAGGATTCGTTCCAGGTCTTCACGTGTTACGAAATCCAGTGGGCGATTTCCTGCCACTGGGTTCCTAATGAGGATTTCCCCGTTTGCGTTGGTGTGCTCAGTTGCGGTGCCAATTCCAAGATCATTGGGAGCACTTGACCTTGGCACTGTCTGGTGTATCCTTCATGAGGGTGTGACATTAGCATCAAGGTTGTCGGGAGCATCTGCTCTTGATTCAGGCTGTCGTGGATCCCGTGGAAGTTATTCCATCAAGGTTTTGAGGAAGACAAGCACCTCCTTCTGGGTTGAAACCATATCTTTTTGAGCCCTGGCTAGAGCCTCCTGCATTTCTATCAAATCCGTGATTGTGAAATAAGGTTTGCCTCCTCTGTTATCTTGCCCCGGCGATTGAGTGGATGTTGTGTCTCTAGTGGTGATTGGAGGCGTCATGCCTGCTGAAACACTAGTGGTGGCAGTGGCGGCACGAGCCCTGGTGACTGGCGGCGTGACACCTGAAGGGTTTCCCTAAGTTCCGTTTGAGTTGGCAGATGGTGCGGAGATATTTGGAACAGAAGTAGCCCTGGACCTGGTAACAGGAGGCGTAACACTTGGAGGGGTACTTTCCATGCTGCCATAATTGGCAGGTAACACAGGGGCGTTGGTGGAAGGAGAGCATTTGTGCTAGAGGCGGCTTCTATGTTGGCGCCTTCAGAGTTTGTCGCGGACCCAGATCTTAGTTCTACCATGTTGAGCGAATGGTAAAGCAAATTTTGAACTAAAGATCAGTTTTGTAACCGAGAGATTGAAACTCCCGCTGTGGTCGCCAATTGTTTATGGGAGAAAATCGCCTCTGCCGAATTTGGTAAATTCGATGATGGAGAGACTGGTTTAAACCCTTAAACAAATGTGCTGCACGTTAGCACTTTTGATTCGAGATATCAATATGTATAATTCGGGCCTAAACCAAGAAAATGGTCGTTCCAGATTTTCTTCGGTCACAAAGTGGAGGAGAAGGGTTGATTTGGGGAGGATAGCGAAGAAGGGTGATGAAACCAGAGAGTTCTATCTAGGTAGTATCTCGACTTGTATCAGAAGTGTAGAAGCTTGCGGGAGATTGCTAGTGATGGAAGCTTTTTGAGAGAGCTTGCAAAGTTTCAATCTGATAGTGTTGTATTTTTGCCTGACCAAGACTTGTGTGTTTTGGCAGAAATAGGTGAGACCTATTTATACAAGTGAGATTGAACATACCCTGGCCTCATTAAGGAATAAAGTAAAGTCGCAGATTAAATAGAGGAGGTGGTAACCGCAGGTGTTTATGGTGAAAACTTTTTTCACTATTACTGCCTTATTTAATTGACCGCTTTTATTCCTTTTCACGCCGTTCTTATTGCGAGCGTAGTGTACGCTGCACGCTGTGACCGCCAAACCAAAACCCCAAGAAAGCATCCCCCAGTTTGTGTTGATGTCTCGAGAGTTGGGCGCAAGTGGCAATGCCAAAGTTTCTAGTGAAGCGTTGCGGCATGTGCGAGATGTCTCGACCGCGAGTTGTACTTTGAGTGCGGATGGCAATGCCAAAGTTGTTTAGTGGAGAATTTTGCATGTGCGGAATGCATTGGCCGCGAGTTGTACTTTGAGTGCGGATGGCAATTCCAAAGTCGCTTAGTGGAGCATTTGGCATGTGCCAATGACATGTGCGGAATGCCTTGGCCGGAAGTTGCACTTTGAGTGCGAATGGCAATGCCAAAGTCGCTAGTGGAGCATGTGGCATGTGCGGAATGCCTTGGAAATTGGCTAGAAGGTTGGGACTAAAAGTGGCTAGTGGTTGCGTGTTGGCATGTGCCAATGGCACGCACGGCCACTTTTGCCAAGTCGCGGGCGCTACAATGGCATAGCGGCTTTGGAATGGAAATTGGCTAGTGGTTGCGTGTTGGCATGTGTCAATGGCACGCACGGCCACTTTGGCCAAGTCGCGGGCGCTACAATGGTATAGCGGCTTTGGAATGAGAATTGGCTAGTGGTTGTGTGTTGGCATGTGCCAATAGCATAGCGGTTTGTAATAGAAAATGGCTAGCGTGCGTGTTGGCATGTGCCAATGGCACGCACGCCATCTGGGCCAAGTTGAGGGCGCTAGTTTAGCGGCTTGGTATAAAAGGTAGATAGTGAGCGTTTTCGCATGTGCGGATGACACGCGTGGCCAAGCTGCAAGGAAGCGCTCGCGTTTTAGGGTTTTGAAACCCTAATTTGCGCCCTTCACTAAAACCATTGTAGAATTCTCATACGAACTCGGATTTTGACAGTCAGCCTATCCATCTGACGGGAAAAGAATTTCCTATATCCAATTGAGGGAGTATTTAGGTTTTGAGGCCTCTTAAGGTGTGAAAACAGACCGTAAGTGAAACTCAGGAAGAGAAAGTGGCTAGTGGTGCGTTGGGCATGTGCCAATGGCACACACGGATATTGGGCCAAGTTTTGGGCGCTAGCTGGGCATAGCAGTTTAAAAATAGGAATTGTCTAGCGGTGCATGTTGGCATGTGCCAACGGCACACACGGCTATTAGGCCAAGTTGTGGGCGTTAGCTTGGCATAGCGGCTTGAAAATAGAAATTGGCTAGCGGTGCATGTTGGCATGTGCCAATGGCACGCACGTCCATGTTGGCCTAGGTTGCACGGTTGGCAAGCCTAGGGCGCTACTTTGGCATGTGCCAATGGCATAGCGACTTGGAAGATGGCTAGTGGTCCGTGTTGGCATGTGCCAATGGCACGCACGGCCATGTTGGCCTAGGTTGCACGGTTTGCAAGCCTAGGGCGCTACTTTGGCATGTGCCAATGGCATAGCGACTTGGAAGATGGATAGTGGTGCGTGTTGGCATGTGCCAATGGTACGCACAGCCATGTTGGCCTAGGTTGCACGGTTTGCAAGCCTAGGGCGCTACTTTGGCATGTGCCAATGGCATAGCGACTTAGTTTGGCATGGTTGCAGTATGCAGTTTGGTTTTGGCGTCGTTTCCATGGTGCGCAGTATGCGGCTTGGTTTTGGCATCGTTGCCATGGTGCGCAGTATACGGCTTAGTTTTGGCATCGTTGCCATGGTGCGCAGTATGCGGCTTGGTTTTGGCATCGTAGCCATGGTGCACAGTATGCGACTTGGTTTTGGCGTCGTAGTCATGGTGCACAGTATGCGGCTTGGTTTTGGCGTCGTTGCCATGGTGCGCAGTATGCGGCTTAGTTTTGGAATTAGGGTTCTGTGTCGAAAACCCTAATCTGGTATTTTGAAAAAATACCCCTATTAATTATTGACACCTGAATTAAATGCTCTTAGTTAATGTGTTGCTGGTAACACTAGGTCATGGGGTTTTACGATTTTACCCTTGTCTAAAATCCACCATCAACAGGTATCTACTAAAATAATAAAAGATGGTGGTTGTTAATCCCTCTGCAGAGGAATATCGACATTTGTGATTGGTTGGCATATAATCCAAATTAGATTGGATTATTCTAATTTCTCGATCAATGCAATATAAGGATCCTAGCTAGACTCGACACCTTATAATTTCCAATCCTGAAGCTTACAGGTTGGTGTTAGTCATATTGCGGATTAAGAGAAATAAATCATTTTAAGAGCGATTGGGGTTTATATGTTCAAAACCTAGAATTGTTCAATAATACTTTGTTCTTCCTATATGATGCATTTGGCGTGGTAATCCTTGAAGGATTTATATTGTGTTCACACAAGAAATGTAGTCGGAGAACATATTCAATTTAAAATCCATATAGGATTCAAATTAATTTTGGCAGCCACCTAATTTGATTATGTCAGTTCGAACAATCCTCTATGTGTTTTTTTTTTATAAATTTGGTTCAAAACCGAAATTCTTTGGCAGCCACCTGATTTGATTATGTCAGGTCGAACAATCCTCTATGTGTTTTTTTTTTTTTTAGAAATTTGGTTCAAAACCGAAAATTCAGATTAATTAGTTGATGCTATCAACTTTATGGGTCTCTTGAAGAGTCCTTAAAAACACCAAAATCCACGCTTTAGCAACATAAATTCTCTATCTATTTTCTCTTTCTTAAATTTGCAGTTGGAATTATGCTACCTTAAACTCTTCTTTAAGATAGACTAGAATTATTATTTTGATGCTTAATTCTTGAAAAACTCATGTAGTTGAGTTAACATCGATAAATATGTCAAAAGTTGTACTCTTTTCCCCTGGCTTCAGGTTTTATCCCATGTGGTTTTCCTGACAAGGTTTTAACGAGGCAACATCTCTGACGTTTAATATTATTTATTTATTTTTTAATGTTGATATTTGTGCTCTTTTTCCTTCATCCAAATTTTTTCCCATTGGGTTTTATTGGAAAAGTTTTAGTGAGGCAATTTAATTCAAAATGATGGTCATCCAAGGGGGAGTTGTATATATTCTGGTTGTTTAGTGGATGCCCACATTTGTTTAAACCAAATCAACTTAAGAATTTGGATTTCCTTCTAACAAAATCCGATTTTTGTTCATGTACGATAAGGTATTCATATCTTGGCACTTTATTGAAGAAACAACATCAAGTATTTCTGCAAATCATCTCCAAGAAATCAGCAATCCAAGACACAAGTACTTGATGTATCTGAAAGAAGCATGAAGACACGAGAACACTACCATTAGAAGACTAACACAAACAAAGACTTCATCAACTGGAAGATTCTCACGAACGCATTACTATATTCAGCATTCAAGAAATTCGTTCACCGAAATTGGGAAGTCTCGTCTCAAAGATTTGCAAGCCAAGAATTTACTGAAGTACTCATCGGGGGGAGCACCATCGCATAAGGTGCATTTTGTTGGACTTATTGTATTGTACTCTTTTTCCTTCATCAAGGTTTTTCCCACTGGGTTTTCCTTGTCAAGGTTTTAGTGAGGTAACATTGCGTGTCCAAATCTTTTCTAAGTTTTGTTAATTGTACTCTTTTCCCTTCGATCAGATTTTGTCCTTTTGGAATTTCCTGACAAGGTTTTAACGAGGCAATTAGCTTAGACACAATGTCATCAGGGGGAGTGTTATAAACGTGTAATTATGTCAAGAATATCTAGGATAAATCTCGTTTATTATTGGGATGTCCTTGTGTCTAACCCTATAAATAGAGGCTCTAATGTTTGTCAAACACACTAATGAATAGAATTTCTCCCTTGTTCTTCCCCACTATTTTGTGTCCCCATATCACAACAAATAATTCATTATCTAAATGCAATTGAAATATGCCCTTAATACTAACTAATTGGTTTTGGTCAATCTTCTTACTAAAAGTGTTTAAAACACAAACACGTTCACTCAATCAGAATTTCAACAAACTCTAAAAGTCATACATTTACGTCTCTACAAGAAGCAGCTAGAGACTAGAGACACGGAATATCAAGTACAGATTACAGCCTGAGTCTCTCGGAGAGGCAGTACACCTCAAGATCTAAAATGGGTAAAAATGAATGTGGAGATTTGTGGTCGACATTTGTTTAGTCTTCAACTGTTCGTAACAGTACCTAGTTGACTTTTTTTTGAAGAAGAAAAGGATGTATTAATGAGAAAATATGTACGGTATTACAAAGAGATCAATTCCGAGTACATGAGACCCGAAAACTTGAACTCTCCCAAAGACCTATTTCATGCCCATAACTTCTTCCCATTGGAAAAGAATTTGATTCATCGAGTATCCTTTGAAAATGTCTGTGCTCGAGCTCCACAAACGGATGTTTATCTTCATAGCACACACCATCTCGTCCTTCGTTTTATGCCTTCCCCCATGAATTCTACTATTTCTTTCTAACCATACTTCCCAACAAATTGCGAATGGAATCAATTTCCACACCAACTTTAGCCTGCCTGCCACTTTATTCACGCTCCAGCTCTGTAAACAATCCTGGATACTCTCTTGAAAAACCCATCGCACATTACATGAGTTTAAAAACTCATTCCAGAAGTACCTTACCCCTGTGCAGTTAACTAACAAATGATCCTGAGATTCCTCTTTATCGTTGCAGAATAAGCAAAGATTAGAAGTAACGCTGACCCTTCTATTCTCGGCAGATAACACGAGTTGGGCGAGTGGTGCATAGCTGCCCATACAGAAAAAGGACCTTAGGCGCACAAACTTGCTTGTCACCACTTTAGCACACTCCCATATCTCCTCCGATCAGTCACTTGTTGTAAATTTCCTTCGCCGTGCAAATACCTTCAATGCTGTCCTCTTCTCCCGGAGTCAGAGGTGAATTTCTTAATTCATGCTTAATTTCCAACAAGTCTATACTCTCTGCTGGACCCAGTGTTCTCCCAAAGACAAAGTTCCAAGTAGTTGTCCTCATATTCTCCACCGTTTCCATTTTCTGGGTACTTACTTTGTATAATCTGGGATATTTATCCTTTAGAGCGCCCTTCTCCACCCACCAGTCGTGCCAGAATCTATTACCTAGTTGACTTACAGACGTAATAAACTGCTATTCGTGAATGTTAGTTAACTTACACTTCAAAATTTCCGGTATTCGATAGTTTGGAGTTTGGACGAAAGAAATGAGAAGAAGATATCGTGATTTTGTGAAGGCGTAGAGCTACACCTTTGAAATCTCAATAAAAAATGATTTCTTAACATTTCTGTATGGTTCATGATCGCTAGCTCACAAGGCACGTTCCTTTGCTAGTGGCCATTGAACCCACGGGACCTGTTCATTCCCTAGTATGTTATACCTTCTAGTTTACTCATCGTACCTAGTGGTTCAATAACAAAAACACGCTAAAAATATTTGTTTATCATTCATGTACAAACTCTTTGTGTCAAAATGTATACACTCGGTATGATTCATCAAATGCGAGCAGCGAACCCGTATAAATTTTACTTTACTTGAATCAAAAGTATTCTCACATTTGTCAATTGAATTTTCAAATGCACAAACTAAATATTAGTCCTAGAATTGTACCACACCCTTCGCGACATTTTATGGGCTTCCAACTTTTCTCACTAAGTCCACTGAACTACCTTTACATTGCATTTCTCAGTTTTCACGTCCTGCGATCACTATATAAATAACTTTAGCCCACGTCTTTTACTACACGGAACACCCCAAAACTTCCTCTTCACAAACTTGTAAAGAATAGTTACGATCTTAATCTCCCTCTTCTTCTACTCTCTCCTTTCTAGTCCTACTACAAATTCTCCCCTTCTTTCTCTTATTACTATTCTTTTATCATGGCAGTGAACAAGAACACATTCTTTACTATTGCCATAATCATGGCTGTCACAATAGCTTTGACAATCGCAACTGTCTATCTAGGGGGAGGGAAACAATTAGTAAGAGATCATCAGGGAGAAGGAGCCGGTGTTTCATCAGAAACTTCCTCTTTGTCAAGCGGGGTAGAAGAAAATGAAACATTAACATCAACCAATACTCTGAAAGCCAAACGCATAAGTCGTTTCCTCAAGGAAGAAGTGAAACCTCGAAACCCAAGAGCTGCATCACACTGTAACAAGAACGAATATGTTTGTTTGGCCGAAGGAAGTCCCGGATCCACTTGTTGTAATAACAAGTGTGTCGACTTAATATCAGATCCTGACAATTGTGGCGCGTGTAAAAGCAAATGCAAGTTCTATACAGAGACATGTTGTAACGGGAAGTGTGTCAATCTATCCTATGACAAGAGGCATTGCGGGAGGTGTAACAACAAGTGCATGACTGGTGGTTTTTGTTTATACGGGAACTGTGATTATGCTTAATTGAAATCTTGAACTTTCGTTTTCAAGGATGAAATTGCACCTAGCAATGGAGCTTCATCACTTGGTCCCTAACGGTTCTTTATTAGTAATCCACGACTCAAACCAAGTAGCATACATCACTGTGTTTATAATTTTGACGGAAAATGAGCTCCCTCTGACATATAGTATTTCAAGTAGCTCTTAAGAAAGGGTAATTCAACAGTAACTGAAGTATATATATATTTTCTCATCATTTGGTTTATTACAACAATTACATATACGATTAACATCAGAGATTATGGATGTAATTCTTGCCTTTGTTTCAAGTTGTATTATAACTAGTTACACATTTCCAATTGAAAAATATTATTTTTTTGAAGTACTCAAAGTTCCAATATCCTTAGGGCAGTTCCTATGGCAATGTACAAATGAAATTTTTTGTTGAGCCAGGTGGATGGCCAAACCATTTTTCCACTACGGGAAGAGAAGTGGGCGACTAATCATCAAACGCTCGTGTTAAATAAAAACGCTGGTGTTTTAAGAAAAAACGGGTGGTCTATGTAAATATGTTGGTGTGTGATGCACAACCGCTAACGTCTAGTTTTTAAAATTCAAAAAAGGGGTATTTTGAGTTTCCTCCCCTAAAAAGATTGCTAATTAGCGTTTCCTCCCCAAAAAATTGAAATTAGTGTTTCCTCCCATCGTTAAGTATTCCATCCACTGTTCAGTTAGCTGAGTCATCATCTGTGCACGCGTGGATAAAATAACCATAGGGGTATTTGCGTTTCCTCCCCTGAAAAGATTGCTAATTAGCGTTTCCTCCCCAAGCTAACTGAACAGTGGATGGAATATCTAACGATGGGAGGAAACACTAATTTCAATCTTTTTGGGGAGGAAACGCTAATTTGCTATCTTTATAGGGGAGGAAACACAAAATAGCCCTTTAAAAAACGGTCATGTTTTCAAATTTACCTCTATAAATTACCACCCTCTTCAAACAATTCACTGACACCAAAATTCACTTCTCTTGAATATTCTCTTCTAAATCTATTTAAGTTTTTTAGTTTTATTATTGGTGAAATGGCTAAAAAGGCGATCACACTTTTTTGCGGTGCAAAACTTGAAGTTGTTGTTTCTAAGATATGTGGAAGTTTCAAAAAGATTGAAAATTATAAGAAGGAAATGCAAGTTTTTGAAGTTGCTCCAAGAAAATGTTCCGCTAAAAGCCAGAGAAGAGCCCCAGTTTTGAAAGTTAACAACAAAAAATTCAAAAACAAAGGCGAAACAGTCAAAGAGCTAGCGCGTTGAATGGAAGATACGTCAAATGATGATAAACAGAAGGTCAAAGCTTGAACTTGGTTTTTATTGAAGTTGTTCTTAGTACTTTTTATTATTGTCGAAGTTTATATCTTGTAAAAGAATTGGCAGTAATATCAATGAATGAAAATATTTACATTTTAAAATAGATTTCCACTTCATATTAAGCGATATTTATTACTGAAAAAGCGGGGTATAACAACCACACCAAATAATTCGTTCGACAATCTGTATGGACTAAACTCCAATATAATTCTGAGAGAACCAACTTAAAAGTGATACTCAATCAAGAAATATATCAAAGAGATTTATCTCTAATTATCAATACAATCAGCACATCAATCAGATAGAAATCCGTGAGCCTGATTAGTATGAGAAATAACTTGGATGGTACTAAAGACCAATGCCCAAGTGTCAATCAAGTTATATCCAACAATCAAGGTTGGATTTATCAACTGATTGAACTATGAACAACCTGTGATATTTTAATTATATAAACAAATATAATGCAGAAAAGAAAATAACACAGACATCAGAAATTTTGTTAACGAGGAAACCGCAAATGTAGAAAAACCCCGGGACCTAGTCCATATTTTAACACCACACTTTATTAAACCGCTACAGACACTAGCCTAATACAAAACTTTGTACTGGAATGTAGTTGAACCCTAAACAAGTCTCACTCCGATTAAGGTACAGTCGCATTCCTTATGCCTTTAGAACCACGATGGATTCTTCTCCCTTGATTCCCTTAGCTGATCTCACCCACAACTAAGAGTTGCTACGGCCCAAAGTCGAAGACTTTTAAACAAATTTGTCTCCCACGGATATGTCTATTCTTTATCCTATTTTTTTTCTTCGTCTTTTGATATAAAGATCAAGGTGAACAGGAACCAATTAATAATCCAGTCTTATACTCCCGAAGATCAGCCTAGAAATATCAATCACCTCACAATAACCTAACTGATTAACAAACGAATTTATTGCGGAATCACAAGAGTCTAAGATGAAGAACTGTTGTGATTACTTTTCATATCTTACCTATCGGAGATAAATCTCGAGTAAATCTTAGATAAGATAAAAATCAATACGATAGAACAAGTAAGATCAGAATACGAAAATACAGAGAAAATAGTTGGATCTGGCTTCATGAATCCCAAATGAAGTCTTCAAGTCGTTAACCTATAATGGTTTTGGAAAAACCTAGGTTAAAGGAGAATCGACTCTAGTTTGCAACTAGGATACATGAAAGTGCCGGGATTAGGTTTTCCAGTTGCTAGAGTTCTACCTTATATAGCCTTTCAAATCAGGGTTGCTTACAATCAATCTCCACCGTTAGATGGTCTTAGCTTGTTACACATAAATGGAATATACTTATATTTAGATATGGCCAACCGTATCTAAACGTGTATATTGAGTTGGCTTAATAACAGTTAACTGAAGTTAGCCACATGAATACTTTTGTCTTAACCATATTCATCTAACACTTTTAGATCAAATATGATGATCAATAAATCATGAAAGATAATCAAATAAATCAAATTGTGTTTGAAATAGAGTTGTTCAATTGTTCACTATCTCATATAAATATATATGAACAAATTGAAACAAAACCGGATTGATTTGTAATCGTACAAAGTACTTATACAAGAATCAATTCATGAACATTAAGCCACGATTTGCAAAGTTAATTTGCATTCCTTAAATCATAAATATTTTAGTTAATGAGTATGAGAATCATACATAACAAATTTTAGAGCTTAACCACTAAGTTTGCAAACTAGGTACGCGAACAGCAGCTCCGGAACTTGTCCTAGTCAAGAAGTTCGCAAACCCGGTTCGCAAACAACCGTTTCAGACCCAACTCAGGTAAACCCGTTCGCATACTAGGTATGCAAACAAGAGTTTCAGACCTTCATATGTAAATCCGTTCGCATACTAGGTGCGCAAACAAGAGTTCCGGACCTGAATCATCACAATACAGTTCACATATTGGGTATGTATACCGTGTTGTATCCAGACATGAGTAATTGTTCTAAACTCTCATTTGAATCATTGAAACATCTGTGGAAGACGACAATGGTAATCTCACACATACCATTAGCTTCAAGTAATTTTCAAGTGATCGAATGATCAATACGAAACTTCCCAAGTTAATATCAAATAATTGTTTCACACAAATCATGTAAGATATTCAAAGTAATTTTAACATGATCATTTTTGACTTAATATTTAGTTTCCAAAAAATATATTGTCTCCAACTAAACTCATCAAGAATATGATGAACATAGCTAGAGAAAAAAGCTTCCAACGCATATTTCGATAAATAGATAAGCGAGATAAATTCAGCTCGAAATATGAAGTGTGTATAATGTAAATGTCTATATAGCTATACGACTTAATCTCATTAGAAGATATAATAGAATATACTTCTGAGTGATAGATAATTTTTAGTCTCCACATACCTTTTGTTGATGAAGTTTCTCCAAGCTCCTCAGTAGATCTCCGTCTTCAATTGGTGAACGCCGTGAAGTCTAAGCTCAACTACACATTCTATCCTAATCCGAGACATAACTATAAGTAGACTAGAAATCAAGTATGTAGTTTTGATCAACTAAACTTGACAAATAAGCTTGAGATAGCAATGCTTGCTTGTTTGACCGAGTAGTGCTCTAACAATCTCCCCCTTTGTCAATTTTAGTGACAAAACTAACAATACATATGTATTACAAAATAAATAAGCTTTGTAGCTTCTTATCCATCATGCTTTATTTCCTTGGCTCTTCAACTTTCCTTGAATTCTTCGCTACTCCAAGTACTCCAGTGAATCTGAATGTGTTCAACTTAGCATCGTTGTTTTTGAAGATTCGTAGCCAACAATAAGAAAACAGATATTCTCAATAATTGTTATACAATGCCATAGTATTATTATATCGAATCAAATTCCAATTGCATCACAACTTTGAAATAATACTATGGTGATATGTATCACTCCCCCTTAGTCAATACTTCCATCTTACAATGAAAACCACTCCCCCTTACATATTGATCCGTAAACCATATGTATGTAGTGTGAACTACCAAATAGTTCTCCCCCTTTTTGTCAATATAGATTGGCAAAGGTACTAAAACTACGGGATCATAATTTAATTATCAAAGAGATAATTCATGACTAAAAGAGAACATATCAACTTTGTTTCAATGATTTCACATAGTTGAAATTTAGTGTATTCATCAAGGAGTTTATAAAGTTACAAGATAACTCCTACAATATTCCACAACCGCACGATCCACAAAGATATGGAAATTAAGCACAAGTTCAATTAAGAACTCTACCCCATTTGATGTCATTCCCAAGAGAACAACATGATCTACCTTACTTTTACAAGAAAATAAGGATTTCTTTGGACGCGATTTGTTAATGTCCAAAATATCATCGATTAAACTAATCACAAGAGAACCTTTATGATTAATTTAACCAAAAATCACTCAACATAAGAAAACTGACTGAGTCATGTAGTACTTTCACATAAAAGTGGATCAGGGAAAGATCAATACTAAGGAATTTTCAAAAGTTCATTCTATCTTTTATAAATATTTGCATTAAGACATAATAGACTTAACTTTTGAGTATTTATAAGATACTAGCACAGTTCACGAATGTAAAGGCATACATTTCATAAACAAATGCAATATATAAAATCAGAAGATTAAATACTGCAAAAATTAACTTCCAAATAACTTTAGAATTTAAATAACTAAATCTAAAAACATTGCAAGATGAAGATCGTTGAAATAGCTATGTGTAATCACGATTTTTGCTATCCCAAACCCTAGTTATCCTTCTTTAACATAATAATAAATTCTCATAAGTAGTTTCCTAGACAAGATAAAATCAGGCTTCTCTGATAACTTCATACTTCTTCACGGATCCATCATAAAAGGTATCATTGATATCTTTGATTCTCTTGACCGTGGAGATTCGATGCTTGAGTTATATAATTCACCTTTAGATCAACAAAACGAGCAGGTTTCCTGGCCTTGATGCAATCCAAGATGAGCTTCTTCTGGTTCCGTATTAATACTTTTTGATTTTCAAGGATTTTGGTCTGACCATCAATGGGATGATTTATTTGCAGTTGAAGGTTTGCAAATTCGACCTTTGAGTCATTCTGATAATGAATTAAATCCTTGACAGGTTCAACAATCCAAGAGTTGTATTATTTCCTTACAATCATATTTTTAAAACAAGTTCTTGAACCGAACTGCATCCTTTGATATCTTATTCCATGTCAAGATATACCACTTCGAGAGATCTTAACAAGTCCTTTATGTATTTTTTATTTAATGATATTGATGGAGATGAGAAAACATATGGTGAAAATATAGATTCGCGAACAAGAGAATGTAGTAGATCCCTTGTCAAAGAAATCCTATATAAAATCTTAGGAATAAGAGTACATAGACGTTCGCGAACCGGTTATGAAAAGTTACTGGGTCAACAAGGATCCAAAATAAGGAAATACACTCCGTTTTCGGTTATCTCATAAATTCTCATAGATCGATAATCAGAAGATTCACTTTAAATTAGAGAACATGAAAAAATTGGCAAGATACAATAGTTACTAGGAGTCAAGATATAACTCAACATTCACATACGAAGAAAACAACTTTATTTCAAAGATAAAAGAACACAAGATCATACGGTATTATATAATGAACTTGAGTATCCCACAAATATTATCCTTGCAACTCTCAAGTTAGTTTCAAGGATGAATTTACATAGAACTAGGTAACGGAGTAAGATGTAATCCAACTATGAATATTGAGGGAAGAGTTATAAATACCTTTTGAGTGTTTGTGCCATGTATTCCTTACCTTCCTTCGGTTATGTCTTATTCAAAAAGAATTAGACAATGACCTTTTTGAGTCTCCATCAGAAGGTTTTTTCTGAGGATTAAGTTTAGGACCTCTTAAGATCCGTTCTAGAAAATAAAGATAATGAGAATTCCATCTCCTAGACTTAGATCTGCTAGTATTATTCTCATAAAAACTGGGAACGTGTACATTGGTGGCGCAGAAATTTGCACCATTATGAAAAACACGGTTCCAGTAGATATTTATATAGGAGTGACCTTGGAAACCCCTTTTATGAGATTTCTGGTTTTCTGCAGGAATGAAATCCATTATAGATGTCGTCAGACTATTTACTCTGTCGACTGTAAAAAGAAGCAAATCTTGAATATCATAAATATGTTTCTTTCTAGAAAAACAATATAGAATATTATGATTCCTTTTCCCGCAGAATGAACATGTTCGTGGATAAGAAACATTGGAAGAATCCCATTTTTTACTCATAGCCTTTTCGGAAATCCGAAAGTCACGCAAACGTTTCTTAGCAGACAATTCCTTAGGAGTAATTTTCTCCATGCTAGGTAATACCACATGATTATTAGAGAAAGGCACTGAAGTGGACTTACTCACTCACACAGAGTTTTCCCTTTTCAAGGAGTTACACTGATCATAGGCTAGTAAAAGAGATGCAACAAGTTTTTCTTTTTCAACACGACAGTTGTACAATTCTAATGAATGAGTCTTGATTAAACATTCTTCTCTAATTGAGTCTTCTTTAACAGTATCTTCAAGCATACTAATCTTTTCGCATTGCAGAGTAGTTTCTTGAACAAGATTTTCGATATTGTTAGAATAAGACTCAATGATATTATAGATTTCACGTTCTCTATCAAGAGACTTCTCAAGTTCATCAGTGAGTTGATCATATTTTCCTTCAAGAGATCTAATTTTAGAAGCTTGAACATCAATAATCTCAGCATATTTTTTTAAAGTTATGGTGAGTTCCATCTCAGATTCTGACATAGTGTCAACTGTCACTTTAGAGGGAATGTTATCAGAATTTGATAGCATAAGTTTTCTATTTCGGGATTCGGATGAATGTCCTAAAGAGATATGCTTTGAGGTGAACCCAAGACATTTGGCATAATCAAAAACTTTGGAAGACATTTCTATATGCGTAAAAGCGTGGTAAACTTCTATCCACGGAAATCAGATTGCTACAAACACATACTTATGAGGTCTTAGCATGTTTGCCTACTCTAGGGATGCACAAGATCCGCCCGACTTACCCGAAACCGCCCGTACCCGCTAAACCCTTGGGTTTTTAACCCAAACCTGCCCTGTAACACCCCAAAATACGGATCACGGATTAGTCCAAATTTCGGTTGTTATGGGCGGGTATCGAAACTTAAATCTATTTCTTTCCCTTCCATTTTGTCAAACTGTCCTTAATTAGTCTCACTAAAATGTTTATAATCAACTAACAAGGCTTAGTATTTAAAAGTACAAAATAACAAGAAAGCTAGATAGTGTACAATAAAAATCTGGGAAAAAAATGTTACAGAGATCAGTCCCAGGCAGTCTCCCTTGTCAAGACCACACATACCTCATTAAGAGTCCAAATCCAGAGCTTGACCCCAATTTAAAAAGTAGACAAAATTATATTTCAAATGCACCTGAAAAATCTAAATTCCGAGTTTATTTGGTCTGCGAAATAGGTGTGCCAAGATGGTCACAAAACTGCGAACCTGCAGTTTCCAGATCTGGTCTACTGGACGTTGAAGGCCAGAAATCCTAAACGATAATTCAAAAAACTAAGCCCTTTGAACCCATTATATACAAGATATAGAGAAATGTTTTTCATTATGAAAGTGTCGCCTAAATCCTTACCTATTGGTGCCAGTTTCACAGTAAACAGGGTGCATAAAATGTGTCAGAAAACATGGTTTTTCAACATTAAGTTTCAAATAAAGCCAACAAAGACAATGGAATATTCACATGGAGTTTGTAGGATCAGAATATCGCAAGAAGGACATATTTGCGAGGCATGGTTAACAACACCTTGCGAGTGTCGCATGATGATTTGAAGAATGACGTAACAGACGACGATGACAGAAACATGAGAAATGTGTGGTGATTCTGCGACAATTAGAGTGCTTACGAAAATTGGCAATGTAACTCTTGCGAGAATATCGCAAGTCAGATCCTAAAATAAAGGACATATTAGCTGTCATCCACTATGTAATTCCCTATATAAAGAGTTGAACAAACGTAGGAAATGGAGAGATCTTTTTGGAGTATTGAGCAAGTTATTTAGGAGAGAGAAAGTTTAGAGAGCAATTGTGTTCTTGTTTTATTTTATTTTTTGTAACATTTCTGTGAATCAATTAATAAAAGTGTTGTTCTTAATCTTCAAAATATGTGTTGATTATTATGAATTCTTGTGAGGAGTGCAGTGTAGGATTTCCTGCTACTACATATTGGCGCTAGAAACAGGGATCCTTCCCTTGTTTTTAGCGTGAAAACTAATATTGTGATTTGGGAGAATTTGAGGTAGTTGGTGAAAAATTTCAGAGAATCTTCAATAATTCTTTGAGATTGAAGATATGGCTAGGAGAAGAAATGCTTCAAGACAACCAAGTACTGTTAGAAGGAGTAAGAGACTTGCTGGAGATAGAAGAAACGAAAATGGAGAACCATCGAGAATGAACACAAGAAATGACGGAGAAAATCAAATTCAACAACCGATTCAACATACACCAGCGCAAAACAAAAATTTGGATTATGATAGAGTGCGTGTGCATACTTGGCGATCTGATTCAGTTGAAGAAATAGAAGAGGAGCAACAGCTAAGAAATGAAGACAATAAGAAAGAGTTGAAGAAGTAGTTGGAGGGATAATTCATGGAGATGAAAGAATTGGAGTATTAGAGGAAACAGAGGCGTTAAGACAAAGAATACACGAAGAGAGGAGATTAGAAGCGGAAGAACGTGCTAATTTGACAAGGCAAAACCATGAATTGAGAATGGAGAATATGAGGTTACAAAATAGGAGATCAAGAAGTATAACGAGATCAAGTTCGAGATCAATCAGAAGTGAGGTAAGAAGAAGTTCACCTATGACAAATATTGAAGAAGAAAATCAAGATCCAAATGAAAGACGTCGCTAAAAGAGAGAAGTAATGGAAGATCGTTACATACCACAAGGCGAAATTCATTAAAATGAACAAAACAACAGAGGTCGGGAGAATGAGCAGCGTTAGGAACGAAATAACCAAGATGGCGAAGAAAACCAAGATGAAGGGAGGAGAATATTACGTGGAAGAGAGATTCAAAGAAATCAGCAGATAATTGAAGAAGAAATCGAGAGACATTATGTTGAACAAGCGCGTTTAGCTTGCGAAAGGGAAAGATTGAGAGCAGAAGTGGAAAAACAAGAATTCCAAGAGGCAATTCGCCAGAACAACCATGATAATCGAGAAAGAAGACACGAGCAGAACCGTAACAATGGTAATATCAATGAAGAATACGATAGGATACAAAGAAGGGTTGGAAGGCAGCAAGGAGAATTAATAAGAAATTAACAAAATCGCAGAAGAGAAAATGATAGATATAATGGTGTGCGAATTCATGAAACAAATGAAAGTGAAGATCGCAGAGAAAGACAAGAAGAAAATAATGGAGAAGGAAATCAAAATCTCGCAGCACAAGACATGCAAGAACGTAGGAGAAGAGAAGCAGAATTAAAGAAACCAATGGGATCAACGTCCGGAGTAAATGAGCAAATCTTAAGAGAGTTGGCAGAAATGAGAGGAATGCTAAATAACAGAAGAGAGGGAGGTAGGAGACAATTGGATGAAGCCTTAGAAGAAGCTGCGAAAACTCCATTCTCCCAAGAAGTACAATTAGGAGGAATTCCACCAAAGTGCAGTTTGCCTACATTGACTAGCATTTTTGATGGAACAACCTGCGCAATTCAACACATTAAAGCTTATATGAGATGTATGCTACAGTGGGAAAATCATGATGCTGTGTTGTGCAAGTATTTTGCATCAAGTTTAATAGGAGAGGCACTGAAGTGGTTCGAAGGTTTACCCAGAAATAAAGTTTGGGATCAACTTTTACCTAAGACTGGCCATGGGTAACACCAAACTCCCATTCTCCAAAAAAAATCGGGTTGTCTATTACACGTCTTGATTTGGACACAATGGAAAGAAAAAAGTCAAAGAGTCTTCAACGACAAATTTAAGAACAAGATTTTACAAAAGTAAAAGCCATAATCATCTGGTCGGTGTGTAAGTGTACAACAAGGAAATGTCCTTTCATCTTTCGTTCTTCAACTAGAATTTCTTCGCACCATTTTCTTCCTTTGTTAATTTGGAATTGCTTTTGTACCATTTTCTTCCTTATTTCAAACAAGTTGCTTTTGGCTATTTGGCTCCAGAAGCAGTTGGACTACTCAAGAGGGTCTAGAAAGTCATGCGCAGCAATGTAATGACCCCTGGCTCACGAGATTTTATTTTTAATAGGATAAGTTTTGCTATTCAAAAAGGGCTAGCGGCACAGCTTGTCGCTCGCTTGCCTAGTATGTAATTTTTAACTTTGTAATTAGTCCAGTTGCAGTTATTTTTTTTTACGGAAAAAAATTACTCTCTCCGTTTTAAAAAAATAGTCAAGTTTGGTTTTCACAAAAATTAAGAAAACCAATCATTGTAGCCATTTTTTCATGTTTTTTCCTAAACTATCCTTTGGTTCCCACTCATTTGATATTAGAGAAAGGGGAGATAGAAGTGGTCCTCTTTTTGTATCAGATAGAAAAATGAGAGAGAAAAGTGGTCCCTCTATGAGTATAATAGTAAAATCATAACATTTGACTTTCCACATATGGAAACAAACCTATTTTTTTGACATACCCAAATAAGAAAACATGCCTATATTTTAGAAACGGAGGGAGTATATGTTATCAAAAGTAAAATGAAGAAAACTTAGAACTCATGTCCGAAGCCCAAAAACATACATGATTTTTTCTTGGAAGCATAAAACATACATGATAAGTGTTAATTGCTATCTATAATTAGATCCTAGTTTCTTATCAGATCTCCAAAGTTGAAAAAACATAACCAATTTTTGGTGTATCCCCATGGGTATAGGAATCACTTCACTTCATTTGTAATTGTACCTCACCTGTAGGGGTGCCAACGGGTCCCATCGGGTCCGGGTAGTGTGCTACCCGAAACCGGAACCGGTAATTTTAATTGGTTCCAAGTCCTAACGGTTCCGGGTCCGGTTTCTAAATTGATGGACCCGGAACTGGACCCGATAAAAACACTAATTACCCGTCGGGTCCGGGTATTTATCGGGTCCTTAAAAATCAACTAAACTTTTTGATATTTTACTTTTATATTTGCTATATTAGCTTGAATCTAAT
Source organism: Papaver bracteatum (assembly GCA_023529315.1). NCBI lineage: Eukaryota > Viridiplantae > Streptophyta > Magnoliopsida > Ranunculales > Papaveraceae > Papaver > Papaver bracteatum. The sequence goes on from JAJJWX010002341.1 coordinate 537,456, forward strand.
AATTTTTCATATAAAATTATTATTATATCTATGTAATTTTTTTAATTAGGATTAAACATAGGGTTATTTTGTTTTTGGTACTCAAGTTTTGACCAACTTTGTTGTTTGGTCTAACATTTGTCCATCTTGGGGTTTGGTACTTGGAATTGACGTGGACTTACATTGACTCTTGACTTCTGTTTAGTATTTATTAAAAATTAATATAAAATTTAATAATTGTCTGAAATTACGTAGTTACCCTCAATGAATTTATTAATTATTTTAAAAAAAATTATTTATTTTTTTCAAATTTAATTTTTTTAAATTTTTTTCTATATTTTTTTTAAAGATTTTAAAAAGTTTTTCTTTAAAAAAGTTTTAAATTTTTTATAAAATAAAGAAAATTATTTTAAAAAAATCATTAAAAAGATAAAAATTAATAATTTTTTTAAAAATTTAAAAATAATAATAGAAAATAATAATTTTTAAAAATTAGAAAAAAATATTTTAATAAAAAAGTTAAGGTTTAAAAATAATATTAAAAATTAAAAATGGAGGGGTAAATAAGTAAAAGACTAAATTATTAGTAATAAAAAAAAGAGAAATATAAAAAGATTGGGTCAAATAGAGTCAATCACGGTCAAACGTCAATTCCAAGTACCAAACCCCAAACTGGACAAATGTTAGACCAAACAGCAAAGTTGGTCAAAACTTGAGTACCAAAAACAAAATAACCCTTAAACATAAGAATATGAAGGCTAAATGAAAAAAAAAATTGAACGAAATTATACTAAATCTTTCTATTTTATGTAAAATTAACAAGTAAAACATATATATTCGGGTACCCGATACCCGTCTGGTAGTGATTTTGCTAACGGTTCCAATCTTGGGACCCGGAACCGGACCCGACACACCCGGATTCGGTTCGGTTCCGGATAATCGGGTACCCATTGGCAGCCCTACTCACCTGATAGAGCAAATTCAGTTTACTCCAAAATCCCATCAAGGATGTTTTTACTTTAACTCCGCTAGTGATGTATTAAATTATGTATACAAGGAAACTGGAGACGGCCTTGTTTATATATCTAAATATCATGAAAATGAAATGGTCAGGCAACTCTTAAGGGGGTGCATTGTTTGTGAAGTGTTACATGCATGTCAGGTGTGAGATTTTGGTGCAAGTATTTTTCGGTGATAAAAAGAATTAAAAAACAAGTTTTACCTATTTCTCATCCTTACTTTTTCTAATTCCCATCCCGTCTAATAAACAATATTTTGTATAACTCTTTTAAAATTGGGTAAACAAAACTCACCCTCTTATTGCATGATAGAAAAATCAAGAAAGAAAAAGTGAATTGCCTATTGTACGATTGATTATGATTCTGATAAGTTCTCGCTCTTCCCGTTTTGGCTAAATTCTTCGAACACTTCACCTTCTTCGTTATTTTTGTCATCATTGTCAATAAGGAAATTGATTTGATGAACAGTTGATAAGTCAAAATATGTGAAAAACACCGGAATGTGTGAAAAAGCCATTATCACTAATAAGTCAAAATATTGTAAATATTTCTACTGAAATCAATCATGGCATTTATGAGATACCTAGTTTCTTAACAAAGTTAGATTTTTTTTTTTTATCAAGAAAAAAAAGAATTGGAGAGAAATTGATTACAACATCTCTGAGAGCTGGAAGATTAAGGTTTCATGATCAAAAATTTGTTCATAAGCTAATGGGAAACGATCAACACTACCAAGACCAGATGAAAATAGAGATTCAACATTCGTAATAGCAGTAAAGTTTATTGAATATGGACTTTCTTCTCGGCACCACCACCTGAACCCGTTTGCTGTTATGTGAGATCATTAGAACAATACTTAGATCCTTAGAATATAAGGTAATGATGCACTAATGGTAATAGATAAGGTATCACGGTGGTGCTTATGTGTGATAGGTTCCTGATTGGTATCCCAACCCTAGTTAGCAAGTCGGGATTCGGCATACGTACGGAACGGCAAACATACGGGTATTATTCGGATTTGTAAAAATCAAATTCGGTCAACTATCCGGTCTTCGGTTCGTGGTTCGGCAGTAGTACGGAACGGTATACGTACGTGTATAATTCGTTTTCGAGATATGAGTTCGGGATATAAAATTCGGCAGACATATATAATAAATTAATAAGTATTTATAACTATAAATGATTAATTTATCTACATATATGGCATTATTATCTACATATATGGTTTATATATAATAAATTAATAAGTATTTATAACTATAAATGATTAATTTATCTACATATATGGCATTATTATCTACATATATGGTTTATAAGGTGGGAAATACATTTTAATATGAAATAACAATGCATTATATACAAAATATATGAAGCATTTAACAAGCATTTTAATATAAAGTAATTAATTTATCGAAGTTTTACTTTATAGCAAATTGACAAGTATTTATAATTTATTTAAGATTAATTTTCATGTATCCTTGGAAGTAAGGTGGAAAAATATTATAACATGATTTTGGGGTGATGGTGGGGAAGGTTCTAGTGGTGTATAACTTAGTTATCTACGAAATATGAAAGTCTTATATCAAAAACGAAGCATTGGAACGGTGGTGTGATGGCTGTGCGCGGGAGCAAGGCGTTGCGGGTTCGAATCTCCCCTCCATCAACGTTTTTTCATTACATTTCCCAAGCGTGGGAATAGGTTGTGTCAACTAGGTTTGAGTCGAAGCGTGGTGAGTCAACACAGACTAGGTTTGAGTCAAAGCGTAGTGAGTCGACACAGATTCCGAATTAGTTAGACGAACTATTCGCGAATCCGAATAGTTCGTGAATATGCGCGTATTAAGTTCGGAGTTTGGTCCGGACGCGTATAGTTCGTGAAACGTACCGATTCGGAATAATTCGTGAAATATTCGCCGAATTGCTAACTAGGATCCCAACAATATCCATATGTTACAGAGGTTAATAGTCTGTTACCAGAGAGATGGGAAGAAGACGACGGTAATGGTGATGATGTCACCGACAAAATAAAATAGCGTAAGTTCTGTTCACCCAACATAAAAGGAGTTGTTCTGTTCACCCAACATAAAAGGAGTTAAAAAAAAATATTGTGTAGTTGGATGGGATTTAGGGAAATTGGAAATTGGTAAAACCAAAAATAACAATTCTCAACTATCAAATTTTTAAAATTCAGACTAGTCTATAAGTCAAAATCAATTGACGCAGTTATTTGTATTCATGTTACATTGGGAAGTAAGTGGTTAGTTTTCAGTCCGGATAGGCTCTAGGAGAGCAACAATACTAACCAGATTATAGAGGAAGGTAACAAAATCTATATAAAAACATATGCTAACGGGGATTATCAGATTATTGGGGAAGGTAATAAAATCTATACAAGAACATTTTCTCGTTTGTCTTATATAAATCATGATACATTTTTCAATAAATTGTACCCTATTAGCAGTCATATAGTTGTTGCTCGCTGTGTACTTTTTTTTTTGATGAAATGCTCGTTCCTCGTTGTGTACTTTTTTTTTTTTTTATTTATTCAATCCTCGTTGTGTACTCACGACAGTTGGTAGCTGTTTTTTGTACACATAAGCCTGTTGGCGCGAGGGCACCTTTGGAAACATCTAGTACAAATATATGTGGAAGCAAGTGTCAACCATTAAATCATTTCCAAAAATGCTAAGAAAAACAGTAATCAAACAATAGAATAAAAATGTTTTAACTTGTACATGTTTTTTTTTTCGAAGAAAAACTTATATTAAAAAGAGAAAAAGAAAACCAAGGATCATACAACGAAGTTTACATACACATTAGAGTATCTCAATTACTCCAAATTAAATTAGGATCAACATATTTCAAAGTATCGTTGTCACAAGACCATAAGACTACCAATTGCTTAACCAAATTAATATTTTCTTGCACACTCTTGTGGCGCCCTCCAAAAACTCTTCCATTCATCTCCTTCCACAAAGTCCAACAAACCGCATAATGTAATATTTGCCAAACCTCCTTACCTCTTCCTTGCAACACATTGTTAGACCACTCTTCGAAGAGTTGAAGCAAAGTACTTGGTAATGGCCAGGCTATCCTAAAGGATTTGATGAAATAATTCCAAATCTCAAAAGAATACTTACAATGAATGAACATGTGGTTTGCTGCTCCCTGGTAGGTAACGAATCATGAAAAGTAGCCCAAATGATAAAACTCACCTTGTTTGGAATGTTACCTTTCCAAAGGAACTTATCGAAGCCGCACTCTTCAAGGTTGCCGGAAAGTACCTTGTCTGTACATGTTGTTTCGAAGTCAGGTCATGAACTAAGTCTGAAAGTACCATTTTATTTATATAGCTTTGAAAAAATACTTCGGATCTGCTTAACTAAGTTTCAGAGCTAAAAACAATATGCATAGAGGTCGATTTGATAATATATCCATTTTAACATATTAATGTATGTATTAGGGCCTAAGCTAAAATGAGAGTAAATATCTGAAACATGTACGACTCATTCTCTCTCCTTCCTACCTGATTTCCTTCTTGTTCTCTCCCTCCTCCGGCATTTTCTAGCCGTTATCTCTTGTCTGGTTCCTTCTAACGGCTCTTTTCAACCGGATTCCGGCCCCTTTCTAATGCCGGAAAACTAATTTCTACTAAGATCTTCTTCTTTCTCTTTTCCTTTTCTTCCTTGCTGCTCTGCATCATGAATTCTATGCGCAGTTGCTCTTGTAATTGCTTAAACCTTACCACAAATCACTCAAAAAATTCAGGCATCCCAAATATCACAGGAATCATAGGCATCACAGGAATCATAAGCTCTACAGATAACTCAATCACTCTAGTAACTATGCTCAAGAATATATCCATTACCCAGTACAAAGGTTCAAACTACAATTCGATAGATACCTCTACAGTCATAATAACCTCAGCAACTACTAAAACCCAAACTTTCTTACCCAATTATACTGGGTTAATACAAACCTACATGCTCTGGAATACTATTACCTATAATGTAACCTCAGGTAATTCAATTACAACTCATGTTCTTGGAGAAGAAACAGATAGTAAACAAAATCGGTACGAAAAGTTTGAACCTCTTCAGTTCACATATAGAAAATACTGGAAATTACCCATACCCAAGCCTCATAATTTTTATCACACCCATCAAAGACAAATCATCATCAGCTCAACCACATTCAAATTCAAGAACCAAAAATGTCACTACATCAACATTCAAAAGGAAAGATATAGAAATTGTTCCAACACAATCCAAACCATTACACCATCTAAACCAAAAAGTTTTGAAAACAACAATCATAACCCAATTAAAATTCAGTTCAAACCCAAATTAAAAGCCCATACTATTCATCAGATTGATCATAAACATGAAAGCTTGCAAATATCCTTACGGAGGGAATAGTTGAGTCTTGCTCCGAGTCCCCTGGCTGATACTCCGAGTTCAGCTTCGAGTCATATGAACACTACGCTCCACATAATGCCTCATTGGAATTGGATAAACATGATCACATGCAGGATCATCATCTTCTGCCGCAGTATCACCAGGCACTTTTTCAGGTTCACCCACTGGAGATTCAGGTACATGCATCTCTGGATGGTTTAGATCGGTGACCGGATTGGTGGCAGGATTGGTACCTAGATCGGTAGATGGACCATTTTCTGGTCTACTCATCCCTGCAAAGATTGCACGACCAATCTTACCAGTGGATGGGAAGAGAGCATCTATTACTGGAAACGCATGGGCTCATCATTTCGCCAAGACTGATTAGCCAACTGATGAACCACAATTCTCTCTTCTGCAGAAAGGTTAATGGACTGAAATCTGAATCTACTCAAGCCAGACACCAAGAACCGATCGGCGACAACAACTACGCCTTCATGCACCTCAAATGGACCAAACTTAGGATGAAAAGCATACAAAACCCAATGATTTATCGAACCCATCTGAGGATGAGCAGAAGACTTGGGAAGTACAGTAACATACCTTGTACTAGTATCTGCATTATCACTAGAAGAATTACCAATACCCACATATGGAATATGTTGGTTACTGCTCCCTCCACCAACTCCAACCTCCACATCGGCAAAAGGATTACTGACATCCTGATTAATCAGAGCGGGTTTTAGCTACTTGAAGTATTGACGGAGACGTTCAACTGGAGAATCAATCAAAAGTTCATGTACAATTCCTAGTGGCACGTTATCCTGCAAACATTCCTCAATCTTCCCTTTGACGTTATGCTGCATATCATCCAAATACCAAGAGAAATCTTCTTAAAAATCAGGAGATTCACACCCTTGTGGAAAAGCAATCCCATAGGGAAATCGAGACACGCGCTACTCTCGGGGATACCAGTGAATTCGTGGTTCAATGTCAACTTCAACCATCATCCTTTTACCCTCTCAAATAACATTCTTCTCAGAGTCAGACATGGTGCTTGGATTAACAGGGATATTAACAGTTTTGCGAAGGGGAATGGAGAAGAATTGAATAAGAAATTAGTACGACTCTTCTTTCAAGCTGAGTGGAAATCTGAGTCACTTCAATTAAGACCCAAAGGGGAGTGGAAGCAGGCTATTTTTTTATCTGTCCCAAATAACAGATCGCCAACTCACAAAATTTCTTTTCGAGCTTTGACAAGCTTAGTGCATGCTTCTGCTAAGTACTCTATGATCGCCAATGTTGATAATTTCAATCATCATATAAAGCTATGAACTACTTTACCTCTATGGAGTCTTACTATCACTTCCTGGAAATTTCCTGTCCACTATACTGTCTATCAGCATGACGTCATAGCATCAGGACAAACAACTGAGCATAGTAGCAATCAATATCTCATTAATGATCATATCCGTACCTTTGATAATAATGCATGAATTCTCACCATCAATAGAACACACGGACCAACATTTCATAATCATAAAATATATATTATATTGCACTGGAATATGGTTATTTCACAGGTACATCTCACAAGGTTTTCCAGTAGTCAAAAATGCCAACTCAGTCAGCAAACCCAAACATCACAGGCACTGGATTCACTTGTATAACACATTTACTTGTACTTCATCTCTATATACATTTGGATTGTAGAGCATCACCAATACCCCCTCCAACTAAAAAACAAAACCTACCCTCAGTTCACATCTTACCTACACCAACAAATTCAAATTAAAGTTCTCAGCTCAAGTACTATATATAACATCATCCTCTCATTCATCCACATCATCAACACCATCTCTAAAACCCATTCCATGGCTTCATCCTTAGGAACTAAATCCACAGATCAAGTTGAAAACCTAGTAGAACAAATGAACTCCTCTCTAAATATCCTTGAAGACCTTTTCCCCAAAGTTTTCATCAATTCTGAGAATGCTCTCCCTAAAAAAGAAGGAAGATTATAAATGGGTCTTCATTTGAAGATATTGCAGCAAAATATCTCATGAAACCAGAACCATCTCAAGTTTTATCAATTCAAACTAGAGATTAGGAGAAATGCAGAGGTTTATCTTTGGAAAAAGAGAAGGAATTATTACTCAATCAAACTAGGTAGCATAGAAGATTACAAAGTGTTTAGAAAAGGAGGAACTAGAGGTAATAGTCTTAACTGAAGTCCCACCAGCTGGACCAGACTTTATTGATGAAGCAAATTTCCATAGGGTTAGGATTTGGGCTCTGGTCAAAAGAGTTCCAAGGCACATCATCCCTGATATGAGGAACATTATCAAACCAGCTGGAATATTTCAAGAGGCTAAGAAAGCTTATGGAAGAGATGAAGATGAAAAGAATACGGAGGTCCTTCTAACCATTGATGTAACTAGAGCTCTAAAATATGGCATTGATGCTTATGAAACCCCAACAATTTCATACTGGCTTGAATTGGCTTTGGATCTGCATGGTATTGCCTTCTGCAAAGTATGTAGAATCATAGATCATCCTGCCCCCTTCTGTGAGGATAAATAAGAACAACCTCAAAAAACTTCCTCCAAAAACCACCCATCAAATCTCAGTAACTCCTAACCCTCAACTTCCAACACCCCAAACAATTCCAACACCAGTAGCCCTATGTACACTACCAAAATAAGAATTACACTGATAGGGATGTTGATGAGGAGTTTGCTATCAAAATGAGGCTATCCCAAAGACAGATCATGCTAAAAAATAGCTATGAAGAACTTGATGGGACAAAAGATTATATCATCTTTAAAGCTTGTTTACACCAACCCATCACTGGAGAAATACCAACTACAAACTGGGAAGCCATTATTTGTCAAAAGAAGCATAAAACACCCATAGATGGTAGCATAAATAAGGACAAAATGATGAAGAGGAAGAATATCAACATCAAAGCTGCTGCTAGGAAGCATATTCCAAATCCTGAGAATGGTATGGAGAATATTATCAACCCTGAAAAATATTCTCCTAAAAAGAAATGCTAGAAATCAATACCCAGACTTCAAGGAATCAACACCAAATATTTTTGAATCCACTCGTTCTCTAGCTGATATTCAAAACCAAATCAATGAAGATTTCAACAACCAGAAAAAGTTTCTCTGGGAAAGAAGGAAGAAGGAGTTCAAACTTAAGGTTGTGGATACTAACTTCCATCCACAGTTGATTGATCCAAAAAGAAAACTCTTCATATCTCCTAACGTGTCTGGTCATCTCCTCCACCAATGGGACCAATATCAACCTACCAAGAAGAGCAATACTCAAACAATGCAAATGGAGGAATATCATCTGACTAATATGACTACTGGCAACCTTGAGGGAGCAAATACATTCCTAATCCATCAGGTATCTCTAACTATCACTTTTCATTTCACTCCAATCATAAAATTAATCATTATCAAAATTGCTGTGGATATAATGATAGTTCTCAACCATAACTATACGGCTCACAATGACATTTTGGTCCTTCATAGTACCACCTATTTAGGATACTTAATCACCATTTGCACATATCCAAATGTCTCTTATTTCTGGAAATTTTATTCTATCATGGCTTGGAATTGTCAAGGCCTAGGAAAACCAAACACTAACAGACATATGAACAATATGCTAAACAAACACAATCCTGACATCTTATTTTTATCTGAAACCAAACAACAATCTAGGAATCTTAGCAATATAGGTGTCACTAACTTTTGGTTTGTAGATCCAAGAGGAAAATCAAATACTGTTGGTGGACTTGTCTTAGCTTCGAAAATTAATCTAAAGGTCACATACAAGATTTCTCTAATTATCATATTAGTCCTACAGTGTATCCTACTATAGGGGGACCTTGGCTATTTACATGTTACTATTGCAGTCCTTACACTACCTTGGAGAAAAAACATTCCTAGAAAATGATAGAAAATGCTGATAAAAGTAACAAGCTACCTTGGTTGATAATGGGTGATATAAACTTTGTCTTGCATGATCATGAAAAATTCAGTCAACATCCAATTGATTCTTATAAAGCTAATATCTTTCTGGAGAAATTGGAAGCATCCAATCTTACTGATTTGGGGTACACTGAATGCCCATTTACATGGACTAACAGAAGAATAGGCTCTCATCTCACAGAACAAAAATTAAACAGAGGTTTGGCTACTGAAAGCTGGCTTGAAATCCACCTAAACTCAACCATTTAAAATCTCCCAGCCATTGCTTCTGATCATAACCCCATTCTTTTTAATACCAATCCGAACTGAAAGCAAGGAAATATACCCTTCGAATTCTTTGGTCCTTGGATTGATCACAAAGACTACAAAGAAATCATAGCTGAATGTTGGAAGATAAAACACAATGGATCTCTTGCTATCAAAATTGCTAGGAAGATAAGAGATATCAAAGTCGGATTAAAGAAATGGAACAATGAGATATATGGCAATATCAAGACCAACCTAGAAGACAGTATTCAACAACTGTAATGGATCACCAAGAATCAATTTAACATTACTACAGGGCAAGATATCAATGAGGCCAAGAAAAGGGTTGTACATTGGCAGAATATTCATGAAAGTTTTTGGAAGACTAAAAGAAGAGATCAGCTCATCAAACTTGGAGATAAAAATACCATTGTTTTTCACTTATCTGCCAAGGAAAGATACAGAAAAATAAAATTGTCTCAATCCAACAAGAAAATGGTACTTGGCTCCACAATAGTAAGGAAGTAGCTCTCTGCTTCACCAACCATTTTCCCACTATGGCCACAACTAAACCTATAACTATCAACCAATCTATCATAAACCTCATACCCCCCACTATAACCAGCTTGGAGAATAGTAACTTATAATTAAGAACCCCTGATGCAGTGGAAATCAAGAATATTCTTTTTAGTATGGCAGGGGACATGGCCCTAGTCCCTAATGGCTTCCCACCAAATTTCTTCCAAGCCAACTGGGAATTTTTTGGTGAAGACATCATCAACATGGTCCAAAATTTCTTTATTTCTGGATACCTTCTTAAAGAGATGAACTCAACTTTCATTTTCCTTATCCCCAAAACAGAAAATCCTAATACCCCATCCCAATTCAGACCCATATCCTTATATGAAATACCAATTACAAAATCATATCCAAACTTCTTGGTCAAATACTAAAACCCCTATTACCAAAACTCATTTCCCCATTTCAATTTGCTTTTATTCATGGTAGAAAACTCTCTGAAAATATAGCAATTGCTCATGAGCTTATTCATCATATGAACACTAGAAAATGGAAGAATGTAGCCAATGGTACTATGGGCATAAAATTGACATGGCCAAAGCTTTTGATAGGGTCAACTGGGATTTTCTCATCAAAGTTATGATTCAGATGGGATTCAGAAATCAATGGTGCAACCTAATTCACCAATGTATCTCCACCACTAACCTTGCAGTTTTGGTCAATGGTACTCCTAGAGAATTTTTCAAACCAACTAGAGATATCAGACAAGGAGATCCTCTATCTCCTTACTTATTATTATTTTTCATGGAAGCCCTAGGAGAAAACTACAAATTCTATATAACACTCAATGAAAATGCAGAAAATACAGATAGCAGGATCGCTTTGCTAACTTGACAGATTATTTTGCAGAAATTATGATTTCTTATTTTGAGTTTATGTTTTCGGATGGAAATGATCTTTTATAATTTGTTTAATATAATGGAATCAGTTGAAGTAGAATTATAATTACCTCAAATCATCATCCAACAAGAATGAATTTGAACTCATATTCTCCGACTCCTTGTTTACAATATCTCTCATCTGTATAACAACCTGGAAAAACCTCTAACCATTATCAGAAAGACTGAAAAAGGAAACTCAGATGCCGAAGAGTTTAATAATATCAATATGGAACTTTACCTCAGTTGAGACAATTTGAGTTCCGTACTTATCATCCCAGTACATTGTAAATATTCGGTATATTTTCTTTACGGTCAATGCCTGCTCATAATTTACAATTGACAAAAAACGTATATATTAAAAAGCATGTGAGAGAAGAACATATGAGGTAGAGATATATAGAGAGAGACAGATCATACCGGACAAAGATCTTGCTTGATGTCCTCAAGAGACTTTTTACCCTTTTGATGTATAACCTGAGAGTGTCATACAGGACCAAAATATGTAAGGATAGAATGGAGTGGTACAGGGTATATACAGATCATCATGCAAAAGGGAGAAAACGGATTAGTTCTATACCAGAAACCCAACGGCTTGTCTGATAATGTTCAACTCGTGCCAAGAATTTCCTGCAAACTGCGGTAAGAAAATATGTTCAGGTACCACCATACCAGGAGATTTAAAACAGTAGTATAAAGATTGCTCAAACTGAAAAGAAGGTAGATAATCACAATATCTCGTCTGTAACATTCACTATCCATCTTTCCAGTTCAGCTAAACCAGATTTCACGTATTCCCCGTTGGAAAATGTACAACACTCACGACGCAATAAAAGACCGAGGATAACAAAATCAGTTAAATAGAATTTATGAAAACAAATTGAGCAGCTTCACACGGTAGAACTAGACTCACCTATTGAACAGTTGTATGTTGATGAACGAAAATACTTGAGTAACGAGCTTGCGAATAAAAAATGAAGGAACTTAAATGGTGGGAAACAAAAAGAAACAACAATATTAGTAACGTGATATACTTCTGAAGTGAAATAAAAAGGAAAAGCTTCGACCGATTCACTCAAAAGAAGATCTTGAATTGTTCACCGCCCACAAAGGTTAAGAAACATATTTCTTCTCACCTTCGAAACATTACTGCTTTATTATGGCATACTCATAAATAAGAGAGACAGAAAGAATAACACAATATCTGCTACAAAAAATATGTATAACAATATCATGTTGAAAATAATAAATAATAGAACTCACATGATTTTCGCGTAAGTGGGTCATCAATGAATCCAAGAATTTTATAATACTTTCCCAGTTGTTGTTAGGTGACTGCTTAGAACCACTCCCAGGAGACTTATATGATTTCACAACATTTCCTCGCACAGTTTTTGGTGCCTGCCAGACGATGGCTCAATATGAAATTGACAAACTCAATACGTTTTGTTCTCTAAGATGGATACAAACTGAAAAGAGATATGTGAATTAAAGTTACCTGGATGCAAAGACCAAGAAGTGGCCCTATATCTTTCTTTGAAAGATCTCGAATCATGCCAAAAATCTTCTCTACACAAGCAGCTAATTGCTGCTTGAAGAGTATAGATGGATACCTGGCTTCAATTGATGTGTTCTCGTCCGACCCAGAATATCTAAAAGAAGATTTTATCCCTGTAGAAATCGAGGGTCGCCTAGCACGAGTCGAGTGCCGGTCTATTTCCTTTGTCCATAATTGTTATGGGGCGAGGTCCATGTTCTCATCCGTTCGTGGATGTTTAATGTACAGGGTCTGCCAGAGATAATTTCTTACTAGTTTGTTAGTAAAGAGGGGGCCAACTCTGCAAGGAAAAGAGATGTTTTGAAGTCGCCACCTAACTAAGGGGAGTCAGGACCCTTTTAACTAGTTTGAATTCTTTTGAGGAAAACAAAACCAGTTATGACTTTCATGTTTTTGGTCTGCTATCAGAGAGTCTGGGTAAGGAGATTCTAGTACGGGATGGGAAGGTGTTAGGCACCCATCAGCCGCCCAATCGTAAGATTGGCCTCTACTTCATGATTAAAGGGGAAAATTTTTATAATGATATTGTTAATAAAAACAAATAGTGATGCATAGTGACGAATAGTGATTAAATAGTGATTGAATAGTAAATTGAATAGTGCCCGAATAGTGCACAATGATTTGAATAGTAACCTGCTTTATTTATTACTTTCTTAGCAATGGATCTAATGTGGGAGAGAATTCCTCTTTATACCCACACTTTGATTTATCCCACTTGTAAGATTACTAAAAAAAAACAAATTATTTTTATATAGTGCATGTAAAGAGTAGCTGCGGTGTTACTACGAAATGGAAAAACCATTCCGTTCCCGTATAACTACATAATTACCAAAAAGATAAACAATTAGTATACCTGAAATATGATACCGAAACTTGATAGGATTCTTACGATGATTTCTCGCTTCTGTTAAGTATGCAGAAAGTAATTAAAGTACTAGCAATTTAATGCTAATCTTTTAAGAACTTAAAGACGATACTTGATTTGATACTTCTATTTTATTTATTTTTTTGGGGGGTTTTCTGGAAATAAACTAGAAATGTATAGGATAATAATAACTATTATGTAAGAAAGAAACTTGATTTCTCTTTTACTAAATCACAAAATACATAGAGATTTAGAACATGTGAGGAGAAATAAAGAGTGTTTTCTCTCTTAGGCAGAGTAGCGAGCAAAATGGTGTTGGAAGAGGTTTTCGTGAGAGGAAATTATATATCGGAAGAGGTTTCCGTGAGAGAAAATCATATCTCGAATGATCGATTTACACTGCCTTTTATAGGCAGCGAATTCTTCAATCCCATAAAAACCGCGCAGCCAAATCGTTGAAATTCGACTAATTGATCGTCCTTTTTTTTCTTTCCTTCTTCTTTGTCAAAAGGTGTGGGTCCCACTTGTCTTTTTTTCTTTTTTTATTTTTCTTCTTCCTCCCGCACTTGTTCTTTTGACAAAGAAAAGTTGATTCCATTTGTTAAAATCAGTCACTAATCAATGTCTTGGTGTTGATAAGGGGAAGACGAAAAGTGGTCGTCCCTTAACGTCTTCTGAGTTCTTGTTTTGCTCATAAATTTTTCATACGGATTCAGAATGACTCCGTTCTTTCACCATTGGCTTTGCATTTTTCCCCTCTTTAACGTGAAAGCAAGACTTCCCAGGTTTGGAAGGATGATAAAATGGGTAGGAGCCGTGCTTGTGGGCTTGATTGGTAGAGCTTGTGGGCTTGATTGGTTGAACTTATGGTCTTGATTTAAAGGATATTAAAATCCTTAATTGCTCCACAAAGAATTTCTCTTGTATTCTGCTCCGAAGTATAAGAATGATATTTTCTATGGAAGGTGCGGAAATGGGGTGTCAACAGTTTCCCCTCTTTGAGAGTAACCGTTTTCGGTTAACGAACAAAGCCCTGAACACCCTTTCGCACCTTATCTTTTCCAAGAGGTGATTTTGATGAGTTGATGAAGAAATTCTGACGTTGGCCGAGTTTGCCGCAGTTAAGCTTGTCAGCTCCATTTTCTTGATTTTTGAACCTTTGCGGTTGATTCAGTTGGATTGCCCTTTGTTCGAGCCGATTTAAATAGTTGAATAGGTTGATGAAGAAATATACTAACGTTGGCTGGGTCTGACCCAGTTGAGCTTGTCGGTTTCGTTCACATTCTGAAAGTGCATCTTCTTGGCTTCCGTTCCACACTTTGTCCTGACATGACTTGCTTTTCTTTCCCGAGACGATTCTGATAAAGTATTTTTTTTTCAAAAACTTCTTGAGGAAGTAATTACCCTTTTTTTTTAATTTATAAGATAGGGGAGAAAGACCTTTCTTTAGGTAAGAAACTCCTTTTCTTTTCTTCAATATGTCGTCTAGGCAGATGGCTATCATTATTCCTGATCCTCCAACTTTGCCTATGCTGCGTAGAAGACGAAGAGTTGGGGTTTTAAACGATGTGGATGATCACGTTTCTGCAAGAATCCGGGAAGACCCTGTAAGTTTCCTTGTTGATTGAAATTTTCTTCTTTGTTTTCCAAGTTTTCTTTCATTATTTCTCAACCACTGCTTTCTTTCATAGAATTACGCTTGGACGCGTATTCGCGGAGGGACCACTGGTATAGTAGAATGGTGGCTGATGTTGAGACGATGCAAAGGTGTACGTGATCTTGTACAACATATTGGTTGGTACGACTTTATTGAAGCTTTGGAACCGTTCCATGATGGCGAGAATGCTTTAATCGTGGCAGAAAGATGGTGGGGTGATACTAATTCATTTCACCTGCCACATTGTGAGTTAACCATCACTCCTCTGGATTTCTACATGATTACTGGCATCCGTGTGGGGGTAGGAGCTCCTCGTCGGTGGGCGAAAACGTGATGAGAGAATGTCCGAAACCTGTTGGGACCACATTGTGGGGATATCTTCCCTAAAAATTGGTATGTCAGCTTAGCAGGCTTTAAAGCTGAGTTTCTCGGTCCCCCGAGTGGATCTCATCGCTGACGCTTCAAAATATGATGTTAAAGTTATTATCGTTACGAGCTTTCTTGATATTTGTTGCGGGTCATACCTTCCTTGACTCTTCTGGTGGCTATATCAAATCTGGTTATTTGGCAGCATTTTCTGACCTTGAATTGGTGAATTTTTACGATTGGGGAAGTTGTGCGATGGTGCGACTTTACACCTATCTGTCTCAAGCAACACGCCTTCAAACAAAAGCCTTATGTGGATTCTGGCCCATCTTGAATGTGAGTACATTTTCCTTGCTTTAGGTTGAACGATTTTGGACCCTCTTTTTTAACACCCATATTCTTTCTTTGTACGTATTGGTGTTACAAATATTTTCCTCTTAGTCGCCCCTCCTTTTGATACAAGCTTCTCCAATAGTCAAACATTTCCTCGAATGGCTAGATGGAAAGGTGCACTTGAAGGCACTCGATCGCATATACGTGCCTTTGTTTGGAGGGGGCGACAGTTGAATCGTAAGAAAAGAAACCCTATATTTTTTTTTTTTAATTATTAATATATATATATATATATATATATACCTCCATTTTGATCGCAGATTTGTTGGGACCCTTGGAAGGATTATCTGATTTGGCGTGATCAAAGAGCCATTCATGCCATGTCGTCTAGCATGCTTCGGTACTTGTTACGTGGCCCGGATTACTGTGCTTGGTATCTTGGTGACAGATTTGGGAGACAAATTAGTCAACCAGACGCTACACCCCGTTTTCCTCCTCCCAACGTTACATGTTTTCCTTATGCATCGTTTAGTGATATGGACGAGATTTCACGTCAACCGCAACGTTCCTATGAAGATTCCGTTGATCGGGGAATGAATTTTGAATCATATTGGAGATCGGTTTCTTTAGGTCCACCTCTTGCTATCCAATCTTGCCGAGAGAATCTTGTAGTGGGTGATTCGGTTTTTACCCCTCGTCCATTATTGATGGGATCTTCCAGCAATGCTTCTTCTCAACAAGTTCCACTAACGGGCTTCGGTCATCTTCTTCCAACATGGGATTTTCAAATACCTATCTTGGGGAATTCAAATGTGGTTCCAATTGCAGGTGGCCCTGTTGACCGTGAAGATATTATTGGTTTACCTCTCCCGGATGATATTCCTGAGGTACCATTGTTACTCCTCTGCTCTTCTTGACTTAATGACTTAATACTTTTTATTGACTCCTTTCTCGCTTCGGGCTTCCAGACCTCTTCAAGAATACTTGCTCCGTTTGGTGGATAGCCGTGGGCGCCAGTTGACATCGGTGGTGAATGAGATGTACGGTATCCTGTTGAGATATGATGAAGTCAGTAGAGAATCCCTGGGGAGGCAGGCACGTATTGATACTCTTTCTGAAGAATTATCTACACTTCGACTTCTTTACGAGGTAGACTGCATTTATTTATTTTTTTTTTTTTTTCTTTTTTATTTTTTTTTGAACAGGGAAAAGGGGCTAGCGGATCGGATGAATGACCCTAATGGGTTGAAGAATCCCAACGGGTTACGGGTTTCATTTCGGTTTTCCCGAATAGCAGTTTGATGGAGCCCTAATCCTTTGCTTTAAATTCCTCGCCTTCTTCTTCCCCGACCATCAGTTTCTCTTTCTTCCTCTTTTTTTTTCTGCTCTGCAAATCTGCCTCTTTCCTCCATCTTTTCATCAGATCCTTCTTGTATGTGCCAGATCTGGACTGTGATCTTTCTTTTTTTGATCACCGTCTTCATGTTATTCTACTTTCTGCTTGTTTGGTTCATCGCCATAGTAATCATTTACTGTTGGAGTATGCAAGATGCGATTTGAGCACTTAAAGTAATGATAACTCAAGTGAGATTTTGGTGGAATCAAAAAGATAGATCTGTATGAATCTTCTCTTTTCGTACTTGATGGTAGTGCATCTTGAGATCCAGATTAATGTTCGCTCGAAGATGAAGATCTGATGATTTAGGGGAAGATGCAAGATCGTTCCATATGCAGTTTCAAAATACATACAAAGATAAATCCATATTTCAAAGTTGAAATCGGATTTAGATTTAGATGTATTCGACAAGTATGGATGATCTCGCTGTGATGAAGATGTCTAGATCTAGTGTGTCACATGGACACTTTTACCACTATTACACATTGGTTTCGATCAATGGGAAATGGTGAAGAAGTTGGATCTTGGTCTAGACTCGATAAAATCACCACTTTCCTTATTTGTTTTTCATTTCTTCTTCTTTGGTTTTCCGTCAGATCATTTTTTTATTTCTTGTTGTTGTTCTTTTTTTTTCTTCTGTTCTTTTGCTTGTTTCTTATTGTTGTTGCTTTTTTTTCTCTCGATCTGATCATGTATCCTTCAGATAAGGAAGAGTTCATGCTTTTCATTGTTGTAGATTTAAGATTCTCAGTAATTCCTTCATTTGTGAATGAAATATTTTCTTTCTGGTGGTGCTTTTTTTCTTTGGTTTGACTTGCACTGACTGTGCAGATCACTGACTCTGGTGGAGAAGCCTTAATTCAGATAACTCGTCGTTCACAAAAAGCTTAAAGCATGGTTAGAACATGATTAGGCTTAAAATAACTCAAGAAACGTTTGCCTCAGTTGCCTATTTGGTACGTGTGCAAGGCACAGTATCATCCTAGGGCTTTCATCATCAACATTTATTTTATTTTTATTTTTATTTTTTGAAAACAAAATAAAAAACTTAAAAATTTACAAAACTGAAATTTTGATTTGGAGAGTTTGTCTCAATCTGCCTATCTGGTTGCTCATAACACCATACCCAAATCCTAAGCTTTACATCATTGATAAACTCTCCGATTTTTTTTTTTTTTTTTTTGAAAACAAAACCTTAGAAATCTGTGTTTTTTTTTTTGGTTTTTTTTTTTAAAACAAGATTGATAGCGTAGAAAACGATGATAAAAATCATGAGTGTTGACAAACCAGTTGATCTTTTGAGGAGATGCATGGATTAGGCATGCTGGAATGTCGCCGTTGGTTAGGCGTATTACCTCTTGAGTTGATCAGCATTCATTGGGAATTATCATGCAGACTCTTCTATCAGATGATTGACTCCTCCTTCTGGCATTGGTCCTCCAAAATCTCTCTCTCTGTTTTTCGAGGTGTTGTTCCAGGTTTTGATTGATCATCTCTGGTCGAATTTTTGAAAAATATTCGATGAAAGCATTGATCGTTTCTGGCCATGCTTTGCTCATGAGAACTCGGTCATTAGTTGAAAACCATATTGACGCGCTCCCAGTTAAGCTTTCACCGAAGTATTGTTTCAAGTCCTCTTAGTGCATCTTCAATGTCTTCATGTACCAGGAGAATGACTTGAGGTGTTTGATGGGGGAGCCTTTACCATTATAGACAGGGGTTTTCCTCCTTCTACGGGATTGCAACTCTGAGCATGCAATGACCATGCATTCTTGGATTTCCCTTTCAGTTCCCGGGTTGAGCTCGCTGTACTCTCCTCTTGTTCTGGAACTTCCAATTCTCTTCCATCCTCCCCTTTATGTCCGTTGGGTTCGCCTGCTGTTGTCGGTGGGAGATGGAGAAAAAAGATGACTTACCCCTTCATAGGCGGGTTCTTCGGTTTCTTTTATTTGATCAGAACTCCTTCTTGTTATCACCGGTGTGATCTTTGCTAGTGTGTTTGGTGTTGGAACCTTTTCTCCTCCCTTACGGATGAACCACTTTTGGAAGGACGGTTGACGGCTCCAATCGATTCCTTGATCTTATTGCCTTTTCCCGAATGTCGTAGAGTCTTGATAGATCGATCGATATCCCAATCCTGCCGTATCAAACGCCTTTCTCCCAGGTATTGTTATTGGTTGTGTGGGCCCTTGTTGTCGGAGCCCCATACCCATTCCGGAAAGAACTTGCTTTTTCGTAGCATTTTCGGAATATTTCGATTTCGATATTTAAATTGACCCGTACGGCGTGATGAATTGATGCTCCAGCTTTGTTCTCATGTCGGATCTCTGCTGTGTAGTTATGAATTTCTGGGATCATGTTCACTGAGATCTGGTGGGACCTTATTTCATTTTCCTCATCATCTCCATGCACGGTAATTAGCTCATTTCCCTTCCAGAATCTGGCTTTCTGATGAAGAGAGGATGCACCTATTCCATTCTTGTGCATCCATGGACGACCTAGAAGGAGGTTGAAGCTTGCATAGATGTCCATTACCAGGAAGGTAGCATAGGTTTTTAATGGACCAACCCATATTTCGATGGTCAGTTCACCGATTCCTGTTTGCTTACCATTGTTAAATGCTCGGACTGTCAAGGTTGATTCATCGGCTTTAGTGATACGGCTCATGTCGACCCCTATCTTTTTAGCCGCTTTCAATGTGAATATATTGACGCCAGCACCATTATCCATGAAGACAGAAGGTATGATCATATTTTCCCAACCAATGGTAATGTAAAGACCTTTGTTGTGGTCCTTCCCCTCCGGTGGCAGGTCGTCATTCGTAAAAGTAATCGCTTTGGTCTTGCAGCTCGGTCGATTAGGTGCACCAGTTCATCGGGAGTGATTCCTGTGGGAACATGCATCAAACTTAGTGCCTCTTGTAGAGCCTGGCGGTGACTGGTCGATGCTTCTAACAATCCCCAAATTGAAATATCCGCTTTTGTTCTTCGCAACTGCTCAATGAGTAAGTTGTCTTCCTTTATAGCTTCATGTTGATTGTTTGGCCTGATATGAATCGGATTTCCCCTTGCTAGGACACCTGGATTTTCGTTTTGAAAGTTGAGAGGCTTGAACTGTATTCCTCCCCTTGTTTGATGTTGTACCTCTTCGCATTTTTCTGATAGGATTTCAGAATATACGACTTTCCCGCTACCTGCAATGGTGAACAATGGTTTTTTATTCATCATACGGATGTTGGCGTCTGGGGCACTCTTTTCAGATTCCGTTTTGTTCTCAGCAACGACTTTGGAGGCTTCATTTGTTTGGTCCTTCTCTTTTGTCGTACGGTCCGATATTAGAGATGGTTGATGTATTTCAGCGTCATATGCCTCAATGAAGTTGATTCTCTGATTTCCTTGATGCGCTGGAAGTGGATTTTGTTGTATATTAGGTTGCTTTGATGCCCCCTCGATGATTATCTTGCCGTCGTCCAACAAATCTTGGATAAGATGTTTCAGGACGAAAAATGAATTGGTATCGTGTCCTGCACTCTGATGGTAGCCGCATGTCTTTGACTCATCGTAACCCCGAGGTTTGGGATTAGGTACAGGCTTAGGATCTCGGAGTTGAATTAATTTTTCCTTAACTAGCCTAGGAAGGTAGTCACTCATTTCTCCGTCCAGATCAGAAAATACTCGATTCCGGCTCCACCTTTTATCGACATATTGTTGTCCTTTGTCTTGGCGGAATGCATTGGTGATAGGTGCTTTCCCTGCAGCTCTGATGTAAGTAGGTGTTGCAACAGTTGGGTTGACATAATTAATTTCCTTCTTTTTTTGTCGAGCTTTGCCCTATATTGAATCCGGAGTATACGCCGTCCTTCATTGCATCCTCGATGCTTGCTCCTTTCCTTCGAAAATCGAAAAGATTTTGAGGTGCAGACATGCTGATGAATACCCTGTAAGACATTGAGAGATTTTTCATTAGCATTTTTAGTTGCGCCTCTTCTGATGGTCGTTCGAACATTTCGAACACTTTCTTTTCCCACCGACTCATCCAGTCGACGAAGCCTTCATGCGCCCCTTGTCGAAGGGACTCAAGCTGGCGTAAGGCCATAGAGTGATCTGTATTTTTTGCAAAATGTTCGACGAATGAATTAATCATGAGTGGCCATGTAGAAATTTTTGATTTCTCTGCATGTTGGTACCAATCAAGGGCTAACCCAGTCAAGATTTGGTGGAACAAGTTTAGCATCCAGTCGTCAGTTAAACCTTGGGGCTTTAGGTATTGGAGATACAGTTTAATGTGAGACCCCGGGGGTCCCATGCCATTATATTTTTCTATTTTTGGAAATTTGAAACCTTCAGGCAAGTATCCACTTGGTGGAGTGTACCATACTTCACCATCCACGCTGGTGTTGTCCTCGATTATTGACAGCCTCATCATTACATGTTCTTTGAAATGCTCGAATTCCAAGCTCTCCTTGTTTGGTGTTGGAATTTCGTCATTGTCGCCTGTACCTCCGGATTCCCCGTTTTTGTTTTGATCTTTTGGTTGATGATCCTCCTTGGATCCAGAGCCATTTGTATGTTGATGAGAATCTGAGCTTTTTCCGTTATTTCTAGCATCATCTTGCAGTTTCTTAAAGAAATCGGCGAGCTTCTCTTCAATAATTTGTTCTATTTTTGATGTGAGGAGGTCAGGATTGTTGGTTTCCCCTTTCCCATGTTGTGAGGCATCCATCTTGACCAGTCTTCCTCCCTTTTTCCGATGCCAACTACGAGTGTAAGACCTCCCTCGCGTTATGGTTGCTTACGCTTGTATAAGTACCTGAAACCACAAAATCTGAAATATGATATCAGTATAAAGAAAAGATTATAAAATTTCCCTTTAATCATTTTTCAAGTCGAATCTCTTGTTTTTCCCCAGTGAAGTCGCCACTATAGAAATCGAGGGTCGCCTAGCACGAGTCGAGTGCCGGTCTATTTCCTTTGTCCATAATTGTTATGGGGCGAGGTCCATGTTCTCATCCGTTCGTGGATGTTTAATGTACATGTGGTCCGCGAGAGATAATTTCTTACTAGTTTGTTAGTAAAGGGGGCCAACTCGCAAGGAAAAGAGATGTTTTGAAGTCGCCACCGACTAAGGGGAGTCAGGACCCTTTTAACTAGTTTGAATTCTTTTGAGGAAAACAAAACCAGTTATGACTTTCATGTTTTTGGTCTCGCTATCGAGAGTCCAGGTAAGGAGATTCTAGTACGGGATGGGAAGGTGTTAGGCACCCATCAGCCGCCCAATCGTAAGATTGGCCTCTACTTCATGATTAAAGGGGAAAATGTTTATAATTATATTGTTAATAAAAACAAATAGTGATGCATAGTGACGAATAGTGATTAAATAGTGACTGAATAGTAAATTGAATAGTGCCCGAATAGTGCACAATGATTTGAATAGTGACCTTCTTTATTTATTACTTTCTTAGCAATGGATCTAATGTGGGAGGGAATTCCGCTTTATACCCACACTTTGATTTATCCCACTTGTAAGATTACTAAAAAAAAACATATTATTTTTATATAGTGCATGTAAAGAGTAGCTGCGGTGTTACTACGAAATGGAAAAACCATTCAGTTCCCGTATAACTACATAACTACATAAAATGATGAAGAGGAAGAATATCAACATCAAAGATGCTTCTAGGAAGCATATTCCAAATCCTGAGAATGGTATGAAGAATATTATCAACCCTGAAAATATTCTCCTAAAAAGCAATGCTAGAAATCAATACCCAGACTTCAAGGAATCAACACCAAATATTTTTGAATCCACTCGTTCTCTAGCTGATATTCAAAACCAAATCAATGAAGATTTCAACAACCAGAAAAAGTTTCTCTAGGAAAGAAGGAAGAAGGAGTTCAAACTTAAGGTTGTGGATACTAACTTCCATCCACAATTGATTGATCCAAAAAGAAAACTCTTCATATCTCCTACCGTGTCTGGTCATCTCCTCCACCAATGGGACCAATATCAACCTACCAAGAAGAGCAATACTCAAACAATGCAAATGGAGGAATATCATCTGACTAATATGACTACTGGCAACCTTGAGGGAGAAAATACATTCCTAATCCATCAGGTATCTCTAACTATCACTTTTCATTTCACTCCAATCTTAAAATTAATCATTATCAAAATTGCTCTGGATATAATGATAGTTCTCAACCATAACTATACGGCTCACAATGACATTTTGGTCCTTCATAGTACCACCTATTTAGGATACTTAATCACCATTTGCACATATCCAAATGTCTCTTATTTCTGGAAATTTTATTCTATCATGGCTTGGAATTGTCAAGGCCTAGGAAAACCAAACACTAACAGACATATGAACAATATGCTAAACAAACACAATCCTGACATCTTCTTTTTATCTGAAACCAAACAACAATCTAGGAATCTTAGCAATATAGGTGTCACTAACTTTTGGTTTGTAGATCCAAGAGGAAAATCAAATACTGCTGGTGGACTTGTCTTAGCTTCGAAAATTAATCTAAAGGTCACATACAAGATTTCTCTAATTATCATATTAGTCCTACAGTGTATCCTACTATAGGGGGACCTTGGCTATTTACATGTTACTATTGCAGTCCTTACACTACCTTGGAGAAAAAACATTCCTAGAAAATGATAGAAAATGCTGATAAAAGTAACAAGCTACCTTGGTTGATAATGGGTGATATAAACTTTGTCTTGCATGATCATGAAAAATTCAGTCAACATCCAATTGATTCTTATAAAGTTAATATCTTTCTGGAGAAATTGGAAGCATCCAATCTTACTGATTTGGGGTACACTGATTGCCCATTTACATGGACTAACAAAAGAATAGGCTCTCATCTCACAGAACAAAAATTAAACAGAGGTTTGGCTACTGAAAGCTGGCTTGAAATCCACCTAAAATCAACCATTTCAAATCTCCCAGCCATTGCTTCTGATCATAACCCCATTCTTTTGAATACCAATCCGAACTGGAAGCAAGGAAATATACCCTTCGAATTCTTTGGTCCTTGGATTGATCACAAAGACTGCAAAGAAATCATAGTTGAATGTTGGAAGATAAAACACAATGGATCTCTTGCTATCAAAATTGCTAGGAAGATAAGAGATATCAAAGTCGGATTAAAGAAATGGAACAATGAGATATATGGCAATATCAAGACCAACCTAGAAGACAGTATTCAACAACTGGAATGGATCACCAAGAATCAATTTAACATTACTACAGGGCAAGATATCAATGAGGCCAAGAAAAGGGTTGTACATTGGCAGAATATTCATGAAAGTTTTTGGAAGACTAAAAGCATAGATCAGCTCATCAAACATGGAGATAAAAATACCATTGTTTTTCACTTATCTGCCAAGGAAAGATACAGAAAAAATAAAATTGTCTCAATCCAACAAGAAAATGGTACTTGGCTCCACAATAGTAAGGAAGTAGCTCTTTGCTTCACCAACCATTTTCCCACTATGGCCACAACTAAACCTATAACTATCAACCAATCTATCATAAACCTCATACCCCCCACTATAACCAGCTTGGAGAATAGTAACTTATAATTAAGAACCCCTGATGCAGTGGAAATCAAGAATATTCTTTTTAGTATGGCAGGGGACAAGGCCCTAGGCCCTAATGGCTTCCCACCAAATTTCTTCCAAGCCAACTGGGAAGTTTTTGGTGAAGACATCATCAACATGGTCCAAAATTTCTTTATTTCTGGATACCTTCTTAAAGAGATGAACTCAACTTTCATTTTCCTTATCCCCAAAACAGAAAATCCTAATACCCCATCCCAATTCAGACCCATATCCTTATATGAAATACCAATTACAAAATCATATCCAAACTTCTTGGTCAAATACTAAAACCCCTATTACCAAAACTCATTTCCCCATTTCAATTTGCTTTTATTCATGGTAGAAAACTCTCTGAAAATATAGCAATTGCTCATGAGCTTATTCATCATATGAACACTAGAAAATGGAAGAATGTAGCCAATGGTACTATGGGCATAAAATTGACATGGCCAAAGCTTTTGATAGGGTCAACTGGGATTTTCTCATCAAAGTTATGATTCATATGGGATTCAGAACTCAATGGTGCAACCTAATTCGCCAATGTATCTCCACCACTAACCTTGCAGTTTTGGTCAATGGTACTCCTAGAGAATTTTTCAAACCAACTAGAGATATCAGACAAGGAGATCCTATATCTCCTTACTTATTATTATTTTTCATGGAAGCCCTAGGAGAAAACTACAAATTCTATATAACACTCAATGAAAATGCATAAAATACAGATAGCAGGATCGCTTTGCTAACTTGACAGATTATTTTGCAGAAATTATGATTTCTTATTTTGAGTTTATGTTTTCGGATGGAAATGATCTTTTATAATTTGTTTAATATAATGGAATCAGTTGAAGTAGAATTATAATTACCTCAAATCATCATCCAACAAGAATGAATTTGAACTCATATTCTCCGACTCCTTGTTTACAATATCTCTCATCTGTATAACAACCTGGAAAAACCTCTAACCATTATCAGAAAGACTGAAAAAGGAAACTCAGATGCCGAAGAGTTTAATAATCTCAATATGGAACTTTACCTCAGTTGAGACAATTTGAGTTCCGTACTTATCATCCCAGTACATTATAAATATTCGGTATATTTTCTTTACGGTCAATGCCTGCTCATAATTTACAATTGACAAAAAACGTATATATTAAAAAGCATGTGAGAGAAGAACATATGAGGTAGAGATATATAGAGAGAGACATATCATACTGGACAAAGATCTTGCTTGATGTCCTCAAGAGACTTTTTACCCTTTTGATGTATAACCTGAGAGTGTCATACAGGACCAAAATATGTAAGGATAGAATGGAGTGGTACAGGGTATATACAGATCATCATGCAAAAGGGAGAAAACGGATTAGTTCTATACCAGAAACCCAACAGCTTGTTTGATAATGTTCAACTCGTGCCAAGAATTTCCTGCAAACTGCGGTAAGAAAATATGTTCAGGTACCACCATACCAGGAGATTTAAAACAGTAGTAGAAAGATTGCTCAAACTGAAAAGAAGATAGATAATCACAATATCTCGTCTGTAACATTCACTATCCATCTTTCCAGTTCAGCTAAACCAGATTTCACGTATTCCCCGTTGGAAAATGTACAACACTCACGACGCAATAAAAGACCGGGGATAACAAAATTAGTTAAATAGAATTTATGAAAACAAATTGAGCAGCTTCACACGGTAGAACTAGACTCACCTATTGAACAGTTGTATGTTGATGAACGAAAATACTTGAGTAAAGAGCTTGCGAATAAAAAATGAAGGAACTTAAATGGTGGGAAACAAAAAGAAACAACAATATTAGTAACGTGATATACTTCTGAAGTGAAATAAAAAGGAAAAGCTTCGACCGATTCACTCAAAAGAAGATCTTGAATTGTTCACCGCCCACATAGGTTAAGAAACATATTTCTTCTCACCTTCGAAACATTACTTCTTTATTATGGCATACTCATAAATAAGAGAGACAGAAAGAATAACACAATACCTGCTACAAAAAATATGTATAACAATATCATGTTGAAAATAATAAATAATAGAACTCACATGATTTTCGCGTAAGTGGGTCATTAATGAATCCAAGAATTTTATAATACTTTCCCAGTTGTTGTTAGGTGACTGCTTAGAACCACTCCCAGGAGACTTATATGATTTCACAACATTTCCTCGCACAGTTTTTGGTGCCTGCCAGACGATGGTTCAATATGAAATTGACAAACTCAACACGTTTCGTTCTCTAAGATGGATACAAACTGAAAATAGATATGTGAATTAAAGTCACCTAGATGCAAAGACCAAGAAGTGGCCCTATCTCTTTCTTTGAAAGATCTCGAATCATGCTAAAAATCTTCTCTACACAAGCAGCTAATTGCTGCTTGAAGAGTATAGTTGGATACCTGGCTTCAATTGATGTGTTCTCGTCCGACCCAGAATATCTAAAAGAAGATTTTATCCCTGTAGAAATCGAGGGTCGCCTAGCACGAGTCGAGTGCCGGTCTATTCTATGTCCCCAGCGAAGTTGTCACTGTAGAAATCGAGGGTCACCTAGCACGAGTCGAGTGCCGGTCTATTTCCTTTGTCCATAATTGTTATGGGGCGAGGTCCATGTTCTCATCCGTTCGTGGATGTTTAATGTCAGAGTCCGCGTAGATAATTTCTTACTAGTTTGTTAGTAAAGGGGGGAGGGGGGGGGGCAACTCTACAAGGAAAAGAGATGTTTTGAAGTCGCCACCTGACTAAGGGGAGTCAGGACCCTTTTAACTAGTTTGAATTCTTTTGAGGAAAACAAAACCAGTTATGACTTTCATGTTTTTGGTCTGCTATCAGAGAGTCTGGGTAAGGAGATTCTAGTACGGGATGGGAAGGTGTTAGGCATCCATCAGCCGCCCAATCGTAAGATTGGCCTCTACTTCATGATTAAAGGGGAAAATGTTTATAATTATATTGTTAATAAAAACAAATAGTGATGCATAGTGACGAATAGTGATTAAATAGTGACTAAATAGTAAATTGAATAGTGCCCGAATAGTGCACAATGATTTGAATAGTGACCTGCTTTATTTATTACTTTCTTAGCAATGGATCTAATGTGGGAGGGAATTCCGCTTTATACCCACACTTTGATTTATCCCACTTGTAAGATTACTAAAAAAAACAAATTATTTTTATATAGTGCATGTAAAGAGTAGCTGCGGTGTTACTACGAAATGGAAAAACCATTCCGTTCCCGTATAACTACATAATTACCAAAAAGATAAACAATTAGTATACCTGAAATATGATACCGAAACTTGATAGGATTCTTACGATGATTTCTCGCTTCATTAAGTATGTGAAAGTAATTAAAGTACTAGCAATTTAATGCTAATCTTTTAAGAACTTAAAGACGATACTTGATTTGATACTTCTATTTTATTTATTTTTTTTGGGGGGTTTTCTGGAAATAAACTAGAAATGTATAGGATAATAATAACTATTATGTAAGAAAGAAACTTGATTTCTCTTTTACTAAATCACAAAATACATAGAGATTTAGAACATGTGAGGAGAAATAAAGAGTGTTTTCTCTCTTTTAGAAAGTAGCGAGCAAAATGGTGTTGGAAGAGGTTTTCGTGAGAGGAAATTATATATCGGAAGAGGTTTCCGTGAGAGAAAATCATATCTCGAATGATCGATTTACACTGCCTTTTATAGGAAGCGAATTCTTCAATCCCCCGCAAAAACCGCAGCCAAATCGTTGAAATTCGACTAATTGATCGTCCTTTTTTTCTTCTTTCCTTCTTCTTTGTCAAAAGGTGTGGGTCCCACTTGTCCTTTTTTTCTTTTTTATTTTTCTTCTTCCTCCCGCACTTGTTCTTTTGACAAAGAAAAGTTGATTTCATTTGTTAAAATCAGTCACTAATCAATGTCTTGGTGTTGATAAGGGGAAGACGAAAAGTGGTCGTCCCTTAACGTCTTCTGAGTTCTTGTTTTGCTCATAACTTTTTCATACAGATTCGTAATGACTCCGTTCTTTCACCATTGGCTTTGCATTTTTCCCCTCTTTAACGTGAAAGCAAGACTTCCCAGGTTTGGAAGGATGATAAAATGGGTAGGAGCCGTGCTTGTGGGCTTGATTGGTAGAGATGGTGGGCTTGATTGGTAGAGCTTGTGGGCTTTAGAGCTTGTGGGCTTGATTGGTAGAGCTTGTGGGCTTGATTGGTAGAGCTTGTGGGCTTGAGAGCTTGTGGGCTTGATTGGTTGAACTTATGGGCTTGATTTAAAGGATATGAAAATCCTTAATTGCTCCACAAAGAATTTCTCTTGTATTCTGCTCCGAAGTATAAGAATGATATTTTCTATGGAAGGTGCGGAAATGGGGTGTCAACAATCCCCTGAAGAAAGTAAATCTTATTGTGTTAGTATATAAATCAAAATAGAAAACTAATAAACATGATCCCCTAAATTGAATAAAGTACAACATTTTGAATGTACTCTATTTGCACAAAGATGTTGTGGCCATGTGGGACTGGCGCTATTCCACGCTTTGAATACTTACTTGTGTTATCCTCCCAGCTAATCCACGCTGAGAAGGAGTTGAAAGGAAACCACCAGTACACAGGTTCCTTTGCAGTAAGCACAGGAGGGTTGAGGAATTGGACAACCAATATGATAAGACTGAGTTCTTGTCATCTCCAACCTGATAAATTAATAGGAACCTGATAAGAAAACTATCCAAGAGCAAGACTGACCAATTAACAACAGTTCAGGATCAGAAAATGGGTAGGGATTTAGTATAACAGAAATAAGACATCAAATTAGAGATACCACCTTTACAGCAGTATTTATTCCAACCAGCAAAGTTTCTAATCAAGACATTATAAAAACCAACTCTATTACTTTACCTTAGTAACTAAAGTAGCTGCTTTAAACTGAAATCAAAATCCCACGTCACCGAGATGTATTTACTCTATTAGATACGTAAAACTTAAATCAAAATCCCTAGAATCTATTAACTGAAACCAAAATCGTGAAACCCTAGAAACTATTAACTAAAATCAACATCGTCAAACCCTAGAATCTATTATCTGAAACCAAAATCGTGAAACCCTAGAATCTATTAACTAAAGCTGCTTGAAACTGAAATCAAAATCCTTAGAATCTATTAACTGAAATAAAAATCATGAAACCCTAAATCTATTAACTGAAATCGAAAAATAAATGCTTACCAGATCGAATACAAGACTGCAACTGAAGATCGATTTTAGATTGATTTAAATCGAGACATGAACTGAATCTTCAGTTGATATTAAAGGGAGAAAATATCTTCTGGAGCAGAAAAACAAAGAGTAAGAGCGGGTGGATAAAAATGAAAATGGCTCAGAAAATTCCGAGGATAATACTCTGAGGGAGTAGTACTGTAGAAAGGGTGGAAAAATAAAGAAAATGACTGACCAAACTTTGACTTGGGGGTAAAAAAACGTCAAAGTGTTTCCGACTACACGCGTTCTTCGCATGCATGAACACCTTTCCGTTGCTATTCGCAACCTAGATATTATAGTTGCTAAATTAGAAACAGAAATAGGCTGTTGCTAAAATATAGCAAGGGAAAATAGCAACATAAATTTAGCGACGGCACTACTGTTGTTGCTACTCTGGGTTGCTATATCCTTAAAATGGTATATTTTCAGAGAATCGTGAACGATAAATATGAGACAAAACTAATATATTGAATCAAAGAATCATGTTATGTGAAATTCATCTAATCCATAACCAAAAGAAAATTAAGTACTCATGCTCATGGAGTTCATAACAAGAAGGAAAAGAAAACCTCTCATGTTGTTAACCCTCGAAAACAAAAGTAAAAACAAAGATGATTTGAATAGAGAAAAGTCTTCTCTTTTATATGTTTCTTAAAAGTCCATCTCCAAGTGGTCCACCAATCCCATGTGTTAAAACATCTCTTCTCTGGAAATTCTGGGTCCAAAATTGGTCCCCGGATTGCTGACGTTATCACCGGAATCCGGACATTGTTGCCAGAATCCGGCCACTGGATTACTATCTTAGGCCACTTGAGTGATAAGAAACTGTCACCAGGAAATTCTAAACTTCAAGTAGCTCAACATTACTTCTCTGCAGTCCATACATTCACAAAAGAACCATTTAAGCTAATTCTTTGTTCTTGCGAAAACGTGCCCAAAAGCGCGACTCCAAACTCATACATTCGGTCGTCAACTGTCGCATCTGACTCGTTATACCTTTATGATTGACTCAAACTTTATGATTCATGCTCTAATCTTAGAAATATTGCATACAGACCTATGCCCACCGGCTCGCCATTCTTGCTGCGTTTACGCACAGTTTCTGCAGTTCTGGTTCATGCACTCTATCCTAGTCATTTTTGTGTAACTACAAGCTGCTTCAGTCCAGCTGCACCTATGATTTCCCTAGCACCAGTTCATTGCTTCAAGCAAACCATCTGCAACAACATTATCTCTCTCCATTCCATGCTGCAATCTCGCAAAAACCATCACATGCATCTCAACTTCCTTGTATTGCACATGACAGCAGCTCTAGTGCCAACCAACTTCCCTGCATTGAAATTCATATCCATCGTGTAACTCAAGCTGCTACAATAACAATACCAACCTTGAAATAAACATCACCTGCTCCCCATAATTCAGTTCACAATTCCATGTTACCACCTACAATTCACCATTTCCCGCACCTGCGACTTTGAACTCAACTGCAAATCACTTCTAGCTCTAACCCGCGGTACCAATTCTAATCCACTACCAACTCCAACAGTAAGCAGATCCAACTTATTCAAACTATTTACATACTCCACCGACCTATTTGATCACCAGTAGACCACCAAACTCCACCATTCTGCAGCAACAATCACCAACACATCCAATCCACATCTCCATCTTCTTAACCACACATCAACACTATCTCTAGATCACCATTTCCATTCACCACTACCTCATTCAATACTCCATAGCAGCACCTCAATGTGGCAGCTTTCTCTTGCAAACCCTGAAATTAATCAACAAAGCATCTCTGCGCCATTAGAAATGTAATATCAACAGCATCACTACTGAAATTCAGTCCTGCAAAATTTGTACTCAATATATATTTTCCACTTCCAGTCATTCACCACTCCATACATACTGAACAACAAACCTCCAAATCAATATTCTGCAGCTTACTAACTGACTCAAGTACAGCGCATACAACTGACACCAACTTCCATTTCAATGCTGGCTCATATCGCACCACCATTTCCCTGCAAACAACTCCATCTGCAACTCCCATTTAATTTCACCTCTTCTTGAAACTTGCCGCTCAAAACCAAGCCATAACAAGACTGCAATGCTCCATCTCAAACCCAACTCCAACAACATCAGGTTCAAGTACAACTGCAATTCCTATGTGCATCTCACCTGCAATCAATTTCATATTAAAACCTTAAACATACATCTAAGAACTTCAGCAGCACCACCTACAGCTTCATTCCATCCATGATAGATTACTGATTTATCTTAAGCGCAGCAACCACAGACGACCAACTCCAAACTCGTTCCCTTCGGCTCAATGGCAGCGACACTCAATCAAT
Source organism: Papaver bracteatum (assembly GCA_023529315.1). Taxonomy (NCBI): domain Eukaryota; kingdom Viridiplantae; phylum Streptophyta; class Magnoliopsida; order Ranunculales; family Papaveraceae; genus Papaver; species Papaver bracteatum. The sequence goes on from JAJJWX010002341.1 coordinate 569,959, forward strand.
ATCTTCACTGATGTTCTCTATTCCTCTTCCTGCCACCACCAGCATTGCCATTTAAATCTCCACCTGAATCACTACAAACCCAGTTTCAATCTGTTTCCATCTTGGCTGTATAATAAAACGAAACCCATCTTTAATCTTCTTTCTAACAACAACTGGGTCAGCTCTTTTCTGTTGAATTCGAATGAACTCGGAAACCACTTTGAAACATCATCTTCTAAATCATAGTCCTTACCAGAGTACACAACCACCTCTCTTCCATCACAGAATCGATGGAAACAGCTTCCAGTTCTTGTAATCTCGGCTAACAAAAACCCCCAATTCTTCATTAATCAAACTCCAGAACTCAACCATTCAACAATCGCGGATCCCTGAATCTTCTGTTCATCACAACTCGATACCAGCTTAATTACAGTAATTTCACTATGAACCCTAAACTGATTTGATCTCTGAATCTCGTTCTTTATCAACAACAACAGCGTCTTCTCGATTCACATCAGCAGCTGCTTCTTCTCAGATCAAAAGTAGCACCGTTCTTCTTCATTCTCGGTTACAAACTACCATCAATTTCGACTGCAGCTATCTGGACTTGGGGAAATAAAGGAATGAGAAATTGATTTCTCAAATTCAGGGTTGGGTCTTGGGTGTAATAACACTGAAGTGGTAGTTGGGTGTAATAACATTAGATACATATTGGCACCGTCCCAATGGATAAAGGCAGCCATAGTCCATCCATAATGGCTTGTCGGTTCCGAATAACCGATAGCCTAATTCTCTGTTCAGCTCATCTGAGGAACTGACAATCCAATCTTCACCTCCTTTGCTACAAAACTTCACTGGTTCCAAAGATCACTCGCCTGTGAATTGACATTCTTGCTCTTTACGCTCCAAATGAATGAGTTCTCCTTCTTTTGTTCCCAAGGACTCCACTTCATCTATTTTGCTCAAATAAAAACATAAGATACATAATTTACAAGAAAACTAGCAAATAAAGCATAAATACTATGTATAAAATTAGGTGTTTCAAACATCTTTCACTATTGTATGTTAATGACCCGTCAATTGATTTTTCAATCTAAATCGGGATCATTAGTCTTTATTCATTTTTAGTTTGGGTCTTACTTCTACGGTTGATAGTGGTTAATTAGGTAACATGTCTTTGGATGACCCAGGACTATCAATTGATGCAGTGGAACATTCTTAGTCTACAAAGGAAATTATGTTTATTGATTTATTCTTAGTGGAACCTTCACTGCATCAACCACAACTAAACCTGGGTAAGGATTTCATTCTTTTCATTTATTGATTGTATATGCATTTGATTTTGTTTGAAATCTGCAACCCCAACCTAAATGGTTATTTTGTTACTCAATTATTAGCTTATAGTATTTTTGATTCCTACATTATTTTTTTATATTTTTTATATTTTTTATACAATCCAGTCCTAGTAGAGTAGTAGGTATTAATCATAGGGAAAATGAGGGCTATCGGCATTGACTAAAGTCAAGAAAATCGCTTGTAAATCTTCATAATTATGTATTTTTGTTTTTGAAGGATCAAACAACCAAGCAATCCAGGTTTCTTCTTCGTGTTTCTCGTAACGATTGTCAGGCCTTGGAATCTCAATTAAGGTTACTTTTCCTTTATTTAAGACAGAACTGTGTTTGTATCACTAAAGCTTTTATTCTCCACTTTAACTGCTGCACCGTTTGCTCCGCCAATGGATATCAAAGCGCCACCACCTCATACCAATGTTTCGGAAAAACTGTTACTCTTACCTCCCCCAACCCTTTGATACCCACAACTTCCTCAGAAAAGCTTCCTATAAAATCCAACCTTCTCTAAAAATCAGCCTCTTTCCATGCAGATTCAAGGATTCTTTCCCCTGATGAACTAAAAAAGGTATGGGAAGAGAAAGAGTTATCAAAAAAGCTCCTTTCTAGTGAATCCTCTCAAACATTCTTCTCATCAAGTTCCTCAACACTCGGTGAGAACCCCTTTTTTTTAAAAAGAACTCATCAACAACAACTTTACCCAAAAGTATCCTCAAAGACACAACAATCACCAAAAAGATAATCAAGAGGCTACATCGAAAGAACCTTCTGATTTTTTTTTCCAAAAAACCACTTTACACAAGCTAAAAAAAGATCTACCCACACCTATCTTCCAACTCACTGAAAGAATGCAACATCTCATGAAAACCCATAACGAACACTCGCTAGCCCTCAAAGTTATGGGTGCGGTTGTGGATACATCCATCCTGAGAAAAACCCTAACAATCAAACTTTTCCCTATCCGTTTTAAACAGTTGGAACCCAGTTCAACCGTGCATGTTTACCAATTATCCTTCGAGCACCAAAGAGATAAATATTTCATCTTATCTAATTAGCCTTGGACTGCAGGAAACCAGGTAGTGTTGTTTGAAGACTGAAACGTTTTCCTAGAAAACCCTGAACAGTGCTTCAGGTTTGCTTCATTTTGGCTCCAAGTTCTCAATTTCCCTCGGGTCTTTGGTTTCAAGGATCTCATTGAAAACGTTTTGGAACCTTGATACCACTAAGAGAAAACAACCACTAAGAAGTGGAGCTCCCATTATGTTGCTTGTGTGTTTGCTTCATAGAATTTGGCTTCAAGTTTCAATTTCCAGTTAAAGTTCTTTGGAGATGAAAATCTATCAAGGATCTGTTCTTGAGAAACCTCACAAACATGAAACGTTATCCAAATCGATCATCTTCTAAAGTCGTGTGCCTATTTTACGAGCCTTTGTCATGTTTGATCTCCAAAAAAGGTTTCTCGATGGCGGCAAAGTATGAGATTGAGAAATTTGATGGAAGAAAGTAATGCTTAGTATTTTGGAAGTATGGGTACAATTAATTCTATATGAAAATATTCCCTGAAGATGAAGACCAAGCTTTGGGTTTGCTTTGTTCCTTACCACCATCTTATGAAAATTTTGTTGATATCTCTTAGTAATGTATGGAAAAAATACAATTTCCATGTTTTATCATTGTAAGGAAAAGGGGCATTTCAAGAAGGATTGTCCAAAATTGAAGGATTTGATGATGGAGCGGTTCTCACGGTTCAAAGCTCGGAGAACAGGTGGATTCTTGATCGGGGTGTACCTTTCACATGTGTCCTCATAAAGAGTGGTTTACTACTTATCAAGCTAGATAAGGTGGTAAAGTTCTTATGGGAAACAATGTCACTTGTAAAGTGGTGGGTGTAGGTACAATTCAAATTAAGATGTATGACGGTAGTGAGGACTTTAACTAAAGTTAGCATGTCTTTAAAGATTATACAAAGATGAAAAACTTCCAACGGTGCATGCTCTCCAATGCCAGTTACCAAAAGTTTGGATCAAATAATCCAAAACAAGAATGGGACTTGGGAGATAGTAGCAAGACCAAAGGTCAGAAGATTGTTGGAAGCAAATGGGTCTTCAAGAAGAAACAAGGCACTTCAGATGGTGAAGGAAGGTAATATTGCTTGTTATAGTTGCTTTGAAAGATCTAGAATTAGAACAACTAGATGTTAAGGACTTTCCTTCACGGTGATTTGGAAGAGCGTATTTATATGCCAAAGGGGTTTGAAGTTCTGGCAAAGAAGACCATGTATGTTTGTTGAAGAAATCTTTGTATGGTTTGAAGCAATCTCCAAGGCAGTGGTATAAACGTTTTGACACGTTTATGGTGGCAAATGGCTATGACGGGGAGTAAGTATGATAGTTGTGTATATCACAGGAAACTCCAAGATGGTTCATTTGTGTATTTACTCTTGTATGTTGATGATATGTTGATTGCTTTCCCTTATGTCAAGCTCAATGCGAAGATGAAAGCACGATGATGATAAGTGGTGATGGTATTCAAGTCAAGGTGGAGATTTGTAGTGTAATGTGCCTTGATACCACTAAGAGAAGTGGAACAACCACTAAGAAGTGGAACAACCACTAAGAAGTGGAACTACCACTAAGAGAAGTGGAACAACCACTAAGAAGTACAAGAATAAAGTTCTAAACAAAAAGAGAGAAACATTAGTAGTGTATAGAGAGAGTAAGAGCAAGAACAAGGTCTTGTTCTTGAGAGGAGTTTACACTCTTGTAATCTTGTTCATATCATAGTACAACGTTATCGTCGTCTTCCAAAGTGGATGTAGATCATCTTGATCGAACCACTATAAATCCTTGTGGTGTGTTTGCCACCACCGGGGTATGGGTACAATTCTATTATGAAAATAGTCTTTAAAGATTATACAAACTTCAAGGTTTGGATCAAATAATCCCTTATGAAGGAATGAAGGACATCACTTTCGAAAAGTCGGTCTGGGAGAACCACCAATATCATCTTCGAACAGTAGCCAATAAAATCAACACATTCACGGGCAAACACAACAACAACAAACCATGAACCATCAACTGAATCCAACAAGTACATTAAAGGAAAAAGGTAAGGCGCCATTACACCAAAATCAGGAAGAAACAGGGTTTTCAGGATCATGGAGAACAGAATCGTTTCCATCTCGGCTATCGGACGAGATGACTAGGCGTGGGTTAATGTGGAACTCGGTCACGCCTCCGACCAAAACTACTAAAGACACTGCAACAACCAAAGTTGCAGATCCGCAAAACCAACCGTTTGGAAATTGTGCCCATGCAGGAAATTATGCTCAAACACCGGGAATTAGCACACCTGGGAGACAAATTGGTGAGCGGGGGGACCCACAGAATGCCAGATCACCAGCTGCAGGAAAATAATATTTAAAAAACATGGGCCTTACAACAATTCAACAACATGACACGAAAACAGCTATCTCCGGCGCATCGGGCTATCTGGCCGGGTCAGAGCAGAAAACCGGAAAGGGAAGACAATGTAGGTCGGGTCTTCAATCAGCCACCAAACTGGTTCTACAAGATGAATCAGACTTGGCTTCGGGTCACCAGTCCGGGGCGAGAGCTCCTCCGGGTATTAACAGAATGTTAGCTTTCTTTACTCCGGAGTATACTCAAATTCTATTGAATGTGTTACAATGCAGGGATGCAAAAGTTAACTTACTGGTACATAACATTAATGGCAAACCATAGATCGTAGTTACCACCAATGCTAGACCGAAAGAAAGACACCATGTCATAAAACCACTCAGAACGTACAAGAGAAGGACTGTCAAACCGCCTACTAGACTTCCTACACATATCCAACTACCAAACACGCCGGATTTTTCGGTTCAACCACCCGCTGCTAAAATTCGGAAATTCGTCTCAATGGCCCAACTGCAACAAAGCTCAAAAGTTTGACAGGATCCCACCTTTGAGATACCAACTACTCGAGCAAGAAAACCAAGGAGTTCTAGAGGAGATGGGTTACCACAATAGCCATCAACACCGGCGTACAAACCAGAAAAACATGAAATAAGGAGAACTGGATCACTGCCAAAGAAATATGGAAAAAACAAGTCACCAGTACCTACTTGGAATCTTTCATTCACGGAAGAGATTGATACAACAGAGGCCTTGGAAGATTCGGGAGTGGTTGGCTCATGCTACCACTCGCCAACAAAATGAATTTTCTGGCTTGGTTCTGGCTTGGAACTGTCACGGGATTCATACTCCCTTGAAAGTTTCAAAATTACGTGAATACACACGCAAATTTCAGTTAGATTTACTGTTTTTATCGAAGACTTTAGCTTCTGTTTCTTATATGTCGGTTTTAAAAACTACTTTAGGATTTCAAAGTTCTTTTTCCCTTCCTTGTATTGGGCATATAGGTGGCCTCTGCATTATGTGGACCTCCCGTCTCAATGTCTCTGTTTTAGTTGCAAATCAAAATGTGCTTCATGTGTATATTAGCTTCCATCAAAACCAAGACTTTCAACCTTGGTACTTCACTGGATTATATGCCCCACCACAACAGACGACAAGGAAAGAATTTTGGCAAATCTTCAACAACATGGTTCATAATCCAGATACACCCTGGTTACTGTTAGGCGACTTCAATGAAGTAACGGGACAAAATGAAAAAAAAAGGTGGAAGCCCTGTAACTACAAACCAGCAAGATGGACCATCGGATACTACAAGAAATTTCCAGATGAGAATGAAACAAACGGCCAACACATTGCAAGCATGGCACAAACTCAATTTTGGGCAACTGCCAAAGCTTATCAAAGAGGAAGAATTCCAAATTCAACTAGCTCAGTCTAAATGTGCCACCACCAATGGGAGCCAGCTGCTGTTATGGCTACAACATGAAAAAGAAACTAGGAATTCTCACCTGATGCTGCAACATTGCCATGATACTTACTGGAAACAGAGATCAAGAATATAATGGTTAAATAACGACGATCTCAACACCAGGTTTTTCCACACAAAAGCAACAATAAACCGCCGAATTAACCACATCAGTCATATACATGACAAAAACAACATATGGGTTTACAATCAAAGACAAATAGCAGCATTGATGGTGAACCACTTTGAGCAACAGTACAATGCCCCACAAACCAATATTGATATGAATTTGTTCAGAAATTTCTCCCCGAGAATCTCCCCATATCAATGCAATCAATTGTTGAGACCTCCATCAGAAGAGGAAATTCACATAGCTTTGAATAGCATTGGTTCAGAGAAATCCCCATGCCCGGACGGATACACAAGTAAGTTTTTAAAGGTTTTTTGGGATCTTACTAACCCGCAAATCATAGAAATGGTTAACATTTTCTTCATAGATGTGACTATACATACACCTTTCAACCACACAACCATCACCCTGATCCCAAATATTGATGCCCCTTCAAAACCTTCTGATTTCTGGCCGATAGGACTCTGCAATGTGGTCTACAAAGTGATTTCAAAACTGCTGGTAGACAGATTAAGACCAATTTTGAAATTCTTGATAAGTCCTTACCAGAGTTCCTTTGTACCTAACCGATCTATCCATGACAACATTGCAATCGCATCAGAACTCTTCCATCATATTCGGCATTCACCACCCACAAAAAAACCAAAAATTGCATTAAAACTGGATATTCAAAAAGTGTATGATAGTTTGGACTGGGGTTTCGTGAAACAGTCTCTATTGGCACTAGGTTTCCCAGTTAAATTCACTGATTATGTAATGATGTGCATCACCTCTGTTACATACACTTTAAACATCAATAGAAAACTTCAGGGACACATCCAACCAAATAGGGGTCTCAGACAGGGAGACCCCTTGTCGCCCTACATTTTCATTATTTGTGCAGAGATCCTTTCCACCAATCTGTCTAGATTAGAACACCAGGGCCAGATAATAGGTCTCAGAATCTCAACGAAGAATCGACCGCTACTGCATTTGATGTATGTTGATGACCTTCTTATAGCATGCTCGGCATATCAAGAGTCTTGTGACCATCTCAACACCACCCTGCGGGCCTTTTCTAACTCCGCTGGGTAGCTGATAAATACACAAAAATCAGTGCTAATTCACCACCCAAATCTGAACCAAAATACAGTAGATTTCCTCATAACAACCTTCCATATCCCAACAACCTCGGATCCACCAAAATACCTGGGAATACAGTTCAAGAAAGGAAGGAATTCTGCACCAATTTTTGCCCAACTGCTTCAAAGAATGGAGACAAAATCCAGAGGCTGGATGGAAAAGTGTATAAACCAGGCAGGGAGACGAATGCTCATTAACTCTTCGATGCTGCTCACTGCAAACCATGTAATGCAAACTCATCTTCTACCGGTACATGTGCATCACAAAATGGACAGGTTAGCAAGAAACTTCTTTTGGGGTCATGACAACAACACAAGAAAACTTCATGTCATATGCAAATAAAATCTCAACCTACCCATAAGGCAAGGAGGTCTCGGAATCCGAAATATGAGGAAAGACAATTTTGCACTCCTGGGCAAAAGAGTGTGGAATTTACAGAGAGAACCTGATACCATTTGCAACAGTTTGTTAAGTGATAAGTACCTGCAGCAACAACATATTCTGGGAGATACACCAAAACCACCGGACTCGGCTAGCCCCAATTGGAAAAACATTCACAAAGTGGCTATGTTTGTGAAGAAAAACAAAGAAATTCATATTGGAGATGAACAATCCACAAAAATCAGAGACAATTGGATCAACAGGCACGCAACTCCAAACATGTTGAATGAGATAGGCGAAAAAATGGTAAGTACTCTAATTGAACCCCATGCTTTCAATTGGAACGTACAACTACTACAACAGGTGTTCCCACCAACAATTGTGAACTCAATCAGAAGCATACACATCCCAAATCCGGCGGCACCAGATAAGCAAATTTGGCCACACTCAAAAAATGGGCATTACTCGGTTAAGAGTGGATATGCAATGCTGACCCGGCAACATGAAACCAATAATCAAAACGACCAGCAAAGAACAACTCAAAACTACAACATACGATGGGTAAATCAAATTTGGAAAGCTCATTGCCCCTCAAAAATCAGGCTTTTCTTGTGGAAAGTCAGTCATGAAGGTTTACCAACCTTCAAAGCCTTGCACCGCCGTAGAATCAATAACACGGACATTTGCCCGATTTGTAATCTCAACCAAGAAACCACACAGCACTGCCTGTTCGAGGGTAATAAAGCAGCACAAGTTTGGAACCTCTTGAATGCGCATATAAATGGAAACAATGATGGACTGGGTCCATTCAGAGGCATCACCCTTCCACCACACCCCATACCAAATGGTATTTGCCAACCTACTCTAGCAACAACACAACGGAAACACAGAGGTACGATGTCAACACCACCCAACAATGGTCCGCCACTTAACTTTCAGGATTTCATGGTTAATGCGGAAAACAAGGAGATCTTCACCCTATACAGCTACACGATCTGGAAAATTTGGCTTTCTAGGAATGCAATGATCCATACTAATACCATCAACTCTCCTCAACAAACATTCCAAATAGCTCTGCTGCTCACACAAGAATTTAAATGGGCCACCAAGCACATTTTTCAGGAGAAACAATCAAATGAAACGACAACAATCTTGTTGATTAGCGGTAGAAGGAAAACCACCATTTGGGTAAAATGGTAACCACCACCTTTACATTGGCTAAAGATCAACACGGATGGAGCTAGCAAAGGTGAACTAGGAAGCAATCCGGAAATGGGCGGGGCGGGATGGATATGCAGGAACGCAGAGGGACGCGTTGTATTCGCAATTGCGGCACCGATTGGGATAACAACAACGCTAGAAGCAGAAACTTGTGCTTTTCTTATGGCAACCAGGACTGCACATTCTCAAAACTGGTCAAACATCCACTTCGAAACGGATTCGATGGGACTCGCAGCCTGGATAAAAAATGGAAACACTGAACCACCATGGGTCATAAGGAGCATGATTGGAGAAATACAATACCATCTGCAGCAAATAGGAAACTACACTATCTCACACGTGTATCGAGAAATGAACCGAGCGGCGGATGGCCTGGAAAATCATGAGGCACAACAACAACTACAAGTAGGATTGAACAGTTTCAATACAAATATTTGGGACGAGTTATGCCCAGATTTCCTCAATATAATTGTAATGCATGACTCCATGGGGCGAACTTACCCCAGAGAGGTCTATATTTAATGATAAAGTCTCACTCTTCAAAAAAAAAGTAGAGTAGTAGGTTTCCTTGCATATCAACAAGTACACAGTTCCCAGATAATTATCACATCCAACAAGATGATAATTGAAACCAAATATTCAATTCTCCTTCATTCTGACCCCACCAAATGCTGATGTGGATAACTATGACCGGTCCGCATAGTGATGCATAATCATGGCGCGTCACGGAAATGGTAACCTGGCAGATGGAGATGCATGTCCGATGATGTAGCGCCAAAATGGCTGAGACAAGAAAGGTTACTTAGCATTGACAACATTATGCGATAGTGTTGTGTATCCTTATTCAGAGTTAGCCCAGCTCAAGGAAGGAATAAAGGATTAGATGCAAAGTCATGGAATGAATTTGGCATGGTTCTAAGTTGTGTCCAAGACTAGACTATGCATATGCATCAATGGTGAGGCCAAACACGCCATTGGTGATAGTTACTCGATAAAAGAGATGCAAGTGATGCATATGAAGCATGGAGATGGAACTAATCAAGTCAAGACTCAGTTGGCATAATACTTGAATGATGGCATTCAAATGAGAAGTGTACAATGCAAGCTATAATAGCGCATCCGAGGCCATAATAACATTAATTGGTGAAAGTGCAAGTTGAGTTGCAAGTGGCGTTGATGCGGGACTTGAGTTAAAGCGTGCTGAAGTGTGCGAGCAAGTTAGTGACGGTTATAAAGTGATTTATAACCGAGTTTGGCATTACCCTAACCGTTGAAGACATGTGTGGCATCATTAAGCAAGCAAACACTAAATATGGCAGTTAAAAAGTGGAACTGGTGGTTAGGGGAACTGCCCATGGACAGATGGATGTTCATGGGGCGTGCAACAGAGTTGCATACGGATTGGCCCTGGTTCTTGGCATTATAAATAGCCAGAGAACCCTTGTAAACTAGTTGTTCAATATTTCGAGTGTTGAGGAACCATTTAGGCAGTAGAGAGTGATTGCTGCATAGGCTTAGAGAATAAGCTTGAAAAGTCCATTGGTTGGACGTTTTTGTATCTTCCCCTTAAGCTAATAAAAGTGAGTTTGTTGGCTTATGCGTTTGGATTTGGTTTCCTGTTGATTTGTTATACTCCCCTAATTCTGTGAAGCATAAACATGGCAAGAACCTCTTTGTAGTATGGGCTACATTGTTTGGTAGAGAAAATCTAAGTTAGTCTTCCGTTGCATACTCTTGGTAGAGTTGGCAGATTATATTGGTACAATCTTATAAGGCTGAGATACATTAGGTGATAAGAGATCACTGAACCACTGTATTCCCGGGTTATATATTCGCGAAAAATTGCTTGGAGCATTTGAAGGTGTTACAGTACGGGTATCAGAGCACGGTTTGCTCTGTTTCGGCTTTGTCTTTGGAAGATTTTCTCTGTTTTTGCTCGAGTTTAGTTGCTGAAATTATTAGATCGTAATGGCTGGTAAGAAGAGTTCGTTGGATGCCTTAACTGATAGGGTAGCGGACTTGGAAGACAGGATTGGTGAAGAGGTGCGCCATCCTAGTGATGCTAATTATGATGCTACGGTGATGGCTCGTATTCAAGCATTAGACACATATGTCGCTGATATTCTTGTGGCAAGCCAGAATGTAACTATGAAGCATGGTGATTTGGAAGGCCAAATCAATGCTGTTAAGACCATGTTCACAGGAGCCTTGAAAGAACTAACTGATGAGACCAGTGTTTTGAGGCGAATGGTGGGTGTGATTGGAACGGATCAAGCTACTGCAGGTGGTAGTGGCGGTGACTTTACGAAGATTAAAGTCCCAGAACCTAAGACGTTTTCTGGCGCAAGAGATGCGAAGGTATTGGAGAATTTCATGTGGGACATGGACCAATACTTCAAGGCCGTCAGAACCCCAGAAGAACAAAAGGTTACTCTCGTTAGCATGTACCTGGAGGGTGATGCAAAATTATGGTGGAGAACTAGAACTGATGATGACCTTACTGCTGGTCGTCCAAGCATCGTGACATGGAATGTCATGAAAGAAGAATTGAAGGGTCAATTCTTACCAAGAAATGCTGCTTGGCTAGACAGAGAGATCTTGCGTAAGTTGGAGCATACCGGTACACAACGGGCATAGGTGAAAGAGTTCTCGTCTCTGATGCTAGACATTCGCAACATGTCGGAGGAAGACAAGTTGTTTAATTTCATATCTGGTTTGCAGCCGTGGGCTCAGGCTGAAGTGAGAAGGCAGGGTGCCAAAGACCTACCTTCAGCCATTTCAATCGTGGACATCCTTGCTGATTATAGATCAGTCAATACCTCAACTGATGCTAGTAGGAAGGGCAAGGATAAGAAAAACCATAATTGTAAGGACAAGGATAAGAAAAGTTCTGAGGCCAAGGAAACAAGCTATCAAAGGGATGATAGTTTGGCTTCAAGGAACAACAAGACAGGTGGTTGTTTCTTATGCAAGGGTCCTCACCTTGCGCGTGATTGTCCAAAGAAAGAAAAATTGTCCGCAATCGTCACTGAGTGTAGTGGTGACAAATAAGAAGCTGATCAAGTGGAGCATGTTAATCCTATTCAACTATGCAACATAGTAGCACAAACGACAGCAGCACAGCATGGGATGATGGGTGCTGGCCTGGTTTATGTGAAAGTTTGCATACACAACCATCGTCTCTGGGGCATGGAAGACACGGGTGCGTCACATACTGTGATGAGTTTGTCGATGGCAGAGTACTTGGGTTTGGAAGTATATCAAGTTGATCACTACATGAAGACAATGAATGATATAGCTAAGACAATCAAGGGGATGGCAGTGGCGAATGTTGAAGTTGGAGCATGGCGTGGACAGATTAGCATAATGGTGATGCATCTGAATGATTTCGAGATGATCCTTGGTAACAACTTTTTCAAAGAAGCAGAGGCAACAGTGATGCCTCACCTTAGAGGGATTTTCATACAAAGTCCCAGTGCACCTTGTTTCGTGAAGGGTGTAGGGAAAGTTAGTCTGGTTGACATGAAATGCGACAAATGGAAGGCAAGTGAGTTTGCACCAGTTCGTTCGTTCGAAGAAAGCTTAGCTGAGATTCATATGGAATTTGGATATCCTATGGATCTTATCATCCCTTGTTCGCCGTGATTAGCACATGTATGAGGAAGGGGCATTGCATTGCTGTTTGCAAGTGCCTGAACCTGCAAGGTTGCTGAAGTATGGGGACTTTGGAATATTATCTGTTTTCTGTTTCTGTTTTCAAGATAAGTTGGGTGTTGCTGATCTTATGGTCTTTAAAAGACAGCACACTTTAGTTGGTGTATTTGCTTTGGTAATGTAATTTTCTTTCGGTAAGGCCGAGTGTTGGCCAGTGGTGTAAAAGGGAAGGATTCCTAAGTTTCTTATGTAAGGCTAGTGTAATGAATGAAGGTGGTGTTTAAGCAAAAACCTTGTCTCTTTTTGCTTAATGTAAAACTAGTTCATTGGGGAAGCACTACAAGTATACTTAGCCAAAGTATACAATAAGAAACGCTGAAAGCAAAACCAAGCAAAGGAGAAGAGTTGGTGGCATAGGCGAGTTTGCTGTTGGGAGAAGTTACGTAGAAGTGCGACAGTATTTGGCAACGATAGCATGGAGTAACGCAGCAAGAATGAAGATGTAAGTCCATCAAGCATATGAGTTAAGCATAACTCATAGTTAGGAAAAACATGATGTTGTTTTTCCGCTACATTAAAGCGTAGCAGTTTGAGGAACAAGTGAGGCCTTGTTAGTTTCAAAGGCACGTGAAGAGGAACCTTGGCTCGGTGGGAGAGTCGGTCTAATGTTAGGGGTATCCTAAGTCATGGCTAATGTCATCATTTCAGTCGAGTTTGCAAAAGAGTGTTGCAACATGATTGAAGAACGTTTAGTCTACAAGTAAGGCATGTTGAATTGCAAGAGTGCAATGTCAGTCGTAATTAAAGGCAAGTAAGCTAAGTTATACATATCACCCAGATATGTTGGCTATTTGAAGTGTACACTTAGGCACGGAATGGCTTGGAAGAAAATTTGTGTGATGATGCAAGGGGCATAACAACAGATTGCAAATGACATTTGGGTGTTGATATGTGAATGAAGTAGAGATTGAAGCATAGTCGACGATGCGACAAAGAAGCTGGAATTTACAGGCTCAATGGCAAGGCAAACAAACTAAGTGGAGGCGTAAAGTACTAGGCAGAAAAGGTTTGGCAAAGTTATAGGCCAAACAATGTTGCTGATTCTGAGAGTGGCTCAGATGCGTACAAGGCCAAGGAAAGTTCAGTAGAGACTGAACTGGTGTTGCGTTCAACGAGGACGTTGAACAGATTGGGTGGGTGAGGTCTATGACCGGTCCGTATAGTGACGCATAATCATGGCGCGTCACGGAAATGGTAACCTGGAAGATGGAGCTGCATGTCCGACGATGTAGCGCCAAAATGGCTGAGACAAGAAATGTTACTTAGCATTGACAACATTATGCGATAGTGTTGTGTATCCTTATTCAGAGTTAGCCCAGCTCAAGGAAGGAATAAAGGATGAGATGCAAAGTCATGGAATGACTTTGGCATGGTTATAAGTTGTGGCCAAGACTAGACTATGCATATGCATCAATGGTGAGGCCAAACACGCCATTGGTGATAGTTACTCGATAAAAGAGATGCAAGTGATGCATATGAAGCATGGAGATGGAACTAATCAAGTCAATACTCAGTTGGCGTAATACTTGAATGATGGCATTCAAATGAGAAGTGTACAATGCAAGCCATAATAGCGCATCCGAGGCCATAATAGCAGTAATTGGTGAAAGTGCAAGCTGAGTTGCAAGTGGCGTTGATGCGGGACTTGAGTTCAAGCGTGCTGAAGCGTACGAGCAAGTTAGAGACGGTTATAAAGTGCTTTATAACCGAGTTTGGAATTACCCTAACCGTTGAAGACAGGTGTGGCGTCATTAAGCAAGCCAACACTAAAGATGGCAGTTAAAAAGTGGAACTGGCGGTTAGGGGAACTGCCCATGGAGAGATGGATGTTCATGGGGCGTGCAACACAGTTGCATACGGATTGGCCCTGGTTCTTGGCATTATAAATAGCCAGAGAACCCTTGTAAACTAGTTGTTCAATAGTTCGAGTGTTGAGGAACCATTTAGGCAGTAGAGAGTGATTGCTGCATAGGCTTAGAGAATAAGCTTGAAAAGTCCATTGGTTGGACGTTTTTATATCTTCCCCTTAAACTAATATAAAAGTGAGTTTGTTGGCTTTTATGCGTTTGGCTTTGGTTTCCTATTGATTTGTTATACTCCCCTAATTCTGTGAAGCATAAACATGGTAAGAACCTCTTTGTAGTATGGGCTACATTATTTGGTAGAGAAAATCTAAGTTAGTGTTCCGTTGCATACTCTTGGTAGAGTTGGCAGATTGTATTGGTACAATCTTATAAGGTTGAGATACATTGGGTGATAAGAGATCACTGAACCACTGTATTGCCGGGTTATATCTTCACGAAAAATTGCTTGGAGCATTTGAAGGTGTGACAATAACTATGGTAAGATTATTCCAAAATGAAGCTCTTTCGTTGCTTCTAGCCCCACACAACCAGAATTGACAATACGCATATATTTACACCATATACTTGCATATTCAGTTTGCAAAAACTACCCACTTCTTTTTCTTCACCAGTACTACGCCAAAAATCTAACCCCACTTATATTGTTCCATCTCCTTTGGACCCCCACTTCCGCAACCCGCTAAAGTAACTACTTCTCTTCTTCCTTCCCCTTCTTCTCTGCATTCATTCTTTAACCGCATCTCTTTTCTCCAGCAGATGTGAATGTTTCTGTAAAATCAATTATTTCTGTTTGATCCAAATGGAGAATGGAGAGACGGAAAAACCAAGACGATGATAATTATCGTATACCAGTATCTTATTGAAATCTGAAAAATAATGCAATGTAAGTATTTTCAAAAGTTCAGTTAACTGCGTAAACTTTGTGGAATTTCTTAACCTCTGTTGAAGTTCATTTTCCTCATCATTCAGTTACATATATATGAGTTTCAGTGGAGGAACATTTAAAATTAGAGGCTTATGTGTTTGTGGAAATGCCTATGAAAAATTAAGGTTCAAGTTTTCTGCTATTAGGCCAAAATTTTCTCCCAAGAGAGCCATTGATGGTGCATGTTCCAATCCTTACATCTATGTTTTTCAGATTATACGGAGAATTATCATATTTCAGTTCTGCATTCAACCCAACTCCTAACATAATTTATATGTCTATTTTGTTCCTAGAGTGCTTGAAACAAGACAACCCAGCAACAATGATACGTTACAACTACAAGTCTATAACGAATAGACACCTTACTGCCATAGTGTCATGCCAAAAGAAACATCAAGATTCAATGGTAAGTTTGGCATTTAATCCCCTTTTATAATTATAGCTAATTTCTTTCAGTTTAGTCCAACTTATAATTATGGATTTGTCTTAAATATTTCTTCTAGATGAAACCCATCCACAACTGCTCTCAAATCTCTTTTTCTACAAAGTCATCCAGAGACAAACGGGAAAGTGTCAATTGTTGAGGTATCAATGGTGATCATGTTGAATGATAGAATTGGACAAGTGTCTGTTAGTTCCACTTGGATTTAACACAAAATTAGTTGCACTCACATGGCACACATCCTGCTTTGCTTTGACAGGGGTAAGTTTCCATTAGTATATGATCTGTCTTTCATTTTATCATTCCATTGGATTAATCATAGAACGATATATCTAGACTCCAGAGTGCAAACTTTGAATAATAAAATTGTTATTACAATATTATAGTGAGTATGTCTTCATATATGGAATCCATATTATGGATTTGTGTTGGTATTTCACTCAAATGAAACAACAAAAAATGCTAATATTTTAGGTACGGTTAGGAATACGGTAGGTTTACGCTTAACACTGAAAATTATGTGAACAGTTCATATGCTATGAGGAATATAAGAGGGCAGAGGTCGCCGCAAAACAAAGCAAAAACGTAACTACCCGGTGCAGAGCACGGGTTATTGGTCTAAGTATATGAAGCATGTAATATTTTTCTCAACTTCGTTGCTTGACATTCATTGTGTGTACTACCTTATCTTTGACACCTAACTTAAAGAATTTAACGAATAGAAAAGCAATCATCTATGAGACTTCTTTTTTCTTATGTAGTACAAATCAACTGTGTAAACGAAACACCCAACAACTGAATTTATTATTTTGGGAGGGATTCTTTAATGTGGTCAAATGTACTGATGTTGTGGTTCTTCGAAAGTTTTTGTAATTGCTCATCAAGGGTAATTTTCACAAGAAACAAGCTTAGGCGAACTTTTAAGGTAGTGTTGACTAGGCTTTGTAGGCGCTTCCATTTCATTAGGCTTTGTACTGATGTTGTGGTCCTTCATTTGCTTATCTATTATTTGCTTCACACGAGTCATTAAGCTCTGCCGAGTTTATGAGTATTCAAATTGTGGGTTCACTTCATTTGTTTGCTTATCTAAATCATTTGTTTAGCTATACAGAATAAGCATATCATAGTCATTGTGTAATATATAAGCAGGGCTTAAGGGTTTGAATAATGGTTGCAGATTTTTGTGATCCTATATATGCTACTTAACTGCTATACAAAATTCTACATCTATAAAATATAAATAAAGAATCTAAGATATTGTACCCTTCTTACTGTCTTTATTTGTATTAGCAATTTCGATACCATTGTAGTTTGATATAATCAGTTGATATCACCAATTTGTAAAAAAAGTACAATGTTTACAGTCCTTTTCAATATTCACCAGCAATGGAACTAGAATTTATTAGAAAATCTTGATACGTACACTAGAAACTCGGGTTTATTTGAATGTATGAAATTTGGGGTCTTTAAGTTAACAATTTTGGTTTACTGTTGAGCTTGAATGATTGGTTTTAATTTTATTGAGTGATGGCAGTATCCAGGAAATAATACGGAAAAGAAGCCTGAAAAGGTTGTGTAAGTGGAGTAGTTATTAATTAACCCCTGAAATGTGTTACTAGACAAGGCAAGCATGAACAAACTAAAACGACTCTTCTGTGTCAATGCTGGTTGCAAAGAAGAGTAGCAAAGGCCTTCTTCACACTGCAAGGTACTCTTCCCCCACAAAGTGAATTGGAAATTTTGATAAGTATTTGGATTACGGTTTTTAGTGGGAAACAATTTGGTGTATTATTTCTCGTTTAGTCTTTTCAATGAAATGTTTCATTTTCAGTGATAGTTGTTCATTTGATTTTGCAAAGTACTGTGATTTGACGGGAAGGCATTCCAGATGGTACTATAACCTACAAGTTTAATGTGAAGGTGCTCCCTGAATAAGAAGACTTTGACGTACAGTTCGTTTCCTTTTATGGATGTATGTATTTTGTAGACCAAAACTCCTCAGATCCCAAGGAAAATGTTTACAGTCCTTTTCAAAGTACAATGTTTACTGTCCTATATATATATGCTCCCAGTTGATATCGATGTTATTTATTTTTCACAAAAGAGAAAAATATTTACAAAGTTTTCCAAATCTGTTACGCAACCATCAAATCCATAGTAGCTCCACCAGTTTTTAAAGCTGATAAAAAAATGTTCAAGTCTACATGACATCTAAACAAAACCTCCTGATATATATATATCCATATAAAAAAAACTCCCATCTGATGCACACACATATATAATGTACATTTCTCTACTCAAAAACAAAAATAACTCAAAACAAATAAGATGAGACTCTCATTGTGAGAGTGTAGAACACGGGAACTAGAAGAACAAGATGGAAAAAAGTCATTAAAATGTATGAACGAAAAACAAACTCACATCCAACCTGGTGCGAAGCACGGGTTACTATCTAGTAATTAATAAAGTTCAAACAGAAAGCAGTTCATACTTTAGTTACCATCATCTTCTGATTGTAGCCCAAACCAAAAGCATCTTCCCAAAGAATATATTTCAGCTCTCGAGGAAAATCATCTGGTTTAATCTCAATTGGTCCCTTGGCTATCCTTTTCTTCTTGTTGCCAAATCTACATTTTTTATTTTTTTTCCATTTTTGCCAGATAATATGCAGCCTCATTCAAAGACCTTGAAAAATCTCCCAAATCTTTTAGATCTCTGCCATCACATGTCTGAGTTCTAATCTCCCGCAATAGAGGCACCAAACTCATGTCACAACCGTCACACCAAGTAAAATAAGCACGACAATTATTGCAAATATAACCTTTTGGATCAACTGTGCTTTTACATTCAGCAGTACGGCAGTTCCACACGCAAGCAATGAGCTCTGAAAGTTTATTCGAATTGCACCGGACACGAAAACTAGAAAGTTCACGCTTCTTAGCAAGTCCGACACCAGCCTTTACACCCATCAGCACTTGAGTGAAAAAAGACTTTCCATATGTTGAGAACTTGGCTGAAGCAGTGATTGGCTTTGAGGCCGAATCGCGTAAAATAACTCCGTATCCTCCATAGCGCTTGTCCGCATTATAGTAGGCATACACATTAACCCAAACAAAAGGTGTTTGATGATTATTCACTCTCCAGGAATCAACCCAATCTTTCAGATGTGGTACTACAACACCAGACTTTTTTCGACTTTCCACTCCATAGTACTGGTACAACTCGGACAACTCCGAGGCAGAGATAGATTCCACATCAGTCATGCCTACTTCACCGTCTCCATATTCTTCTGGGTAATAATAGTCGATAGAACCCGTGGAGGAGGCATCTTCTTCCTTTTCTTGATTACCAGATTCTACTTTAGAAACTAGAGGCATAATCCGACTAAAAGAATCAAAAAGCTCAACCATTTCAACCACATCTTTTCCATGATACAATTTACGAACACCCTCATCTTCTTCTTTTTCTTGTTTA
This sequence comes from Papaver bracteatum, assembly GCA_023529315.1. Taxonomy (NCBI): domain Eukaryota; kingdom Viridiplantae; phylum Streptophyta; class Magnoliopsida; order Ranunculales; family Papaveraceae; genus Papaver; species Papaver bracteatum. The sequence goes on from JAJJWX010002341.1 coordinate 589,448, forward strand.
TCAGATTCTACTTTAGCAACTACAGGCATAATCCGACAAAAAGAATCAAAAAGCTCAACAATTTTAGCCTCATCTTTTCCATGATACAATCTAAGAACACAATCCCCTACAGGCATACTCGGCCAAGAAGAATTAAATAACTCGACCATTTCAGCCTCATCTTTTCCATGATACAATTCAAGAACACCCTCTGCGCATTTCAGCATGGTTACGATAGATCTGAAAGAAGCGGCAGGTATTTCACCTCTACCGATCTCCTCAATGATAGAACAATCCCAAACCCTAACACTAAGTCAAACTTCTGCGTCTGGCTTTCACATTTATACTAATCTCAAAATGAAATCGGGTTGAGAAAAACCGGTCCAAACCTGGCATCTTTTCCCCTTTCGGCGAGCTTAGTCCCGCTTTTGTTAGGCTTTAGACGCTCTACTCCGCCCCTCCCAAGCCCAATATTCGCTAGTACAAAATTGCCCATATTATCTAAAAGGGGAAATTAGACTAAGGCCCAAAAAAATTATTAGTCTTATTGTCACGCTCAAAAAGTTCTTCAGTTTATGTGACATCTATTGCAGTAAATCATATTGAGAAGAAGACAAAGAGGCAGAGAAGGGGAGAGTTTCCTATTGATCAGCAGCCAGGTTACATGGATACAATAACATATATATACATGTAAGGGAAACCCTAGGTATAGCTAGTTGGGCCGCACATCCATGGACCGTAGGCCCTACAACAACATCCAATTTTATTTTTTTTATTTTTTAGAAAACTTAGGCTCAACCTAAGGAATGTCATAGATAATAGGATTGAAAGAGTCCTGGTTTGGGAAACCAGAAGACCCACTTCTAGAATTCTTACATATTGTAGCCAAGTTGAAAGCTTGGGTGTTTTGATATCTGTCTATCAACTTAAGATCTAATAAAACAAAAGTTACAGGATTGATATTAATGGTAGAGTCTTCATTGATGATTTGTTTTTCTCTGTAGTAGTTCCTAGTAAATCTTCCTTTGATTGCTTGGTGGTAGAGTCTTAAATGAATTGGGGATTTAAGACAGTGATGAGAGATGCTAACTCGTATTGTACAGTCATGGTAGTGTACATTGATTGGCTCTTGATTTACCTCTGCTTCTATTGATTTAAAATTAGTTGTACATGTATCTTATTTGAATGTTTAGTTTTTTATCCATCTTATTTGAATAGACAATGGCGATCACATAATCATTATGTTGTTTGAGACTTTGAGTTAGTGTTATCAATAGTTTATGATGTGAAAGAGTGAGGACATTGTGTTTGCATTGCTACGTACATAAAGTACCACTTTTGATGTAGTAACAATATGTGCAGTGGATGCTTCCAGCATAAACAACCTTTTTGGTCAAACCTGTTAGATATTTTCAATAATGTTTGCCGCTACAAAGTGGGGTCCGGGGGCATAGCCCCTCCCGGCTGTGTTCGAAAACCTATTTAAGTTTTCAGAATTTTCTACAAAAACATGTCCGTTCCCATTAGGTTTCTTCTAAAAAGACACCATTAATGGATGCCCGTTGAAAGCGTCTGTTCGTGATGAAAAGACATCACGAAAAGTCATGAATCCCTCTTTAAATAGTGAAGGCTTTCTCCTATCTCAATGATTAAAATTTCTTTCTCTCTAAGCATCTTCAGAAACAAAATACTGTGTGTTCTTGGTTGGGTCAAGGGAATACAACTCTTGAATTCAACAACGTTGTTTGGGCTTCATTCTATCCTGAAGGCAATATTTCACTGACCAATTGTACTCGCCAATTATTTGGGAAGGGTCGAAATAATTGCTGAAAAGAATCGTAAGGGCTTAAAGCTTGTGTTATAACATTCTTTTCAATCTCTGTTTTCATCATCTATTACCCTGTATTTTCCAACAAAACCTAGGCCTAGCATGTTCAGGAGAGTTTTGTTAGTTTTCGTTACCTAGTATGGAAACTGAGCAATGCGTAAGCCTGTCATTTCCATTCTCCTGTGAAGAATAGGGGTTACTTAGAGCAGGGACGGGCCTAGCAAGGGGCTGAAGGTGGCTATAGCCCGTCCCTAATTTTTGGGTAAAAAATTTTTTGTATAGAAACTTAGGTCTAATTTTATGTTTAGCCCACATATTAGTTGTATTTAGCTAATTATATGTAATTTTTAGCCCATACTATGAGGTGATCAAAATTTAAATCATGTTTAAAGTAAATAATCTTCTTCCACTCATTACCTTTCTACTCCTACTTTCTTCTATTTTGGTAATCACTTTGTTTTTCTGTTATTTGTGTTCATTTTAACTTTTATTCCCCTAGCTATTTAGTATTGTACAGATGGATCACCCTTTGGCCACTAATTATGTGATGTATTCCAAAAAAATTTGCCGCGGCCTTAGGCCGCATTATCGGATGTTACAATCCAGCCCTACCCAAGGGAAAATCCTGGGTCCGTCCCTGACTTAGAGTGTAGTTTCTTTTATGTGGACTAAGAGTAGAACATGTTCTAGATTATTACTTTCTTATCATGAATCTTGACTAATCTAGATTTTAGTTGTTCAACTCCATCCCGATGGAAATAATTAGTAAGTATCACACAAAATCCCACATTTCTTGAAATCTGAGTGTAGTGGAGGATTGAATATACTACTGCTTACATTTGCAGTGTTCTGTTTTACTTTCTTTATGTGTTCTGCCTTTTACAATTTTGTATGTATGATTGTTTGGTCATCTAATACTTGATTTTCTTTGATTAAATCTAGAAAGTATTATATGATCCAGATTAGTTTTTATCTTCCTATAATAAAGAAAAGGTCGACTTTTCGACCGGGGATTCTTTTCGTTTGTACCTGAATTGACAATCTTACCCTTTAACTTTTAGAAGCGTAAATACAATTTTGTTAGGTTTCTGTTGCCGGCTTCGACACAAACCAAAATCACTGGACAAATATGATGGAGAAGAAATTAAAATTCACTTCTAGGTCGTCACTCCATCATAATTTTTTCCCACTTTTTCTCTGATGATCAAATCAACGATGTACTAACTCGATTGTGGATTCAAATTTCCTTCTGGATCGTTTCATCAAAATTTCTTTTCTCTTCCTCTCTGATTATCAGCTCAACATCGTACTTATTTGGTAAGAATTTCTGCAATTCTGAGTTATTATTAGTTAAATTTGAGTTACTTTGGAGTACCCACTTCTTCTTTTTTGTGGTTTTTCTAGGATTGATAATTGACAAAGCATGGATGTTGAGAGTGTGTTTAGGGAACAAAAAATTAGGGCATTATCCTAATTTCTTTGATTAGGATCCGTTGTGTTCTTTTGATATCATTAGGCCTTCAATTTGGGTACTCAGTGATAATCTAAGGTTTCTGCTTTAAGATTAAGTTTTTGAACGCTATCTATTTGTGTAAATGCTTGACAAAAGCCATTTTAGTTTCTGCAATAGTTTTCTGTTCAGAATGCAACACTACTAAACTAATTATAGAGACTAAGAGACAACACTGAAAAGTGACAAATGAGGTAATACTGTAGCATCAAGGCGCTCAGCAGCCTCAACTCCACATTAATTATATGTTTCATGAAGCTTATTGCAATACTATGGGTCCACTCTGTTGATGTGATTGGATGACTCTATGCTTTGTTATTATTTTTTTCCGGTGATGATACAATTACAAAAGCTATTTTGTTCATCCAGATTATGTATTTTGTTTGATCTTTTGTGTTTCATTTCAATGTGCACAGGTAAGATCCCAAAATATTGGTGAACATTTCTTACTGGAAGCTATTGTTCCATTTAGAGCTCTCAGTGTCATAGTTTTACATTCAAGAGTTAGTAATTTAAGTTTTTCCTATCTTACTGATATAAAGAAGAGGATGGTGTTTTTGCGCCCAATATTGGTATTCAGTTATAAAATAGTAGTGATCACAGGAGGATTGTCTTTGATACTCACATTCTTTGTTTTGATTTGTAGATGAATTTATTGCATGTGTCACTATTATCGCAGTTTGTGGAGTAAATGCAGTTCATTTTTTTGTTGTTGTCAGAGTAATTTTATGTTTGCCGGAGAACTATTTGGCCTTCCTATTCCAGTGCATCTTTTTGCAGGTTTATAGATTCAAATTTTATTCTGAATTCTTAATCATAATGCTCACACTATCTTTTTTTCTCATAATTTTGAGGTCGGCGGCGGAGCTAGAATGGATCCGCCACTGTTCGAGGGGGTATTAAAGCAGGAGCTCTTCCACAACTAAATCATACTAAAAGCTGATAGAAGGTAGTATAGGACCTACGGATCGTTATAAAAGTCACGAGTTCTGCAATATAAAGGAAGTAAAGTGTGATTGTGATATTATGATTAAAAACAATTGATATAAGAACTATCAATGTCTACTGGAAAGATGTCTTTGCTTCAATATAAAGTATTATCACTTTGCATATACACATACTACATCCTTCTGGGTATGTACTTTTTTTACTACCCAATTTTATAAAGTCTCGACCCTGAGCATGTTATAATGTATAAAAACTTTGAATGCACTACCACCCTTTGTAAACCAGAGCTATAATATATGGGCGGAATTATATAATCAGTAGAACAAAGTTTTTGTTATGGGGTTCACCTATACTTTATGTGATGTACAGTGCAGTAAAGGTTTTTCTCAAGTGTTTGTTGGTTGGTTTCATGGGCCAACTGTTATTTAGGTACAGCAGGAAGAACAGCAGGCGCATAGCGTGTCTAGACTAGATCGGCAGGCGTATCGCGCGAACGGAACGGCAAGCGCATCGCGCGTGCGTGTTATACTAGTGTAGAATAAAGGAAAGGACTCCTCTCTGTCCATCTTCATGCATTTTGATGTAACTCTCAGCCATGTTCTTGCCTGCCACCAGTCATTTTCGCTCTTAATGAATATCCCACTCAAACTTGTCTAATTGATTTACTATACCAGTAGTAGTTGTTAGTGAAGAAACACTATCTATCAGATCTATATTGCCACAAACCAACCACTATTCCCAATCTTGTTTGGACTGCAAAGTTTGAACTTAATCCTTTCATTATTTAGTCTTCATGCCTTAGAACTTTTGTTGGGTTTCTTGACGCAAGGGCTGGTGAAATCAGTTGGCATTGATATTGGTGTTCTTTTAAGTTTCTTGTTTCTGATTCCTCTTTGAATATGTCATTGTTTTCATTCTTGTGAAATGGATCTCGTATCATGCTACTCTTATGAAACCTTGCATATCAATGTCATTACCACCCACTTCCTACAGGATCTCTAGATGTTAAGTCTTTTTCTTCTGTAGCATGTTTCATTCAAGTAAGAAATTCAATTCATACTAACTGTAAGTACAGAAGGTTTACAATTGGGCTTATGGACCCAATTCAGATATAGAAGAAGTCAATAAGAACCAGACATGATATAATTTGTTAATTTTATCAGTTGAAGAATTCAATTATACACATTAGATTTTCAGGAGATCTATCCATTGGGTTAGCTGCTTCTTGTTATCTCAGCTTCGCCTAAAGAATCTCTAGGTTTATTGATGCAGAGGACCCATAGTTCCAGAGGTGTTTCAGCTCACCTCTAAGCCAGCCGAACATAATTATAAGTCCTAAACAAGAAAATGAAAAATATCAGGCTATTGTATGACAGCAAGCAAGAACGTTGTTACACTGGTTTAGTACTATCTACATTTGAGGCAAGTTTTTTTAAAATGTACCAAAAGTACAAGGAACTAGATACAGGAGCGCACAACTGACCCACACCAAGTTACATTTTTTTCCTATGCATTTGAAATATTTTTTTTGTTTCTTGAATTTTCTTATCAAGTGATTCTTTGTGAATGCAGATATGGAAATCGTGGACTGAAGTGAAGTTGATGCAATGATGCAACATGCCAGACATCCAAACAAGATCACACTACTCATTAGCATGTTGATTTTTTTTTCTTTTTTGGCTTTGTTGTAGCATGTTTTGTACTTCCTTTTGCATTCACTAGACTGGGAGTAAACTCTAAATATTGTGCTTGTGTGAGTTTGTACTTTTCACTGAACATTTTGAACTCAAAAAGACAAAGACTCTGTTTTTTTTTTTTTTTTTAAGTTTTTAATTTTTTTTCCTAGTTACCGGATTTTATCGGAAAAAAATCCGATATTCCGATAACTTAACCTTAACCTTATCGAATTGGAATTTTTGGTAACCACCGGATATTATTGGATATCGGATATCCGATAATCCTTAACCTTATCGGTACTGCCAATATCCGCCGGATATTTATCCATTGCCAGCCCTACCGACACCAATTGTAAAAATGAAATTAACCAAGTTGTGAAGTATGATTTATCTTCGATAATAATATATTTATTTGGTTTTTTTTTCTTTCTAATGATAAGTATGCGTCTTTTTTTTTTTAATTATATTAAAAGAAAAAAAAGAATACAAACAAATCACTTACTCATGAGTGCTTCCGTATTGCTCCAAATGAGACTAGCGGGAACAAAATTAAAAGTATCCGAATCAATAGACCAAAGTACTACTAATTTTTTAACAAGTTCAATGATCTCGTTAGTACTTTTCGGACGGCCTCCAAAAAATCTCGCATTCCTCTCCTTCCACAAAATCCAACAAATAGCATAATGAATAATTTACCAAACCGATTTACCTCTTCCAAACAAGACGTTCGTGGAACGTTCTCGGCATAGTCCAAGAGATATTGAAGGCCTTGATGAAATAATCCTAAACCATGAAAGAAAAAGAACAACGCATAAACATATGATCCGTGGTTTCTTCTTCGCCCCCACATAGCACACACAAAGCGCTTTCTGTTTGAATACCTCTATGAGACAACATATCTCTAGTTGGAAGAGAGTCATGGAAAGAAGCTGTTAGAGCATCGCTCGGTTGAACCCACCAAGCATTGGTATGTCAAGTTTGGTTGTCATATTTTAGTGAGCCAAAACTCATTTAAAGAGTCGATTGATTATGTACTAGAGTCAACTTCGTATAGGTTAGTTTAAAAGTATTAGGATATGAGACATTACAAGTATTGCGAAGACTTGAAGAAGTAGGGAGATATAACGACAACATCATCCTTCCACTTGAGGTTAGTGATATTTGACTTGAACTATTTCATTCCCCATCGTGTATTTCAGGTCGTGCATATTGAAAACATAACTGCAAAGCATGAATGATTATACTCTAGTTAGACGTAGTATTAAGGAATACAATACGAGGTTTATTGTTGAACCATTAAACTTTGTATATAAGACAACGAGATAATTGTTTGAATGCTATTGTGATTATGTATGGGTATAAGGTGAAGATTTCATCATAGGAAACAATGTCTTACATTTGTTTAAAGTAAGTAAATTCATGAACTTGTTTTGTGAATCGAAAGGGAAATCGCTAGGATTTATTGGTATTGTTATTCATTGCATATCTTTTGAACTACCAATATGTGTGATTGGTATAACCTCTCATGACTTATTTATGTTCTTGGTAAAACTATTCACAAAGTCCTGACTTTTGTATTGGTATGACTTTTATTAGTGAAAACGATCTTAAGTAATCACCTGAGATGGTATGATCGATTTAGTGTTATTGGTATGACCAACTCTGGGTAAAGGGGAACCGATCCTAGTGAAACCTATCACAATGGGGGATCGATCCTTGTATGAGGTGCAAAAAGTTTTTAGTAGAAAGGGGAATCGATCCTATGAACATGTGCAACACGTTTTTATGCAAAGGGTAACCGATCATATGGACATGCGCAACAAGTGCAAGTTAGATACCATATATATGTGGGAACCAATCCTAGTACCTAGTCAACCTAATTTTTGGAAATCTAGTGTGACTAAATCCAATACCTAATGGAGGTACAACTGTGTTCTTGATCTAAAGACGTCTTGTAAACCCATGTTTGGTGATTGAGTGTTCTTGATCAATCACGTAGTTCTTGAAAGTCAAATGAACCAATTATAAACTTGTCTGGAAGTGTGGAAAATCGGTTTCAAGATTGTAAGTATGAAATAGGACTTACAAAGTAAGGATGTCGACATACTTTGAACATGTGCAGTAACACTTATCTTTTATTGTTCAAAGATATTCCTTAATAGCTAAAGGAAAAATCCCAGATCGAAAAATAAATTGTGAATCTTTTATTTAAGGTTGTTAATTTTATTTTTGGAAAAATGAAAATTAGTAATGTGCATTTACTAGTTGGAAATTTTCTAAGAGATTTTCGGTCAATATTTGGACAAAGCATATCCAGGAATTATGGAAACCGAATTTGGAATATATTACATATCTTGGGAATATTTTCGGTTTTGGAAATTCCTTGGTGTCCAAACTTCCTTGTCTATAAATATCAAAGTTTGCATTTCGAGCAAACTAATCCTCAGAGCCAGCAAAACTACCTCAGTTGTGTTGTTACTGGTGGAGCCGCCTATTCGGAGAGGAAAGTAACCTAATTATTCGAAATCTCTTACGGCCGCTCAGTTTAAAGACTTCTTTGGGATTGAGAATATTAGTACCATTGGTGGGAAACAATATAATTGTGATTTATCTTTTATTTTCGATTGATTTGATTGACTAACTATAGTTAAACTTTGATTGCACCTAGTTTGTCTATGCTTGAGAATCTTCCCTTCTGATGTAAGATTCACTCAAACTAGATCAAAGTTTCGACGGGGATCTTTAGAATGTTTGTAGATCTGAAGACGTCTTGTGATAATCCATTGTTAACAGACTCCGTTCTGTGCGCGATTGATCACAAGAGATTCAAGTTGATTATGTGCGGGTTCTGATTGAAGATTTGAAGACAAAGAATACTTTGAAGATTTCTGATTTGGGTTCATAATCTTTGGTGTGCACAATACTTGTTTCGGTAATGGAGGATCCAATTATAATTAGTTGTGTAGATCGGCATCAATACAATTCTTTGTGATTAAAATCATTGATTGCAAAATCTTAACAATTACTTTGGTAGTTGTTGATAAGATATATCTAAAAACCTGAAAAAAGAGTTTATTTGAGATAAGCAAAAGAGACTTTTGTCGAACTCACATCACTTGGTTGAAAAGAGTTGATACCAAACAAATTTTTTGTTCCTTTACTGTTTGGAATACGAACCAAAGGAATTGTTCCAAGTACGTGACTCATTACATGTCGTAGGCATGGGAATACATACGGAACTAGGTGAACTATAGGTTTAGTTGCTTGGTCTCAACTATACGAAGTTGGTTTGATTTTGTATAACGGCTTAATCCTGAGAGTTTTCAATTCTGGACATGGTCCCGGGGTTTTTCTTCATTTGTGGTTTCCTCGTTAACAAAATCTTGCTGTGTCATTTACTTTTATTTTCCACAATTATAATTGATGTTATTATAATATAAAGTAAATTACACAAACGTTAGTTCCTATTTACTTGATAGTAATCCTATTGTGTTTGATTAAGTCTGAACCATTTATCAAGTAAACATACTTCGTTGTTGTATTTTCTCGATCCTGTATCCATAGTCAATCACGCAAGTTATCTTGTTTTCGTATTATCTCGATCTCGTATCCATAGACGATCACGCGAAGTGTGAACCTATTTGTTGTATTGTCTCGACTCGATCTATAGACAATCACTTTCGAAGAAAGGACTTATACGTGGATTTTTTTAGATTGAGGTATATTTGGGTACCCTCGTCTTTTGAGAAGCCCAGAGTATAAAGCTTACCTTGTTAGGTATTGTACTCTTTTAAAGGTGTCTATCAAAATTACACGAAATTTGATCTCTTGACAACAGTTCATAGAACATTTTGGTGCTAAAGTTCTCAAGAATGATTAGCTTATCGTCGTCATCTTCCAATGTTGTGATAGGGATATCACGGCACAGCAAATCCCACTCCGGTATCTCATTTACATTCAATCTCCTCTTGAACGTAAAATTCCATCTCCCATTGGAAATCGTCTCGGCTATAAAAGCTTCCTTATCTCTTGTTGCTTTATAAACAACCGGAAAAATATCTTGCGGACGACCCCTTTGCATCCATTTATCCTTCCAAAAACGAGTGCCTCTTTCATTCCTAAATGTGAAGATAGCCAAGTCATGAGTAATAGGAACCAAATTAACCACATTCTTCCATTGACTCCGGTACTGTGGATTATTATCAACATCCAAAATTAGAAATTCGTTATTCCTTTTAAACTTTTGATTCACAATCTTCCTCCAAAGGCTATGCTTATTCCTTGAAAATCTCCAAATCCATTTCACCAGTAAAGATTTATTGGTTGTCTTTAGATTTTTAACACCTAGACCACCGTTCTCAATAGACTTACTAACCTTTTTCCAAGAAACCCAAACAAGCTTTCTTCTTCCCTCCACAACACCCCATAAAAAATTTCTTAAGACAAGTAATAAATTGGTAAACTTGCAAGACAACTTTTAATCAAGACGAGTCTACCTGCTTTGTTTAAAGTTATTTTCTTTCAAGTTGCCAACCTCTACTACATCCTTATCAAAACGTGCTCCCAAACTGTAGTGCTTCTCCAATGTTCTCCTATTGGCATTCCTAGATGT